>CM056497.1:43221121-44421121 GCA_029783415.1 Anisodus acutangulus | reverse complement strand
GTAGCTTGAGTAGGTGGATAAGAGTTCTGGGATTGACCCTAGAGTATGGCTTCTGTTGCCCGCTCTGATATTGTTGCGGAGGCTTCCATCCTTGTGACCTTGGCTGTGGATGCTTCCAACCTGACACATTTCGTAGCTCAAAACATTGATCCTTCCAGTGTCCTGGTTCCTTGCACTAATTACAATTACTTATGGCAGATGTTTTATACAAGTGTGTAGGAGCTGCAAAGACCGGTGCAGACGAAGAAGCTGTCAAGATGGAAGTAGAAGCAGTATGCACCCCCTTTAGAGTCTTCAAACAAGTTTCTTCGCCATAAGTTCATTTACCACATCTTCAACAGACTATAAGGGTTTGTGGTGCAAAAGGCCTAAACGACAATTTTCAAATTCTGGGTGAAGACCCATCAATAGCTGAACAAGACGGTCTTCATCTCTACATTTAATATAAGCATCACATGCTTGCAATTCAACAGATTCCGTCAAAGCTAATTGATCCCAAAGAGTAGTCATTGCACATATTTTTTTTTGAATACCCAAATCATTTTGTACTAGTGCATGAATTTCATATTGTAATTGATATTTAACAACAATATTATTCTGCACAAACAATCTTGACAGATAATCCCAAATCTCTTTAGCATATTTGAACTTATCCAATTGGACACCAATTCTTTGTTCAACAGAGTTATTGATCCAAGTAATAATCTTTAAATTATTAGTCTCCCAAATACGAAATAATTCATCAAATTTTTCATCTTCAGTTTTAGGATATTTGGCTTTTCCAGAAATATAGTCCCAAAGTCCCTTACCCATAATTTTTTTTTATCATTACATAGCTCCAATATGAATAATTTTTTTCATCTAAACGAACACCAATAGATTGTAATGAATCGTCACCTCCAGCCATCGAAAATAACTTAAACAGAAAAATCTCAAATAACAAGCAATAATCCCAATTTCCAAATAACATACGATAGTGTCCAATAAAAATAAATTATGCAACATCAACAAAGAAATACAGAGTTAGTATGTTAAAATAGAAAAGCAGTAACAAACAAGATAGAGATCAAGTACCGAATGGATCAATCGTAGATTTCCCTCTATACAATCGTAAGATGATTTTAAATTCAAATAAGAATTTTTATTGTTACATAAAATAAGAATTCAAATATGGCACCATTAAGGTGACTTTGTCCATCATTTCAAACCGTCCAAGAATGTTATTTTTCTCCGAAACCATGTATGTTTAAGTTTTCTTCATGTTTGAAAAATATATTTTTTTCGAAAGGCCTATCTAGTAGTAATGTAATTGCGTTCTTCTCCCTCAGAAACAAAAATCATCAAATGCTACGGCCATCTGAACACGTTTCTTTTAACATTGTTTTTTCAGAAAAAAACATTATTCCATTAGTTGTCCAAATCACTCCCTTAAATTTTTTAACCATCTCAAAGCACTAACTATTCAAGCTACTCAACCTTCCTGCACAATACAAATCCAGCATATGAAATGATATTACAATAACAACATACTCAGTAAAATTCCATAACGTGGGGAAGGTAGAGTGTCAGTAGATCATACCCCTACCTTAGTCCCTTGAAATGTTCTGGACATTTCTTGCTTGGAACTATTACTAGTATGACCAATAAAATAATTATCTTTGCATTCAATCAAACATTTTAAAAAGTGATTTACAAAATAATACTTACAACGAGGAGGAAAATGAGGTTAAGGATGATATTATTGCCAGATTTGTCAGCATGAACTCTAATGGATTGTAAATCATGCCTTCATATATATATATATATATATATATATATATAATATAAATTATGTATTGAATTATTATATCTAATATAATATAAAGTCGATCAATTGATATATATTTATTAATTTATAATTTGTTTATAAAATATAAACTTATGGTCCAGAACTAAAATCACATGAAAAAATGTTGTCTCGAAAGACCTATAAATGCTGCATATCAATAAATGAATTAGCTAAAGCAAGGGACAATGGAAGAAAAAAGATTCATATAGATAGTAACTACTAATTAAGGATAAATTTTAGTTTTGTTGGAGAACTTTTATTTTTATTATTACTACTATTATTGCTATTTATATATAGACGTTTCCTAACTTGTCTAGGATTGGGCCTAATACTAGGTGGCCCAAGACTTATAATCTCTTGTATGTGATCGACTTGTTTCCAGCCCAAATACAAGGCCTTTCAAAACTCATCTCCATATTCTCCAATCTCCACTACCACAGCGCCCTTAGGGTTTCAAATTGATAAACCCCATTCAACTTCACGAGCATTGTGTAAAGGTTCGATCTGTTTCCTTTATGATTTAATTAGATTTATTTTTAGACATTTTTTCCTTTTTCACAGTAGATTAATTCTTATTTTTTGATTTGGATTTGTGGATTGCAGTTTTTCATACACCTCTGTTACCGTAATAACTTATTGTTGAATAAGATGGCGTCGCGTTTTTGGACTCAGATAATCAATTTGTCTTTTCAAAAATTTCTTATAACAATTCAATTCCTTCTTTGTCAGACTTTCGAATATTTTATTTGCTATTGTCTTCGGATAATAGCAAATAAGACCTTATTTGCTCTTACCATCGGCTTGTGCTCTGGCTTGAGCCGAGGGTCAGAAACAGTCGCTCTACCTACCAAGATAGAGTTAAGTTCTGCGTATATTCTACCCCAACCCCACAATCCACATTGTGGGAGTTCGTTGTTGTATGTTGTTGTTGTCATCGGATAGAGTTAAGTTCTGCGTACATTCTTCCCCAGCCCCACAATCCACATTGTGGGAGTTCGTTGTTGTATGTTGTTGTTGTCATCGGATAATAAATATATTATGTGGTCACTAGCTTAATTCCTAATGTTGGATTATTTTAGTCCTAACATACTTTTTCACATAGATAAAAGCATGAAAGGTATATACCAAAAAATATTTTAATGAAAAGTATTAAGTAGATATGATTAAATAACAATTTTGCATCTCATAAAATAAATAAGACTGTCAAATAGCATTACCTAATATTTGTTATGATTGACAGATAAACCGTAGAAACAAAAAGGGCAGCCCGGTGCACTAAGAAAGTCAACAAAAATTTGATAGTACAAATATATATACTTGGTATATATATTTTTTGACTTGTTTTTTCTGCTTTTCCAATTTGCCTACATGTGTGTTTTTGTAGTTTTTACTCCTGTGTTTATAAGACTTATTCGATTGTGCTTGTTGATTGAGGGAAGGGGAGGCACATAAAGACAACATAACTTAGCTCCCACAGGGTTTTGGTCCGATGGTAAGAGCGTAACGAGTGATGTGTTGTTTAGGCACATGGGTTTGAATCCTGCTATAGACAAAACCTTATATTTAAGGGTACAAGGGTAGAGGGCAGGTCCACCATCTACTGAGTTTTAAATCGTGTGCCACTAGCCCTTAGAGATTTCTCAATTATGCTTCAATATGCGAGGCTGATATGAATTTCCCACCCTTTCATTTGTTATTAGCCAAAGCTCTAACCTTCAGTGTACAGTAATAAACTTAAGGAAAGGGACTGAGCTAAATTTGTCATTTTTGGAGTTTTATTTCGAGGCTTGGGCGTCTGTTGCACTAAGCTCACCTAGGAACCTTGTAGTTTTAGGAGTAAAGCAGCCCAAGGTTGACACATCTTGTTGAGCATGGCACAGGGGATTGATAGGTTCAAATAAAATTCATAATTTTCTTATGAAAGAAATTAGAGAAGATTTATTATGTTTTTATTTTCTTGATCTGTAGAATTGTCTTTTCATGTTATGCTTAACACTGTTTTTCAATCTTGTCTATATTTTATGATGAGTTCCTTTATCCATTTTACCTTTTTCTGAAAACTTTGAACAATATTTTTTCACTATGAATAATTGCAGATTGATCTGTACTTTGTGATGCTATCATATGCAACTTCTGTTTTTGTCTGAAAGTTATTTTCCAATCTTCTGCTTTATAGGTCATGGCACTTCAATGCTTCACTTGGATTACACAACTTTTGTGTCCACTAGTTCATAATATAAGACATACAGATGAAGGTCCTGAGGGAATTCTTAAACGTTTTCCTGATTGTCTCATCATTGAAATCCTTAGTAGACTACCAGCAGACTGCCTTCTTAGATGTCAAAGGGATTGCAGGGTGTGGAAGGAATTGATCTCATCGCGATATTTTTCCACCTTACATCTCAAAAGAGCTAGACCTGAACTAATTATACAGTGCGATCGCTGTTTTACCAGTCATGAGCAGAACCTTTTTATATTTGATGAAAGCCTTAATAAGGAGAAGATGTTCAGGAAAGTACTTATCAAACGTGAGCTTATGATCAACAAGGTCAATAAACACAGCCCTCTTCTTCGATACTCTTGTGAAGGAGTTCTTCTGTTCATGGATTTATGTCCGCGCCCTTCTCATTTTATTATCAACCCAATAACACAAGAGGAAGTAACTGTACGACATAAATTTAACCCCGGCTACTTGTGTGCTTTTTATTATTGTTCATCCACAAGAGAATTCAAACTTCTTTATGCACGAATAGAAGGATCTAGGTGTCAGTATTCGATATACACTGTCAGGACACAGACGTGGAGGGAAATTCATTCTCCGACTTCCAACTCTTTGCCGAATATCTCTCCTGCAATTGTCAATGGAGCAGTGCATTTGCTCGTGGGCAAAGATTTAGGTAAACCAGATACTCCTCCTTGTGCCAACGGAATCGTGGTGCTTAAAATGGACAAGGAAGAGATCTCCACCATGCCTCATCCCGGAAGCATATGTAGCTCATGGATAACACATGAAACAATGTCTCTCTTAGTGAAAGATGAATCTTTGTGTCTCTGCCAATTGTTTATCTTTGAAGATGCAATGGATATATGGATCTTGGAGGACTATGAAACATGGGTATGGACCAAAAGATGCAAGGTCAATCTTGTATTTAATAACGAAGTTATCTGTCGCAGTATGCCTTTTGGTAACCTTAGTTATTGGCAAGTGGTGTTCATGTCTTGGCAAATACAGCCTTTGCACTTCCAGGATGGTGAACTGGTATTTTATTGGTACTACAGAGGGTTATTCATGTATAATATGGATCATAACACTTTGAGGAATATCAAAGGTCCACCAGGGTCAACCAGATATATTTGTATGCCTTACAAAAAGAGCCTCTTGACCATAGCCTAGCTTTTTTTCTTTTTCCTGTTGTTTTCGCAAGTTTAATTTTATTCTTTTACCTTTCTAACTTTGGTGCTTTTATGAAATGGTATTGTTTAGTTGAGTTGGTAGTGTTTTGAAATAAATTATTTAAGCTTCATCAGTCTAATCGAGTTACTTCAAACGAGATGAAATCCTTAATCGAGGGTTATTTAAATGGTATAGTCACTTCATTTGCCTGTCTTTTTAAACTTGGATACAGTTTTAACACTTTTTACAAATATAGCTATGCTTCACCTTTTAGTAAAAGAATTTGAATTCTATGCATTGATGATTAAACTATTTAAACACTTAAACTTAAACAGTAACGGTAAGACAAAAGACAATCATAACATGTAAAATGGATTAAATGGAGTAGCTTTTTTTAGCCCAATTTTGGATGATCTATAGTGTTTTCACACTTTCTCATTGTGAAGGGAATGCCTTTCTTTCCCATTTAGGCTTTTGATGTGCATTAATTTAATTAGACTATTAGGAGTTGTTTGGACATGATTTGAAATCATGGTTTGAAGTTGAAGTTTGTTTGGACATGCAATATGAGTTTTTTAAATTGTATCTTTTCACATTGGCACAAAATCCTCACAAGTTGTGAAAACCATCAAAAAAAATTCTAGTTCTTATGCAATCTTACCAAATTAGCAAGTTATAGTTCATAACAAAATTAATACGTGGCTCGAAAGTCTTTCTAAAAAGTACGACATCAATTGATCAAACTTTAGTTCAATAAAAAGGAAAATTGAACATGGATTAATATAACTACTCTTTAACATAATCTTCTCATATGGTATGAAAAATATTTACCCGATCAGATGACCAGAAGACAAAGTTAATATGTTAAAATAGAAAAGCAGTAACAAACATGATAGAGATCAAGTGCCTAATGGATCAATTGTAAATTTCCCTCTATACAATCGTAAGATGATTTTAAATTCAAATAAGAATTTTTATTGTTACATCAAATAAGAATTCAAATATGGCACCATTAAGGTGACTTTGTCCATCATTTCAAACCGTCCAAGAATGTTATTTTTTTCCGAAACCAGGTATGTTTAAGTTTTCTTCATGTTTGAAAAATAGTTTTTTTTTAAAAGGACTATCTAGTAGTAATGTAATTGCGTTCTTTCCCCCTCAGTAACAAAAATCATCAAATGCTACGACCATCCGAACACGTTTCTTTTAACATCGTTTTTTCAGAAAAAACATTATTCCATAAGTTGTCCAAATCACTCCCTTAAATTTTTTAACAATCTCAAAGCACTAACTATTCAAGATACTCAACCTTCTTGCCCAGTACAAATCCAACATATATGAAATGATATTACAATAACAACATACTCAGTAAAATTCCATAACGTGGGGAAGGTAGAGTGTCAGTAGATCATACCCCTACCTTAGTCCCTTGAAATGTTCTGGACATTTCTTGCTTGGAACTATTACGAGTATGACCAACAAAATAATTATCTTTGCATTCAATCAAGCATATAAAAAAAAGCTTTACAAAATAATACTTACAAGGGAAATGAGGTCAAGGATGATATTATTGCCAGATTTGTCAGCATGAACTCTAATGGATCATAGATCGTGCATTCGTATATATATACAATATAAATTATGTATTGGACTATTATATCTAATACAATATAAAGTCGATCAATTGGTATATATCTACTAATTTATGGATTTATTTAAAAAAATATACACTTGTCGTCCAAGTTTTATATTAAAAAAAAATTGAAATCATGATTTGGAATTCCAATTTACACCTTTTTGGATGATTTGAGATTTCAAACCATGACATGAAGTTCAAGTTCAAGTTATGTCCAAAATGCATAAACAAACGTGATTTGAAATCAAATTATGAAACCATGGTTTGAAAACGCATGGTGAAAGGCCTACTTAGGTTTTATTTTTGGTTTCAGTCTCGATGTTCGGTATGTATATTGGGGTCCTTCCGTATTGTAGCTGTACTTAATAAACAACAACATCATATCCAGTGAAATTCCATAAAGTGGGGTCTAATGAGGGTAGAGTTACGCAAATCTTACCTCTACCTTGGTAGGTAGAGAGGTTGTTTCCGAAAGACCCTCAGCTCAGGAGAAAAAATATAAGCAAAAGTGTTGAGTCTATTTTTAGTACTATTTTTTAGTATGTTTTTGGAAGTCTTTTAGTTATTTTGTGCAGTATTATGCGTGTTTTTGCTTTGTTTTCAGTTTTAAGCGATTCAGTAAGGAATGAGGCGAGTCCAAAGGAAATACGCGGTTATTGAGGACAAAAATTCATATCTGGTCACAAGAAATAAGTCAAAGAAGCCATAGAAAGCTCGGAAAACAGTTTAAACAAATTCCGAACGAAGAACGCTGAGGAGCCGTGGCGCAGGGAAGATGGAGCCGAGGCGTCTGATTGGAAAAAGCATGAAGAAACTTACCGTCGAAGGCGTCGCGGCGCCAAACATCAGAGTCGCGGCGCCACTTCACCCGAGAATCGAATCGGTTTCTGCCAAAGTAGAGTCGCGGCGCCACCCACCAAGAGTCGCGGCGCCACCCACCAAGAGTCGCGACGTTGTAGTTCGAATCTGGCCCAATTACCTAAATCTTAAATGGACAATGAGAAGGTTTTCCGTATCTATAAAAGGATGGGCTTGGCTCAAAAAATATATATCTCACATTGGAGGCAAGAAACAAGAGAGCAAGAAGTAATTAGAAACATCAATTGTTCAAGTTCTTTTCCTTTTCTTTATTTTAATTCAGTTTATGTTGGATATTAAGTTAATTAGTTTTCTTAGCATGTCTATGAGTTAATTACTTTTATTAGTGTTTTCCGTTGAATCACTTCAAACCCTGTTATGATTTAATGCATTGCTAGTATTTCTTCTTCATCTATTAAGATCTCTTCAACTTGCGTTTATTGAATGAGAATTAATTGGTCATTAGTTTTCATTACCTGTATGATTTTAAATCAATATCTGAAAAGTGAGATTTGAATATGCTAAAGTTGATTAGACGTAGGTTTAACTTGAACGAGAGTATCATGATTGCATGTGTAGCTTTTAGGTTATTGATCTTAACCCCCCTATGTGATTGAATTTATCATAGAACTATAGAAAATTCTCACTTAGGTTGAGTTTTTACATGTCCTAACCGGGATATATAAAATCTCAGTTAACCCACTATCTTAGTAAGAAGAAGAATCGCTAGTCTTGCATTAATGAATGATAGAGTGGATTGTTGATGAGATTGGAAACCCTAATTTCCTTCGTTACTGAATTAAACTTCGTGTGTTTTCACTGCTATTTTATTCCCACAATCTATTTTAGTTTGTTAATTCTTTAGTTTAGAAATCACCACTTATATTCGTTTGCCAAATAGAAACTAAAGATTGGTTAATTGGTAATTGATAAATCAGTCTCTGTGGACGATACTCCATTTTACCGAAATTATTACAAATTGCGATACGTACACTTGCGTAGCTTCTAGAAATTTTGCAACAAGTTTTTGGCGATGTTGCTGGGGACTGAAGTATTATCAATATCACAATAAGTAATCTTATTTCTAATTTGGTTGTTCCTAGAACACATTTTAACTTAATCTGTGTGTATTGTTTTTGATCAATTTTAGGTAGCTTTGTTATATGCGAAGCAGAAGAGGAGCAGACATCCTTGTCCCTCAGAATCCGGAGATTGAGAAAACATGTAAGTAGAATCGAAAGAACAAAAGAATTTATGATTCAACTGTTATGGCAAATCAACATGATAATGATGGGTTGAATGTAGAAGTACCAGCAGGGATGATAGACCCAACTCAGAATCCTGCTGCGAGGAGCTTACAGGACTACATATTGCCAATTGTTACAAGAGTCCAAACATGCAAAAGGCCACCAGATGTGGAGCCAAATAATTTTGAGATTAAGCCAACAATCCTGCAGATGGTCCAGAGCACAGTTCAGTTGTGTGGGTTGCCCTCTGAAGAACCACATATGCATTTGGCGAACTTCTTGGAGTTATGTGCTACCTTTAAGTACAATGGTGTTACTGATGATGCCATTAGGTTGAGACTCTTCCCATTCTCATTAAGGGACCGAGCCAAAAGCTGGTTGAACTCTCTGCAAGCTAACTCTATCACTACGTGGCAATACCTGGCTCAGAAATTTCTTACAAAATTCTTCCGTCCATCAAAGACTGCTAAGCTAAGGGGAGAACTAAACAACTTCTATCAGCTGGAAGAAGAATCTTTGTATGATGCTTGGGAACGATTCAAAGAGTTGCAAAAGAAGTGTTCTGATCATGGACTGGAGCAATGGATGTTACTCCATAATTTTTACAATGGTTTGTGTGGTACTGCTCGTACCATAATTGATGTTGCTGTTGGAGGGACATTCATGAGGAAGAGTGCTAATAAGGCGTATGAGTTGCTGGAAGATATGGCAACAAATAACCATCAGTGGTCCGATGAAAGATCTACCAACAACAGAAAGGTGGCTGGAGTGCATGAGATGGATGCCATCACTGCGTTAACTGCTCAAGTTGCTTCTTTGACAAAGCAATTACAGCAGAATACTATGGCAGCCAATGTTGTTCAGACGCAGGTGGGATGTGAAATTTGTGGGGGACCACATACTTTTGATTGTTGCGCAGCAGTGGATCCCAACAATGTACCTATGGATCAAGCACAAGTTCAGGCAGTTGGAAACTTTTAGAGGCCCTACAACAACCCATTCTCCAACACTTACAATCCTGGATGGAGGAATCACCCTAATTTTTCATGGTGAAACAGCCAGAACTAGCAGCCATAGTTCCAAGGGCAGTATCAATAGAGCAATCAACAACAACCCGTGAGTCAAGCTTCGTCGTCTCAGCAGCCCAGACCACAAGTTCAACAAGCCGACCTCAATGAATTGCAAACAACCTTGTTTACCCTCACTAATTCCCAAACTCAAATCATAACTGAAACGAGATCATTTATCCGAAACTTGGAGACACAAATGGGCCAGCTAACAAATATGTTAAACAACAGATCGCAGGGGAATCTCCCTAGCAATACTGTTGTAAATCCGAAGGAGCAATGTCAGGATATAAATTTGAGAAGCGGTAAGCAAGTTGAACCAACTGAAGCTCTACCATCTGCGGCTAAGACGGAGAAATTAGGTGAGACATCTAATTCAGAGAAGGAGAGGGTTACTAAAGACCACCCCACGGTAGAAAAGGCACCACCAGCAGTGAGTAATGAGCCTCAAATCAGAATTTTGTACCCTCAGAGGCTTACAAAAAATTATCTGGATAAATAATTTTCCATGTTTTTGGAAGTATTCAAGAAGCCGCACATAAATATTCCTTTTGCTGAAGCCCTAGAGCAGATGCCCAGTTATGTCAAATTTATGAAGGAGATTTTTTTTTTAAAAAAAGCTAGAAGATTATGAAACTGTGGCATTAACTGAGGAGTGCGGTGCTATTCTACAAAGGAAACTTCCCCAGAAGTTGACAGATCCAGAAAGCTTCACCATTCCATGCAGTATAGGGAATTTTGAGTGCCAACACTGTGTGATTTGGGGGCAAGTATCAACCTGATGTCTTTTTCTGTATTTTGTAGAGTTGGTGTGGGGGAAGCAAGGCCTACAACCATTACTTTGCAGTTAGCAGATCATTTGATCAAGCATCCACGAGGTATCATTGAAGATGTGTGTCTTCCCTGTTGACTTCATTATTCTGGATATGGAAAAAGATGAAAATATGCCCATCATCCCGGGGAGACCATTCTTAGCTACAGGGCAAGCACTTATAGACGTTCAGAAGGGCGAATTAAAACTCCGAGTCCAGGGAGAAAAAGTGATTTTAATGTATTCAGGGCAACAACTTATCTAAGAGCAAGTGACAACTGCTTTTCCATTTATGTGATTGAAAAATATATGTCTGAGAAAAGCTTTAAGAGTACTGATGCTCTTGAAGTAGCATTAACACAATGCGAGGAAGATGACAATGAAGATATTGAGCTTGTGGAATATGTCAAGTGGGTGAACTCCTATGAGCCCTTCTATAGGAAGAAATATGAGGAGTTGGAAAAAATGCCAGAGAGACTATTGCCTTCCATAGAAAAAGCTCCAGTGTTAGAATTGAAGACCTTACCAGATCATCTGCACTACCTGTATCTAGGTGAGAATGAAACTTTACAAGTGACTGTGTCTGCTTATCTGTCTAAAGTGGAAGTTGAAAAATTGTTGAGAGTCTTAAGGGCTCACAAGCTTGCTATTGGATGGACATTGGGATATGTCCTTCTACAATGATGCATACGATCCGTTTGGAAGATGAGAGCAGGCCTTCAATTGAGGCGCAAATGAGGTTGAACCCAACTATGAAAGAAGTGGTGAGAAAAGAGATCCTGAAAGTCTTGATGCTGGGTTTGATTTACCATATTTCTGATAGTGCATGGGTGAGTCTAGTGCAATAAGTGCCTAAGAAGGGTGGTATGACTGTGATGAAGAATGAGCTTATTCCATAAAGAATAGTGACATGATGGAGGATTTGCATTGACTACCGCAAGTTCAACAAGGCAACCAAGAAAGACCAATTTTCCTTGCCTTTTCTAGACCAGATGCTTGATAGACTGGCAGGCCATAACTACTACTGTTTCTTGGATGGTTATTCTAGGTATCATCAAATTGCAATTTCACTAGAAGATCAAGAGAAGACTACATTTACTTGTCCCTATGGTACGTTTGCTTTCAGAAGAATTCCATTTGGGCTTTGCAATGCCCCTGCTACCTTCCAACGATGTATGATGGCCATTTTTTCTGACATGGTGGAGAGAACTATCGAGATTTTCATGGATTATTTTTAAATTTTTAGGTCGTACTTTGATGAGTGTTTGAGGCACTTGGAAGCAGTGTTGCAGCGTTGTGAAGAGTCAAATCTTGTCCTGAACTGGGAGAAGTGCCACTTTATGGTGAATTAAGGTATTGTTCTTGGCCACAAAATTTCTAGCCAAGGCATTGAGGTAGACCGAGCTAAGATTTCTGCTATTGAAAATCTACCACCTCCAGTGTTAGTGAAAAGGGTTAGAAGTTTTCTTGGGCATGCTGGTTTCTACAGGAGATTCATCAAAGACTTCTCAAAAATTTCAAAGCCACTTTCGACCTTGTTGATGAATGGTGTTGTGTTTGATTTTAATGAAGAGTGCCTAAATGTTTTTAAGGCACTTAAGGAGAAGTTAATTTCAGTACCAATTGTTATTGCACCAGATTGCGAGCTTCCATTTGAAATGATGTGTGATGCTAGTGATTATGCAGTGGGAGCAGTTCTTGGACAACGAATTGACAAGGTATTTCGATCCGTTTACTATGTTAGTAGAACTCTCAATGATGCAGAATTGAATTATGCCACAATAGAGAAAAAGTTGCTAGCCATAGTATATGCATTCGATAAATTCAGGCCATGTCTTATTGGGAATAAGGTAATTGTGTACACTGATCATGCTGCTATCAAGTACTTGATGACAAAGAAGGATGCAAAACCCCATCTCATTCGATGGGTGCTGTTGTTGCAAGAATTTGACATGGAGATTCGTGATAAAAAGGGAATAAAAAATTTGCTTGCAGACCACCTGTCAAGACTTGAGGTGGAAGAGAGCCAGAATGCCAAGGATGTGCAAATTAATGACCATTTCCCAGACGAGCAACTTTTTGAGGTAAGTGCCAGTTCAATTGTGCCATGGTATGCTGACTTTGTTAATTTTCTTGAAGCAAAGATTGTACCTCCTAAGATGACAAGGCAATAATTGAAGAAGTTCTACTCTGAGGTGAAGCACTACTACTGGAAGGAGCCTATTCTTTATAGGCATTGTGCTGATCAAGTCATTAGACGCTGTGTGCCAGAGGATGAAATGCACAAAATTTTCACTCATTGTCACACTTTACAATGTGGTGGGCATTTTGGGACTTCAAGGACAACGGCTAAAGTGTTGCAAAGTGGGTTCTATTGGCTAGGACTGTTCAAAGATGCTAATACTTTTATGAAAGCATGTGATCGTTGTCAACGCACTGGGAACATCTCACGAGGGAATGAAATGCCGCTGAATGGGATCGTAGAAGTTGAACTCTTTGATGTCATTGATTTTATGGGTCCTTTTCACCTTCCTTCAATAATCAATACATCTTGCTAGCAGTGGATTATGTGTCTAAATGGGTCGAAGCAGTAGCAACTAAGGAGAATGATGGTAAGACAGTCTTGAACTTTCTGCACAAGCACATATTCACAAGGTTTGGTACTCTCAGAGCTCTCATTAGCGATGAAGGGAGTCATTTTTTTAACAAGCAGCTTGATGCCCTCCTTGCTTGCTATGGAGTCTACCACCGCATTGCCTTTCCATATCACCCTCAGACAAATGATCAAGCTGAAATTTCAATTAGAGAGGTCAAGAGTATACTTGAAAAAATGGTGGATAGCTCTAGGAAGAACTGATCTACAAAGCTAGATGATGCACTTTGGGCTTATAGGACGCCATTCAAAACTCCTATTGGAATGTCGCCCTATAGGTTGGTCATTAGAAAAATATGCCATCTACTAGGGGAGCTGGAGCATCGAGCATATTGGACCATGAGAAAGCCGAATATGGATGAGGGAGCCACCGGACAGAAGAGGCTACTACAATTGAATGAGTTTGATTGAGTTTCTAAATGAAACCAATGAGAATTCCAAGATTAATAAGGAACACACTAAAATATGGCATGACAAGAACTTGGTCCGAAAAGAGTTTCAACCTGGACAACATGTACTTCTATTCAATTCAAGGTTGAGGCTATTTCCAAGCAAGTTGAAGTCCAGATGGTCTGGTCTATTTACTGTTGAAAGAGGTTTTCGATATGGTTCAGTCGAGGTGCGAGGAAAGGATGGTGCACCATTCAAAGTGAACAGACAAAGATTGAAGCCATACGTGGGTGGTCCTAGTGAGCAGGAAAACTCTGTCATCCTCTTGAAATCAATCTGAAGAGGAAATCTACGTCCTGCTAAATAACGTTAATGACAGCGCTACTGGGAGGCAACCCAACATTTTAATAGTTTTATTTTATTTTGTTTTATTTTTGAACAACTTCACGGTTCTATCATTTTTGGTGTGTTTTGTGAATAGGTGAAATTTGAGCCAAGTGTGGGGTGTGAAAAAGTGCCACGGGATACTTAAAAATCAGGAACAAAAAGTTGAAACCCTAATATGACATGGCGCCACGGTGCCCAAACACAGAGCCACAACGTCGATAAGGCATTGGGCAATGCATGTTTCTGGGTATCGAGCTCCGCGGCGCTAGAGGTAGGAGCCGCGATGCGTGAGAGCCAGTTGAGTAAGGGTGGAATCTGAGCCGCGATGCCTATCACAGACTTTTACGTCAAAGAGCCACAGTTCCACTTAACAGCGCCGCGGCGGCCAGGGACAAAGGTCGTGACGCCTCGACGGGATTTCTTTTCAAAGAACCCTAGCCCTCTTCACATTCTCTCCCCAATATCACAAATACTCCACAATACCCCAATTTCATACTCCCTCTTCTCCGAAAATCCCTCATACTCCCTCTTCTCCGAAAATCCCTCATACTCCCTCTTCTCTCCACAATTTAAAAAATACTTCACAATACCCCAATTTCATACTCCCTTTTCTCCGAAAATCCCCTCATAAAAAACCATCTCTCACAAATTCCATAAATTTTCATCTCTCAAAACCCTACAAAACCCAATCTTGTATGAATTCGTCCATAACGTCTCAAAATCTTCACTACTTGGTGAAATACATCATTATAAGAGGTCCACTTCATAAGGTAAACATTGTATTCAAGTTTTCTATTGTAAAAATTAGAGGAATTTTAAGTTTGGGGGTTGAAGTTTGTGGTAGATTGTGTTGTTGTGGAAGGTTTGTGTTGGACTGAAAATTTATAATGTGAGGTGCTAAAAATTGTTGATATTTGTGGAGTGTAGGCTGAAATTACTGTTGTTTGAGATTTGTTGTTCTTGTTGAGTTGTTTGTTTGTTGTGAAACTAAGGGTGGTTCTGCCAAAAATTTTTCTAAAAGAACTTGATAAGTGTTGACAAGGCATAATGGGTCCGAGAAAAGCTAGTTCCAGGGCATCCGCTTCTAGAGCCCCCGTACCTGACTATGATGAAACTAGCTTTGCAAATAAAGTTTCTCATGAGAGATATAATAGACTATTCTCCCGCTCCTTAGTGACCGAAAGAGGCATGGAATTCCAAAAGTTTCCATATAATGATGAGGTATATGAGCCCATTAGAGCCATGATTGCTGACAGAGGGTGGGGAGAATTTGTCAACACCGTTTACCTAGGACAAATATCTCTATTGTGTATGAGTTCTATGATAATTACCCTGAACATGAGAATGAGCATTGTTTTGTACGAGGGAGACATGTGCCAGTTGGGTCATAGGACATTAATGAATTATTTGGGGCCCTAATATTGAAGATGATGGGTTCAACGAAGATAACTTCGCTAGTTAGAGTCAAAATATCTCAAGAATTAACTGGGTTGTAGTGGCTGAGACAGTAGGGCACCCAGGAGCTAGGTGTACCGACTCCATGGATGACGAGAAAAATGAGTCATATCTTGGAGATCTTCCAATGTACCAGCCGCCTTACCATCCACCACCGCCACCATCACCATTCTAAATCGCTTAGCTGCAGTTGCAGTAAGTCTACTTACTCTTGATTTCCTTTTTCACATTGGGGACAATATGTTAATTAAGTTTGGGAGGGAGTCTTACTGCTTTGTGTTAGTAGTCTTTAATTGTTTACGTTAAGTTGTTTGTTTATTGTTAGTGTCAGTGTTTGAGTGTCTTGTGTCAATGAATCAAGTTAATAATAATAGCCCATGAGATTGAGTGAACACATGTGATAGACTTGGATGAAATTGATAGCCATGAAATGCATAAATCTGTGTGCTTAAGCTGGATAGGTCTTGAGTTACTTTTAATTATTAATAAGTATGAAAACATGATCATGATTGGTGAATTTTTTGTATTCAAATATTGGTTTATGCATGATTGAATTTTGGTTTGAGGAAAGATGATGGAAAGTTCTAAAACTTGCTTGTTTGCTATTTGAGATTAAATCAGAGATGATGCATGCTTAGGAAAATGATTTACGCTATTTTTGAAATGATTGAGCCTTTCAAGCCACCCTTGATTACATTAATCCCTAGTTACCCCGTTGAGCCTAAAACTTATTTCTTTGTTGACCAATGCCCAGGATAAAGACTATTTGAAATCCTTTTACGAAAATTGTCCTTCCCTTGAATTTTACCATAAGCATAGGAACATATGATTGGGAATCAATTTTATTTGTGATTGGTAATATGTATTGGGAGTCATCAAGAGAAAAGCAAAAAGATTGAGAAGTAAAATCAAAATTGCATAAACGTAAGTTCTCTCAATCTAGAAAAAGGGGGAATATACTACACTCCCCTTGTACATACATTGAAAAATAAATTTAGGGGTGTAGTTCGATTGGGTAAAGAAAAATTGGGGATTGCTTTTGGGTTGTAATGTGGACATAGAGTTGGGTTGATTGGTTTATATGCTTATGGTAATGTTGAGCCTAAATGACATTTCTTCTATCCGTGCCTAAGCCTATCATCATAACCTATAAAAATCCTATTGATTCTTGAGCATGCGTTGTCTAAACTAGTGGAGAGTAGCAAGTTAGGAAGCCTATAAAACTTGGACTTGATGGACTGTTGGTGAGAATTAGTTGTGCATGAACTAATATTGAATACTTATTTAAGTCAAAAATCATGGTTGAGTGGTCATATGCATTAATAATCTTAAGTAAATTCGAGGAATATTTGACTTGAAATTCTAGATAGCAAATTAGTGGCTAGAATGTTCCTGAAGATTATATTGCATGTTGTTCATGATCTTCGAGGCATAATCTATTGTGGTTGACTTGATTCATTTTTTTAGAAGTCGTGTGTTTTTTCTTTTTTAGGGTGTCTAGAGTTCTTTACTCGAGGACGAATAAAGTTTAAGTTTGTGGGTGTTTGTTGAGTCTATTTTTAGTACTGTTTTAGAGTATGTTTTAGGAAGTCTTTTAGTTATTTTGTGCAGTATTATGCGTGTTTTTGCTTTGTTTTCAGTTTTAAGTGATTCAGAAAGGAATGAGGCGAGTCCAGAGGAAATAGGCGGTTATTGGGGATAAAAATGCATATCTGGTCACAAGAAATAAGTCAAAGAAGCCCTGGGAAGCTAGGAAAGCAGTTTAAACAAATTCCAGACGAAGAATGTTGAGGAGCCGCGGCGCAGGAAAGATGGAGCAGAGGCGCCTGATTAGCATAACCAGGAAGAAACTTACCGTCGAAGGCGCCAGGGCGCCAAACATCAGAGTTGCAGCGCCACTTCACCCGAGAGCCGAGTCTGTTTCTGCCAAAGTAGAGTCGCGGTGCCACCCAGCAAGAGACGCGGCGCTGCAGTCTGAATTTGGCCCAATTACTTAAATCTTAAACGGAAAAGGGGAAGATTTTTCGTATCTATAAAAGGAGGGGCTTGGCTCAGAAAATAGATATCTCACATTGGAGGCAAGAAACAAGAGAGCAAGAAGCAATTAGAGACATCGATTGTCCAAGTTCTTTTCCTTTTCTTTATTTTAATTCAGTTTATGTTGAATATTAAGTTAATTAGTTTTCTTAGCATGTCTATGAGCTAATTACTTTTATTAGGGTTTTCCGTTGAATCACTTCAAACTCTGTTATGATTTAATGCATTGCTAGTATTTCTTCTTCATATATTAATATCTCTTCAACTTGCGTTTATTGAATGAGAATTAATTGACTATTAGTTTTCATTATCTATATGATTTTAAATCAAGATCTGAAAAGTGAGATTTGAATATGCTATAGTTGATTAGACATAGGTTTAATCTTGAACGAGTGTATCACGATTGCCTATGTAGCTTTTAGATTATTGATCTTAATCCCCCTATGTGATTGAATTTATCATAGAACTATAGAAATTCTCACTTAGGTTGAGTTTTTATATGTCTTAACCGGGATATAGAACATCTCAGTTAACCCGCTATCTTAATAAGAAGAAGAATCGCTAGTCTTGCATTAATGAATGATAAAGTGGATTGTTGATGAGATTGAAAACCATAATTTCTTTCATTACTGAATTAAACTTCGTGTGTTTTCACTATTATTTTATTCCCACAATCTATTTTAGTTTAGAAATCACCACTTATATTCGTTTGCCAAATAGAAACTAAAGATTGGTTAATTGGTAATTGATAAATCAGTCTCTGTGGATGATACTCAGTTTTACCGAAATTATTACAAATTGTGATACGTACAATTGCGTAGAATTTAGAAATTTCGCAACAAAAAGCAAAAGAAACGGTGAGACCCGATCAATAAAGTTAAAGTAGTATGAAAATGAGAGTGACAAGCGAATAAGCCATGATAAAGCATTCTGAAATGTGAGGTAAAACTGCAAAAATAGACCCTTGCGGTCCGGCCCTTCTCCGGACCCCGCGCATAGCGGGAGCTTAGTGCATTGGGCTGCCCTTTTAAAACATTCTGAAAAAAGAAGCAGTAATTATCTCAGGTAAATAAGATAATCGAAGTACACGAAAAACAGATAGCAACGGAACAGGAAAATATAAAATAATACTGCCCCTACTAATATGATAGGCTAAGCGGGGCTACAATAATAATATTACAATAACTATTATATAAGCGTAAGTAGGACTACGCTCAACTCCCTTCTACCATAATTCATATCCTCCACAAACCCCTATCCAAGGTCATGCCCTCAGTAAGTTAAACCTGCGTTTATATTCAGGAGTCGAACCCGACACGACCTTTTTGATTAAACTTTTAAGATGAGGACATGCATACCTACCATTATAAATGGTTTACAAATTTTTCAATTATTTCAATTTCTACAGCAATGAAATTTCCGTTGCAAATCAAAACATTTAGGCTTCTGATATACTTACATGTAAATTTATTAATGGTATTCATACTTGTGCAAGCTTGTCTTTTGATGTCTTGGTGCAGTTTTTGAGATTTTTCTCCATACTTAATAATGATGATTCACGTTGCCGGAATATTCTTCATCGTCGGACTTTCCGTCATTGCCGCCGTTGAAGGACGTAATGTTTTGAAACTTCCGTCGGAAGCTTCTAGATTCTTCGATAACGCCGTTAATGATTCTGTTGGAGCTAGATGGGCCGTCCTTCTTGCCAGATCAAGCGGTTATTGGAATTATAGACATCAGGTTATTATTTCCACTATTTTGCCTTTACAAATGCTTTTATTTGATATTGCAATTTTGTTTTCATCAGTATGAGTTTGTTTTCCTTTTGATCTATTTTGTTTACTCTCTCCGTGCCTATTTATATGATATAGTTTGAGTGAGTATGAAGTTTAAGAAATAAAGGAAGACTTTTGAATCTTGTGATGTAAAAAAGTCAAAGATATCTGTGTGGTTATAAATTATCTCGTTAAGAATAAAAGTTAAAGTTTAAAGTTAAATTTATAAATTGGGACAGAGGGGGAGTATATAATATCTGGATATAGGTACGTGTTGTTTTAAATACTATGTGCATAGATGGTTGCTGTTTTTGGTTAATAGAGTGAGGAAAATTTTCAGTGTATAAATTTTGATGTTTTTTTTGTTTGTTTGGTTGAATGAGCTTGCGAGCTAGAACGTATACTTGGATGCAGTTTTCATTGCATATTTTTATGTGTTCACGAGTTGTAGGTTTTCATGTGATGTTAATTTGAAGCTCGGGAACCTAGTAAAAGGTTTTTACTGCACTTACTAGAATTTGGACTTCGGTTATATTGTATAGTACTTGTTAGAATCAAGAGTTATGAAATTAAAATTATTTGGGCGCAGTGTAATACTTGGAAAAGCTAAAGAGCTAAGCTTTCATCATTATTACTGGTGATCACCAGAAAAGAGAAAAATTCCTAGTTGAATTTCTTATAATATCATTTCAGACCTGTGGGCACTCTCCCAGAGATTTTGTATTTCTTATTTAGATTCTTTTCTTCTATTTGTTTTGTCTCGAGCAGTTTGTCTGGACGACCGCTTTCATGTGAATTTTGTCATGCCCACAAAAGAAATTAAAATAGCTGGTGTTGGTCAGATCTTAATGTACTAGATAATTTGTTAGTCTGGAACATGTGATCCTTTTGTTATTTTAAGTCCTCATCCGTTGGTGGTACATTTGACAAATGAAGCCTTTCTTGTACCACAGTTTTACCAAAAATATGCTTCTCGGTAGCTTTCAAAGCTTGTGAAACTCATCCAGTTATGAAACCAGCCATTTAAAAAACAAATCAGTTGGTAAAGAGTTTTGCTAAGACAACATTTTCTTCTTTAATAAATCAGATTTGGGACTAGAGAATGGAATAATCGGCTTTAACTAGGGGTGGCCAACGGGCCGAGTCGGGGCGGGTTTGGCGGGATCGGAGTCGGGGCGGGACGGAGGGAGGGGCGGGATCGGGTCGGGGGCAGGACGGAGGGAGGGGCGGGATCGGGTCGGGGGCGGGATTTTCCTTTTATTTTTTTTCTTGCACTTAATTTTAAAAATAACATATATATAAACAACTCAATAATTGAACAAGATAGTGTAATAAAAACATCCCAAGGCTATTTTTGTGTCTCTTATATTATTTAATAGACATGTGATTTTTTTTGTAATACAAATACAATTGTCAAAATTGCAACTTTGTGGTGTTGTTCAAAAGTTGCAAATGACATAGTAAAATTGCAATTAAAAAAATTGCATTTTGAAAAAAACCTGTTCTAGTTTCTTGATAATTTCATGTGGTTCTTCGGTTGGAATTGGTATGTGTTGGTCAAATTGCTCCACGTCGCTTCCACCACCTTCGGATAAGATGTCGTTGTAGTTTTCATCTTCTTATCCGTTGATCTCCGGTTGACTGCACCTTTTCCGCCCCGCTCGTATCGAATCTCTGAATAATACTGCAATCTCCAAGCTGTCTCCGGCTAATGAGTGTATGTGCTCTCCTATTTGATATCTGCCATCAGAAAAAATGTTTCCAGACGCCATTGATGACGCTTGAATGTTCAAAACATCTCGTGCCATCATTGAAAGTGTCGGAAAGGTCTTCTCATTCCCCCTTCAGTATTTCAGCAAGTCTTCACGTCCTTCTTCATTGAGAACTGTTTGGTACGGTACAGAACCCTGCAAAACAAAAAGATCAAACTCGCTAATTTGGTTAGTAGTGTTACCACCGCACATTCTATTTCTGAGGCTTTCAATACTAGCCACAGAAACAACATGTCTTTTGTGAGGTTGTGTTGAAGAAGATGGTATGGAAGCCAGTAGGTTGTTAACACTTTCTTGTTGGTAAAACCTATATACTTTTTTGCATTCGTCTTCTACGCTAGACAACACTTCTTCTTTAGTTTGTTCAATAGGTGGTGGGTGATTTGAATTTTTGGGACTTGGAGGTGGTAGTACTGCTATACAATCTAAATAGTTTCAATAAGTGATTTAGTACCGTCTATTTTAATAGTTGGATTTAATACAACACCAATAATATAAATAGTGGGAATAGGAATAAAACATTTTTTAATTTTGATAAACATTTTTTTAATAGCTGCCTTATAAGTTGGTTTATCCATATATTCATTAAGCAGTAAAAATATTAGAGTTATATAAAACAACATAGTTGAAATAATAGGATAATATATACCAGAAAATTCTTTTGTTGCTTGAAAAAATTTCTCTAGAATTACAATAAGTTCGGAAACTTTTCCCCAATCGCTATCTACAACCATATCAGCTGGATTTTGATTATGATTGTTAAAAAATAAAGTTATAGGTTTTCTATAGTCATAAGCAACAAGTAGTTGCTCGTATAAAAAATTTCACCTAGTGGGTACTTCTTCTGGATTTTTCTATAAGGTAGTTGGCAATTGTGACAAGTTTTTTATATTCTTTTTTTCGTTGTATTCTATTATTTTTAAAAATAAAGTTTATAACAAATTGTATTTTACTAAGAATGTCTTCAAAAAGTGATAGACCATCCTTTACAACTAAGTTATATATATGACACGCACATTTTATATGAAAATGATCTAGAAAAGATGGAGTTAAACTATTTTTTAAAATTGTAATAGCATAATTGTTAGAAGAAGCGTTATCTAATGTAATAGTCATAATTTTATCACTTATTCCTTAATAATCGCACACTTGATAAATATTTTCTGCAATAAAAGTACCAGTGTGCCTATCATCTATATATCTATACGCTAAGATACGTTCTTGCATAGACCATTTATCCAATGACAGGTTACCGTTAAATAATCATGGTTGTTAGTACTACGGCCTATATCAGAAGTGATAGTCACTTTGCCATTAAAATGATATAATGAATAACGTAAATATTGTTGATATTCATGTGCAAATTTAAATACATCTCTCTTAACAGTTGATCTAGGAAAACTGTTAAAAGTAGGATTATACATTTCTCTAATGTAATGAATAAAACCAGGAGATGAAGGAAATGAAAAAGGAAAACCCTCCACAACAACTAATTTTGTTATTGCTTCCCTATCTCTATGTTTATTGTAATTACGGCCTACAATTCCCCCCGTCGTGGGGTTAATTTGACCTTGTACTTTGTCCGAGACAGTATGTGAACCTTGTCCCGATGGAGCGGACGTTTGCGCACCCGATTTTGAAGCCTCGTATTGGGCATATCTAGCTGGATGAGCCCTTGCTACGTGTCTCATTAAACCCCCCGTCCCACCGTGACCTTTTTCAGTTTTAAATTTTAAAACATCTTTACAAATTTTACATCTAGCTACTGGATTCTCTATGTCCCTATCAAAAAATGTCCATGCATCTGATTTTAATAGTCGTTTTGCTGGACCTCGTCTCATACTAGGGGGAATAAGAGGCATTTCAGTTGAAGGTGCACTAGTGGGTGTGTTGTCATCTACATTAGTGGATGTATCATCTAAGATCATCGTCTAAATTAAAGTCTTCTTGAGTTCCAGAAAATAGCTCCTCGTCTAAATCTAATGGTATTGTAGAAAAATGTTCAGTATCAACAAAATCATCCTATGTAGGAATAAGATTCTGTCTAGAAATAGGATGACTAGAAGAAGTACCCTTGCCCTTGTTGCCCCTACTAGAAGAAGCCTGACCCTTACCCTTACCAGTAAGCATACGTTTAAATCCTTCCATTATAATTATATTAATAAATAATTAAAGTAAATGAAATTAAGTGCGCTAAATAAAATAAATAAACAATAATAATTTAATGAAGGAACGAATGTACCAAACGCAGACGTAACGTCGACGTGTAATCGAGAGGTTGAAAATTGAAACTTTACTCGATGGTAGATCTTCAAGCTAGTTGCCAACTTCACTCCCAAATGAATAAATAAAATTCAATATTTAGTAGATAATGTAGACTTGTAGAGAGATAGATTGAGAGAGTAGAGAGATAGTAGGAAAATTTGTGAGAAAGATGAAGAGAAAATGAGATATTTATAGTTGGAAAATTGGGTTAAAATGTAAATATAATAACTTATGGTAAAAATAAATATTAAGGGGGTAGGGGGTTGGGGGAGGGGGAGGCCGAAAATGGCCGTTGCACAACGACCAAAATGTAAAATAGTCGTTGGTGCAACGGTTATATGTGCAAAGGATGGTTTCGGGCAGGTCCGGGTCGAGCCTGACGGGATTGAAGTGGGCCGGGCCGGGATGAGATCATGTCCCGTCCCGGTACAGTAAAAAAAAAAATTAAAATGTCGGGCCGGGACCGGGCCGACCCGGCCCACTGGCCAGCCTTAACTTTAACATTGTGGACTTTCTTTATAATTTTTCTTTTCTCATAGCTTTACCTAAAAGTCTTGTCAACCTTGACTTTCATATCAGGCTGATGTATGCCACGCATATCAGCTGTTGAGAAAAGGTGGTCTCAAAGATGAAAATATTATTGTGTTCATGTATGATGACATTGCTTACAATCAAGAGAACCCAAGACGAGCAGTGATCATTAATAGTCCTGCTGGCGAGGACGTTTACAAAGGAGTTCCTAAGCTTAGGTGTTTTTTGTCATAGTTTAGTACATACCTTAACGATACTCCTGTCTCATGTGCTGTCTCTTGAGGCAAGATTACACTGGAGATGATGTTAATGTGCACAATTTTTTAGCTGTTCTCCTTGGTAACAAAACTGCTCTTACTGGAGGTAGCGGAAAGGTGGTGGGTACTGGTCCAAATGATCATATTTTCATATTCTATAGTGATCATGGTGGCCCTGGTGTGCTTGGTAAGTAGCTTATTTATGTCTCTTTTGATTGTTGCTTTGCTTTCTTTATCTTGCACTATTAGACTAATTTGTCATGAAATGTTTGATCACCTTATATTAAGGCTTGCATCTAAACCTCCAACACTAGACCTTTATTTTTATTGAATATGGATGATGTCTATTCATTCTGGTTCTATTTAGGCAAGAAAATAATATTTATTTAATATTATCTCTGGTTCTTATCTGCTGATACATGTAAACATTCTGTTTGCCATTTGAGTTCAGTATGCCGATTGGTTTACCAATAGAAATTGTGGTATTGATCCCCTAATCCAACCTCTCCCCCAATCCCGAACCAAATATATCAGGCAAAATATATCTAAGAAAAAAAAAACTTTATACTCATGATTCCAATATCACGAATTGACCTTTCCTCTACCATCCTAATTGGCAATGACATGTCTGATTTGTATAAATATAGACCGCTACGGTGAATAATCAACAGTACAAAGCTTAAATATAATCTCTATCTATCTTGTCACTTTATAGTGTCTGTTCATAAACCTCTTTCACTTTCGGTCGTTAGGCTTTGAAGTGAATCCTTACCTGGACCCTGCGCATAGCGGGAGCTTAGTGCACTGTTATCTCCTTTTTAGGCTTTGAAGTGAGCACCTCTGTCTGTAATTCTATTATTTTGTGGATCTATTTTCGCCCCGAATTCTACCTTCTGCCGTTTTATCGACTGATGAAATCGGGAGACAAATTGATTCCTTAACTCAAGCAATTTGGGCTGGAAACGGAACTCTAATTTTCAGCAATGAGTTCCCCAACTACTCCAGAAAGCGTTAGGACGGTGTGATTAGACTAAGAGATAAGAAACATGAATACAACCGAGTAAAGGAAAAAATAAAGATAGATAAGGATTTGATTTGTTTGATTGATTGTGTGTGTCGTATATACAAAGAATGAGTATTTATAGTACAAAAAGGAAAAAAATTTACAAAACGAGCCCCCCCATGTCGGCCATCAAGTAACCCACTAATTTCAACGGCTGACTATGGGGGAGGTGGTGCCGATTTTCTCGCCCTCTACTCCTCTTGCTTGGATAATAACCTTTTCTTTTAGTTGTTGTTGGCCGTTACCGCTTTGGGGGGGGGGGTCCAGAAACCCTTTTGACTTGGTCATTGAGGCGCCTGCATCTGAGTGGGTCCCAGTCGTACCTCTAACCAACAAATTTGGCTGAGATGCCTTAGTAGCCTTTGAAGTTCTTGTAGTCGAGGGCTAGGCGTAAATTCGGTCCTGTAATAGTTCGGCTGTCACTGAATTCTGCTAAACACTTAAATTATTTTTGAGTGTTAACAATTGCCCCTACAACTACTCGGGTGTGACTGTTGAATTGATGTATCCGAAAGTAGACGTTGTTTCAGTCTGGCAGCCGCGCATGTCACTTCAATCGTCTTATCTCCAGTGCATGCAATAATGATTACTTTTTTTTAAGGTGTTTTCCCTTTAACTGAGGCGTCTCTGTTACCATGAATTGGCTTTGATGATTTTCGGCCGTGCTTTTGAAAATGACAAATTAATCTCAGATGCGCCTCTATAAGTTATTTAAGGAAAGACATCTCCCCCCATAGGTTTCTCACTTAATCTTTGGCCCTTTTCTTAGTCGAAAACCATGGCTTTATCTTTTTTATCCCGAAGATCAGGAACAATCATTCTAGCCTATAGTGACCGGACCCTTGCCTCGGTCTTCGTTGATGAACAGCTGGTTCTGACTCTGTATGGTGGATCGAAACAAGGTGATTCTCTCTTGTTTCAGTACCTCAGCCCGATAAACCATGAATTTCTTTCTACTTGTGACTGGTTCACCGGCGGCCGTTGTTCGGCTAACCTTCGTACCTGGCCGACTACGGTTGCTCATTATTCGGGTTGGTTGGTCCGAGTGAAGTTGGTCACAGAGGCCGACTGGAGGCGCATGGGTCCTTTTGATTCCACCGCACTATCAGAATTTTGTTTCTGCTGTAACGCCTGGCTCGGGTATGTGCGGCGTCTCTATTTTTGTGCTTGGTTTACTTGGATGTGGGAATTCGTATCCCACCCTTTAACTTCAGCATTACTCTTGGCATTCTTGAACAAATTTAAAGAAAAACCCCGCAGGTTTGATGGGTCATTATCTTTGACCACTTGGGATGGCATTTCTTCGCCTGAGCAGTGCGACCAACTTTATGACACATGCATATGAAAGAAAATGGCTAACTCTGTATTTTGTGACCAGGCAGCCGGTCTATGGCTGTCATTTAGCCATACATCTCCCGTTGGAGGAAATTAGCTTATTTTGTGCGACCAGGCAACCGGTTTGTGGCTGTCGTTTATTCATGCATGTCCTAAATCGAATGATAGTACTTCTTTAAATACTTGTTGTTTACATTCCTATCCATTTCCTCGTCATGCATGTTTATCAGTCGATATGCATTGTTGGCGATCCGTTGGCTTACTACGAAAGGTCCTTCCTAATTTGGTGACCATTTGCCGAATTTACGATCTTTCATCCCAATCGGCAAAACGGTTTTCCAAACTAAGTCTCTTTAGGCAAACCTCTTAGGCTTAACATGTTTGTTGTATGCTTTAACCATTTTACGTTTACAGGCTTTTATTCTCTCTAGGGCCATCAGTCGATCTTCATCTAGCTGGTCCAATTCCATTAGCATGGGTTGTTGATACTCCTCTAAACTTAGAGAGTTCTGTTTGGCCACCCGTAACGATTTGACATTAATTTTCAATGGCAACACTGCATCTTGGCCATAGGTTAGCCGATAAGGTGTTGTCCCGATAGCTGTAGATTTAGAATTTCTGATAGCCCAAACGGCCTCATCCAGAGTGAGATGCCACATTCTTAGTTTATCCTCCACATTTTTGCTAATTATGTCCATAATAAGCTTGTTGGCTGCCTCGACTTGTCCATTCACCTGTGCGTAATAAGGTGAGGATGTGATCATTTTGATCCTGAATTTCTCGACAAAGGCTGCCACTTTAGAACCAGTGAACACCGTCTCTTGATCAATTGTAACTGTCTCAAGGATACCATATCTGTATATGATCTGATGTTGGATAAACTGAATGCCATCTGTATGATGAACCTCTTCATCGGCTGAGCCTCCACCCATGTAGTGAAATAATCTGTAGCCACGATAATGAAATTGTGGCCTTTAGCCGATTGTGGGTGAATCTTGCCGATGAGGTCCATAGCCCATCCTCAAAAGGGCCAAGGTTTTATGACTGGGTGCAGCAACTCGGCTGGTACCCATTGGATTGGTCCCTGTTTATGATATTCTCCGTATCCTTTTGCGTACTGGAAGCAGTCAGTTGTGATAGTAGGCCAATAATAGTCGTGGCGGTAAATCAGCCACTTCATTGCTGGCCCCACTCTGTGTGACCCATATATTCCTTCATGGACCTCTCCCATGACACTTAAGGCCTATGCTTTGGAAATGCACTTGAGTAGTACTCCGTTCAAGCTCCTTTAATAGAGGTCATCGTCAATGAGCACGTATTTCAAGGCTCTTCTTCTAACCTTGAGGTCCTTGCAACTGGAGGGAACTTTTAGGTAGTCAATAAGTAACTGCCTCCATGAGTCAATTTGATCAACGGTTAACACTTCGGCTGGCAGTTCGTCATACTCTAAAGTGAGTAGAGACTTTCTAAAGCCAGAAGCTTTCTGCGCTAAGTCGTTAGACTCAACATTCATGCTTCTGGAATATGACTTAATGTAGATGATACGAACTTACTAAGAAACCTGCTAGCCGTTTCGTAACGAGCCAACAAATTCGGGTCCTTGCAGTCATATTCCCCGGCCAGCTATTTGATAACCAACTGAGAGTCTCTGCGGATCTCGATGAGCTTTGCCTTCATAGAGACTTGGAGCTTGAGTCCTATGATGACAACATCATATTCAGCTTGGTTATTTGTCAAGTCAGAATCTAATCGATAAAAGAACCTCCGTCTTTCACCCCTAGGATCGGTTACTGTTATCCTGGCTCCGACTCCTTTATGGGTTCTTAACCCATCAAAAATCAGCATCCAAGGGATGTCATCCATCATGCATTAGAGGGAGCGCATGGGTCCTCCATATCTACACAGGGGTGGTCGGTCATGAAATCGGCTACCGCCTGACGTTTGACGGCCCTGAATGGCTTATACTCGAGAGAAAATACATTGAGCTTGATTTCCCAATTCATTAGTCGTCCTTGCAAAACATGTTTGTTCAATAAGTACCGAACGATGTCAATCTTGCACAAAACGTGAATCACATGTGGCATTAAGTAATGCTCAAGTTTTGTACAAGCATGGAATAAGGACAAGTAAAGCTTCTCTATAGGAGTATATCTAGTTTCAACTTCATTCAGCATTCGGCTAAGGTAGTACACTGCCCTTTCGGTCCCATCATCGGCATCTTGTGCTAACGGGCAATCGATAGATAACTCTGCGGTTGAGATGTACAATTTCAGTGGTTTCCCTAGCATGGGAGGCACCAGCACAGGAGGCGTTGCTAAGGCCTTTTTAATCTGGTCGAACGCCTCTTGCTATTCTGGGCCCCATACTAGTTCTTCTGACTCTTTAAGCCTAAGAAAAGGTGAGAACGCCTTCATTTTGCAGGCTGAATTAGATATGAACCTCCTCAGGAAGTTGATTTTCCCTAACAAGCTTTGTAACTCCTTCTTTGTCCTGGGTGGTGTCGACTCCATTACTGCTCGGGCCTTGTTATGATCTATCTAAATACCTTTGTTGTGTACCAAAAAGCCCAGAAAATTGCCAACCGATACTCCAAACATGCACTTGGATGGATTCATTTTAAGATTATGAATCCTCATTCTTTTTAGTGCATATTCCAGGTCGGCTAAATGATCTCTGAAGTCCTTAGACCTCACCACCACATCATCGATGTAGACATCCACAGTTTTGTCGGTCAAATCATGAAAGATGGTGTTCATGGCTCTCTGGTAAGTGGCACCAGCGTTCTTTAGTTCGAAGGGCATAATTATCTACTCGTAAAATGCCCAAGGCCCCTGGGCATCTGAAAGAGGTCTTGTGGATCTCCTACTCGGCTACTGCTATCTAATTATAGCCGGAGTATCCATCCATGAATGTCAGCATGCCGTTAGTGACCGCCACATTGACTAGCATATTAGCAATAGGCATGACATATTCATCTTTGGGAGTGGCTAAGTTTAGGTTACTGTAATCAATACATACCCGAACCTTTCCATTCTTCTTCTTGACTGGCACGATGTTTGCCAACCATTCCACATACCTAGCCGTTCTGATAAATTCAGCTTTTAGTAGTCGTTCAATCTTAGCTTTAATCTGAGGCATTAGCTGAGGGTGATATCTCATGGGCGGCTATTTGTGGGGTTTGAAACCCTCCTTTATTGTCAACCTATGTTCTACCAATGTACGTGTCAGCCCAGGCATCACGTGATAATCCCATGCGAAACAGTTTTTATATTGTAGTAGAAGGGCCGTTATGCCTTATTTGTCTTCTTCCTTCAGCAAACCACTAATATATGTTAGCCAGGGGATTTCTTCAGTTCCTAAGTTGATATCTTCCAAAGGATCCTGAGGCTCAAAACTAGGCATAGCCCTCCTTATGGGTGACTCAAGTTCCATCGGCAGCTTAACTTTATGGGCTGCAAGCGTTGATTCATTGTCGTGGTCCCCCATCTGCAGTGCCTCGGCTATCCTTGCTTCAGAACTTAGGGAGGTCAGCCGATGCCACATGTCACGTATAATTTGGATTTCCTCAACTATTTAAATCCTCCAAGGTAAGTTGTGGTTCATCTAATTGTTTTATTTTAAACCCTTGCGAGGTGAGATTGCAGGATTCTCAAGATTCTTCTTCATACTGCTCTGTGACGGATATGGGAGCCACATAAGGTCAATAGAGTATAGCCTCTACATTCTGAACCCCTGGTCTGAATGGGTTATCACCCGCTGGGACCATTTCAATCTTGTCTCTTTCCATATCTTGGAGACAGATGGAGATCGGCTGGGGATCCTCTGACTGAGTCATCAGCATGATATGTGGGATCACCTCGGTTAGAGGCCCATACATGGCCACGTTCTTTTGCCGAGGTTCTTCCGTCGGGTTGTCGGTAGGTTGTTCACCCAGATCTGGTTGACCCAACGCATCTCTTTTAGGCGACATTGCCCCTGAAGCAACTAAGTCGAATGCCCGCCCGATAGCCTCGGCTACGGCAAACTTAGGAATCTCCTGATTTTCTGCTGCCTTGGTGTTGTAAATTAGATGCAATGTCTGTTGCATCTTATGCAAGGCCTTAGCACGCCGCATCCTTCTTTTCTAGGTTCTGGATGCTACTCTCGGTGGTGCCTCTTTCTTTCCGGGAGCCTGATTGATAAACCACTTCCCTCTTCTATGTTGGCGACTGGTTTAATCATTCTCTGGGGTCTCGTCTGGTCCTTATTTCTCGCTATGATACGTAAGGATGACACACCATCATTCACGTTAAACTCGACCACCCTTTGTTTGGTTTAAGGGAGTAGTTCTTCATCTATTCGGGGCATGCTCGGCTGTCGATTGGTTGGCATCCGTACCTGCCCCCCAGGTTTATGCCTGGCGTCGATAGGGACCCTTCTGAACCTCATGGTTTGTTCCTGAAGCTCTCGTTCAAAGTCCCTCGAGTATTTAGGGCGGTCATGAAAACTACTCCTAGCCGGCTGCCTGTCATTACGAATGTCATGTAGGCTGCCTAACCGGTCGAACACAGAAGTCTTTGTGACCTTCTCCCCTTTGGTAGGTTTCTTAGGGAGCCATACCCTTTTCATCGATTGTTTCCCTTTGGTGCCCCTTGACTCATCGGACTTAGCAAAAGATACCATAGATATTGGTACCGCAGGAAAGGGGTCGGTATCAATGAACATTTTAGCCATGCTCTTATCGGTTAGTTTGAACATTCCCTCCCTGATGCCATTTTGGATCGCCTTCCGGAAGACCACACAATTAGAAGTAGATTGACTGTATGAATTATGCCACTTGCAGTACTTCTTATATTTGAGTTCCTAGGCAGGCGGAATCCTGTGACCATCAAGCAGCCGAATCTGCTTATCTTTGAGCAGATGATCAAAGATCTGATCTGCCTTTGTGATAACAAATAAGTAACCGACCCTGTCATCGGATAAACTTGTTTCCTTGCCTTTGACGACTTTCAAGGTTGGGCAAGAGTAAACCTTACCCCTAACGATCTCTTCCACCATTACTTCTGTCGTGCAATCGACTGACTCTGAATCAGACTCATCCGCTTAAATGATGGATACCAAGTGGGAGCCTTGATTTCGGATGGTTCTTCCCCGCTCTTTCTCCTGGACATACTGCTCTATTTGGTTAGCTTTTTGGCTAACTGGCTCAGGTCAGAGCATGATTGTCCTACCAGCTTCTCATTTTAACTGAGTGTGCATGTTGTTGATTATCATGTGGGCATACTCAGATTCGAGGAAGTGTACACTGCATTTCCCAACCTTCTTCCTGAATCTCTCGATAAAATCGGCAGCCGATTCATCGGCCTGCTGCTTGAGATTCGTTAGATCAGTCACGGTAACATGAGGTTGGGGCCAATAGAACCTATCATGGAAACAACCCTCCATGTCAGCCCATCTCTACATGGAATCAGGAGCCAAAGAAGAGTATCATGCGAAGGATGTTCCCGTTAGAGAGAGATGGAATAGCTGCAACTTGTGGTACTAATTTTGGCCAGCTTCTGCTGTTTGAATCCCCTCGAAGAATGTGCTATCATATCTACCCAATCGGGGTAGGGCTTCTTATAAATAGTCATGTCCAAAGGCTTCAGTTGGATGCCGAAATACCTCCGCATAGTATTAGTAATAATTTCTGGGTTTTTCTGTTGTGACGTCCCCTGTCGATTCTCAACTGGATTCGGCTGGTAGGCGTTTTGCACTGGCGGCCTCTATTCTGCATTCTCTTGCACAGGGTTTTGAAGGTTGTAGGTGGTCTGCTGGCCATTACCAATAGGTGGGGTGATGTCCCATTGCTGTTGTTGGGAATGGCCACCAAAGCCTGCAACCTGAGCCCCTGGAACGACTAACGGAGCCTGAGGATAAGAGCTGCTCTCCTCAAACGTCGGTCGTTCTTAGAAAGTTTACGCTTCCTGGAAGGTTTGGATTGGGTACCGGCAATAACTGCTGGAATGGTAACCTACTGTAAATAGCATCACTAGATAGCTGAGTTAAGTCATAGCCAGGGGCCAACGACTGCCAATTCGACTGGCCAACATTATTCGCCTGCATCGTAGGGTCGTTCGTAGAAACGTACGGCATAACGGGCAGTAAGCCAAAGTGTCCTGGAGCCTGAACTGGTCTCCAAGTCATGTTGATCTACCCATACTGCAGACTCGCTTGGTCATGCGGCACATTTCCCCCCCAAGGTTCGGCAGCGACCATGCGGTGTGCTGGTTGCCAGGCGATTAGGCTTGTGTTCCTAGGTGTGCCATCGGCTGCACATGAGTAGGCAGTGGCTGATGCACATGTGACTGAGGAACAATACCGAGAGTCACGGTCTCATGCTGAACAACACCGCTTATCAGAGGGATGGTAGAACTAGTCGAACATTCTCCTGGGTGCATTTAGTTGGTTTCCATCTCCCTCACTTGTTGAACCTCATTATGTACCATTGGCTTCACAATGTCAGCTAATTGTTTAGAAACTTGGTACATAATGTCGTGGATGCCCAAGTCGATTTGTTGTCTAATAAAAGACGTGGTCATTATGGTTGGACCTTCAGATTGGCTAGATTCTTCCACGGCTTGGGTTGAAGGATGAAGTGGAGGGGTATCCACCGATGTAGGCATACCCAAAGAGGATGATGGTTCGTTGTTCCTTCTGGGAGGATTTTGTTTAGGATGTGGACTAGACTCTAGGTTCATTTTCTTACCGGACCGTAGGCGCATACGCCAAGAATGATCCTGACCTAGAGAATCAAACTTCGCAATTAATTCACCTATGGTCCCACCGAGTGTGCCATATTTGTTCTCGGCCTGAATTCTTCCTTCTACCATTTTATCGGCTGATGAAATCGGGAGATAAATTGATTCCTTAACTCAAGCGATTTGGACTGGAAATGGAACTTTAATCTCTATCAATGGGTTCCCCAACTACTCCAGAAGCGCTAGGACAGTGTGATTAGACTAAGAAGTAAGAAATATGAATACAGCCAAATAAAGTAAAGGATAAAGTAAAGATAGATAAATATTTGATTTGTTTGATTGATTGTGTGTTGTGTCGTATATACAAAGAATGAGTATTTATAGTACTAAAAGGAAAAAACTGTACAAAACTTGCCCCCCCCCCATGTCGGCCATCAAGTAACCCACTAAGTTCAATGGCTGACTATAGGGGAGGTGGTGTCGATTTTCTCGCCCTCTACTCCTCTTGCTCGGATAATGGCCATTTCTTTTAGTTGTTGTTGGTCGTTACCGCTTTTGGGGGTCCGGAAACGCTTTTGTCTTGGTCGTTGAGGCGCCTGCATCTAAGTGGGTCTCAATCGTACCTCTAACCAACAACTTCGATTGAGATGCCTTAGTAGTCGATGAAGTTCTTGTAGTCGTGGGCTAGGAGTAAATTCGGCTCTGGAATAGTTCGGCTATCACTGAATTCGGCTAAACACTTAAATTATTTTTGAGTGTTAACAGAATCAATGAGAAAGTGGTACTTTCTTGGACGTGAATTTTAACAGATAATATTTAGATAAAATACCAATACTTTTAAGTGTTTTGTGTTTTCTATCCTTCAATTATAGTTTCATAAACTTGATTTATGGCATTATAGGTTGGAAACATTATGTCACTACCATTTTTACATATTTACTATACTGTCATGTATACTAGGGATGCCTTACGTGCGGATCTTTTCAGCATCTAATAACCCTAAAGAGGGTACGAACATAGATGGTAATTTATCATATATTGTTTCAAAATTTAACAAATAACAAGATAGTAGTATGGAAGTAATTATCATCAGATAAAAATTCATTTTTAATTTTTGATGTCTATAACCTTTTACCAATACTAATATCATAATTACAGAGACTACACTTATCAAGATTATAATTAAAAACACATAGTCTAAAAATCACATCTCTTGTAGATTTTCAGGTCATTGGAATGCTCACTCACCCTGATACGAACTCCCTTTTTTTCTTCCGCTGAATGATTTTACAGGATAAATGGCCTAGGTGCTAGGAGACTCAACAGACTCTTCCTAAAAGTATTTTAGAGATGAGTTTTGTATTAATATGGTTCTATGTATAAACTTTCAAAGTGATTTTCTCTCGTAATATGATATTGTTCTTGATATAAGATTGCAGACTAAGGGAGAGTTTAGCTAGTTATTGACTTTTCAAAGAAGGTTTTTATTGAAAATTTTTTGGATGATCTCCATTAGTTACAATGAGACTCCTTATATTGATAACCTCAAGATTGTTGCCATAATTGATTACATTATTTCTACAGTAATATGGTGGATATACTATTACTGAAAAGTCGTAAAGTGTATACAGTAACTTGACATATTTTTAAAAAAGTCTATAGTAATTGTACGAAAGTTGTCTTGTCTTGTTGCATTGCAACTTTCTTTTTCTTGAATGCCTTTATTGCATCGTGTCTTGTTACATCTTTGTCAAAAAATTGTTGTAGCTTTCTCTTTCTTCATTGCATCTGGAAGATTTTTTTATAGTAATATGATGATAACATTATGGTAGTATTATTGGTGATATGGGCCTCTTTGTTATTAGAGTATCATAGGCTTGCTGTAGTTAAAACTACATTGGACATTGTTTTATTATGCAAAAGGATTAGAGGATCCTTCTTTTTTCATACTATTATGATTATTATTGGTAACAATTTTAGTACTGATTACAAGTCTTTTTATCTGACCTGTTAAGTTCTGATATTGGTTCAGCGTCTCCTTAGCATGTCTATGTTTCATGTTCATAATCCTATCATGCATGTTGGTAAGTTCCATAGTATCTTGAGATAATATGTCGTTGTTATAGTATATGGTAACAAGATCTTCAACCTCTTCACATTTGGTTGTTCCAATTATGCAGGCATTTCTAGCCTTTAACATGTCTTCTATTTTGATTTTAAGGTTAACAGTCCAATGACTCTTTTGGCACTTAGCCATTCTTGAATTTTTTCCAACGTACATGGTATTTAATTTTGAGATCTCCATCATCACCACTGATATTGTTATTTTTACCAGTTTTAAACAGTTGACATATTACAATGGGGTTTCCTGTAAGATTTGTTGAAGCATCAAACAGTTGTATTCCGTATATATCTTTTTCAAACGATTCCATCATTGCTTTAGCAGATTCCACTATAATACTAGGTAGTTTAGAAATATTCTAAAAAGTTTCATCTACTATTATTTTGTCAATAAAACCATAAGTAAATAATTTTGACATTCTATCAGGGTTAGCATTTTCACAACATAACAACCTAGGATATTTACTCAATTTTGCATTTCTCAAAATATGAGGGTTATATTTGTAATCATAAAATTTATTTATTTGTTCATATGCAGTAATAAAGTCGGGTGTATGTGTTAATTTGTCACTCATTGCTACCATGGCTGATATTTGGGAAGATGAGGATGCTATAGAGGATGTCATCGTTGCAAGTTTGGATGCAAAGGATGCTAGGATTGTAGTAGGTTTATTTGGATTTTCAGAAGTAAACATTGGAGATTGTGGTTTTTGTAAGGTTTTCAAGGTTTGTTTGTCTTATATGGCTTCTGTGAGTTGTTTAATGAGATGGATATTTTCTTGTAATTTGGCGATAAGAATTTCATGGTTTTGGTTGATGATTTCCACAACATTAGTGATCTCATCAAAGTTGTCACTTTGGGTTGACATGGTTGTACCTGCTAAGAAAATCAGCTAAAAGATTCTTAGTTCCAGATATATTTTTAACAATAAAATCATAACAACAAAAAAATAATTTTCATTTTCTTCTTTTATTTAATTCTGGTAAAGGATCTATTTTATTTGTAATAAAATATCTTACTTGAGTATTATCAGTTCTAACAACAAATTTTACTGGTAATAGATGATAATGAAATTTTTTTATTCCAAATTTTACAGCTAATAGTTCTTTTCATTAATATGATAGTTTTATCATTTGGCTTCCATGTTCCTCCTCCATATCTACATATCAAGGTTTTTTTTTGTCTATGTCATTTTTATAATTAGCTATAAGGGCTGCTCTCCATCATATATCACTAGCATCAGTAAAAAGTTTTAATTGATCTTGTTTTGTCGGTATTTTATGTTTTGGTAAAACTTTTACTTTTTCTTTGATTTCGTTTATAGCTTTAGTATGTTCTTCTGTCCATTCAAATGTTATATTTTTTCTAGTTAATTCTTGCAATGGTTTTCTTAAGAGCGGTAATCTTTTCTATGGTATGACGCATAATTTACTACTCCTAGAAATTGTTGTACCTCTTTTTTATTTTCTAATTTATCTTTAAAATTCTTTATTTTCGTTACAACATGTTCTTGCAATTGTAATCATTCCTTATCAATAATGTATCCTAAATATTCTATACGGTTTTTGAAAATTTCACATTTCTTTTCAGATAATAATATTTCAAGTTGTCTCACAGATTTTATAAATTCTTCGAGATGTTTTATATGGTTTTTCAAATTGTCACTATATATTAATATGTCATCAACATATACTATACAAAATTCTGTTAATTTTTTGAACACTTGATCCATTCTTATTTGAAATATTTGTGGTGCATTTTTTAATCCAAATGGTAGTACATTCCATTCATAGTGTCCTTGTGGTGCACTAAAAGCTGTTAGAGGTTTTGATTCTTTTGTTAATTTGATTTGCCAAAATCCACTTTTACAATCAAATTTAATAAACAGTTTTTTATTTCCTAATCTGTTAATAAGGTTTCTTTTATATGGTAAAAAATATCCATCAAATATTGTCTTTTTATTTAATTCTCTTTAATCAATTACCATCCTAGCCTTTCCTCGTTTTTGTTCACTATGTTTTCTTACTAAAAAGGATGGGCTACTATGTGGGCTTTTACTTTCATGTATTATTTTTAAATCTAATAATTCTTTTATCTGGTTTTCAAATTCATTCTGGTCTGTTGGACTATATCTAATAGGTTTACATCTAATTGTATCATTAGAATTTATTAATTTGATTTCAGCATATATTTTTTATTTTTCCCATAATTGTACTGAATTTTCTCCAAAATTCATTTTTAATATATTAAGATATTTTTATTTTAATAGTTGTAGGTTATTATCTCTATCTGATCCTATATTACACAATCATAATGCTTGTATTGGTAATATTCTTTTTAGTATTATGCATTTATTACAAGGTGTTTGTAAACTTAAGGTATGATTATTTATTACTTGCGTTTTAAAGTAATCTAAGAAATTGTTTCCTAGTAATACTTGTTGGCTCATATTATCGTTTTGATATATTATTGGTAATCTAAATATTGTTTTATCTAATATTATTCTCATATTTTTCGCTATTATATCTAACTCTTTCATTTGTTCATTAAATCATGTTACTCTTATTCTATGTGCTTTTTGATCTTTTTCATCCGTGTGAATCTAATACATTTTTCTTTGCTAGACAGACGTCTGCTCCACTATCTATAAAAATCTTTTGTTTCATCATTTTATTGGTCTTATATTCTATATGAGCTTCTATATAAATTGCTACCATTATGTTTCATAATTTTGGATTTCTCTCTTTATTATTTCTAATTCTTTTTTTATTTTATTATAATTTTTAATACTTTTTTATATCTATCATAGTAATATTTATATCCTGTTTCATTAGTAACAGTGTTTAGTTTATAAGTATAATCTCTTTCACATTGTATCGAATAGACTTTTTCTTCTTTCAATTTTCTTATTTCTTCTTGTAAGTCCATTTCATTCTGAATTATCTTCACTATATAAGTAAATATTAATAAAGTTAACATTTCCTGATTCTGTTTCACTCTCATCTTCAGTTTGACTAATGTAAAAATCTTCATATTCATATCGATTATCATTATTTTCTTTTATTTGTTCTAGATTCATAATAAATTGTGTTGTATTAATATATTTTACACTTTTTTTCTTTAGCTTTGGCCATTTATTAGCATAATGTCCTTTTTCATTGCAATTCTAACATTTACATTCCTTAGGTTTTTCTTCTAAGAGTTTTATATACTTTATTTTCCTAAATTTTCTTTTATGTTTAAATCTTTTCCTGATTTCATGAGTATGTCTATATCTTCTAAACCTCTTTTTCCTATAAGGTTTCTAATATGGTTTATCATATCTATTATATTTTTTATATCTTTTATTATGGTATTTTTTTATGTTTATGTCTCTTATATCTCTTTTCTTTTCTTTTATCATCGCATCCAAATACTAATCTTCGTTATGTGAATCCACATATTTCTTTTAATCCTTGTTTCTTATCTTTTTAAATTTTTTGTTGCATTCTATATTATTCACATTTTCTCATTAAATAAGCTCTTAGTACTCTTATCCTTTCACCTAATGTATTTTCTCTTGGTTCTAGGTGGTTATATTCTTTAAATACTTCAGTATTATATGGTGTTGGTAAATGATCATAATAAAGTTGTTGGTATATTAAGCCTTCTTGCGGTAAAAATCTTGCTTCATAAAAGAATTTACTAAAACTTATTGTATATTCTGGTAATTTATTAATTTTACAACATTTCGTATTATTTAAATTCATTATAATTTCAGTTTTTCTTTCTACAAACATATTTTCTCTTGCTACTAACCATTTTTCTCCTAAAAAAAAAATTTTTAGTACTATATCAAACATCATTAACATATATTTTCAGTCTCTTGCATGACTAAATACTTCTGATCTTAGTTGGTATGCTATAGATTCTATCCATAATGCTACTTTTCCAATTAATGTTTTAGATATTAAATCATAAATATAATTTAGGCTATCAGTATGTGTAGAATTCATTAATGCTATATACATTTCAAGATTCCAATAATTTATTCTTCTACTTATTTCTTGTACACCATAGACATTATCTAAATCTAAGAAGTGTCCGTTAAGGTTTACACCTTGTGACATTGATCCTACAAATTCTTTAAATTCAGCTTGTTGTCCTACTGGTATATGTTATGGTATTTTAGTATGTCTTCTTGTTATTACTTCTAAATTAGGGTCTATTAATTCTTCTTCAGGATAGTCATTAGTATCTTCATTTACTATATCATCTGTCTCTATTTCTATTTCTATAGGTCTGTTAAATTCATCTTCTACATCGCTTTCAGGTTCTTCTTCTATGATTGCATTTACATTTTTCAATTTTTTTTAAAACTTCTATTATTTGATTATTTTCTTTTACCATATATCAGTTTTCCTCATTATCTACTTCTTCTATAAATTTTGCTACTTGTATTTCTTGGTTAGCTAATTCATTAGTAGTTTCTTCATCAGTGTTGCTATTTTTGTCCGTATCACTATTAGTTTTTTGATTACTAGCAGAGCTTTCATCACTTGTTTTATTTCTTTTCTTTATCTTCTTTTTCAATTTCAACCTTATCATTTGTTCTTTTATAATATGTAACTCTTCTTTTAATTCATCCATTTCTTGTTTGACTTTTTTTATTTCATCTTGTGTTTGTTTTATTTCTATCTTAGTCTCTTTTAGTATTTTCTTAGTATCTTTAAATTTATGTTTATATTTTTTATACTTTCTTAACCATTCTTCATTATTACGTGATTTCAATTTTGTGTTTTCTTTCTCTAATCCTGCTATTTATTGCTCTTGTTTATCTAATTTTAGATGTAGGTATACAATTTTTTCCGTATCATTCAAATATATATTTTCACTTTTTGAAGTATCATTATTTTTATTTGGTGTATTTTTAAGGTCTTTCTTTCTTATGATTTCATACTTGTATCTTTCTTTTTCTATTACATCTTTTCTACGGTTTTTAAGAAATGTGATTACGCTATTGTAATTCCCCGTACTTTCGGGCGATGGTTTGAACATCTTGACATATGTAAGTAGACCCTGTTGGAAATTAGCCTTTGGCGGGAGTTGTGACCGACCAACTTTAACGGCTTAAACACTAGTGTTACGCATATTGGAGAATCCGGTTCTTCACACATGCATGATCTACTAAGTACGTAGATAATCGCAGGGTCAAGAATCGCCGAACTTCATTGAGAAATGAAAGAGATATTGGTTCACGAAGTAAGGTGTTTGAAGCATGGAAAAGTGTGGTGTGTGATCAATTCTCCCTCATCGGTAGAGGAAGAAAGAATTGTTGTGTATATAAGACTCGAAATTGGTTTGGGGTTTGGGACCCCAAGGGGTATCCCATGTGTTTAAAGGAGGGAGGACCTAGATGTGCTTCGATTCGAGGAAAGCCCACACGCGCACCGCCGCCGCCCTTCCGGTCCGATTCCGGTTCTCGGGTCGTGGGCTGTGGGTCTTCTGATATTATCTTTTTGGGCCAGAGAACTTTGCCAGAAGTACAGTTTGATTCCAGAAGTTTTAGATGTACAGTTTGGACCAAAATTCTTTCAGATGTACAGTTTGGTCCCTGAAGTTTCAAGATGTACAATTTGGTCCCCGAAGTTTTCAGAAAGTCAGAATTTCGGCAGTCAGAACAGAAACGTCCAGCACTCAATTCAGCCATTTATTTTGGCTGAATTACTCCTCCTATAATGGTCAATCTGTTGGTCTTATTCACCATTTATGTTGGTGGCTTTACTACCTCCATAATGGTCATTATTTGGTCAATAATGGTTGTTATGGAGGCAGTCAAACAGCCCTCCCTCACCTATATAAACACCCCTTGCACCATTGTTGATCAACACTTAATATACACGAAAATACACAAGCAGAAAAATAGTTTTTTCCTACAACTTCCAAGCATCATTTCGTTACTCAATATTCTTCACGGTAACTCTTGAGTTTTCTTTGCTCAATTGTTCCATTGTTGTTTTATCTTGGGAGACGAATTGTCCAGGACGTATAAAGGATACATACGGGGCAATATTGTCTTAAGGACAGAGTGCCACACTCGACTCAGCAAAAACAGTTTCCAGTTTTCTTCTTCAACAAAATTGTAATTTCAGTTTTGTTGTTCTATTGTAATTTTCAGTTCTAGAATTACTTTGCAGTTACTTTTAATTTCTGTTTCCTGCAATCCTTTGTAAACCCAACAGACCCGAGCCTCGGGGAAATTTATGTCATATTCACGTATGCTACTAAAGAGCTTAGTAAATAAAAGGATGCAGTTCCAAAATAATCTAAGGATTTTAAAAAGGTGACGCCGATGATCGGAAATATTGTTTCGTGTGAGCCAACAGAGGCTATAGACTAGCATTATATCACATAACGATGATAATGAGTATATGAAGTGTCTTAAAGATGATTATTATTTAAGTGAATCGAGATCAAGAAATTATTTATGGGGGTAATTGGTTAAATGTGATTATAGTGGGAGACAAGGTAATCCATTATAATAGCTATTGGATAAGTCTTAATATGGACACATATCCACATAGAAGAGCATCACATATGACTAAGGATAGATATTAGATGGGTGGCATCATAGGAGTAAATGGCGGAAAGTGATTATGTGTAAGTGGGCCCCATATCCACTAAAAGAAAGGAGAACACATATTCATTCGTATGCAGCAACATTAATTGTTTCCATAGAGATATTTCTCATGTTAGATCTTAAGAAAACAACACCAAAAGTTGGCAACCACCAATTTTCACCTTAGAAGTTCATTTGTTCCTAGCAACTATTTTGTTTTACCTTGGGAACTAATGGAAGGTAGAAAAATCTCCCTCTAGCAATAAGATACTTTGGGAATTCATTTTCTCAAATAAAACATTCCATCCAATAATATAATCTAGGTAGTTTATTTGAGGAGCTAAATTGGAAGCTATGTTCTGCTCCTTCTCAAGTTGAATGTCTTTTGAAAGTTTAGGGCAGAATACTACGTACTTTCTTGTATAAGTTTAAGGCGTGGAGGAGGTTGTTCCCGATTGTAGTTAGAGATTGATGTTAAAGGTATGTTAAAGTAAATTATTCTTTCTTTTGGCATGTTCTAAGTATGAAACTAAACATAATATTGTCTCATAAATGATTCTACTGTTAGTAGTTAAGAATGTTCATGTTATTCATTCCTATTGTCAAAGAATGTCTAAATATGTTTCTAAATCCCTATTGAGGTATATGGGTAAGATGTTAGTATTCATAATGTTAATCGGGGGTAAGGCGATATTACATCACTCCGACAAACTTATAGTGTCTTATTATCATATCATTGATGCATTATATTCTTGTATTACCCTTGACCTCAAATGAGTTATATACTATACTATATGTATGCATTATATATAGTTACGGGTATGGGAAAAAGGATGGTGTTATATACGCACACCACCTGCAGCCGATACAGATATATACGATGATGATTATGCCCAAAGAGGCCGATATGATATGATGGGATGCTCACAGAGGCTTGATGACATTATATACGCATATGTATATGTATGACCGCATTGTGCATGGCAGTCAGGCTAGGCATATTATGTCCCTCGGAGGCATTCTGCACAGACATGGTACTTAGGCATATTATGGCCCTCAGAAGCATTCTCTACTGGTTGGTTGTTTCTTGACTTATGTTACTTTCAGGTCTCTATTATGCTATTTTTCATGCCTAACATACTCAGTACATTATTCGTACTGACGTCCCTTTTGTCGCGGGACGCTACGCTTCATGCCCGCAGGTCCAGGTAGATATTAGAGCACTCCATTTGTTCTGGGGTTGCGATCTAGTAGGTTGCCAGTTCAGCTGATATTGGAGCACTCCATTTGTTCCGGGGTTGCGATCTAGTCTTGGTATATTTTGCATATGCATATGGGTATGGCGGGACCCTGTACCGACCTTGTGATATCACGTACTCTTTAGAGGCTTGTAGACAGTTGTCCTGTGTATAGTAGTCGTGTATGGCTTTGGCTTTGTCGGCCTTAATATGTGTGTATATATATATATATATATATGTTGTGTCCTTCTGATTGTACAATTTACCTGATCCATCACATGTAGGCTGGTGATCGACACTCATTACTTCGTCATGGCCAATGTCGCGTATTATTGCATTTCTAAGCCCAAAAACTCAAATTCGTGATTTTTTACACTTTCGGTGGGTATTAGCACACAAATTTTCTAGAATCCGATTGAGGATCTCTGATTGGCCTAAAATTCACCCGGTCCATCACAAATAGGCTGGTGATCGACACCCAAAACTTTTTCATGGACGACATTGCTTATTATTGCATTTCTAAGACAAGAAACTCAAATTCTTGGTTTTTTGCACTTTCAGTGGGTATTAGCATACGTATTTTCTAGAATCCGATCGACGATCTCTGATTGGCCTACAATTTACCTAATCCATCACATATAGGCTGGTGATCGACACCCAATACTTCGTCATGGCCAATGTCGCGTATTATTGCATTTCTAAGCCCAGAAACTCAAATTCGTGATTTTTTACACTTTCGGTGGGTATTAGCACACAAATTTTCTAGAATCCGGTTGAGATCTCTGATTGGCCTAAAATTCACCCGGTCCATCACAAATAGGCTGGTGATCGACACCTAAAACTGTCATGGACGACATTGCTTATTATTGCATTTCAAGCCAAGAAAGTCAAATTCTTGATTTTTTGCACTTTGTAAAGTGGATAAGATAAAATGTCAATTACCCGTGCTTAGTTACTTCTTATTGTCAAAGGTTTCATTCACACAATCTCTTAAACAGTTACATTTTTCTTTGAATTTTTTTGCACGGATCACATATCTGTTAATTCACCAAACCATCCACATCAGCAAAAGACAAAGCGAAAATATTTAGCAATGAACAACATACAAAACTTTCTAGGCTTTCTTGTTCTCATATTAAACAAAGGAGATATCTAGCACAGGTAGCTGACAAAAATCATGTGCACGTCTGTTTTCATGCCCTTTTTATGTTTCCATACATTTTTCAGGAAATCATTTAAAACATGAGTATCAATGTAGTCGGTTGTGTTCCATATATGCTTCTAGGTCAAATATATAAACTTCCACGTGAGAGCTTTTAGGAACTTGCACTCATTAAAAGAAATAATTTAGAAGCATGTCAACAAATTTTACTGGAAATTCTCTTGAGATATATCAACTTGCTTCTACTATTTATTAACCAGCAAATCTTCCTTTGATTTGATTGGCTCTTGGACAAACAGAAAAAGGAAATACAAAAGAATTGTAGATGCATCAATCTGAATGACCAAGTCATTCCGAGTCGAACAGAAACTAAGCTCCAGTTCACATATGGTATAAGTAGTTGAGCAGAACTTTTGTTTCTTTACGTTTTTCCTTGTTTCCTCAATGTATGGCATAAATCATAATGACTTAAAATAATAAGACAAAACAGATCACCCTTAGGCAACAAGCAGCAGATTTTTAGCAAACTGAAATTGTACAAGATAAACATCACGCTTTAGTTGGCATACTTACCGCAATATCATTATCAATTGTCTTGGGAATCCCAGCAACATCTACTTTAAGTTTAATACCACGTTTTTCAACTTCCTTGGCAAACATATAGATGCAATTATAGAGTTTTTTAAGAAAAATAGTTTCAATAGTTAGGAACTAATTGAGAAAGAGAAAATATCATATTACAAACACCTTGTAGATTTGCAGCAGCCCCTTTTTGAGTTCCATCCCCTCCAATTATGTATACCTAGAACCAGTGTTATCAAAAGCGAAAAGCTCATAGGTTAGTTGCGGCTTTAAGCGCAAAGCGCAAATAAAGCGTAGGATTTAATGAAAAAAGGCGCAATGATGCAAATATACAAATCTATATATGTTTAGTTCAAGACTAATAATAATAAGTATGAATAACAAATATATGGGCAAAGAAATTGTAAAAACATTACAATAAAGTGAAATATCAATTATCTAGAGTGACCTCTTCAAGAGAGGCTTATTGGCAAGAAAAAGTATGTCTTAGAGTCTTGATGATGACACTGAAGCGCACATAAAGTGAAGCGAAGCGCTCAACATGTTTTGAGCCTCGCTTTAGGGCTTAAGCGTGTTTTAAGCGCGCCTTTGACAACACAATGAAGAAAGCAACTAAACACTGCCAGATTGTGGAGGGTGGCTCTCAATTTGTTCCGGATGCAATGGGTGATGCCGGGCACAGTGAAGGAGGCTTTGCAAAGTTGGGCTTATAGGAAGGGAAAGAGAAGACCAAGGGAATGGAGTCTTGTCCCCTTAGCAATCATGTGGGTCATTTGAAAAGAGAGAAATAGGAGGGCATTTGAAGGGGTGGAACAAGATTTTGTAAAATTGCATAGGAGTGTTTTGTCTCTAGTTACTTTTTGGTGTACTTACAAGGTCCCTATTTGTATAGAGGATTGGACTTCTTTTGTTGAGAACCATATTTTGTTGTAGGTTCTCTTCTTTTGGTATACGGGGTTTCCCCAATTGTTAATAAAATTATTTACCTTATAAAAAAAAAAGATTGTACTAAACTTCCAGGTTAGACGTTACAGATGGTACAGCAGACCAGATCTTTTTCTTTTTGGAGGATAAGTAACAAAATACCTGATTTATTCCACGGTCTTGAATGTTGTCAACAATCTTTTTAGTATCGTGACCTCCTCTAGATGTTTGAAGAAAGGTTCCACCACGTTTATGAATATCATTGACGACTTTTGTTGTCAAGTTCAGGGTATTTTTTGAGTAAAACCCACTGTAACCTCCCTGGAAATATTGAAACAGTATTACAGCCTCTGGGAAGAAAATACGAGTCTACGACATACATGTAGAAATACAAGATATTGACGGTAGGATCTCTGATAGTCTGCTTCAGCAGAAACAGACAATTTAATAAAGATTAACAAAACTTACATCAAAACTTAATATTTTTTCTAAAATTTCAGAATACCAAATGAAGATTTAGTATTTCGTTCATCATCGCAAAGGCAAAAGAGGGACAAGAAAAGAGCAATAAACTGGACCAACACATGAAAACCAAACAGACCCCCCTTTTTTATAAAGTAAATAAATTTCACTAATGTTTCGGCCAAAATGCACCCATACCAAAAAAGTAGAGAACCTACCAAAATACATGATTCTTTTTACGAAAGACACCCAGTCTTCTATACAACAAGGAACTTCATAGGTGCATCAAAAGAAAACAAGGAATAGAAGACTACTCTGCAACTTAACAAAATTCATCTCTACCCCTTCAAAAACTCTCCTATTTCTTTCTTCCCAGATAACCCTCATAAGTCCTAGTGGAGACACATTTCATCCATGTGCCTTGTCCTCCTTATCCTACTATTCCAACCAAACATTAACTCCTTTACGGTGCTTGGCATTGCATGATATACCAAACAAATTAAGCATATCCCACCATAACCTCAAGGAAAAATGTAATGAGGAGATGATCGACATCTTCACCACCTCCATGCACATGAAGAACCAACTAACACAAATGACCTACCGCTTCCTGAGATTCTGCTGCTAACCACGTGAAAAAATACACCTTCTTCGGCACCTTTGATATCTAAATCGAGCTATACGAAAATGCAACCTCCTCCCTACACAAATGCTTTTCATAGAATGACTTAACAGAAAAAGCTCTATTATTTCCCAACCCCCACCTCCAAACATAATGGCTATCTGGTGACGTACATTGTTTGTGAGGTAACTCTAGCAACATTGAGTTACTCATTTCCCTTTGGTATACTTATCAAGGGTTAGAGTCATTGTGATCATCATATTCCACTATTTCGATCCTTTCCCAGCGCCTCGTATCTTTTTCGGGTATCTGAAGATCTGATTATTTTTGCATTTGTACTGCGTTTTAGATGTATTTCAAAGACAAAATCCTTCATTGATTAGCACATAAACTGCCCAACATAAATTGTGATTGGTAGGCATATGTTAAATAAAAAGAGTGGTACTTGATTCACAAACTATAACTAAAAATTGATACTATTTGTGTAAAACTAACAGCCAGCAGCCAATATCAGTTGGTTGTTCCCTAACCACTAGAAACCAGAGAGGAATCAATTTTATTTAATGAAGATTTTCAAAGAGGACAATCAATATTATGCAATCTTTATCTTTGTTGTTCTCTTTTTTCTTGGAAACGCATAACCAAATTGTGTTCCTGTCATACTAACCTGAATTCCAAGTACATCATCAACTCCATACATATTCTTTAAGCCACATACAATTTCACGGATCACTGTATTGATTCCTGGGCATAAACCGCCACATGTCACAATACAAGCACGGACTTCTTCCGTTGTGAAGAAAACCTAAAACCAAAAATATCTTTAGCATGAAATTATCTGAAAACACCATTATTCTAGGCTAGCATTTGAAGTCAGACCTTTTCTCGAGGTCCTGCACACCGGAAATGTGTTCCCCTGGGGCTGTCCTTCTGAACAATGATCTGAAAAACCAAGCATGCATACTGGTGATTAAACTAAAGCAGGCATAATAAGCATAAAGGAACAGCTAAATAGATAAAAGGGCCACATACGTCCTTTGCCACCATATCTTCTGGACTAACAAAAGTTTTCCTGTGTCAAGATAAACCATCTGGAATTTTAAGCAGCAATAACCTCGCAAGATAAAGGTACACACAGAACACTGAAGATTTTCTAAGTTTAACAAAATAACGTACTTACTTGACAATAGCATAAGCTTGGCTCCTTTTCAATGGATTTGTATATGACTGAAATAAAAATGGAGGGTTAGCAATAACCAAGACAATTCTAATCCTAGTTTTTAGGTAACTCAACCAAACTACCAACCATCAGATTACCACTTCTTACAATTTTTTAAGATAACCTCTACAAGCCAGAGGCGGATTTATAGCCTAATTTATGGAGCACGTGAACTCATGGTGTATGTTGCTCGGACTCTTCAAAAATGGCCACGGATGTGTGTCGGATCCTCCAAAAGTAGTGCATATTTGAAGGATCCTACACGGGTGCGGTATCAATTTTGGAGAATCCGAGCAACATAGCTCATGGTCTCTCCGCCAAACTAGATATTTTATGTACATATCTCCTAGAATTAATCTAGTATTACCTGCCGACCCTCATGCTAAAAAAAATGGCTAAATGGTGCACTTAGTTAAATGCTAAGTTATTTACCTAGAGGAATAGGGATCAATTCCCACTAAAAAAACCTTTTTTTATCTCCTTTTTTAGTGCTGCTACAAGCATAATAGTTCTCAAAGATGCAGGTAGACACTAGAAAGGCTGGAAAAAATTAAACCCGCACGAAAAGAAAGAAGGATAAATTTACATATTGACATGCACATCACTAGATAATTGAGATAGGCAGATGGATATCATACTACCATATATCCCAAAAACCATCACAAGTACTACCCTTTTTTCACATCCCGCACTAAGGCCTCATTTGTTTTCATTAAGATTAAGACGAATCTGAATGCATATCTGAATTATTAAGATATTGTATTTAGATCTGAACACTAAATGATTAAGACTGTTTGTTTTTCGACATCTGAATGTGCATAACGTATTTAATTAAACATAACAAATATACAATTCAAACAGAAAAGTAACTAAATATTAAAATATATATATAAATCTAATAAAATAAAAATTTTATTTGATAAAATAATGATACATGTATGTTCGCTAGTGGTGGTGGAGATGCTTTGTAGTGATGGTGGTGGTGATACTGGAATGGGGGTTGAGAGTGGGTAGGGGTAGATAGGTGCGTGGGGTGGTTGTGGGGTTGGGAGGGTGAGGGTAGTGGTAGTTAACAGTGGTGGTGGTGGATGGGTGGGGGTTGGGAGGGTGGTGGTGGGTGGGGATAAGAGGTAGAAAGTGGGTAGGGGTAGATTGGTGGGTTGATGGGGTTGGGGTGAGGGTGGTGATGGTTGGGGTTGGTGGGGTTGGAGGGGTAGTGTAGGGGTAGGGTTGGAGGGGTAGGATAGGGTTGGGAGATGGGGTGGAGCTGGTGGTTGTGGACGGAGTAAGGCTAAAAGATCTTAATAATTAAAATTTATTCATATCAAATAAGTGCTTAGATCATAACGTAAATAAATGCACTTAATGGATTCAGACCTCCATTAAATGGCAACAAATGAGGCCTAAGCCACAAATGCCATTAGAATTAGATTTCTAGGGGAAACATACATTTAAACTTGGTGGCCTTTTAGCCATGAATATTTTTTACTTTTATCATAGTTAAATTCTGAAACTCATGTTTAGCCATAAAATTCCGAAAAATGCTGGAATTCAATACTTCCATAATTTGAGAAACACCAAAAAGTTGTTTTCACTTTTTTTTCACTCCAAATGACTCGCAAAAATTCAAAAACAACTCCAATTTGTATTCAAGGTCAAACACAACTCCAATTTCTAATTATTATTTTCCACTTTGGAAACAAAAATTACTCTTTTCAAATACTCACAATCTTCATGGCCCTTTAAAGATTCAAAATAAGATGTTTAGAAAAGATAACCTGTAAATCGGGAAGAAAATGGGTCAAGTGAGGAACATCCTCTGTGTGTTTATCATCACTTGCATTGGTGTCCGTAATCAACGGTAGATTTTGATGCCAATTTTCTGTTTGGAAAAGTATGAAAGGATGCATTTATGGAGTTGAACAATACTATCATACGAGCGCAGAGCTCCATAGCTGCTGATCAGAGCAAAAACCATAACTTTGCATTTATTTGACTACCATTTTAATTTCTCAATGTTGATAATAGTGGCATAACTACAATGTCACACATTCCTTTCATTTTACTTCACTCTTATACTTAATAATATATTTTTCTTTTAATAAATTTTATCATTTTCTTTCTATATATTACTCTTATCATTAAGTAACAATATTATTGTAATAGTAATCAAACTTAGATTTCTAAAACATAATTAATAAGGATAATTTAGTAGAACAAACTTCTAATAAATAATGTTGTTTCTTAAGGAGAGTGTCAAATCAATAAAACGAAACGGAGGGAATATTATTTTATTCAAAAAATACTTGAGTAAAGTGTAACTAAATTGGAGTAAGAAAAGAGCATTAAAGTAAGGTGCTTGAATTAATAAATAAAGTTTTGTTTTATTTTTAATACAATAAATAGGATCGGCATTTTGATAGACAACGAGCTAAGGGATCAGGTCGTAGAGGTGATGAGGGTCAATGACAGGATGATGGCGATTAAGTTGGTAGCTGGAGGGTGTACTATGAACATTATTAGTGCTTATGCGCCGCAGGCCGGCTTAGGCGCAGAGGAAAAAATACACTTTTGGGAGGATTTAGACGAAGTGGTGGGAGGTATACCATCCACTGAGAAGTTATTTGTATGAGGAGATTTCAATGGACATATCGGGTCACTTCCGGAGGGTTATGAAGACGTGCATGGAGGCTTTGGGATCGGGGACAGAAACGGGGGAGGCGTCTCACTTTTGGAGTTCGCTAGAGCTAGTGGGATGGTGATAGCCAATTCGAGGTTCCTAAAGAAGGAAGAACACTTGGTGACTTTCCGTAGTTCGGTGGTGAAGACTCAGATAGACTTTTTGCTCCTTAAGAAGGTTGACAAGGGTATGTAAAGACTGCAAGGTTATTCCGAATGAGGATCTTACAACCCGACAAAAGCTTTTGGTGATGGATTTGGAGATCAAGTTGGAGAAGAAGAAGAGGGTTGTGGATGATCGGTTAAGAATCAAATAGGGGAGTTTGAACATGGCTAGTGCAAATGAGATGGGGGAGAGGTTGATGGCCAAGGGGGCTTGGGAGAGTAGTGAAGATGCAACCGGTATGTGGGATAGGACGGCCAGTTGCATTCGGGAGGTCGCTAGAGAAGTGCTGGGGGTCTCGCGGGGTAACCGTGATAGGCATCGAGAGGACTGTTGGTGGAATGGTAAGGTTCAAGAGAAGGTGGACACGAAGAAATCGGCGTATGTGAAATTGGTAGAAAGCAAGGACGAGGTGGAAAAGTGGACAAATAGGAAACCGTATAAGATGGCGAGGAAGGAGGCAAAGCTAGCGATTACCGCGGCGAAAATGATGTCTTTTAAACGTTTGTATGTGGAATTAGAATAGAAAGGTGGGGATAAGAAGTTGTACAGACTAGCCAAGGCTAGGGAGAGAAAGGCTCGTGACTTGAATCACGTGAGGTGCATCAAGGATGAGGACGACAAAGTACTAGTGGAGGAAGCGCATATTAGGCGGAGGTGATAGTCTTACTTCCATAGACTATTGAACGAAAAAAAAAAGATGGAGACATTGTGCTGGGAGATTTGGAGCATTCTGGTAGATACCGGGATTTTGGGTATTGTAGAAGAATTAAGGTTGAGGAAGTTAAGGGTGTTGTTCACAGAATGCACAGGGGACGAGCGACCGGGCCTGATGAGATCACAGTTGAATTTTGAAAAAGCGCAGGCAGGGCAGGTTTGGAGTGGTTGACTGAATTGTTTAACGTCATTTTTAAGACGAAAAAAATTCCCGAAGAATGGAGGTGGAGTACAATGATTCCCTTGTACAAAAACAAAGGTGATATCCAGAGTTGCAACAACTATAGGGGTATCAAGTTGATGAGTCACACTATGAAAGTTCGGGAAAGGGTCGTGGAGATGAGGGTGAGGAGAGACGTGTCTATTTCTGAAAACCAGTTTGGATTTATGCCGGGGCGTTCGACTACTGAAGTCATTCATCTTATTAGGAGGTTAGTGGAGCAGTATAGGGAGAGAAAGAAAGATTTACATATGGTTTTCATCGACCTCGAGAAGGCATACGACAAAGTACCTATGGAGGTTCTATGGAGATGTTTGGAGGTTAGAGGTGTACCTATGGCGTACACTAGGGAGATCAAGGATATGTATGCTGGAGCCAAGACTAGGGTACGGTCAGTAGGAGGGAACTCAGAGCATTTCCCAGTGATGATGGGGTTGCACCGGGGATCAACTCTTAGTCCATTCCTATTTGCCTTGGTGATGGAAGGACTGACGCGACAAATCCAAGGAGAGGTACCATGGTGTATGTTATTTGCAGACGACATAGTCCTGATTGATGAGACTCGCAACGGAGTGAACGACAAGCTGGAGGTTTGGAGACAGACTCTGAAGTCTAAAGGGTTCAGGTTGAGTATGACCAAGACAGAATATTTAGAGTGCAAGTTCAGCAACGGGAGAAACCTTGAAATAGGCGTGGAGGTGAGGCTTGGTACTCAGGTCATTCCAAAGAAATGAAGCTTCAAGAACCTAGGGTTTATTATCCAAGGGAATGGAGAGATGGATGACGATATCACACATCGTATTGGAGCAGGGTGGATGAAATGGAGGCTCGCATCTGGAGTCTTGTGCGACAAAAATATGCCACTAAAACTTAAGGGCAAGTTCTATAGGGCGGTGGTTAGACCGACTATGTTGTATGGGGCGGAGTGTTGGCTAGTCAAGACTTCGCATATATAAAAAATGAGAGTTGCAGAGATGAGAATGCTGAGATGGATGTGTGGGAATGCAAGGAGAGATAGGATTAGAAATGAGGATATCCTTAATAAAGTGGGAGTGGACTCAATGGAGGATAAGATGCGGGAAGCGAGGTTGAGATGGTTTGGGCATGTGTAGAAGAGAGACATGGATACCCCAGTGCGGAGGTGTGAGAGGTTGGCTATGGACGGGTTCAGGAGGGGTAGAGGTAGGCCGAAGAAGTATTGAGGAGAAGTGATTAGACGGGATATGGCGCATGTGCAACTTACTGACGACATGACCTTAGATATGGGGTTGTGGAGGACACGGATTAGGGTGGAAGGGTAGTAGGTAGTCGAGCGTAGTCCTAATTACGCTTACAAATGATAGTGTAGTGATATTACTGTAGGCCCGATTAGCATATCACACTTATATGCGCATTAGTGCTTTATAGTCCATTGTAGTTTGATTCATGCTACTATGTGTTCTTTAGTGTAACTTGTTTATCTTATTTAGTTGTGTTAACTACTGCTTCATGTTGTTAGAATACACTACTATGGCGTATTTGATTTTATTATTTGTATGCTCATAATGCTTTAATTTCTCGCCTGAGTCGAATCGAGTCTGACCGTTTCTCTTGCTATGCTCAGCTTTGACTGCTTTGACTCCTTTGCCTGTGATTATGCTCTGTCTTGAGCCGAGGGTCTCCCGAAAATAGTCGCTCTACCTATCAAGGTGGAGGTAAGGTCTGTGTATACTCTACCTTCCTCAGACACCACGTTATGGGATTTCACTGGGTATGTTGTTCTTGTTGTTGTTGTATTACTTGGTAAGAGTACTAAACGATTTTCAATAGAAAGATTTTAACTAGTTCTATATTTATATACATATTTGCGTATGTTTGTGTGTGTGTAAGTATATTAATTATTAAAGCTATTTTAACTTTATATTATAATTACAATACTTAGGGATCGTTTGGTACACGGTATAAGCTGGGATATCCTAGCACTAACTTTGAGATTAATTTTGTACCATGTTTGGTAGAAGGTATAAATTTTTTCTGGGATAAATTTATAACTTGTACCAAATAAAATATAAAATGAAGTCCAAACTTAAAAATGGGATATTTCACTTTATCCCATTAACTTTGAGATTAATTTATCTCATTTTCTAAATGAGATAAATTAGTCCCAAAATTATAATCCTATGATTATAATAGTAGTAATAACTATTCTTTGAACCCAAACGCCCCTAATTATCACATCGCAAATGCACCCTCCTCGGTAGCACTCTCCTGCTCAACTTTTAAAAAGAAAGGAAGAGTAAATTTTACTTTTACTATCTTAATCTTTTGAGTTTGAAAAATAATGAATAATTTACCTTTCCAATGGAATACAAACCCTTCTTAATTCTAAATTAATGACAAAAAATGAGTTGCTTCATTGTATGTACTTTTCAAATGTAAAAAATAACCTTAAAATAGTATCTTGTGTATTATTTTCTTACAATTTTGTGTTGGCACATTTTTTTTAGCCGAGGGTCTATATAAAATAACATTTTTATCTCACAAAAATAGGGGTGAGATCTGTGTACATCCTATCATCTTTAAATCTCATTTGCGGAATTACACTGAGTATTATGTTGTTGTTAAAGTTGCTTGTTGTATTATTACTAGTAATGAAACTTTACTTCAGTTAAATTTTGTATAAAAAAATTATTTTATTTTCATGTCATTCTTATGTTTTAAAAAAAGTAACAACTGCAATGTTAATACGGTCAATAATTGATACTCCTTTTATAGAACATTTTCTCACTTAAAGTTGCAACCCTCAATAGAACATTTTCTCACTGAAGTCGCATCGACATCTACGATTAGGTTGAAGCCATCCTCTTCTTCTTTTGTGTTCTAATGATAATTGTGAGTAAAGAAATTTGAGATATCAGTGGTGAGTTGGTGTTTCAATGTGGCAAAACAGAGCTTGTATTATAATAGTGCATGACAGACGTATATGTCTGGTACAAGTGTACAAAATGTTTATATACACCTTCTATAACAGTGTATATATCTTGTTTATACTGATACATTTGGATAATGGTAATTTTATATAGAAATGGGGCGCTAAACACATGCGAGTGGAGAGGTGCGTTCACGATTTGCCCGGCAATGGTATTCCAAGTGAGATTGTAGTTGTGTATAACAGGTGTATAACAGGTGGCCAGGCAATGTTTGAATTGTAGTTGTGTATAACAGGTGTATATACAATATAACATATGACCTGTGTATACACACTATATAACATTGGTATAACACTGTATACACACTATGTAGCTGATTTATATACATTGTTATACACCATGAATACAATGTTATACATCACGTGTAAGTGTATACGAGAATCACATACAATTACGCATTGCTTTCAATCTTGATGTAGTATTGGTTGTTTGATGGTGATTTTTAATTAACTATAAATTGGTTTAGGCGTGAAACTTGAATGATTCTCTATTAGGCGTGCGGATGGTGTTTGGTGTTCCGTGTTCCTGTGATATGGAAATGTGGCGGAGAAAGTGATAATGGTAGCTGAAACAGTCAAACAAATAGTTGAAGTTTTAGTCGTTAAGAGTGTTGGTTGAGCATTTTGGGGTGGGGGAGGGATTCGAACACATGGGTGGCTTGTTTCCCCATATGATCTAGGACACAGTATATGCTAGGCCTATATAAAATGAAAAAAATCGTTACTACTCGGTTATCTTTTTAACCCACTTATATATCTTTTATCAATTGAAACATAAAAACGTGACTAAATTGGTGCTAGTTACTCTTCGGAGCGGAGTGGAAGAAGGGGGATTCTCAAACGCTGAAAAGGATCCAATGAATTTGAAAGAAAATTTCCCAAGATATTTTGAACTCAGGTGGTTAGCCTAATTTAACTTGAATATATAAATTTTAGATGCGTACACACTAACACATTCTTGGAGAAGAGGAGAGTCAGAAAGGTTATTGGATCAAAAGGATTATGAGTTATCCTCATTAGAGACCTGGACTACACTCGCCAAGCTTACATTTATGAATTAATCTTTTGAAACTGCTTAGTACCTTTCTCTTCATTTATTTAGTTTTTTTGTCGTGTAAGAGATCTCCTTGGTTCACCTTTTTTCATATGATAAATTCTACTTCTACTCTTACCTCTTTCTCATTCTGCTCCTTTGGTAACTTGGACGGGTTGAAGGCAAGGATCATTTTAGCTTGGGCTATCCCGTCGTCCTTAAAAGACCTACGAAATGTTCGATATAAAACCAAAAAAAGCTGCTAGCCTTCACGTCCTTTCTAATGACTCTGCTCAAACAAATGAATGACCATAACCCGCTCTCAGGAGAGCAACAACTGATAAAGGCAGCTGAAACCCAAGTTAAGAGACAACAACCGACCAGGTGAGTTTCATAAAAATGATAAATTAATTCGACTGAATGGTCCTGTGGCCTTTATTGTTGCCTGCTCTTTTGCCGTTTTCTTGGGTAGATGCTGGTGTGGCTGCTTCAGTCCTTGCTACCTTCCCCTCGATACACTATTATCAATGAGTTTAGTGAGCACTAGTATAAATCGAGGCCAAAATACGAAAGCCAAAAATGAAGATAAGAATGTGTAACTCCCCCGCTTTCCTTCGTTATGCAAGTGAAAACCTAAGTTTTATCCTCATAACTTTATATCTCCCGATTCGTCCAGGCCTACTGTAATAAAGTAGTGGAAAGAGAGGAAAAGACGTTTGGAGCATGATATCCTACAACCTCCACAGAAAAGTAAAAAATTCTTTTAACATGGAAAAATATTGCTTTTTCATTGAGAATGAAACAGGTTTAAGGTACACTAGGACACAATTGAGTTAACAAAATTGCTTACTATAAAGTTCATGAATGTGGTAATCGCTAGCCACTAGTATAATTCCAACCTGCAACCAAGTAAATCACACAAACTATACTCCTATGCAGAACATCTAAAACTTTTGAAAGCAAAAGAAAAAGAAACGAGTCTGTGTAGACGTAGCTAAGAATACCTTATAAATTCAGCACTCACTAATATCCAATGTGCTTCAGATTTGATTGACTTCTATAGAAGAAAATTATCAATCATATGCTGGATAACATCAGCACCTTCTGCATGCATGTATTGATCTTTCACCTATAAGCAATAAGGCGAGCATTATACACTATTGATCTTAAACATTTCAGTAATACAACAAGCATAATATATTTTAACTTAATAAGCACGAAGGACTGAAAAGCCTTAATTGCATATAAAATACACTCTTTCAATATGTGCGACATCATTGGCAACACAAGGATCTTAATTTTAAAACAGGCACATAAAATCCGAGGAACATACATACGTTTTTAAGTCTGAAGCTCTATCTCAAACATTAAAGGCATAGAATATAAAACTCCAAAAATTGTACTAGGAAATTTAAAATGTTGGGCAATACAACAAATCCAAAGCTCGCTCTTCCCTAACACCTATATTCATTCTCCAAATGCCTCTTTTTTTTTAAATTGTTTTGACCTTTGTATACTCTGAACGCCATTCAGTTACAGGATTTATTAAGTAAATGACATGATCAACCCCATGATAAGCAACACCGATGACCTAATACTAATATCACCCTTACTTACGAACACCAGATTCGGTCACCATCGAACACCTCTTTGTCCCAAACTGCATTCAGACACCAACTAATATAGTTGTAATACAGTGTTAGTGCCTTTAGCATAGCTGGTTTTAAACTTCCGAAAATATGAACCATGGGATAGCTTGCAGAAGAAAATTTATTACCACGTTACAAGGGTGTCAAAATTTTACACAAGCTCTTCCCAAATGACCTCTCTCCAGGTCAATAAATTACCAATACGAACCTAATTAGTCAGCAATCTGTGCACAAATGGCCTTGATGCTGTATAGTACCTAATAGGCATAAGAGTAGATCACTTATGAAGATCTAAAAGGGCATGAAAATTCATCACTAAGTTGTTCCCACCACCACCACTCCAAGCCTATGAAGTACCCTATTAGTTATAGAGCAAACTTGCAGAAGTACAAACAAATTTACTAATTTGTGCATAAATGCCATTGATACTATGCTGTCCCAAATAAACGTAAAAGCTCAACTTCTGAAGATCTACACATTTCAGGTTCTACATCTCAACTCTGATCAACGTTACATTGTAGACAACAAGAGAGATAAGCCATTACATACTAAAAGGCAGCCCGGTGCACTAAGCTCCCGCTATGTGCAGAGTACGGGGAAGGGCCGGACCACAAGGGTCTATTGTACGCAAATCTCATCAGCATTGTGTGGTGGACAAAATGTGCTTCTTACCAAAACAATTATTACTGAAATAAAAGGTTAGGAAACTTCGCAACATTTTCAATCCTTTCAAGCAGATTAGGCACTATGTTGCAGGGCACCTTATGTGTTTGGTTTTGCATATGTGACCACTGGAAGGATCCGCCTGATTTGGATTTGCACAAATAGGAGAAAAGTAAAATGGCATTGTATCCACCTCAAGTATGATGCACAAAAGAGCATTTGTCAAACAAGTGATAGACAATCTAGTCCAAGTAGTTTTCATATTTTGAGCACCACACGCACGTCCTCTGCTCAAACCTATATTCTTTTTTTTTCTTATAAAACAAACCTATGTTCTTTATTCTTTTTCTTTTTTTAATATGAATCGCAGAGAACAAAAGATGGAAAACAAGAGGAAGAATGCCTATTCCAAGTGTAAATTTATAGGTAAACATATGTAGTTTCTCACAAAATAGACCAAGAATATGCCTAGTCTACGCAGGACAACTAATGAATGCTTTTGCTATCAATACTCAAGGTAACAAGTAACATCCAGGACAAAAATTGGAGTTGCTGACAATTGTTTTATCTTAAATATGCAAGCCATAAAAATGAGCACGTGATTCAGACTCATCAACATAAATTAATTGTAACTGACTGTGGTTTCCAGGAGAACCAAAATAAAATATCAAAAAAATTGTTCAGGCATATGTTAAGGTGAGAGATAGATGTAAGACCTGAATAACACTGTGTGCAGCAAATCTGATCCTGCTACTGTGAAAGCTAACATCTATTTTCTCCCAAGACACCCGAGATAAACCAGTCACCAGTTCCTCTGGATAATTGGTCAAAGCATTAGCACAATAATATTTTGTTGATAAGTCAGTCAGTAAGAATTAGTACTACAATATTAAGAAGACAAGACAACAACGTTTTCTTCCTTTTCCTTCTTCCAGATAGGTATTGTATCAACACATTATTCTAAAGGCACTAAACTCACCCTCCCCAGACCCTACTTGTGGGACTAATCTATACTGGGTATGTTGTTGTTGTTGCACTAAACTCAAATCATAAACTTTTAAGTTTTAATTGTATTTAGAAGCAAATACAATTGCAAAAAAACAAACACTTCAACTAAAGAGCCCTAGCAAGCACTTAAAACTTGCTATCTGAAAAAGATCGGAGGGCCAAAGACTACTCCGATTTACAAACAAAATTGCATAGTCCTTTTGAATCATCAGATTGTTTATTTGTATTGGTGTTAAGCACTAGATAACAGAAAGAGTGGAAGTCAACATGCATACATCTGTGAATATATAGCATCACCAAAAGGGATCAAGGGAAAGAACTAAGGGGTCGTTTAGTTGCTAGTTAGAGTTACGTAGGAATTAGTAATGCAGGTATTAGTTATGCAGAGAACACAATGAATGAATTATCTCTTTTGGATTTTTGGTTTGTTGTAATAGAAAGTAACATATATTATATAATTTTTAAAATAAAATGTTTGTTTACAAGTATACCCTTGGAATTTCGAGAGAAATATATTTAAGTTAACTGATTTTGTCTCTAATAGAATGAGAAGAGGAAGAAGAGCCTAGGAGTGAGCAGCATCAGCATCTCGGTTCTAGTTCCAAAGGGTAAATTTGGCATTTCATTATTTTTATCCATGTATTAGTAATTCAAGCTTCTACCCCGCATAAAATAATACATAAATGACTCTTTACTTTTACTTGTTTTATTTATGTAGGATTGTAAAATGATAACCAAACACTATACTTGGTATGTTGACTTTTATACAAAGCACCTAAAAGCTACCAAACATGGTAAATAGTTATGCTAGTTGAATACATGAACACCTCCCCACTAACCAGCAACCAAAGACCCCTAACAGGGGATGATTCACTGAAAGTTAACTTCTTGTCATAAGAAGAGAGTTACTAACCTTCTAGCTTGTCAAAACAATCATCTTCCTTTACAACAGACTCACCCTGCTCACTATCACACGCCTTGCAATGCTCTTCATACACAATGTGAGGATACTTCTCATTTAAGAAGTCCTCCCACTACAAGCACAAATTGTTACGATATAGCACATACGATTTAATTGGTATCCATTAACAAATACTGTACCTTGGGAAGTTCATTATTACGTCTAATTGACGATGTTCTCCAACCTACAATATCTAAATAAAGTTTGTTAAGGAAAAATTGTCCTTAATCTTTAGAAGTTTGGATAGCAGAGGCTGGTTGCCTCATTCAACAGTACAAACAGGATACGATCATAACCAACATTTGAGTATGCGACCCTTCGCTTGAATGAACCCAATGCAGACCTGTATGCAAGAGTTTGCAACAAAATTAGCATCAATATACTATACTTTTATTGCAGATCCTCATAAGAGGTAGGACCATGCTGTCCAACACATGTAGTAAATAAATCTTATAACATACATAAAGCGTAATTCAACATCATCTTCCACCATCCGTCTCAGTAATGGAGGCTTCCCTTCATCTTCATTAAGGAAAAGGTGTCGACCCGTTTTCTTGAATATCCAATGAACACAAAGACCAGCAGCTTTCTCAAAGGCAGTTACACCAAAAAGAAATGGCACCTGACAATTAGCTCAAAAAATGTAAACATTGCAAGGAATTCAACAGCGATAAATGAAATTTTGCTAAAGAAAAACAAAGCAGATCTTGTAAGATTAGGAAGGAGCAAATTCACAGTCTTAATAATGCAAAAATAGACTTCACAAAAAGAGGAACACTTGCTCATTCCTTAAGATCTAGACAACTGAAGAACCATGAAAAAGTCTTGCTTCTTGATCTATCTGTCAGATAACAGAGCATTTCCTTTTCACAGTTCACAACATTAAATAGCGGATCAATATCTATTACTACTAAAGAGGATTCCTCCAGAATACTGATTATAAGCCAGGCTAGTAGATAATATACAGTCAAACCTCTCTATAATGGCAGTGTTTGTCCGAAAATTTTATGGTTACTATAGTGAGGTGTTGTTATGTATGTATCCTGGCATTTGATATTTAGATCTCATTAAGCTGTTATAAACAATAGTACGCAAATAATTATTTTCCTGTTTTTTTTGTTATGAACGAAAATAATATACTTATTAATTTTAAAACCTCGATTGATTTTCATATCTCATTAATTAAAATTGAAAAGGCTAATAAATTACTAATAAACCCATAACTAGTTGTATCATACCAATAAAGAATTATAATCTAAGGAACATATGCATTTAAAATTAATTGAGAATTTAAATATTTCAAGTTTGACGTAAGAATTCTATAATTGTAGGTTGTTTCGTAAATTTCAGTAACGCTTGAATTGGTGAAGAATTTGTCCAAAATTTCAGCAAAAGGGAACTTGATAGCTTTCCCTAGAAGGTTGCCTAAGAGCTTAACAAAAATATTTTAATATTTTATTTTTATACATAATATGTCTTACAAAGTATTATTACATAATATTTTTGAGTATGGATGTTATAGAGGTAATTTTACAAAGAGTGTACCGCCATAATGAATGTCACTGCTGTTATAGGTAGAATGCTACTATAGAGAAGTAAAATATAACATTAAAAATCGATTCCGGAGAAAATCAGGCCATTATAGTGAAATGTTGTTATAACAAATGACAATTATAGAGAGGTTTGACTGTAATGTGATACTATGATCCAAAACCGTAATTAACTTGATAGTTCTAGAAGCCGATGTGCCGTGCAGAAGAATGTAGGTTTACAAGAAATTTTGAGGTTAATCAAAGAATTTGCTAGCCTTCACATTTCAGGAACTTTGAGGTCGTCCTATCAAAGAAGGAATCACACACAGGAAAACCCTGATGCAACTTCTAGGTTACTGAACAGTCAAAGGTACCATCAGATCTAAGGGGTTGTTAGCTAGATGGATTAGAATAAGATAAGTAAAATATCATCTCACATTGATAGCATTCCCTTAGACGACATCAAGTTGGAGGGAGAAAAAACTGTCTGGAGATGAGGAATACTTCCTGTTATTTTCTGGTTCTTGTAGCTGTAAAACTTCGCATCTTGAAGTAAGGTTTTCCATGTCCTTCCTACTGTAGATTATTTATTACCAAAGATTAGGTGCATCTTTCCTTTGTTTTGCCCCTTGATGCAGCGCATTTCTATTTTACTTTACCATCTCTGTGTTATTAGTGCCGGTGTTATTTTTCCTTTGTCAAACATGTGAGTTTATTGATTACCTTTTTCAAGTTTTTTGATGAATTTGTCTCAACAATTGCTACTTTACCAATTAAGGATGGAGATGATACTAAAGATGAGGAACCCATCATTAAAAAGATAGTGATAGTTTTCTTTTCGTGATAGTTTTGAGATTAATAGAAAAACTTAAGCTTATATAATGGGTGCTTTATGATTCATCTTCTTTTTTTCTGATGAGGGAGTTAAACTATTATATGTTTTACACCAAGCATTAGATTCGATCGGATAAATGATTGTCTACCGGATATCTGCCCGATAATCAAATGCATCATGTGTCAAATAATGAATAGCACCATCCACAATCCCCTGATTATAAGCCATTACAAAGTGATTGCAAAGTCATGATACTGGTGAGCTAAGTTGACCCATAAGCACCAACTAAATTTCACTCTCAACAGTCTCAAGACACCAAGAGGTAGAACCCCTCTCATCCAAGAGTAAGCTTCACCAGCTTAAAAAGACATAAGATAAAAGGCATGGATGCAAAAATTGATTTTTCTTCCTCAGAGATACATGATGAGGCCACTTTCTATCGAACACTAAAACATTTGTAAGATTATTAGTGGCACAATAAATTCATACCTGCTTGTTACCCCTTGAACCCAGATGAGGTGAGGCAACAGTGATAAAATTTACTGGTTCCAGGCCAGCTATTGTCCCCTTTGACCCTTCTTCACTGGCATCGGCTGAGAATTTCTCCACATTCTCTGTTCGTGGAGGTCTATATAATTTACCAATTGCATATCTTGCCACTACTCCTCCAACAGAATGTGCAACAAAAGAAATTTTCTTCAAACCTGGCTTTCTTTTGACCACATCAAGAACCTAACATCCATTTCCATATCATTATCATCAGATGTAGTATATACATCATGCTTTAGGGAATATATTAGGAAAAGCAATGGAACCAAACAAAAGAAAATCAAATCACATTAGAAGAAATCAACCTCCTCAGCTAATCGCTCGCCCATTACATCCACACCATCCAACGTTAGTCTAGCCATATTACGTTCACTGCCTGCCAAGAAGATCATGTTCATCATTAATCCAAAAAGAAAATAATGTTCATCAAGACTATGCAAGACATGCTAGTGCTCGGCCATTATGAAGAAGGTAAAACATAGACATAGATATAGATAATAAGTTCCACATATCAGCCAAGAAAAGGAAATCTCTTTTTAAAGAATAATTTTTCTACCTATTCAATACAAGTATGCTCAAATTAGAAAAGGGAGGGAATCAAAATCAGAGCAGACTTGAACTTTAGTTTGCAATACATGGGAAAAGGAAGATTACACAGCATAAGAGGCAGTGTGTGGGACGAACAAAAAAAGACTAGGTGCCTGTCCACAGAAAACAAGATAAGTAAGTGAAGCCTACTTACTTTGTCAATCAACATAGCAAGCAAGAACAAAAGAATAGTTTTGATTTACAGCAATAGCTACCAAATATTAAAGATGTGAGGATTAGAGGGTGGAATACGCAACATACAGAAACAAAGTGCTGAAACACAAACAGGTATCAGTCAGAAAAGCCACTCAATATATATATACTTACAATGAACAAAAACTTTGTCAGGAAGATTCCGAACAAACTGCTCCGCACCAAACTTCCAGTCCGAAGCACTGTGGTAAATACAAAAACAATAAATCCAGCAATAAAGAGAACTTTTTAAAACCAATACCAGAAAAGCACCAATTTATTTTATAAGAATTCATCATTACTCCACAAAATATTGTTCTGTGGTCAACTTTTGTCTTAAAACTGAATTGACAACCCTAGATAGGAAACATGATTGGCTAATAAGCATTTTAGAGTGTGTTTGGTATGATGGAAAATATATGAAGTCATTTTGTTGTGTTTAGTTACCAGAAGGTGTTTACGAGGAAAAAACATTTTCCACCAAAAAGGGAAAAAGGTCTTCCCGCAGTTATGAGCGAAATTATTTTCCTTCATAAGTATCTCATATCTTGCTCCATATCACTTGCTCCAACTAACAGTTAGATATTATTATCAATCTTCAACACTATAATTTGCTATCAAAATTTCAATTCAAAACACTATCCAATTCGTTGACATTATTATCTTTAAATAATTTTCAGATATTATTTTTACTCACCAGTCAAAGAAAAAATTGCCCTTTATGACAAACATCTTAATTGAATTACAGAAGAATCTGATTAGCATAGGTCTGACGCAGCTTTCTCTCTGTGTCAGTAACATTAGATTTATCATTTACATTTTCTCATAGCCAGGCAAGGGAAATTCTTGTGATCTGGCTTGGCTAGAGTGCAACAGTATAGACGAAGGAGCCTATATGACTATATCAGTTGCTCAAAATAGGTTCGAGAAATCACATAGAATGAAATAATTGGAACAGCCCCAAATTCAGGAGCTTAAAATGATACATTAATTTAAGAGATAATGGTCAAAAACATACCTGAAATATCACTTTTTGCGAGTTTCCTAACTGAACTATACTTCCTACGTGAACTACCAAGTATTTGTAGAAAAACACACCTCAACTAGTATCTAATGGTGCGTGTACACTTTTTTTTGTTTTAAAATGGTGCCAAATGGCACTCCACGCGGATATTAAAAGGGCAGTCAGAAGCTCCCGCTATGCTCGGTGTCCGGGGAAAGGCCGGACCACAAGGATCTATTGTACACAGTCTTACGTCACATTTCTGTAAGAGGTTGTTTCCACGGTTTGAACCCATGACCTCCTGGTCACATGGCGTCAACTTTACCAGTTACTACAAGGTCCCCTTCACGCGGATAATTGAAGGAATTAATTGAATTTTTAAAAAAAAATTAAGGGATAATGGTAAAAAAAACACCCGAATTATAGTTGGGATAGTTCAAGTAGGAAACTCAAACACATAATAGCTCACGCAGGAAATTCACGAAAAAAGTGATAACTTTCGCGATAGTTCAAGGGTGTTTTTGACCATTATTTCTAATTTAAAAATAGAAAAAGAAAATGTAGTTTTAGGCGATAAATAAAATTTCAAAAAGTAGTACATGGATACTACAAGTAAACGAGAAAAAACCTCTAAAACAGTAAATTGTTAACAATCTAAACTAGAAGATGGTCAATTTAAGATCATAAATAATCATCGAACAGGAGCAATGCCTAAAATTTTAATTACTCAACAAACTAGATGAAAATTCATCAATTTTGTTCTAACTTATGCTATAATTCGAGAATCGAAAGCGAAAAGATGATCGTAAACGCGCATTATACATTAATAATTATGAAGTTACCTTCCGAGAATACCGTGGACCATCATAACAAGATGATCGGCGGTGGAAGCATCGGATTCTTTAGAACTAAATACATCTTCTCCTCCGTTGAACGTTTCTGATGAGCAAACTCCTCCGTTCTCCATTTCCTTTTTTATTTTTAATTCTCTATGAAAAACTTTATTGACACCGGGAAAATCGGAAACCGATGAAGGAGTAGTTTACAGTTGAATTGAATAGAATTTCGAAATAAATGAGAAGTAGTATAGTTTAGGTCTTGTGAAGATGACGATGCTATTTAAAAAGGGATAAACAATTAGGATTTCAGCAAAAACAAAAAACAAAAAATGTTGGTGAAGTTAAAAAATACTTAACTTAAATAGGTAAGAAGATGACATATATAAATATATATTTTTTAAAAAAAAAAGTTTAAACCTACGATTTTCACAATTAAGGCGCAAGCTAACGTTGAATTGAATGCCTCCGTTGCGGATGCAGAAATTTTTATTAAGGGATAAAAATATTGTATTTGAATTTGATAACTCAAGGTGTGTTTAGGGGATTTGAAATCTTTATATGTATAATAAAAATAAAAAATTATCCAACATATACAATGTAATTTTTTTATGAACGAGGTCGGTGAACACCTCCCGGTCCCCTATATTCGTCCATGTCTGTTGAGTTGTCACCAAGGCTAATTTATCATGCAATTTATGATGTAAGTAAACTCATCATCTTTCTGCAAAATTAGTAATTTTATGTATATATACTTTGCTGCTATTTATACACTAAAAAGTTTAATGGTGCACTTAATTAAAAACGGAGTTGTTTATCTAGAGGATCAAAATCAATTCTTACTTAATGTTTTTTTCCTTTCTTTAATATTGCATTCATGTTTTAAAAATTCCTAAATCTCTGGATGTCACATTTATTCTCTTATCAGTTGAATTTGTAAGTGGTTTTTTAAGAATGCGTGGATTGATTCGTAAGCAAATGTAATAAATAATTAGAGATAAATAAGCAAATGCAAATAATAAGCAATATAAATAGCCTGAATCGATAGAATCTTGATTAAGACTTGTCCCTGAGATTGGTCCGGTCCTTAACTGAATTGCTTTGAATTCGAGCCAATATTGAGAGCTTGAGTATCTTAAGTTTACAATGAAATCGTGCAAGTCAATGTAATGTGAAGCAGATGTCCTTCCAACATGAAGGTTGAGCTCCTTTTATAGTTAACAATACAAGATATTGACGTTAAAGAAACAATCTCTAATTTAATGCACTTGAATGAGAATAACACCCATTTAATGAGAAAAATGTAATTGTCGGCGTCATGCCCGGAGCGGTTACGTGCTGAGTCTCTTCGACCTTTTACCGATGTCACCTGATTCGGACACTATCCAGTCCTGTTCGAACACCCATACTTATACTGACACCTCACCCCGAGTCAACTCACATCGGGTGCACATTATCATTACTCCATTCGACCTCACAGTTAAACTGCGCCACGTGTCGTGCTGATTTTCACCGTATAGAGATAGTCCCCACACTTCTCGGATGAAAGTTTACCGTAGTGAAGGAAAGTGGAAATGATCACTCCGGTGTCTTCTCTTGTAAGCTTTCTTTCAAATTACTCCGAAATAAGCGGGAAAACGAATCGTTCAACCTTCCACGTGATTTTGCCCATGTCTTATCATTCTACCACTTCGGACATGTGTCAACTTTTGATTGAACCGTCATTTCGATTCTCTACCCAAAATATTTTGTAATGATGAACCCGCCCCTATAAAACCCCTTCCTTTTTACTTCTTCATTTTTACCTTTTGTTAAATTTTCTTTCATCCTTCGAAAACTCAAATCTTCATATCTCTTTATCTTCAAACTCCAGGCCTTCAAATATCCATATATTCATACCCACATACCTTCACTTCTTCATATCTTAATATATTCATATCAATGGCATAGATTACCCGATGTCCCTCAAGAAACTCTTATCTGGCTGCCTCTCCTCCTCTGACCACCAACGTTGTTACCGGCGTTTGGGGGTCCTCCAACACTCAGGCCATTGTAAAACCCCAAGCTTATGATATGATGCCTTCAACCTTTCACTTTGACACCGAATTCACCGTTCAAACAGTTTTCACGAAGTCCGACTAGGGACAAGAGGCTAGAAACTGGTCGTCCTCTATCAAGACATCCGATCTCAAAAGTGTTCGAGATGAGTGTGGTTGGACAAATCTCTCCGAAATTATTGTCCCTGGCACGGACGACGACGTCACCAGTTTCAGGTCCGAGTACTCCAACGTGTATACCTACCCCTTCACTTTCAAACTCGACTCATTGATCGACCGTGTGTTCATCAAGATATGCAGGACTTATAATCTGTGTCTTGAACAAATTGGCCCATCAGTTTGGAGGATCGTGACCTGCCCCCATTACTTGGCTAACTTGGTCAAAGAAGATTTTACTTTGGACCATTTGATTTGTTTGTACTCTCCAAGATTCTTTCATGGTGGAATAGTCTAGCTTTCCAAGCGAGGGAAATTCCCAATTCTCTGTAGTGTCGATGAGAATCAAGACCGGGGATGTACGGAATATTTTATTGTGGTTCCGACCGCTGAAATTATTCAATATTGATCTAACTCACCATCATCGATGCATACCTAGATCCAGATACTTCAGTTTCGGCCGCTCCCTAGAAAGCTCCAGCTCCTAAGGAACTTATTGGTAATGGGAGAGAAGGCAATCGACATTTAGTGGCTTCCCTCACCCTCCTCTTTCATTTTCGCTTAAGCTTTCGCGCTTTGTGGGATTAATTGATTGGATACCCGAGACCCATAATCTTTCCTAGGAACAGCTTCTACGACGATAGGCATAAAGGCATGATTAGTTCCACAAATCTCATTGTACTGACCATAGTAAACTTCTTCTCGTTGTACCGAAATAGAGGTCTGATTTAAACGACCAGGTACATCATCACATTTGACACCTAAGGAAGGTACAGCCCAACTATGAGGTACATCAGCAGATGTTACAATAAAACGTATATAACATTTTGCTGGTAGAACCACTCTATTGTCGACTTTTAATAAATGTGATTGACCCAATTCTAGATCATCTTCTGGAATCGTATAACTGTCAGCGAGGTACATGCCCTTCCCGGATGAGTCGAACGTGCATCGTAAGAATCGAAACCTTTTTCTCCCTTTTGACTTAAATGTCATGCTCTTAAAAAAATCCCTTTTACTTTTTCAGCCGTCCAATGGATTTCGACCCACGTGGATAAACTCCACAATGGGTCGAGAAAATAATTAACACTTATCCGCACAAGCTGCGAACATGGAAGGAACTCTCCGATGAACTTTGGGTAGCCCGAAACCAAGGTTATACCACATTTTAGCCTTCTTTATTTTTTTTAACTTCGACCTTGTATATTCTTTCTTACTTCCTCTTTATTTTGCCTTCCCAGGCTTACCGAAAGGGCTCTTCGACCCCGAGGTCTAACCCCTCGGCTACTCCAACTATTCCAAACCCGATGCTTGATCGAACGACCTTAGTTCATCGTATCTCCGAGGCACCAAAGAAGAATAAAACCATTAAATCCTCAAAGCCTCCAAAGTAAAAGAAGCTCGAAGGCGGGAGGCTCCTCCCGAGATCAAGACTCCGGCATTTCTACATATGATATCTGGATTAGTAAAGTCTACACCACCACTACCAGCACTAGTACCATTCCTACCACTCCGGTGGAAAATACTCCATCCAAAGTGAGAGAAGAAAATGCTGCTACTGAAGCAGCTGGACCAATTTTGCCCCCTACCGAGGTGCCTACTCCTGCTCCCACACCTCCGATCATTGAATATGTCATCATCGAGGATGATAATGAAGCCACGAATGAGGAGTCGTTGTCTAAAAAAACAAAGACTTCTACTTCAGCTCCTCCTCCACCATCACAATCGGCCCAAACCTTTGGACAGGAAGATTTCGATTACCTTTTCGAAGAGGCTGGTACCTCTGCAGGTCGGGATGAGCGGGCTCATACCGCCAGGTTCTCTCACCTAGTTATACCACATAAATTGACCAAATCTTCCAAGACCCTAAGAAACCATGCTGGCTCTCGGTCTAGGCTTGTAAAAAATTTCTCGGCCCCAAGTTCAGACCCGAGGAAGATAAGATCTACTACCATTTCCTTCGTTGAGGACACGAACTTTCTGTCTTATCCATTCGGGGTTGGCAACTACATAAGGCCCCTCATATTAGAGTCCGATAGGGAGAAAATGAAGAATGTGTCTTGGCCATGCCTCTTCAATGAGGGTATGCACGCCGCCAACTGGATATATATTCTTCTTGAATGCCTCAGTTGAAAATTGTATTATCTCTAATGTCTAACTTTCCTTGGATTCTAATTCTTGAAGTCTTCCGTTCTTGTTGGTGAAGGCCTCATCCGGTGTTTGGATGAAAATGAGCACCTTAAAACGAAATTGGATGCTCAAGAAAAAGAAATCCAACACCTCAAAGGGCTCATTCAACAAAATGATGCTCAATTGTAATACGTCGGTGACTTGCTTACTGTCCGGGTTGAGCTGGACCAGGTCAATGGCAGCTACCTCTGAGCAATAAACGACCTCGAGCTTGCCACCGAGAAAAATAAGATTTTTGAGAAAGAGAATTAAAAACTCTTCCAAGATGTCGAAGTCCTTATTCAATAACTCGTGGAGCAGGAAGAAGTTCAGCACAATCATGCTCAGCAAGTAGAATTTATGAATAACGAACTCGATCGCCTCAGTGTTGAACTTGCTACAATGGATGTCGATAGGGCCGCTGACCTTGTTGCGCTGAAGATGGTTCAAGATCAGACCGACAACAATCCCAAACCAATGATGGGTTAAGAAACGAGCATGAAGCCTCGAACCAAAGGTATTCTGAAATTTTAGCCTAACTTGATCAAGTCTCGGCTGAACGAGACCAAACTCTGGCTGATGTGGAGGCTGAAGTGGCCCGGATAGTGCTGAAGATTGAGTATACTAAGTGGAATGTTCGAAGGTTCACTCTAGAACAAGCTCGGGATGGGATCTCGAATATTGAGGCCAAAATAGACGAGGCTAGAGAAGTCAAGCTCAGAGCCTACCGCCAACTGACCGGAGACATCTCGAGGAATACCCAGAGGACTCCAGGTTCGAGTCAGACTAGGAACTAGGCTTTAATACTTTTGCCTTTTTTCTGTATTTCCTTTATGTAAGTTTTGCTCTTGTCGTTTACCGGCCTTATATATAACATGAATATCTTTTTTCTTTGTTATAATTTTCCTACCATTATTTTGCACGTGCCATTGTTTTCTTATTTTCAACACTTAGCCAAATAAGCTCCTAACCTAATTTGAGCAAATTGCCTCCGGCTGCGGAGTTTTAATAAAACAAACCATCACTTAGTTTGCGTCGGATCCAACGAAAGTTATCTTCGGTCTTAAAAAAGACTTAAGTAAAAAAAAATTAAATGACTCAAGTAATTTGAACAAAATTTTTCTTTAGCTTGCTCTACATCAGGTAATTTCCTCCGGTTTGGGTCTTTCAATGACTTAAATATAATGACCTTACTTTTATGCTTGTGAATAGGACGTCTCCTATTCACTTCGGGCATTAATATTGGATCTTTAATTTATTTCCAATTTTTTAGACAACTTCAAGTGTCTTTAGAACTACGTTGGGTTCATTCTAAACTAATGTCTTTGATTCAAGTGTCTTTAGAACTAGGCTAGGTTCATTCTGAACTAATGCCTTCAGAACTTTACCTATTTTTGTTTCGGGTATCTTTATGACAATAGTCCCCCAGTTAAGGACTTTAAGAAAATCGTCAGCTCGTAAGCTTAAAGATTTCAACAATTACCCGAGGATAACGGTATGCAAAGAAATATAGTCGAAGCAAGTTTTGGTCAAAGTATTCTTTCATTCAAAGTACTTACTTTAGACAAACAACATGGTAAGATTCATTCGATCTTTCTGCATTTACATGCTTTTCCATAACAAAGAAACTACTTGGGCAAGATTCATTTGATCTTTTAACCCTTACAAAGATAATCCTAAAAAGCTAAAAAAATCTCCGAACCTATCACTCTTACCTCGAACTTCCTTGCCAAAGGTATGACAGTCCCCAAGTGTTTGTGTTTGAAGTATGAGAACTTAAACACTATTTGTTTTTTCAATACCGGGTAGTCTCCAGTCTCCAGTCTCCAGTCTCCAGTCTTGAGTCCTCAGCACTTGGCCGGTCTTTAACTCCAAAATAAGTAACATGCTTTACATTGTTGCCTCATTAAAAATCTTACAAGAAAAACCTTTTTCGGGATAAAAATCGTGTTGAGTGAAAAAGAGTGCAACACGTATTTTCAGACCTACTTCTAACTCGGCTCGACCTTGGAATGATTACTCCGAGCTAGACCTGCATAGGTTAACCATAACGTAGTAATATCTACGAAATAGAAACGGTTAATAAAAACATACCTTAGCAATAATATCGCTTCAAATGAGCGATGTTCCAGTTATTCGACAGTTTCTAACCATCTTCGGCTTCCAACTGGTACGAGCTTTTACCAGTGATTCCTGATACTTTGTAGGGACCTTCCCAGTTCGGACCTAATTTTCCTTCGTTGGAATTTTTGGTGTTAAGGGTCACTTTTCGCAAAACTAGGTATTCTACTTGAAAGTGTCGAATATTAGTCCTACGGTTGTAATATCTTTCCATCATTTGCTTTTGAGAAACTAGCCGAAGTAAAGCCAATTCACGATGTTCATCCATCAAGTCTAGCTTTACGGTCATCGCTTCATTATTTGAATCTTCGGTTGCATGACTGAACCTTAAGCTTCACTCGCCATTTCCACCAAAATTAAAGCCTCCGCACCATAAACCAAAGAAAACGGAGTCTCCCTAGTGCTAGATTTTGGCATTGTCCTGTATGCCCACAACACCTCCGGTAAAATTTCTTTTCATTTGCCTTTTGACTCCTTCAATCTTTTCCTCAGATTCTGAATAATTGACTTATTTGTTGACTCCGCTTACCCATTTATACTTGGGTGGTACGGAGTCGAGACAATCTACTTAATTCTCAACCTTTTGAGAAAGCCATTCACCTTCTTCCCAACGAACTGTCTCCCGTTATCACAAGTGATCTACGTTGGTATGCCGAACCAGCAAATGATATGATCCCATATAAATCAATGACTTGTTTTTTTTTTACTTTCTTGAAGGCCTTCGCTTCAAACCACTTAGAAAAATAATCGGTCATAAACAAGATAAAACGTACCTTTTCGGGTGCCTATGGGAGTGGCCCTATGATGTTCATCCCTCGTTTCATTAATGACCATGGAGATAAAACAGGATGTATTAATTCTGCCGGTTGGTGAATCATAGGAGTATGCCTTTAACACTCATCGCATTTTTGGACGAAGTTCTTCGCGTCTTCTTCCATCTAACCCAATAATATCTGGCCCTAATCAATTTTTGGACCAAACGTTCTGCTCCTGAATGATTACTGCAAGTCCCTACGTGAATCTTGCGCATCACATAATTAGTTTTTCCGAGCCCTAAGCACCTCGCTAAAGGACCTTAAAAGACTTTCGGTACAACTGACCATCAACCAGACAAAACTTAGCCGTCTTAGTCCGAACTGCTCTTGATTCCTTCGGAATCTGCAGTCAACTTCCCATCTAGAAGGTAATCGATAAACTTGTTACACCAATCCCAAGTTAAGCTCGTTGTGTTTACTTCGGCATGACCACCATCAATCGTGGAGTTTAGCAGTTGCACAACTGTTCCTGATTTAAATTCTTCTGCATATACGGATGACCCCAGTTTATCCAAGGCATCTGCTTCATTTTTTTGCTCTCGAGATACATGATCCATGGTCCATTCTTTGAACCGATGCAATGTCACTTGAACCTTCTCTAAGTATGTGTGAATCCTTTCTTTCTTTACTTCGAACACGCCATTTGACTTGATTAACGACCAGAAGCGAGTCACATTTTTTTTCGATGACCTCGACTCCCAAGCTCCTTGCTAATTCTAAACTTACTATTATAGCCTCATACTCGGCTTCATTGTTAGTTAATTTCACAGTTCTTATTGACTGCTGAATAATATCTCATACATGTGCCTTCATCACTACTCTAAGCCTGGACCCTTTCACATTTGAAGCTCCGTCCGTGTACAAGGTCCAGACCCCCGAGGTTGCATTCGAGGTTAACAAAAGTTCTTTTTCTACCTCGAGAATCATTTTGGGTGTAAAATCCGCTACGAAGTCTGCTAAAACCTGAGACTTTATAGTTGTTCTCGGTTTATACTCTATGTCATACCCACTAATCTCCATCGCCCATTTGGCTAGCCTACCGGATAGTTTCGGTTTATGCATCACAATTTTTAGTGGATAAGTTATTACTACACATATGGGATGATATTGAAAATACGGTCTCAATTTTCTAGAAGTCGTTACTAATGTAAAAGTTAATTTTTCTAAGTGAGGATGCCTAGTCTCTGCTCTAGCCAAAGTTCTACTCACATAAGAAATCAAAAATTACATACCTTTTTCTTCTCGAACCAACATTGCGCTTACCGCTACTTCGAATACTGCTGAGTACAGGAACAACTACTCGTCTGCCTTCGGTTTATGCAGTAACGACAGACTGGACAAGTATTTCTTCAACTCCCATAAAACCTGCTAATACTCTGGTGTCCACTCGAAATCATTCTTCTTTTTCAACAAAGAGAAAAATCAGTGACTTTTCTCCGATGACCGAGAGATGAATCTGCTTAAAGCGGATATCTTCTCGATGAGCCTATGAACTGCTTTCACATTGTCAAGCACCTCTAGTATATCCTCGATGGCTTTGATATTTTCTGGATTGATCTCTATTCCCTGATTGAAATCATGAAGCCTAAGAACTTGTCTAAACCCATTCTAAAAGTACATTTTTCTAGGTTTAGCTTCATGTTTTACTTTCGAAGTATGTTGAACGTTTCCTGCAAATGCTTCAAATGGTCCTCTGCTTTCAAGAATTTAACTAACATATCATCAATATAAACCTCCATTGTATTTCCTATTTGATCATCCAACATGCGATTAACTAGCAATTGATATGTTGCTCCAGCATTTTTTAATCCAGATGGCATTACGTTATAACAATAAGTCACATACCTAGTTATAATGGAAGTTTTCTCTTGATTCTCCGGGTTCATTTGAATTTGATTATACCCGGAGTAAGCGTTAAGAAAACTTAGCATCTCATGCCTGGCCGTAGCATCGATTATCCTATCGATATGCGGAAAAGGAAAAGAATCATTTGGGCATGTCTTATTTAAATCTTTAAAATCTATGCACATTCTCAATTTATTACCTTTTTAGGCACGACCACTACATTAGCTAGCCAATCCGGGTATTCAACTTCCCGGATGGAACCTATATTTAAAAGTTTTGTTACCTCCTTCTTAACAAACTTATGCTCGAATTTGGCCATTGGCCTCCTTTTTTGGTTTACTGGGGAAAGCTCGAATCTAAACTCAGCTTGTGATTCGTGATCTCCGGTGGAATACATGTCATGTCTAAATGGGACCAGGCAAAATAATCAGAGTTAGCTCTAAAAAATTTAATTAATTTAAGCCTAAGCTCCGGGGTTAACCTTGTGCCCAAGTAAACTTTCCTATCGGTAGATGTACGAACAAGATGACTTGCTCTAGTTTCTCTACGATTGACTTTGTGGCATCACGAATGACCTCAGGACACGGAAGTAATCCTCTTCATCTTCGAAGTTTATCTTGTCCTCATCTTCTTTCTTCGAACTCGAAGACTCTGAGTCATGTGATTGCTACTTAACTTCTCTGCCTTTACTTAAATCCTTCACTTTTTTCGGCGCTTGCACCACTTCCTCTACCGCGAATATTTCTCTTGCTACCGGTTGTTCCCCGCGAATGGTATTTGTTCCCTCCAGAGTCGATAACTTTAACATCATGTGCAACATCGAGGGAATGACCCTCATATCATAAATCCAAGGCCTGCCGAACAGTACGTTGTACCTCATCTCGTATTCGATAACATAGAACTTTGTTTGCTGAACTATTCTTGTTGTATTGACTGCAAGAGTAATTTTCCCCTTCATAGTCTCACTTGCCATGTTGAATCCGTTTAGAACCCGGGCTGCCGGCACAATTTGGTTCAACAACCCTAACTGCTTTACCATTTTCCAACGGATAATGTTGGCCAAGCTACCTGGATCAATCAAAATACGCTTAATCTAAAGTTTATTGATAAAGACAAAAATTACCAAAGCATCATTGTGAGGCTGAATGATGCCCTATGCGTCTTCATCATTGAAGGAAATTGTTCCCTCCGGCACATAATCCCTGGATCTTTTCTCCTAGGTAATTAACATTTTCGTCTTCTTTGCCATCATGACTGCTCCCTTCTAAACATCCATTCCTCTAATAATCATGTTGACAATATGTTGGGGCTCGACTGGATCCACTTGTTTGCTTTCTTCTTTGTTTCTGTAGTTTCCCTTTGCTCGATCACTTAAAAACTCACGAACGCGACCATTTTTCAACAACCGAGCCACTCCATCCCTTAATTGATGACAGTCCTCGGTCCGATGACCATGAGTTTCATGATAATCACAAACCAAACTTGGATCCTTTTGAGTCGGATCTGACCGAAGTGGTCTTGGCCATCATGTTTCCTTGATATGCCCAATAGCCGAAATGAGTCCGTCAGCATCGATGTTAAATTTATATTCAGCTAACCTTGGATTCTCAACATTATTGGAAGAAGACCCGCCGATATCATTTCTGAATTGCAAGCCTTTGTTGGTAGACCCTTGATCATTTTGCCTATCACCTCTGTCCGACTTAAAATTGTGATTGTTCCAACATTTATCCGGTCTAAAATTAGACCTCTACGGTTGCCCGTAGGGCTAATATCTATCCTTCGAAGATTTTGACTCTGACTCCACTACCCTCTTTGATTTATCAAAATTTTTGTCCCGACCTGCTGACCCCGGTGGAAGCTCGAGTTGATCATCATTTATGTCGATGAACCGTAGATAGTCAAGTGAAATCTAATCCATGAAATAATTTGATCTATGGACATCGTCTAATTTCGTACCGGTTATGCATGTCTGCCAAACTTACTGCCAAGAATTTCAACAAGTTCTCCTTCAACTTGAATGAGGCACTAGAGCTGGTGGGATTCAACCCATTAGAGAAAGTTTCGGCTTCCCATTCATCTGGTATATGTGGAAGAAGCATCCATTCCTTTTGAAACCATGACATGAACTCCCACAATAACTCCGTATCCTTCTAAGAAATCTTGAATATATCTGCCTTTCTTTCTTGAACCATCCGCGCTCCAGCATGTGTCTTTATAAAAGCATCTGCAAGCATTTCAAACGAGTTAATAGAATGTTCATGCAACATAGAATATCATGTCATTGCTCATTTAGATAGTGTTTCGCCAAACTTCTTCACCAACAACTATTCAATCTCATCTGGATGCATGTCATTGACCTTTATTTCATAAGTATACGACATCACATGCTTATGTGGATCCGTTGTCCCGTCGTACTTCAGGAGGTCAGGCATCTTAAACCTCTTCAGGATCAGTTTCGGTGCCGCACTCGATGGAAATGGCAGCTGGATATATCTGTTCGAGTCCAGTCTCTTTAAGATCGGAGGGGCTCCCACTGGTCTACCCATTAGTTGTAAGTTTCCACCTTCTTTTCATTAGTGTCAATCTGTTTGGTTAAGGCCTTGAGCATCTTTAAAACCTCTAAGGACTCATTAGTCCCAAAATCGTTGGCATTCTCATCAACCCGATCCTCGTCTCGACCCCGATCATCATTGCGGACTGGTCTAGGCTCATCCACCACACTCACTCCGCTGCTTTTCTTTTGCAACTGAGTTATTGCCTCATATTGATCCTTCAACACGTGAAAGATCCGAGCCAAATTGATTTCTTCATTTCCGTCGTCCGATGTTTTTAGACGTGACCTCCTGGACCCTTGGGGTGAAATCACGGGGTTGGAATTCAACGGATCAACGGGCGGAATGCCGTTTATTGGATTAACAGGCGGAACGCCGTTGTTGTTATTGATGTTGTTAGCACCATTGTCCCCGTTGTTGTTTTCATCATGGTTGCTAACCTCAACTTGAATTTCACTAGCAATTCTGCAACACTTAGTTTTAACCTGAAATAACAAAATCTCGAAAGAAACAAGTGAAATTTGAGTTTGAACAAATCACCACTATTATCCTCAGCCCCACGGTGGGTGCCAAACTGTTTATCTCAAAAAAGGTACAATTGAATTTATAAGTGGTTTTAAGGATACATGGATTGATTCGTAAGCAAACGTAATAAATAATTAGAGATAAATAAGCAAATGCAAAATAAGCAATAGAAATAGCCTGAATCGATAGAATCTTGATTGAGACTTGTTCATGAGATTGGTCCGGTCCTTAGCTGAATTGCTTTTAACCCAAGCCAATATTGAGAGCTTGAGTATCTTAAGTTACAATAAAATTGTGCAAGTTAATGTAATGAGAATCAGATGCCCTTCCAACATGAAGGTTGGGCTCCTTTTATACTTAACAATACAAGATATTGACGTTAAAGAAACAATCTCTAATTCAATGCACTTAAATGAGAATAACTCATTTAATGAGAAAGGAGTAACTGTCGGCGTCATGCCTGGAACGGTTACATGTTGAGTCTATTCGACCTTCTGCCGGTGTCACCTGGTTCGGACACTACACGACCCTGCTCGAACATCCGGACTTATACTGACGCCTCATCCCGAGTCAACTCACATCGGGTGCACATTATCATTACTCACTTCGACCTCACAATTAAAACATGCCACGTGTCGTGTTGGTTCCACCATATACATCTTACATTTTGAAAAATTTAAATAAAATAAAGCTTAAAACATTATTCAGTTATGATTTACTTCATATCAGTCATTTTATAGAATATTTTATTAGTTTCTTTTATAAAGTTTTTTATAATTACATTTTGAATAGTGGTACTGTTATTAATCATGCTTATTACGGTTTCATACCCCCGACGAATCAGTTCGCTTAGCGGCTTTGATGATATGGGTGGGATCCACACGACCTCATGTTTGGATTCCCACTGAGTCAGAAATGTTTTTTTTATGGAAAAATGGAAATCTTACTTTTGAGTAAGGCTGTCCAGTGGGCTGGGACGGCCTGATCCCGCCCCGGCCCATCCCGATTACCGCCCTGACCCGCAAAAAATATTCGGGATGTACAATGTCGGTAGCGGGGTTCGTACTCGGAACGGGACTAGGGCTCGTCCCGTCCGTCCCGATCCCGCCCCATCCCGCCCCATCCTCCCCCCCCCCTTTGCAAAACTATTCGTTGGACAATGGGCCACTTTCGATTTTAGCCATTGACAACGGCTAATAACGGCCATTTTGGCCCCCTACACCCCATTAAACCCCTACCTCATTAATATTTATTTTAACTCCTAAGTTAGTATATTTACACATTAACCCTATTTCTCAACTATAAATACCTCATTTTCCTCTTTATTTTTCTCACAAATCTTCCTACCATCTCTCTAATCTCTCTCTCTCTCTCTCTCTACAAGTCTAAATTGCACACTAAATATTATATTTTATTTGCTAATTTCTATCAAAGTTTAAAAATTGGGAGTGAAGTTGGCAACTAGCTTGAGGATCATCGAGCAAAGTTTAAATTTTCAACCTCGATTACACGTCGACGTTACGTCGGTGTTTGGTACCTTCGTTTCTTCTTTTATTTAAATTATTATTGTTACTTAATTTCATTAACTTTAATTATTTATTTACATAATTATAATGGAATGAAGTGAACGTTTTTCTGGTAGAGGTACTAGGGGTAAGGTTGCATCTTCTAGTAATCCTAATTACGATGATTTCACTCATGTAGATGAAACTGATCTTTTTAATGATAATATTAATATACCATTAGATCATAAGGTATATTCTGCATCTGAAACAGACTTTAATTTAGAAAATGAATTATAAGATAATTTAGATAACACACCCAGTAGTGCACCTCCACCTCAGGCTCAGAATGAGTCTCAGGATGAAACTGAAATCGGAATGCCTCATATTCCCCCTAGTATGAGTCGAGGACAAAGACAACAAAAATTAAAATCAACTGCATGAGCTTTATTTGAAAGGGACATTCCTAATCAACTAGCTATTTGTAAAATTTGTCGCGAAGTTTATAAATTTAAAACTGGAAAAGGTCAAGGTGTGATATGAGGTTTAATAAGACATGTAGAAAACTCTCACAAAGTAAGGTATAACCAATACTTGGCTGACAAATCGGGTGTGCAAATGCCTTCTGAGTCGGGACAAGGTTCACATAGTGTCCCCGACCAAGTACAATGTTGAATTAACCCGATGATGGAGAGGAGTTATAGGTCCTAAATATGATAAACACAAAGATCGGGAGAATTTAGCAAAATTAGTTGTTGTGGAGGGTTTGCCTTTTTCATTTCCTTCATCTCCTGGTTTTATTCATTACATTCGAGAAACATATAATCATGCTTTTAACATTTTTCCTAGATCAACTATTAGAAGAGATGTTTTTAAATTTGCGCATGAATATCAACAATATTTACGTTATGCATTGTATCATTTTAAGGGCAAAGTGGCTATCACTTCTGACATAGGCCGTAGTACTAATGATAATGATTATTTAACTGTTACATGTCATTGGATAGATCACACTTGGTCTATGCAAAAATGTATATTAGCATATAGATATATTGATGAAAGGCACACTGGAGTTTTTATTTCAAAAAATATTCATGAAATTAGTGAATATTATGGAATTACTGATAAAATTATGACTATTACATTAGATAATGCTTCTTCTAATGATTATGTTGTAAACATTTTAAAAACTAGATTTACTCCATCTTTTTCCCATATTTTTCATGTTAGATGTGCATGTCATATTTATAACTTAGTTGTAAAGGATGGCCTAAAACTTTTTAAAAACATCCTTGATAAAATACAATTTGCTATCAACTTTATTTTTAAAGGTAATAAAATACAAAGACGTAAAGAGTATAAAAAAACTTCTCATGATTGTGGATTACCTTATAGGAAAATTCCATAATCAAAATCCAACGGATATGCTTGTAGATGATGATTGAGATAAAATTTTGAAACTTATTGTATTTTTAGAGAAATTTTTTCTAACTATTAAGGAATTTTCTGGTATTTATTATCCTACTATTTCATCTATGCTATTTTATATAACTCTAATATTTTTGTTATTTAATGAATATATGAAAAATGAACTTACGCTCCAGCTATTGCAAAAATGTTTGTAAAATCAAAAAATATAAATTTTACTATTCCCACTATTTATTTTATTGGTGTTGTATTAAATCCTACTATTAAAGTAGACGGTTGTACTGCCCTTATTGAAACGATTTATGAATGCTTAGAAATACTTCCAACAAACCCAACTGAAGAACCAACTGACGAACCAACTTACGAACCAACTAAAGAAGAAGTTATGTCTAGCATACAAACATAATGTAAAAATATGTATATGTATTACTAACAACAAAGTGCTAATAATCAATCGGCTTATGTACCATCTTCTTCTACTTCAATGCAACCTTATAAAAAATATGTGATTTCTGCTTTAATTCAAGGCCTTAGAAATAGAATGTATAGTGGTTCAAGTTCTTCACAATTAGCGAGTTTGATGTTTATGTTTTGCAGAGTGTTGTACCGTTCGAATCATTTGCCAATGAAAATGGACGTGAAGACTTGCTGAAATACTGGAGGGAGAATGAGAAGACATTTTCGACACTATCAAAGATGGCTCGAGATGTATTGAATATTCAAGCGTCTTCAACATCTCCTGAAAGCGTTTTTTCTACTGGAAGTTTCAAATTGGAGAGCACAAACACTAATTGGCGGGAGACAACTTGGAGATTCCAGTTTTATTCATAGATTGGATTAGAGCAGAGCGTAGAAGATGCGGTCAACCAGAGATCAATGAAGAAGACGACTACAACGAAATCTTATCCGAGGGAGCGGAAGCGACGTCGAATAATTTGACCAACAACTTCCAATTCCAACAGAAGATCCTCAAGAGATTGTGAGAAAATTAGAAAAAGTATGGTTGAATATGTAATTTTTTAAATGACAATTTTACTATGTGATTTGCAACTTTTGAACTACAAAATAAAGTTGCAATTTTGAAATTATATTACAAAAAAAATATCATATTTCTATTAAATAATATAAGAGGCAATGCCTTGTGATGTTTTTTCACTATCTTGTTCAATTATTTAAGTGTTTAAATATATATTTTTTAAAATTAAGTGTCTTGAAAAAAAAATTAAGTCCCCCAAAATCCCCTACCCGACCCGACCCCCCAAATCCCGTCCCCTCTACCGGTGGGATGTGGGACGGGACAGGACCTCTTCACGTCCCCCGTCTCCCGGCCCCCGTGTCCCGATCCCGTCCCCCCAAATCTCGTCCCGTCACATCCCGTCCCACTAGCCACCCCTACTTTTGAGTATCATTGTACTCCCTCGGTCCTATATTAGTTGGTCACATTGTTATAAATATTTATCCCAAAATACTTATTTATTTATAAAATCAAAATAGAATTAACTATTTTTTTCTTAATTTACGCTTAACATTAATTTTTTTTAAATGATCAGTACTCCGTTGATTAGAGTGTAGTTAATTAGAGAGAGATAAGAGTAACGTAGCAAAGATATATTTTTATTTATGAGTTCTTAAAGAACGTGTAAAAAAAGTGTTCAACTAATATGAAACGGAGTGAATATCAAACATCTTTTTTCTCTTATATAAATTTCAACAATAGAATAATGTTTCGTCAGTTTTTTACTACGTATTAGTACACGTTAAAGAACAAATATTAAGAAGATGTTTGGAACAGTTTGAAGTTGGACAAACTGTCTTATAAGCATCTTTTAATTTATTTACATATTTAGCGTTAACGCTCAAAACACATTTGAACTACAATATTATTTTTTACGAGTTTCACACCTCAATTATCATATGTTTCTTTTTTCTACATGAACTGTCGTCATTTATATATTAAAACACACATTGAAGTTAATTAGGCTAACTATTAGCTTTCCTTTTTCCTATTTAAACTATCATCAATCTACTCAACTAGGTATGTCTTATCTCATGTATTTAATAAAATGTGCTTATAATTATAAGTCATAATTAGTTGAAAATCATAAGATAAGAAGCCCCTATTTATGACTTTTTAACTTATAAACTCTTACTTTAACTAAAAAAATTATTGGTTTATTCTTAATATTTTTACTAATTCTCAAATATTTTTTTCCAAACTAAAGCACTAACTTCCTCTTTGTTCTATATTCGTCGTTCCTCTTGTTCCTTACAAATATACTTTCAAATTCATAATTTTTTTGATAAGAAAAAGTTATTTTAGTCATTTACCAAAAATAGTTTATCAACATATTTTTACCTAGTATATCGATTGTGAAGTTATAGTTTCAGTATTTTAACTATTTATTAATAAAATAATTTTAACACTTAAATTTTCTTATGCTCTTAGTATTTAGTAAGTTACAGTCAACTAATCCAAATCGGTTAAATGAGCTCTAACACAAATAAAACATGTGAAATATGCAAGGTAATAAGAAAAGAAATTTTAAACTTTATTGTTGACCCGTTTTAAAGTCACGGGGATTTAAACTAGACAATTAGCTTTTGTATCCTTAAACAAAATTATTAAAGTAATGTTCGCAATTAAGAAAGTAGAACTAATTTTTTTTCCGAGCACATTGCATTGTGTGTCCTTAAGGAATTTAATCATCTCATTATTCGCCAAAATTTCAGATTAATTCCTCTAAGGATAGAACAAAAAACAATTTTGTAAGAGCGACATTTCAAGTTACAGAACTCCGGCGAACTCAGAATACGGTGCAAATTATACTTGTCACTTACTTTTATTATGACAACAATGCACAAGAAGAACAGAAAAGAATTCGATTTCAGTGTCTCAAATGTGAGGCAAGACCTCTGAGTTTATAGCCAATGAACGTGGATTGTATCCAAAAAAAAATCTTCTTCTCCTTCCTATGTGGGACAAAATTCCTTCATTTCTCATTCATTATCTAACCCAAAAATAGTGGGATTAAACTCCATTCACACTAAATTTTTTAATAAATAATCTCTACTTGAATTGTCATAAATAGTATCAGAGCTACTCTACGTGCAACCTTGAAGATTAGTGGGCAACATTATCATTCAATTAAGTTTAGGCAAATCACATATTACTAAAATAGGTGATGGAACAAATCTCAACTGAGTGTAGGTGAGTCATTTCACATTTTTTAATTGATGGCAGGAAAACTAACTTAGTTGAAAATAATGCATCCTTAAGGAAAATGTATGTAATACGGTACCTAAGAAAAATTACACATTAACAAAACGCTAAATATGAAGTAAGCATTATAATATATTGATAGTTTAGAACGTATAATATCAATAGCCGATTGGCGTTATTGATATATTAGGTAAGATGGAGCCCGTGTTGAGGAGGGGCCCGACTTAGTGACTAATTTTTTTAAAGTTATCTTTTTATGATTGTTCAGTGTAACAAAATATTTAAAGGATGTAAAATTAGGATGAAATTTAAAAGTGATGCTATTAGAAAGATTAAAATATCTTTATAGAATCTTTTACAAAATCAGAAAATATCTAGATATTAATTACTATTAATTTATGAGTTTAACACTAAACGATGGATAATTTGTGTGACAAATAACTAAATTCAACATTAAGTTATAAAAGTACTATCGCCTCTCGTTGTGGCCAAGCTATTTAATTTTTAATTTAAATTTCAAACTTTAAAATTTCATAACTTTTCTGATGAAAATTAATAAAATAAATTTAAATTTCATAGTGAAATTCTTGTTAGAATCTCCTTATGGCAATTGTGCCATATACAATAGAATAAAATAAATGTAGTATAAGATAATCATTCTATCCTTAATTTATAATTTTACTATCATAAGTTTTCATCAAAATTAATGCATCCGTTTCTGTGAAACTTTATTAAATATTAGAAATTGTTATAGCCTTGGACAAAACAAGTGTTCATTGTTCCTTTTTACGAGGGCAGTCTCACACATTTTGGAGGCCCTGTTCTAATTCGTAAAAGTGAGCCTTATTTTACTTTGATTGTGCTAAAACCTGCGAATTATGAGTCTTTACAGTAAATTATGATTAGTACTACTTAATAAAAAATAAAAAGAAAGAAACTCTTAAAATTTTTCGTTTTTCAGGGACCCTATGCGGTAGCACGGCTCGCATACCCCAAAGACGGCCTTGCTTTTTATCATAACGATAATATATGCCATATAGAGATTTACCACACATAAAACTGAGACATACAAAAAAATTGTAGAAGAAAAAATACAAATACTTGTAAGTGATGTTAAAGAAGGAAATAAACAATGGGAAAGTGGAGTCCTCGTGAAGTATTTTTTTTAAAGAAAAAAGTGGAATAGTCAAGGAGATAGTATATTTTCAAGGTAGCTACAGATATTATTTAATATACAAAATTAATCCCATAAAACTGAAATGAAATTAAAAAACGGAAGAAAGCTAACTGGCTTGAAAAGATGAAAAGTAAATAGGGCCCCACAGACGTAAAAATGCTGAAGCACAACTTTTTTGTTGACACGGGTAATATCAAAAATACCATTGAGAGCGAGGGCTTTTCCGTCAATTCATTTTTTACGAGAAGCTCCTCGATTCACTCTTATTAAGAGTAGTAAAAAAACAGAAGTTTCTCTTAATATAATGCTTATGAAGAATTGTGTAACTCAAATAAAGGGGCATCCCGATGTACTAAGTTTTTGTTATGCGCGAGGTTTGAAAAAGAATGGGACCATAAAGATCTATTGTACCAAATATAAACAGACAAATGTTTTCTTAAAAATAAATGACAACTTTGATGCAAAAATGAAGTGGAAAAAAAACATGCTCTAAACATCAATAATAACTCAATCATTTAGCTGGACCATTGTACTTTAGTTTGATTACTTCTCTTTTCTTGAAAAAACAGCATCACATGCAAATTGCCTCATATAATTGAGTAGACAAAGTAGGTCAAACCTGACCTGGAACTTATTGGCACAAGAAAAAGCCAAAACTTATCCATATAAACGTATGCCCTTGGCTTGAATAGGATGACACATTCTGGTTGGAGGTTTATAAATTGGAGTACTCCCTCAATTCTCTTTTAAGTGATTTTGTAACTTTTTAAAAATTTATTTAAACAATAAGTAATCTTTAGAAAAATCAAGAAATTAATAATTTTCCTTTTTCAAGATTACCCCTATCTAATAAATGTTGAACAAATTTTTAAGAAATCTTTCAAAATTCTTTACATTTCCTATGATTATATTAAAGGCATTTGTAAAATAACTCAATTAATGTTATTAAGTGACATTTCTTAATGGTGCATCAAACCCTTAAAAATCACTTAAAAGGAATAGAGGGAATATTAATTTGTTGTGGGCCATTGAGAAGGACAAACTCATGGAACACTCATAGAGGAAACAAGTGAACATAACATTTTACAATTTGAATAGAAAAAACTACGTTATTTTCATCTCTTATGTGAAAACAAAAATTTGTAAATAGAACATAAAACTAAAACTAAATTTGTAAAAGTGAACCATATCATGTCCTTCATACTATTAGTAATTAGTATTGCTATAATGCTATCTTATAAAGTAGGGGACATTCAATGCAGCACATAAGAAAAATATGTTTCAGAAAAATAATTACTCCCTCCGTCCCATATTAGTTGTCTTGTTTCGCTTTTCGAGAGTCAAGTTGATTAATCTTTAGAATTAAATTGGATTAGATCAATTCAATATTTTAAAATTATAATTTAAATATTCAAAAACTACATGAAAAGTACTATAAGTTGCAATTCTTCTCATATTAATATGGTGAAAAAATATATCTCAAAATGTTGATCAAAATTTATATATTTTGACTTTTAAAAAAGAAAAATGGACAAGTATTACGAGACGGAGGGAGTATCTTAAAGATAAGCAAAATGAAAGAAGTAGAAACATGTAGTTAGCGTAAAGCTTAAAGCTTGTTTGGCCAAGCGGTTTTGAGGCCAAAATCATTTTTTCTGAGAAAAAATATTTTTTTTGTTATTTGAGTTGTTTGACCAATTAGTAAATCTGCTTTTAAGTAGAAGCAGAAGCAATTTTTCTGCGGTTGGTGTTTAAAAAAAAAGCAGAAATTTATTTTCTTCAAGCTAAAAATATCTCTATCATAAGTACATATTTACCAAGTATATCCTTCGTTAATCCATCAACTTCTAATTAACAATCTTTTATTTTATTTACGTTGTATTTTTGTGTTGAATTTTAATTTGTGGAATGATTTTAATTTTTTTTTGGTTGGTGTCTTTTAGTGTATTTAAATCACCATGTTAATATTATATTAATATTTAATATTTTTTGGGTTTATTTATGTATTATATTGATTGAAAATTTTAATGACTTTAAATTTAATTAAATAGGTAAAAACTTAATTAAAGTCATTCATATGTACTTTAAATAATTTCTATCTATAAAATAATTGTAATAACAAACGTTCATTGATTCTTATCCTTTTTGGTAATTTGACACTCAAAAGCACTTTTTAAGAAGATTAGTCAAACACAATCTGTTTATCAAAAGCACTTTTCAAATGAATTAGTCAAACACAATGCTTCTAAGAAAGTACTTTTTTGAAAAACACTTCTCAAAATAAATAGTTTTTAGCCGTTTGGCCAAACAGGCTCTTAGTTTAACTATATTTCCTGGAAGTTACAAGTATAATCATGGACATTTATCATACTCAAGTTTTGCACTATCAACTAGAGAATAAAGAAAATGTTGAAGTGAAAATTGAGTTATTTCCATGAGTTCATTTGATAATCCTTTTCTGGTTTTCTAGTTTCCTTTTCAAGCAAATGGAACAATCTAAGTCTCGAACTAAGGTTGTCTCTATATTTTCAATTTTGGGAGCAGCAATATCTTTGTGACTAAAGCTAGACTAGGAGTTCCTGTTGTTTGCCTATTTATATTCTCATCAAGTAAAGAGCACGACCCTAGAGCCCCAAGACATTTCCAGTACTAGTATGAAAAGAATTTCCATTAAAGAGGCTAGTACATGATATCTGAAAATTTGCAAATGGTAGACTCTGGACCTCCAAGAGAGAAAAGTCAGAATAAGCGAGTGACCTTTATTAATACTCATTGCGAGCTCATCTCACTCTCCGAATTTCGATCCTCACCTTTCTGGTGCCAAAGGCCTACCCTTAGATTTCTTGTTCCTGAGCGGAACTTAGATTTCTTGTTCCTGAGCGGAAGGTACGCTCAGCCCCTGATACATGCCTGGAAGAAGGGAAAGCAAGTATGCCCGGTTACCATCTTCTTCAATCTTAGCGGGAAGATTTATTAAACACATATGCCTGTGACCTTTAGCAAGTAGTCTCACAGATTAAGTTGGGGTGGGACACAGTATCACAAGGGGGAATAAAACTAGCGTGATCTATTCACCCTTCCTGCAGTATAATAACTCCAATGTACATCTCCTACCATAATTAATTTTCTCTTTGTATTTCACTTTTAAGAAACCAAAAGAGTGGATATTATCTAAGTTAGCATATTTAACAACAAAAAAAGAACCAATAACTGCTATTAATTTTATGCCAACTGAAGAATGAAACTTCAGAAACCAATTTTCTACTTAAAATTGTTTGTGCCCGAGATTTCAATTGTTCAATTCACAATGAGTTGGGTCTTGTTCTTGAAATCAATTGCTCTTCACACCATCTTCCATCATAATAGATGAACTAAAAATAAAGTAGCAGATATGGCTTCAGCTCTAATCACCTCACTCAATCCTAAAGCGGAAACTTGAGTCGAGACGCTGCAAGCGAGCAAGGAAGCTTTTATGTTTTTGAGATGGAATCAAACGCTACATGGCAAGTTGGTAATGGCTGTGCTTCAGGCATTGTTCACTAACTAGAAAAAAGGTATAAATACATTAAATTTGGCTTCCAGCATAAGCAAAGTTACTCTAGAGACCCCCTTTTACCTATCTACAATGGAGATAAAAGTTACAAACCCGGATTCTAAAATCAGTCCTACTATTATGGATCTCAAATATACACCATTACAATGCAAAAAATCAAGATTATCACAACCTAAGAATACCTCTTCTTCCATAGTAAAAGTGCAAACTGAAAAATGATAAGTTGCCACCTTGAGGAATGACTCACTTTAGGAGGTACGATGAACAAAACACAATCAGATCCATAAAGTTTCACAATGTGTATGATGGAAGCATCAGTCATCAGAGCTATAATCACTGGATTCGTGCAGTATCTCCGGAGCAGCACAGCAGAATGACTCCTTGTCTTTGAGAAAAAGACAGCTCCCATCTGAGTTCCATTTCAGATCCATTACCACAAATTGAGGCAACGGAATAAGCACCTGAAGTTGTCCACATGTATAAGTGGGAGCTTCCAGTACATAAAACCAAACGTTGACATGTGGGATCCCAGGCTACAGCTCGGATGGGATCTTTTTGAACTAAGATGGCAGCTAGCTCAAGATGGTTTATGTCCCATATCCATAGTACAGTAGGCATGCTATCATTGCGAGTGCAAATATATTGGCTATCACTGCTCCATGACATGAGGCCTGCAAATAATTTTTGAATATGGTAGTTAATAAGGCACTCACTTGTGGGCCTTTACAGTAGTTTCTATTGTCTTAAGGAGATTCAATAGATACGCTAACCAACCAAAACAAGCTTCTACTTGCGGATCATAGATCTATAAATTCAGAAAGGTTCTGCATTAATCCTTGACGATGAAGATACTAGGCTGATACAGCTTACTTTGACATAGAACAGATTCTCACCAAATAGAAAGCTAAGAGTTATCATTCAGAAATTAGAGCATTATCAGACTTATCGCTCAAGCCAATAAATTTTACTACAAACATTTGAAATTGTCAAGAAAGAAACGAGAAATTGGAACTGCATGGCCACTGCAAAGATAATAAATGCTCAATATCTCCTATACAAATATCCAATCGTTCAACTTTATTAAACATTTGCCATATTTGGGGTGACATCCATAAATAAACAGGAACAATTAAGAGTAGGAAGACAAAAGATAGTGATGATATATTTCTCACTTAATAAGATATTTGAACCAAAGACTTACTGATTCCTTGCTTGGGATTTGGCTTATCTGCAGGAGGTTTCTGAGAAGGGAGATTGATAGGTATCTCCAAAACATTGTATCTGACTTGAATATGTGCCTCGGAAGCATTATCTGAGAAGTGAAGAAATTGGTGTGAAAATCTCAAAGGTTCTTAACAAAAGAAATGACTAAAATATAAAAGAAATTTTGAGTACATCCACAACCAACTTGCTATTTCTGCCAATGAGCCGCTTAGAAAAGGACAACCTACCATAGCTAGGACAAGTTTGTCTGCAGCAGTAGATTTACATTTATTGTTTTGGATGAATTACTTCTAGCTTTGGTTTCTTGAAATAATTACACATGTTTGGATTTGATTTTAGAAGAATCAGTTTAGGAAAATTATTATATTTGGATTTGGGTAAGTGAACTCATGAAATAGTATCACTAAAGTCTTAAAACATTGTATAGACTTCCATATATATAGTTATGTTATAATTACAAGAAGAATTAAATAAACATCTTTATTTGCTATTAGTTTATCTCTAAAATCCGAAAAGTCAAAAATGAAAAACACCTTGCTGGCTATTTAGACCAAAACAGAGGGAAAGGCGAAAAAAGAGAAAGAGAGAAGGGACTGTGAAGCCGCAAGTTCCAACCAGCCGAGAAGACAAAAAAAAAAGTTTGAAAATATGGGAACCTATATAAAAAAAAATTTAGTCTGCTTGGGAGTTTTCAAAAATCACAACCAAACATGGATTTGAAACCTGGCATCAAATTATTGGTTTTGGAAACCAAACAGAGCTACATGTAATTGCAGACATGATGTCAAAATCCAACCTGAATAAGTAAAAGAAAGACAACATATGTTGAAGGTGTCTCCGAAATGGTAAGGTTTATACAATACAGCAGCAGAGAGTGCTAACATTACAATTGCTTTTGCTTACATCACAGGAATTATAGTTGTACAGTCCTTATAAAAGAATTACAATTGTACAAAAGATAAGCTAATGTGAAAATAAATGAAGTGTCTGACCACCTTATCTAAAAAACCTAACTTGTTAGTGAAGGAATGCTTTTACTTATTTACTTTAAGTTCGCATCATGTCTCATGAGAGGGCATGACTTTTTTTTCCATGAACTGAGCATGTGGAAAACCTGTTATTGATGGATGACGGAAAGATTCAAACTTAGAATGTATGTTTGTGCTAGTACCATAATTTTTTTCTCTAGTACCATATTGAATTATGTAACTACCTCATCCAAAAAAAAACTAAAATTGTTCGAGAGGAACACTTTTTGTTAATTTATTTTAGGCCTACAACAAAAGCAAATATTTTTTTGCATTTTAATGTTTTACGCTCTAGAACTAATATTTAAACATATATTTTTCCCTAGAATTCTTTGGGATATTTTCCTTTGTTTCTATTCCAGTATAAAGGGCTTCCCACGCTCACCCAAAATCTTAGCTCCTCCGCTGTTTGAGAAATTGCAGCTAAACTAGCAAATAAATTTTAATTATAGAATCTAAAGTTGGAGTAACTGGTAAAGTTGATGCCATGTGACCTGGAGTTCACGGGTTCAAGCGGTGGAAACAGCCTCTTGCAGAAATGCAAGGTAAGGCTGCGTACAATAGACCCTTGTAGTCCGGCCCTTCCCCGGACCCCGCGTATAGCGGGAGCTTAGTGCTCCGGGCTGCCTTTTTTTTTTTTTTTTTTTTTTTTAGAATCTAAAGTTGCAATAAGAGAATGGGACCAGCTAGGAAAACTTGTATACATGCTGAAGGTAAAAGTTAAGCTTGGCATGTTTAGTTTGCAAATCTACTTCATTTAGCTCTCTGAAAGACAATAGCACTGCTTCAAAAGGAATTCTCTCTGTTCATCACCTTATATGAAAGTACAAATCTAGACCAGGTTGATACTGGCATTGTGTTAATTGAACTTCGTTGGAAATTGGAAAATGTGTCATTAGCTTGACGGTCAAACCTCAAATCTCTAACGAGCACAAAACAATCAAGGAACTGTAAAAAATACTCACTGCTGCAAAAACAGTCAATGAACTGAGAGAATAATTGGCCTCGGAAGATGTTATGGAGAACAAAGGCAGCCCAAAGATGGGTGACAGCAAAAGAAGCTTGTCTAATTCAAGTTGTATTACAGAGAAGAGGCTATTCACTTTGCACCAGGTGTTTTTTTATGTGAAGATGCAATAGAAACCAGCAATCATTTTTTCCTTATAACGCTGGTGTCCGGGCTAGCTTGCACACCCCCCTCGACTATTCCACCAGGTACTTGCTACCTCTCACCAGCACAAACACCGGTAACTCTGTCTAGCAAGGCTTTGGCAAATGAGAAAAAATCACCTAGTATTTTTTTACCTTGGGATTTGAACCTGAGACCTATGGTTCTCCCCCCACTTCATTGACCACTGGGCTACACCCTTGGGTGCAAATTCAATGTCTTTGGTAGATTTGGTCTTTCTTCTTAAATATCTTTGGAGCTCTTTGGGTGATGCTCCAGGATGTGAAAAGTCTACAATCTTGCTGGCATGGACAAAGAATTGAAAAGAGTAAGAAGCAAACATGGAAGACTACTCATTATGTATCATGTGACTATATGGTTGGAAAGGATTAGTAGGTGTTTCGAGGGAAGGATACAACAATTTTTGTACTCATGGTCTAGATCTAATATGTCAGACAACCCAGCCTTTCTTTTGGAATTTTTGGATGCTATGATGTTGTAACTATGTAGAGGAACCTGAAGCTCCCTTTTGTACTACTATAGTACCTCCTTGGTACTATTTATTACTCCATCCATTCCAGTTTATGTGACATATTTTCCTTTTTAGTCCATTCCCAAAAAAATTACACACTTCTAAATTTGAAAACAATTAACTTTACACTTTCCTCTTCACCCTAATGATAAGCTTTTATAACCACACAAATGTTAACAATTAAATTGGAATAGAAGGAGTAATAAACACCTAAGTTAATCAACTTTATTACTCCTAAGTTAATCAACTACAAAAATTTCTAACAAGAAAATCAAAACCACAATTTCCCCGGTCGACTACTAAGATTCCCCATCCCTCTTCCCTATATATAATAAAAATTAAAAGAAAACCACAATTTTCATAAGACCAACAAGTAAATGCATGAAGAAGTTACATAATGCTCTACTGACTTATCCAGTATTATTCCAGAAGACAACAGGTTTACTCCACAGAGACAGCATGGTGTGCACCAATGAAATCAGCCAAAAATGATGTGTCATTTCACTTGGTTGTTTCAGAAGAGTTCTGCCTTTAGTGAATTTTACGTCCTATATTTAGAGGCATTTACTTGTTTCTTAAATTTTCCAAAAATCATGAAAATCTGCACTTATCGCACAAGAAAAATATATGCTTAACCTTTTAAGGAAAAGATATTTAACCAAAAAAAACCTCTAGTGCTCACCATTACTGTACTGGAAGAAATCATCACCCAGCGATAATTCTGACATATCAAGTTTCTCATCCACTTCCTAAAATTAAAGAAATTAAAATCATTATATAATGTCCTGCAAATATGGAAAGAAACAAGAAATTGTGTACCTTGAAAATAGCAGCACAACAAGGACCTCTAACAGCAGATGGGTGCACAAATTCTGCAAATACTTTCCACGTCAGGTGATTCAAAACACGTAACATCTGGTCATAGCTTCCCACTGCTAAAAACTGGCTGCAAGGTGACCATGAAACACTTTTTACTCCTAGTCCACTCTCATATGCTTGATACTTAGCCAGGCACCTCCCATCTGGAGAATAGATCAGAACCTAAACAAAACCGTACCACATAAAGTCCCTTGGAGATAAAGACCAAAAAATTATCACGAAACACAACATTCAAGCCTTTCTCTATTTCTCACACTAAAGCTAATTTAAAATAACCATTTTACAGTGATGAAGAAAAGAAAATATCAGTTTCAGATCATTTGTTTAAGGTTTTCTCCAGGAATCGAGGAAAGTACAACTATATGAGAAGCTATAAATAGCCCATGGTGACTACCTTGTAATCTAGAGGAGAATCCCAGATGACTATAGCACTGTCATCTGGAGACCACTGACCATCAGCCAAATCCAATGTGTCAACAGCGAAAACACCCATTATCTCCCATGTATGGCAAGATAGCAGATTAACATAATCCTTGCAATCACGTCTGGTGCAAACAGCAGCAAACTTTCCATCCTTGGTAAATGATACCCCCTTAGATCTATGCTTTGGCCATTGGACATGTATGCATGCGGTGTTAACCAGTGACCAAACAGTTAACCGTAGCTGAAACTCAGATGTGGTGAGTATGTGACGACTGTCCGGACTCCACCTAGCATAAGCAACTCCTGCAGGACCTTCATCTATTTTACATGTCCATTCAGGTTGTGTCAAAGACCATGCTTGTATCATAGGTTTCTTGTAAAGACCACAAAGTATATATTCAGAATCAGGGGCCCATTCAATGTACGTAATCTTGTCCAGACATGAAAACAGTTGCACCACCTGAAGACCCAAAATTGACATAAAATAAGAGTGAGATCACAAACCTACCTACCTACCTATTATTGAGTAAACAGCTCTCTTTTTTTAATAACTTCCGTATCACATTTCTGCTAATTAACTGCCTCGATAAATTGTTGACCTCTCATCTGACATGACTCCCAAACTATATCGTAGAACATGCAATCAGTTCTTTTGAGGCATCAAAAACAAACCTAGGGTACAATCAAGTAGATAGTGTTTGATTTAAGGAGTATAACACCAAAAAAGTATCAGTACCAGCTTGATTAATGAGTTCAAGACCACCAAATTCGGCCAGAGACTAATTTCAGCAATATGTTATTTGTTTCCAGTAATTCATTTATGCATATAGAATTAAAGATACATATTAGGTTCTAGGTTTCCGGAGAAGGCAGACTTGCTTCAATTTACACGACGGGTATTAGGAGATGACAGATTCATCTCGATTTCATACTATGTTGTGCATAAACTTAAGATGAGTTCCGTTTCTTTTTCATTCATCTTCACCATAAATTCTCATTTCAGGGCAACAACACTAAATTATCTAAGGAACATTGACCTTATATTATTAACACACTTCCTCCATTTCAAATTATTTGTCGTGGTTACTAAAAATAATTATCTCAAATTATTTGTTGTTTTAGAAGTTCAAGGAACAATTAATTATTTCTTACTCATTTTACCCTTAGTAAAATTTTGTCGTTAATAGAGATGACACATAAATAGAGTAAACATTTAATGGAGAGAGATTAAAACTTGGACATAAATAAGGGTAAAGATAGTCAAATGTCCCTCCTAACTAATACTCCCTCCATTCCAAAATACTTGTCGCATTTTTCATTTACACGACCCTTAAGAAAGCATTTATAAGGGTAGCATTTTGACTATTTTACCCTCTTACCACATTTAATCATGTAATCTCTCCTCAATAAATATCAACACCATCTATGGTGAGAACCTCTTAAATGTTGTTATTAATACAAGAGTAGAATAGGAAAAAGCTACTTAATTTTGTCTTGATTAAATAAAATTACAAGTATTTTGAGACAAATATTTTTAATAAGGACGACAAGTATTTTGGGATGGAGGGAGTATTTCTTAAGGGCGTGTAAAAACAAAAACAAAACGTCATATAATTCGGGACGGAGGGAGTATCTAGTAATCTGATGAACCAAAAGAAGCTTTAACTAATCTGATGATGGTAAGGTCAAGTTCTGGACTTTATGTGTGTTCAATAGGCTTATTAGATTCAAATGCTGCCCTGTTGTCAAGAATTTTTATTAAAAGAACCTAATAAACGGGCCTTGTGATCCGGACCCGCGCATATCGAGATCTTAGTGTCCTTAACCTAATAAACGGGTTTGGAACTGCCATTGCTTGTGCACTACCTAATTTTGTGGAATTTTTAAGTGACTAAAAACAATTAAATTGATAATTAACATTCAGTTATGTAAATATTCACTGAACATGACAAAAGAAAAAGGTCAAATGCAAGACCTTGAGTGAGAGAACGTCACGAATCACGAGGCGATAATCGACGGCGACGGCGAGAAAACGAGCATTGGATGAGAAAGCATAAGAGCCAGTTTGCTTATAAGCTTCTGTAAACTCCATTAAGGGAAACCGACATTGCTTGAATTTTTCTACCTTTTTTTGGTAAACAGATTTCAATTTCAGGTATTGAGCTTGAGGGTGAAAATGAAAAAAAGTTGTATAAATTTTGAAAATGTGAGACCTTAAAATTTGTTAACTCTGTCAAAGGGAAGATTTGGACCGGGTTTACTTCCAACTCCCTCTTTTCCTTTTTGGGATAATTTTAGGCCTCATTTGTGAAGATTAAATGCGTTTATTGTTTATCTTATAATTATTACTTAGGGTCTGTTTGGAAAGCCACCTGGTAATTGAAATTACTAGGGTGGTAATTACACACTGGGTTTATTTAAAAATTAATATTTAAAAAATATGTGTCTTTATAAATGATATCAGATAAGGTATTTACCAACACATTGTTCTTGACATATATTAATTAATAATCATATATTTGTAACTAATATTGTAAAAAATAATTGACATATCTTTTTAAATTAATAATATTTTTATTTTTATTAATAATAAAAATTAAAAGCATACTTTTTTATGAGAATATCATGGATTGGATGTTTGAAAGAAAAAATTAATAATTATAAATATAATGCCATATCATTATTTAAATATTTGATAAAAAAATCTATCAACTGTAAGTGAAAATTTAACAACATGCAATGTGAAATAATAAATCAATAGTACTAAAGCAAATAAATTAATATTGAAAATACAGCGTAACTTAAGTAAATATAATTCTAAGGACGGAAAAATATAAGTCTATAACCTCATTCACAATGAAATTCTACTTTAATAACATTACTCATTATATGTCAAGTTTGTTAATGACTCATTTTTTCTAATATTAAGAGTTGTAGTTTCAAAAATTAGAATAATAACATAATTATGCTAAATGCATAAAATAAAATAAAATATAAGTAATTACATGGAATCACAAGAAGTAAAGGTTGGAAATAAGAAGAAAGCAAATGAAAGATAAATAATATAAATAAAAATATATATTTAAAATAAAAATATTAAAAAGTAGAAATATAAAATAGAAATTAAAATAACCGAAATAAAAATAAAATAAATAAAAATAAAAGAAAAATAAAAAAAATAAAAGTTAACCCTGTAATTACACCAAATTCTCAACCCCTTGAGAATTGGAGAGTGTAATTATACCCTCTGAATTACACATAATTCATACATAACCATGTAATTAACTTATCAAACAAACATACTGTGTAATTTCACTCAATTACACCCAATTTCAATTAACTTTTCAAATATGCCTTTAATGAGTTTGAATGATTAAAATCTAGGGCTGGCCAGTGGGCCGGGACGGTCCGACCCCGACCCGACACCGTCCCGAGCCCGCCCCGATCCCGCCACGACCCCGATAAAAAAATAACGGGGGCGGGACTCGAACTCGGGACGGGACGATGTCTCGTCCCGCTAGACCCGAGCCCGCCCCGGGCCCGCTTGACCCGATCCCGCCCTTTTCCCCCTTTGCAAAAATGGTCGTTGCACCAACGACCATTTTAGATTATGGCCATTGGCCAACGACCATTTTAGCCCCCCCCCAACCCCCCTACCCCTTAATATTTATTTTTAACCCATAAGTTATTATATTTACACTTTAACCCAATTTTTCAACTATAAATAACTCATTTTCTCTTCATCTTTCTCACAAATCTTCCTACAATCTCTCTAATTTCTCAATATATATCTCTACAAGTCTACATTGTTTGCTAAATATTCAATTATTTATTCATTTGGGAATTTGGAGTTAAGTTGGCAACTAGCTTGAGGATCTTCCATCGAGCAAAGTTTTAATTTTCAACCTCTCGATTACACGTCGACGTTACGTCGGCGTTTGGTACATTCGTTCCTTCATTAAATTATTATTGTCTATTTATTTTATTTAGTGCACTTAATTTTATTGTCTTTAATTATTTATTATCATAATTAAAATGGAAGGATTAAAAGGTATGTTTAAGGGTAAGGGTAAGTGTGTTTCTTCTAGTAGGGGCAACCAGGGCAAGGGTACTTCTTCTAGTCATCTTATTCCTACACATGATGATTTTGTTGATACTCAACATTTTCCTACAATACCATTAGATTTAGACAAGGAGCTATTTTCTGGAACTCAAGAAGACTTTAATTTAGACGATGATCTAGATGATATACCCACTAATGTTGATGACAACACACTCACTAGTGCACCTTCAACTGAAATACCTCCTATTCCCCCTAGTATGAGACGAGGTCCAGCAAAGCGACCATTAAAATCAGATGCATGGACATTTTTTTATAGGGACGTAGAGAATCAAGTAGCCATATGTAAAATTTGTAAAAATGTTTTAAAATTTAAAACTGGAAAAGGTCACGGTGGGACGGGGGGTTTAATTAGACACGTAGTAAGTGCTCATCCAGCTAGGTATGCCCAATACTAGGCTTCAAAACCGGGTGCGCAAACGCCCGCTCCATCGGGACAAGGTTCACATACCGACATCGTCCCGGACCAAATCTGAGGATCAAATTAACCCTATGGCGGGGATTGTAGGCTCTAAATACAATAAACATAGAGATAGGGAAGCAATATCAAAATTAGTTCTTTGTGGAGGGTTTGCCTTTTTCATTTCCTTCATCTCAGGTTTTATTCATTACATTAGAGATATATATAATCCTGCTTTTAATGGTTTTCCTAGATCAACTGTTAAGAGAGATGTATTTAAATTCGCGCATGAATATCAACAATATTTACGTTTTTCATTATATCATTTTAATGGCAAAGTATCTATCACGTCTGATATAGGTCGTAGTACTAACGGCCATGATTATTTAACTGTAACTTGTCATTGGATAGATTATAAATGGTCTATGCAAAAACGTATTTTAGCGTATAGATATATAGATGATAGGCACACTGGTACTTTTATTGCAGAAAATATTTATCAAGTGTGCGATTATTAGGGAATTACCGATAAAATTATGACTATTACATTAGATAACGCTTCTAATAACAATTATGCAATTACAATTTAAAAAAATAGTTTAACTCCATCTTTTCAGACTATTTTCATATAAAATGCGCGTGTCATATATATAACTTAATTGTAAAGGATGGTCTATCACTTTTTGAAGACATTCTTAATAAAATACAATTTGCTATAAACTTTATTTTTAAAAGTAATAAAGTACAACGTAGAAAAGAATATAAAAAAATTTGTCACGATTTTGGACTACCGTATAGAAAAATTCCACAAGAAGTATACACTAGGTGGAATTCTTTATACGAGCAACTACTTGTTGCTTATGACTATAAATTACCTATAACTTTATTTTTTAACTCTCATAATAAAAAGCCAGCTAATATGATTTTAGATAGTGATTGGGAAAAAAATTCCGAACTTATTGTATTTTTAGAGAAATTTTTTCAAGCAACAAAAGAATTTTCCGGTATATATTATCCTACTATTTCAACTATGTTATTTTATATAACTCTAATATTTTTATTACTTAGTGAATATATGGAAAAACCAAATTTTATAAGGCGACTATTAAAAAATGTTTCTCAAAATAAAAATATTTTATTCCTATTCCCTCTATTTATATTATTGGTTCTGTATTAAATCCTACTATTAAAATAGACGGTACTAAATCACTAATTGAAACTATTTACGATTGTATAGAAGTACTACCACCTCCAAGTCCCAAAAATCTAAATCACCCACCACCTATTGAACAAACTAAAGAAGAAGTATTGTCTAGCGTAGAACACCAATGCAAAAATATATATAGATTTTATCAACAAGAAAATGCTAGTAACTTACCGACTTCCATACCATCTTCTTCATCTTCAAAATAACCTCACAAAAGACATCTTGTTTAGCGGCTAGTATTGAAAGCCTCGGAAATAGAATGTGCGATAAATACCTCTACTACTAACCAAATTAGCGAGTTGGATATTTTTGTTTTGCAGGGGTTACATGCCGTATCAAGAAGTTATCAATGAAGATGGACATGAAGACTTCTTTGAAATCTTTGGAGGGAATGAGAAGACCTTTTCCGACACTTTCATTGATGGCTCGAGATGTTTTGAACATTCAAGCGTCATCAGCTGCGTCTGAAGCGCTTTTTCTGCAGCAGGATATCAAATAGGAGACCACAGACACTCATTAGCGGAGAGACTTGGAAATTGCAGTATTATTCAGAGATTGGATACGAGCGGAGCGAAGAAGGTGCGGTCAACCGGAGATCAACGAAGAAGATGATGAAAACTACAACGAAATCTTAACCGAAGGTAGTGGAAGCGACGTGGATCAATTTGACCAACAAATACCAATTCCAACCGAAGAACCACAGGAAATCATCAAGCAATTAGAACATGTTTTTTTGAGAATGTAATTTTTTTAATTGCAATTTTATTATGTAATTTGCAACTTTTGGACAACACCACAAAGTTGCAATTTAGATTTTAGACAATTGTATTTGTATTACAAAAAAATCACATGTCTATTAAATAATATAAGAGGCACAAAAACAGCCTTGGAATATTTTTATTATACTATCTTATTTTGTTTATCGAGTTTTTTTTATACATATGTTATTTTTAAAAAAAAAACCTGCCGTACCCCGCCCCGAGCCCGAGCCCGACCCGAGCCCGCCCCTCCCCGATACCGACGGGATCGGGATCGGGACGGGACTGGAGCAAGTCCCGCCAGACCCGACCCCGCCAGACCCCGCCGACCCCGACCTCGACCCCTTCTCTCGTCCCGCCCCGACCCCGCCAAACCCGAGTCCGCCAAACCCGAGTCCGGCCCACTGGCCACCCTTATTAAAATCTAAGGAAAAAATATATCATGTGGCTTTTAAGAAAAAAAGATAATTTTTAACCCGAATTGACATTTAGTAGCAAATTAATGTCATGTCTTCTTCATACTCTCCTTTGAGCTTCAACTTTTTTCTTTCCCGATTCTCCACTATTGTTCAGTTCCTTCTCTTCACAGTAAGCTTCAATTAATTTTACTCCCGTCACTTAGCAAAGATTCTCTAGATAGGTTTTCTTCAGTATGGAGTTTAACGTTTTCCGACCAAGCGGTGAAACAAAGCAACATAGTTCGTCGGAGAAACGATCTCCGATCAAACCCAAAGTAGTAAAAAAAAAAAGGAGCCCAGATCTAAGCACGACAACGATGAGAGAAGTGAAAAATTCGATCTTTAATTAGAAAAAATTGGGTACTTGGGATTGTTTTGTTGATTGGTTCTTCTATAGAATTTTTACATGAACAAGATGATTACTACTCAAAGATTGCGGTGTGATATTCATATTCTTCAACCATTGAAGCTTTCTCAATTTATTTATTTTGCTTCTCTCGTTCCTAAAGATCATACAACAACAACATATCAAGCTAATTGGGATCTGGAGAGTTAGAGTGTACCCAGACCTTATCACTACCTCGGTAGGTAGAGCAGTTGTTTAGTAGAAAACTCGGCTCAAGACAAAGCACAAGTTTAAGCAAAGTAAGACAGACAAAATGTGCAAGTCGTAACAGCGCATTCTGAAGAAAAAGAAGCAAAAAGAAGCAATAGTTAATGCAAGTAAATAAGACAAACAAAATATACATAGCAGTATAAATCAAACACAAGCGATTATAAGACAATATGATAAGCTAAGCGAGCCTACAATAAATAATATTACAACTACCAGTTTGTAAGCGTAGGTAGAACTACATATTATCAATCTACCCTAATAAGTGTCCTCCATAACCCTCTATCTAATATATTTTTTAAATAAGATTTATTTATTTTCTATTTAAAGTTATATATATAATGTCATTTTTCCCCTTCCTTGAAAGGGTAAGACACATGTACTTGGTTCGTTCTATTTCTTTATTTCCCCATGAATCGTATGTTTGTAATAATAGGGACAAGATGCGGTGGATCTAGCAAAAGATCTCGTCTCTGCCCACTTGAACAATTTGAAATAATCCCATTGATTCCTATGAAAATAGGAAACTTATATTTCTCATTCACAAATTCATCTTTGTTTATGCTACTAACTCTCTGTTTGGTCCTACTTTTGGCGTATTTTGTTACTAAAAAGGGAGGAAACTCAGTACCAAATGCTTGGCAATCCTTGATAGAGCTTATTTATGATTTCGTGTTGAACCCGATAAACGAACAAATATGTGGCCTTTTCGGAAATGTTAAACAAAAGTTTTCCTAGGGTCATGTCCTCAGTGAGTTGCACTTGCGTCATATTCCGTCTAATCACATCTCCCAAATACTTCATCTGCCTACCTCTACCCCTCATGTACCTGTCCATAGCCAACCTTTCACATCTCCGCATTGGGGCATTTATGTCTCTCATCTGCACGTGTCCGAACCATCTCAACCTAGCTTCTCGCATCTTATCCTCCACTGAGATCACTCCCACTATGTCCCTGATATCATCATTTCTAATTCTATCCTCGTCAACTCTTTTTAACATCTTTTTTTATCTTTTAACAATCCTATTCCGGTACAGATTTGGCGGGAAAAAACTTTTTTAGCGGTCACCATTATTTCTCTGATAATTCTTGTCTATGTGTAAATGTGTATAATAACTTTATAATATGTATATCATTGGTGTATATACATTATACACCAATTACACGTTTATATATTTATTATACATAAATTATATAGTAATGGGACATTTTCTATACAACAATGATACGGTTCATCTACGTATGATACATTTTCTATACATATACAGTAGTGATACATATTATTTACAACAATGATATAATTTCTATACATATGCTGAAATTTGTTGAAAAAAGGCTACGAAATGGAGTTATTTTTAAAAGGCTAACAATTATCTTTTAAGCTTCTTGGATCATCCGGTGTCAATAGTTTCACCGAGATGGTCATTTATGCCTTTGTCAAAATCTTGATATTATTAAGATGTTTATTCAAGGATTTATATAGGCGACAATTTACCAATTCCATTCATTCAGGCTATCGTTATTGCCCACTATTATCAACTATCACCACCCACTACCCATAATCACCGTCCTCAGTCACAAGTCATAATCATCACATCTGCCAATCACCGCAATTAATTGTTATCACCACTAGCCGCCATTTACAATCATTATCATCAATCACCATTACCATAACAAGGATCAATCATTATCGATAATCATCATCATCAAGCAGCACTATTAATCAACCACCGTCATCATTCACCACCACCATTAACTAGCAATCATCCACTACAACTATCACATGTCACCACCAATTACCACCATCAACTACTACTACTATCAGTCAGCATCATCACTAGCTATTACGCACAACACCGCTATTAGCCAACAATATCTCCAATGGCACCCACGATTATTGTCGCTAGCCATCATGTAACACTCAGAAAGTCATTTTGCTTGCTTTGCCTAAAAATCTCTAAATTGCCCTTCTCGAGCCCTTATTTTCTTGCTTGTGACTTATGGGGATGAGTAGCATGGTTCTCGAGGTGTTTGGGTAGGTTTCAGACCCATTTAGTTAAGTTGAGAAATCTTATGTTAAGAAGAAAGAAGAGTTTGACCCATAGTTGAATTTTGCGTAAACATGCTATGTTCGTAGTTTCGTCGGTTGCATTAGCTTCGGAATGACATTTATGACTTAGTCGAGCTTTTGGTTTGGGTCCCGAGACCAGCCCAGTGTGTTTTGAGGATTAGTTTGTAAAATTATGGAATTAGAACTTAAGTGTTGACCTTAGTCAAACCCGAGCCTTAGAGACATTTTTTGGGAAATTCGAGTGCGCGAGCAGGTCCAGAATGTATTTTCTGATAGGGTAGCATGTTTGGTTTGTGTCCGAGAGATTCCGAGAGTGTTTCGGGTGGTCGGCGAAGGATTTTATATCCTTGGGTTGTTGCTGGTTGCTGGTGTCCGTCCCAGCGAGTCCGCCCCAACAGAATCGAGTTTGTCGGAGCGGACCACTGTGCAGATTTAATAAGGGTTTAGCTCTAGCATTCATTTCATTTCCCAACATTCATTCCTCTTTGAGACTCCAGCTTGGACAACAAGATAGTGATAACTTCAAGAGATTTTCACCATTAAGGTAATCATTCCTCCTTCCATTAATGAGTGTTAGTGTATTACTTCTTAAGCATGTGTATTAACTGAGAGAAAATGGTAGAAATGCTTGTTGAGATTAAGAGAGTTCTAATTGTGGATTTAGGGTTGATTAATGGATTATTGTTGTTGTTATCCTAAACTAGTGTTATATTCATCTAGTAGATGATGTTTATGAGATCAATTTCACCAGGGTTAGAATTAGGGTTTTTCTATAAATCTTAAAATTGAGGATCCTTTGGGGCTTTGTTGTTCAATTAACTTGAGATTATGCATATCTAGCTTGTGTTAGTACTATTTGGGTAGAAAAGTCGGCATTTTGATAATGTGGGCCCGGAATTCCTTTGTGATCTAGCTTGGTGGATTATGGGTAACATAGACAGTAATCTCATTTATACTCGATGTGTTTGATCAAAGTGGCTTCGCGAGGAGGCTAAGCCGAAAATGCGGAGAAATTTGAACTTAAAAATATGAATACAAAGATGAATATATTATTTGAGTTTAAAGAAAGACTTGAAACAACATTAAAGATTACTAAAACTTGGTTTAAATTTTTTAAACCAGTATAATTGTGATTTGTTTCAATTGGATGATATTAGATTTTATTGAAAACATTTTAAGATGTTTGAATATCAATTTTGAACGTATTTGAAGATGATTTGAGGCAAACTTGAAATTATTTTTAAATTACAAAACCGAGGTTGATGAATAATCTGTGTATCCTGACCTATATATCTATATATATCACCATATGTGTGTATATCACCTATCATGGAAAATACATAGATGTATATTGTAACACCCCGTACTTTCAGATAATAGTTGAACGCATAAACGTAGGCAAGTAGACCGGACTCCGGGAAGTTTATGTTGTACTTGCATATACTAATAAGAAAGTTAGTATGTAAAAGGACGTGGTCCCGAAATAATTTTTGGAATTTAATAAGTGCGATGATGGGGGAGTAATAATGATAATTTTACATCCCCACAAAGGTTATAGACTAGTGTCATATTACAGGAATTATGACATTGAGTATAAGAAGGTTTTATAAGTTGTCTGAATTTAAGTGAATCGGGATCAAAAAAATAATTATGTGTATAATTAATTAGTAGTGAGATCAATTAATTAAAGGGGGACAACACTTAGTGAAACATTACGTGTACTCTTATAAAACACTGTGGGGTGACTAAGCCCAAAGTAGTCGACCGATGGCAGCTCCACAAGTCTCCAACATTTCTCCTTCTCCATTACTAATCAATCTTCATCTCTACAAATTCCTCCATCATTTCAAGCTTCTGTAGAAAGCCCTTCTGGGAGAAAGAATTCTCATAGCTCTGTCAGAGGGAGTAACATCAATAAAACTCTTTGAAATTCTCGGTTGAATTTGGGGATTTCCGTAAGCTTTCACATAGACAAAAAGGGGAAAATTCATGGTGTTCTGGACCGTGATTCGCAGTGAATTGAAGCCTTGAACAAGTTTAAGAACTCGAAAACCCAAGCCGTGACCCAGAATAATTTTTTTGAGGGTCCTGTTTCTGCAGTTTCTGCTTGTCGGAAACTGTCTTGGGCGAAAGATTTTTCGACGATTCTCGTCGCTATGTTTAACAAAGGTAATCTTTATTGTTCCTAAAGCTTATACAATATCAGAACTTGATTCTTGCCGTTAGCTCTAAAAAGATTATCGAAAATGCTATGTTTGGGTTGGGTGTTGTCGGGACTGCCGTAATTGTAAGGTATTGGGATTGCATGTGAAATTGTTGTACTGTTTTGGATATTGTAACGGTAAAAAGAAGGGTTAAGAGTGTTGGGTGTTTCGCTACATGCATAAGTTTCAATATAGAAGGAATATAGGTTCTACGCGTACAAGGTGTTCGCTAGAATGTCTCAATGAATCTGTTTCTAGTATATTGATTCGATTATAATTTAAATCATCCATGTGATGTAGATAATCATTCACAGAGCTTACAAGGATCCGCGAACTTAGATAATTTTGACAACAAGGTATGCAAAGCTTTTTCCTTCTTTTTGGCATAATTCTATGTGCGAAACATAACTATCGGGTTGCTACATAAATTACTCTACTCTTAGTAGTTAAGGATGATCAAGTCATCGACTCCTATGTTGAAAGAATATCCAAGCATGTTTCTAAGACCTTAATAAGGCACACAGGAAAAGATGTTGATGTTCCCAATGTTAACCAAAGGTGTAAAGGATATTATGTCACTCCGGATGATTTATTGTTATTCATGCATTTCATTTGCATTGCATTCATATGTTATCCTGAACCACTTATGATATGCACACTACCATATGGTAAATATATATATATATATACTAGAATATATAAATACTGTAGTCAATAAGTGCGATTTTAAGAAGTTATCTACTAAGCAAGAATTAGAAACATTATTAAAAAATATCGAATCAAAAACTACCCAAGAAGTAGATAAAATTAAAAAGGATTTAAAAAGTTTAACCAGTAAGATTTTAAAGCTAGAAGAAACAATTCTACAGCTAAAAGAGACTATCCTTTCATGAGTAGATTGACGGTAGTTCAAGAAGAAGCATTAAAACTAATAGAAAAATCAATACCTCTACCACAAGACTATAAAGAATATATACCCAACGCAAAATCAGATCAAATATTTCTGCAATAAAATATTATTACAGTATCTTTAATTCTAGACCTTATCAGAAAAATAGAAGCTTTAACAGCACGATTAGACGTACAAAGCGAACGTATCTATCAAATAGCACGAGAACAAGATAAAGAAGTATCAAAAGACAAACAGGTAGACGAATTAATATATCAGTTAAAAATAGTAGAAATAACTCCTATAAAAGAAAGAGTTAAAATAAATTAAAAAACCACAAAAATGGACATTTTTTCAACTAGATCAAGAACAGAAGACGAAAGACCAAGATTAAGTTTTTCTGAAGACAGAATAGGAAATAATTTATTATCTAGATTATTAAACAGGAGAACCCCTGAAGAAAACAACAGACAACTTAGTGAAGTCATAAATGTAGATCGAGACATTAGTATTTTCCAGCAGAATCAATTAAAATTATTAAACCCTAAAACTCTATACAATACTAGACAATTTTCGTCAACAGCTCAATTATATAGACACTACATAGAAGAACAACTGTCTGTATTAGGAAACACAACTAGAAATATAAGTTTAATAAGTTTAGAATCTCTAAAACAGATAAAAAGAACCACCAAAACTCTCATGCATATGGGATTGATGGTCGTAGGGATAAAAGGTTTAACGAGAAAAAATTTAGGAAGTAAAGTCCTAATAGTCATCTATGATGATCGATGGACGGATATGAAGAAATCCATTATAGGAATGACTGAAATAGACATGACAGATAATGGAGGAATTTTTTATATCAGCCCAGACTTCTTAATGAACTTAACAGAATTCAGAAAACATATAAAAATAGGGATACAGACCAAAAGATATGAAGAAATGCATAGTGGAAATAATCTACTATTATGCCTAGGATTCTTAGGAAAGATGACAGACAATAGTAATGCAAAATTTAAAATAAAAATTAACGATGTAGTAGAACTAATGAGTAATAAAGGAATTAATTTAATAAAGCCTGTAAAGACCCGACCCGAAGAATATGCAGGTCTAGAATGGAAGTTAAAACAATTTAATACAAAGAAGAAGATATTACAACCCGAATCTCATCTAGAATATACAAATCCAAAAGGAGAAACATCGATAAGATTCACAGACTATAATTACATTCCACGGAAAGACTGTGAAGAAGAAAGTACCGTAGATGAACAAGAAATAACAGAAACTACGTTTATGAATATAGAATTAATACAAGAAGGCTATGAAGTAGACATTGCCATAGAAGAAGCTAAGCGCCTGAAAAAAGAAAAACCATGGATGTTATTTAGATGTAAAGGATGTAAATTAGATCATATGGAATTAGAACAAACTATAGATCATTTCAAGTTATGCGAAAAAAGAACTGATAATTCAGGTTATAAAGAAGAACATACTATAAAAACAAAAACAGATACTTTTGAAGAAATCTGGAAAGACCTTATTCTTAGTGAAGATAAATTTGAAACAAATTCAGTAATAAGCCAAAAAGAGTTAATGGAAACTAGTGCGTCCAGCTCTAGCTCATTCCAAAGAACAACTGGAGAACAATATACAGTAGATACAAATATAGGAAATGTACCTAGGAGAAGAGTATATAGAACAAATGGTGAGCCTATAGAATAGGTAAAACCCTCAGGCAGAAGAATGCCATTAGAAGAACCTATTACTCTCCAAGAAGGAGGAAATAGGGGAAAATATTAAATATAGCAGCTCACGATCCACAGCGATGGAACTCTGTAATCGATTTGTGGAAAGGAATAGTAGTAGCAGACTATATACAAAACTACGTAGAAACAGACGCAGAAACAATGTATAAATACCTAGAAACATTCTTAGGAGAATCAATTAAAGCTTTATGTGAAGCTTATAAAACAGACTTTAAAAATGAATTCCAACAATTAGTAGCCATGGGCGCAAACCCATATAATTTTACTAATAAAATACACACTCTAATTACAGGAGAAGACCCAAATAGTGGCCTTGTAATATTACAGAGAAATGCTTTAATTAAACTAGAACAATTGAGTATAAGTAACTGGGTGTACATAAAGAAGTTCTTAAATGATTTCTTTTATTACTGTACAATCAGTGGAAACTCATTTGATCAAGAACTAGGAAAGAAGCTCTTTAACAAATTACCAGGAGCTTTGGGTAGAGAAATAGAAGAACGTTGGAATAAAAGAGATGGGGTAATACAAAACCCGAATATAAAATGGTCAATAGGACACAGAATCCAACATGTGATGGACATTTTACAAGAAAAATGTACTCACTTACAAATACAAAAACAATTAAAGCAGAACGAGTTAAATTTCTGCAAAAGCGTAATTTATACAACCCAAAGCTATGATAAAGACCCACATAAGAAGAGAAATTACAAGTATAAGAAAAGATACAAAGATTACAATAAATACGGATATAAAGACTGTGATAAATATAAAAAGAAAAAATACTTTTTAAGAAAGTCTTCACCCAAAAAACCCTATCTAGACAAAAATAGACATATAATAAAATACAGAACTGATAGAAACTACAAAAATAAGTTAGAATGTTTCACTTGTGGAAGCACAGAACACTTAGCTAATACCTGTCCAAAAAGGATAAACAATAATACTAGAAATTCTCAATTGATAGAAGATTTCCAAGAGACTTTAATAAATGTAGACGAATACATGTCAGACACAAAGAGTATATACTCAGTAATGAGTATAGAAACAGGAGAAAGTAGCAAATTAGATTCGTATGACTCTGAAGCGGATGAATTTATAAATGAAATAGGAATGGAACAATTAGATCTAGATATAGATTTTAACACTATAAATAATTTAGTAAACATAAAAATAGACTGTGATCGTATTTTTGAAAGAAATAAAGGACTAGACAGCAATGCTTGCTGCCTTTGTAAATGGTTCCCTAGTAGAAGTAAGAGGGCAAAATGTAAAACTTGTTTTCTCGAAGGATGCATAGAATGCCTTCAGAAAGAATTTACCATTTTAATAAACCCCAAAGAAACCATAAAAAAGATACCTGAAGATTTAACTCTAGCAGTAAGAATAATGACTCTAGAAACCAGAGTAAGCACTTTAGAAACTAGACTTTTTCAATTAGAAAAAGGGAAACAGAAAGAACAAGATAGTGATCAAACAACTGATGAAAATCAAATAAATGAAGTAATTACAGAGCAATCTTCAGAACTAATGAACACAAAAAACTATAAAACTTTAATTTGTAATGAAGATAAGAAAATTGGATCATTAAAACTACTAACTAAAATTAGAATTAAAGACTACGAGATTACAACTCTAGCACTGGTAGATACAAGTTGTACAAAAAGTATCTTAAATAAAAAGATAATCCCTAATAATCTAGTTAAAACTTTAGATAAGCCAGCTTCAGCCATGCAAATGGATGGGACACATAATGTGTATAATCATTATCTCCAAGAAGCTTCAATAAGTTTTATTAATACCTGTTCAAAATTTTATAATCCTAGTTATACGATGGATAGAATTTTGGTAAGAGAATTAAACATTAATACAGATTTTATTATAGGTTTAGATTTTATATTACACAATAATGGAAGCTGTACTATAACAAGAGATGGTGTTATTTTCTTAAAAAATAGCACATACACCCCAGTACAGACACAAAAGACGGAGACAAAGGTTCTCCAAGTCTCTCCAGTAAACCTACAAAATAGAATAGACGACAGTTGTTGTCAAGACTGTAAAAATGGAGAAAAATATTGTAGTAAAAGTAACAACAGAAACCTCATCCTAGAAGAAATTCTAGAAGAAGATGACATAATAGATAAAAATTATACACTAATAGATATAGAAACAGATTTTTACAACTTTAAAAACGGAATAGACAAAATAGGAATAATAAAAAATCAAACAGATTTAGATAATAAAATAAAAATATTAGATGAATTAGAAATAATAGGAGAGAAGCCTTTAAAACATTGGAACAACAACAAAATATTATGTAAATTAGAAATAATAAACCCATAATACATAATTAAAACTGCATCAACAGAAGCGACTAATCAAGACCTAGAAGATTTCAAAATACAGATTAAAGAACTAATCGATTTAGGAATAATAAGAAGATCTACATCTAAGCATCGATCATCAGCCTTTATAGTTAGAAATCACTCAGAAATAGTTCGAGGAAAAGCTCGAATGGTAATCAATTACAAGAGACTAAATGATAATACTAGAAATGACGGATATAAATTACCAGATATGATAGAACTAATTAATAGAATACAAGGTAAAAATATATTTAGCAAGTTTGACTGTAAGTCAGGGTACTGGCAGGTAATGATGCACCGAGACAGTATAGAATGGACTGCGTTCACTTGTCCAGAAGGACACTTCGAATGGTTAGTCATGCCTTTTGGCTTAAAGACCGCCCCACCCATTTTTATTTTCGGGGATTATAAACGATTCGTCCTAGTATACGTAGACGACATCCTAGTATTTAGTAACAATATTACTGAACATCTGGGACATTTACAGACAGTGTTTAGACTATTTGTCAGTAATGGAATTATAATAAGTAAAAAGGAAATGGAGTTATGTAAAAAATACATAAACTTCTTAGGAGTAGTTTTAGGAGAAGGGAAGGTAAAATTGCAACCACGTATAGCTAAGAAAGTTTTAGTTATGCCAGACAAGTTAGATAATACTAAAGACTTACAAAAATTCTTAGGAATCTTAAACTACGCTAGAAATTTTATAAAGGATTTAGGAAAAGTAGCAGGACCTCTATACTCTAAAACATGTTCAACAGGACAGAAACACTTCAACAATGAAGACATAAAAATAGTAAAGCTACTAAAAGAATAAATTTAAAACATCCCAGACCTAAACATGCCTTTAGAAATCGACTACCTAATCATCGAAACCGATGGTAGTTTCGAGGGATGGGGAGCAGTACTAAAAGCAAAACAAATTAAATATTGCTGTAAGACCACAGAAAAAATTTGCGCTTACCAGAGCGAAAAATATAAAGAAAAATGTAATATGAGTAGTATAGACGCAGAGATTTTAGCAGTTATTTACGGCCTTAACGCTTTCAGACTATACATACTAAATAAACCAGAAACATTAATTAGAACTGACTGTGAAGCCATAGTCAAGTTTCATAAAAAAATAAATGATAAAAATAGCAGTAGACGAAGATGGCTAAATTTCTTAGACACCATATCGATTTACAATTTAGTATTTGAACATATAAAAGGAAAAGACAACAATTTAGCAGACCAGCTCAGCAGATTAAAGATTACGTCAAACTAAAAAGTTTTTATCTGTTCAGCATGAGCTCGTCAAGGACAAATCCGACAGACAAGGGGAAAGTCCCAGCCATACCCCAAGAAGACTTCAGACAACGGGTATTGGGTAACTTAAAGTTTAAACCCATAACCGAACTAGAGACTCATAATATAGAAAGACTATATTTTGGAAAAAATAATTTAATTGCTTTTCCAAATTCAAATCTTACTTTTAAGATTTTACCAGACTATGTTGTAGATAGACAACAAAAATGTTTAATAGACAATTTGTGGATTGCCCACAACAAAAAAGACACTAGTCACTTTGTGGCTACTCTAAATTGTACCTGTCAATAATTTACTGAGAAAAACCAGGACAAAAAATTTAAGTTTTACGTAGTTGTCCATGGAAAAGTAAATGGTATTTTTCAGACTTGGTTAGAAGTTATAGATTCTATTAAAGAAATAAAGAAACCTCTTTTTAAAGGTTTCAATGTATTTATAGAAGCATTAGATTATGCAAGAGGAGTACTTGGGCCAAATTACTTCATTTCCCCGGCCCTCAGACATAACCCAGATCAGACTCCACAATATAACATTCAGAGAGACACAAATAAAGTTATCTTTTGCGATCATTGTACAACAATGACCGAGACTGTAAAACGCCTCAACCATACTAAAGACCTACTCATACAACAAAACACCCAGCTCACAGAAAAAATCAAGGCGTTAGAACAGAAACTCCATCATACTTAGAGTTCTCCATCTCCTTTAAAAATGGATGAGACAGGTGTGCATTCCCTTCTGAATGCAAATAGATCTACTGTACCAGATAAAGGTACAACTAGTCCGGTTCAAACGGTGGCCGGTAAAGACTTATCAAACCCGTTTATGGCTGTCACTTTGCCAAAAAGTGAAGAAGAAGAAATTTCTTCAACACCCAGACGAAAGCACCCTCAGACTTTTGCTACAGGATCATCGTCCCGAGCACGGAGCAGAAAAATAAAAAAAGAACAGAATTTGAACATAGAAAAAATAGTTAAAGCAACTTTAGAAAAAATGTTCAAAGAAAGAAAAGACTCCCAGAACATGGACTCAGAACAAGACAAACATGAAAATCCAACTCCACCACAATTACCCCAGATACCAGTCCAAAGTCCAGAAAATAATTCGGACAGAAATAGTGTGGATCATGTTTCAGACACAGATAACGAGTTCTTACAATCAAATTATGCTCAAGACCCAAACAATTACGACTCAGGAATGAGTTTTGACTCGATAGCTCTGCATAATTTGGACACTTAGGAAGAACAATGTACAGAGATCCAGACAAATAAAAGAACGGTGTATAACGCTCCTAAAAAAGAATGGTATACAAACGAGATAGCGACAGACAATGACACCAAATAAAGTAGCAGACAACAAGGACAATAATTCAAGACAGCATCTTAGAAAAGAGAATCACTTTAAAAAAGCAGATGCTAAAGCAGGACAGCAACAAAAAATGACAAAATAAAAAAGAGACTTTTGAAAAAGTTTGAAGTGACGATGGGGTCCGCAGCGCACCCGGCTAAAACTTAAAAGATTCTTATTACATTTTGAAGTCCGAAGTTGAAGTCCGCCAGACTCTATAAAAGGAGAACTCTAGACATCGAGACAGCAGAATGAAAAAACATAAGAACTAAATGCAAGAAATCTCTCTCCCCTCTCTCTTCAACCAATTTGTATAAACTCCCCCTTATCCTCAATAGCAGTTAGTTTTTTGCTTTCAGTAAGCGGCTAAGCTTACCGGGGCTTCCCGAAAGGGAAACCTCTTTGTATCTTCCTATTATGTAAGTCTACTTTCAGTAGTTATCTCCTCAGCATGTAAATTATGTTTGAAATATTAATGAATATGTTTTGCAGTATAAATTCTGCAGAAAACATGTTGTAATTACGTTTGTTTTTTACTGTTATTATTACTGTTAGAATCATGAACTCAATATACTTAGACATGGTTATCTTTTGAACTTAGTATATGGTTATCTTTTAATCTCTATAATGACCTCAATGGATTAGCTTGTAAATTCATATGTCAACGGTGGTTGATGATATGGCCTTTTGATGTCCGCTGAAGGACGGTGTTGGCCTGAAAATTGGGTGTGGCTAAAGACGACTGTCATTTTTAGGGTAAGGCTTAAAGGAAGAGATGAACAATTCAAAGGAAGAAATGAACAAGCATAGAGTGTTAACGAGATGAACAGTAGATAAGAACTCACATGACTGGACGTAGTCCAGAATTAAAAAAAAAATCACGAGGAGAGACACTATGATTGTAAGACAAACATAAGAAGAAAAAGACAGGAAGAGAGTACCGAGTAGGACTACACAACCTATTGAAATACCCCTCTATTGAAACATTTTATTGAAATACACACCTTTTTTATATTATATATATATATATATATATATATATATATATATATAAATGGGAATTGGGGAAAGGGAAAAAGGCGTTATATATGCACACCACCTGCAGCTGGTACAGACTATCACAAAAAGAGCCTGAAGAGGCCAACATGATGTGATGATGTGATGCCCTTGTATGACGATATAACTTGATGCCCACAGAGGTGGTTATGGGAGGATTCCTGTGTGGACATTAGTATACCGCATTTGCATTGTGAATACATTCCTTAATCATTATATGTTATGATGCCCACAGAGGCTATTATGGTAAGGAAGATGCCCGAAGAGGCTGATGTATATGTATACTGCATTGTGCATAACATTTAGGCATGTGTATTAGCCTATTAGGGCCCTCAGAGGCAATTACTGATGTTCAACTGTTTCTGTTTCAGACTATGATATATCTCTGTTATGTTATTTCTTATGCCTGACATACTCAGTACATCAGTCGTACTGACGTCTCTTTTGTCGGGGGACGTTGCGTTTTATGCCCGCAGGTTCATATTGCGAGAGTGACAGTTCGCCCTAGTGGGTTGCTGGTTCAACTGGTAGTTGGAGCACTCTATTCATTTCGGAGTCGCGGTCTGGTCGTGGTATGTTTACTTTTTAGAGGCTTGTAGATAGATGTCCTGTGGTTAGTTGTCATGTATGGCCTTGCCGGCCTTGGTATATAAATGTGTAAGTTGGGGCTGTTGGGTTGAAACTTTATATTATCTATCACGGCTCAATCCATGTTTAAATATGATTAAGGGTAGAATGTATTTGTGGTGTCCGGCGGGTAGGGTCCGGGTGTCCGGTGCGGCCCCTCCGGTTTGGGTCGTGACATATACAATATACAAAGTGATATACATATGTCGTATTGACGGATTTTGAGTCTAAGATTTAAGTCAAATCCAATTAAATAAGCTCCAACCTTTCTCAAATTTTGTATATAGCTTTGTCTAGGTGTTCCAATGAATGTCAACCATACCAATCGGAAAAAAAAACTATTAAAGTTTCAATTCGAGTTTAGTTGCAATTTTTAGATTGAGTTCTCAGTGAGATTTTACCATTGATGAATTGAGCGGATTTATTAATAGTAGTGGCAAAATTTGGTGATTTCATAGGTGATTAGACTTGTCCACCGGGTCGGGGACCCGCCCGGCCCGACCCGAAAAAACAAGGGTCAGGGTCAGCTATAAGCTGACCCGCGAGCCATTCGACCCAAAAAAGCGGGGACCCGATCAGGGTCAGGGTCATAATATTTTACCCGTCTGACCCGGCCCGACCCCGACCCAACTCTGACCCGCATATTTTTTTAATATAATTTATATTATTTTTCCTTCATTAATATTTATTTTGTACTTATATATATTTTTACCATTAATAAGTGATATAATGCATGTTTTTATAATATATGTATTGCTCTAATCTACATTGAGCTCAACATAAAATAAGATTAAAATGGTAGTTGATTATTAATTATATATTTATATTATTAGTCGTTCTGTTAATATCACAGAAGCATAATGTAGGGAGAGAAAGTAGTTGTAAATTGGTGAAACTTTAAATGGTCATAACTATGCGCTCGGTTGTCCGTTTTACCCGATTTTTTTTATTTTGCTTATTTTTTGAGACAAGGCCGGTCAAACTTGGCGCAACCAATTTTTAGAAAAACGTCCGTTTTCCCAATCAATTTGTATTTTCCCCCAAATCAGTTTCTAATTTTCTTTTTCTTTAGTCAAGATCTCACGATGTACAATACATTTCAACGTCGAAATTTTGTGATAATGTAGGGTTGAATGCCAATTTCAGTTTTGGAAATTTAATTTTTTTTAAATAAAAAAAATCCTCGACCCGACCTGGCCCGCCAAAAAATTCCGACGAGTCAGGCCCGACCCGTGACCCTTCCTATGATCACCTTCGAATTTTTTGTTATCTTTGTTACCCAAATATTGTGATGAAATAAAGTCTGTGAACTTAAGCTTCCAAAATGAGCCGTGAGGTGATTTGCTCGGAATGCCAAAGACTGTCGACCGTCCTAGGGTGACATGCCTATTATGAAATGGAATATGGAGTGGAGTTGAAGATTGTACGTGAAGATCCAAGAAGGAACATGTTTATTTTCGACTTTTATGTAGGTCTTGGCCAAGACCACTATATTTTAGCTTATTTTTAATTCCTAGCTTAACTATCAGTTCTCCTTAAGACATAATTAATATGTCGTGTAATAGAATAAGGTGACAAGGCCAAAAACCATCTAGAAGAAGAAGCTTCCAATGAGGTAATTCATGAACTAACTAGTTTATGCACTTATCTACATGGATGACACAAAAGGGTAGCCTAGCTTTCAAAGAGGTAATTCATGAACTAGCTAGTTCATACACCTATCTACATGGATGACACAAAAGGGTGGCCTAGAGAACATGAAGAGTTGGGTACTCCCCCCCAATATGCCGAACCAATTCCCCTTTCCCATTCGGCCGAATGGTACATTGTTTGTGTCTTTCTTATTCCCTCTTCTAAATGGTCTAGCGTTAGTATAAGGTATAAAATACTACATAATAACTCAAATGCGATTAAAATGTAATAAAATAAAATGTGAGATATAACAAAAAATATGTGTTTCTAGCCTATCATAACATATTCCATACATGGGTGGATTTAGAGGGTGCCGAGGGTGTTCGGGTGAACACCCTCGGCAAAACATTATAATGTATATGGTATATTTTCTGTGTTTATATACATATATTAACCATTGAACACCCTGAACAAATACAAAAGGTTAGCTCAAGTGGTCTAGGGTATTAAAAATTGTCTCTATTGTCGCAAGTTCAATTCCTAGGGACAATATTGTTTTGTATGTTTAACTTTTATTGTTTTTTTGAATACCCTAAGTGAAAATCGTGGATCCGCCACTGATTTCATATACGACCAATCAACATCACAAAGGAGAAAAAGATATTCCAGATCCACATATATCCATATTCAACTAAACCAGGTAAAGCTTCAGGGCATGATGATATATTATAATAGTCAAATGAGATGGAGATCAATTTAACTCAAATGCATGTATTATTGGATTGTCGTGAAGTGAAATAATTTTATACGTAAGTGTTTAACTTTTGAAAATAATTGTCATACAAGCTATTATTATTCATTAGTCATGATTTCTGGTTGAATATTTCGTGTAACGCCTCATTTGGTCGATATTGCACTTTTGACCCATTTACCTTCGTTGACCCTTTCCCGAGTCTCGTTAGTATGATTTTGACCCACGGGGATGGGCGATATGGTTCCCGAAGTAGCCGGGCGAGTTTTACGATGACTTATGAGAATTAGAATCTTTAAGTGAAAAAGTGTTGACCAATAATTGACTTTTGGGTAAACGGACCTTTTTCAGAATTCCGTTGGTTTTGTAAGGTACGGAGGGTTGTTTATGACTTGGTGGGGTGGTTGGTTAAGTTTTTGAGACACTCAGGAGTGTTTTTGGTATTTGGTTGGGAAGTTGATTTTTGGCTATTGGGGGTTAACTTAGTAAAATAGACCTCCAATGGGAATTCCTAGACCACGGGTGAGTCCATAGCATATTTTTACGTGCGTATGCATGTCTGGGTTTTGTTATTTTGGGTTCCGAGTGATTTTCTAGGGTTGAGTTGAAGTCTGATAGAAAACAATAAAATCTGGTTTCTGCTGACTAGTTTTGTTATTCGCGATCACGAGTCATCTGTCACGTTCGTGATATAGCTCGTGATCCCTATTTGCATTTGTGATAAGCCTGTCGCAATCGTGAAGGTTTAGCGATGGGCCGGGTCGGGCAAGCTCCGCAATCGTGAGGTTGGGCCCGCGATCGCTGATGAGGTATTATTCAATGGTTTTTTAACCCAAAAAAATGATTTAGACATTTTATTCTCTATTTTTGGGACTTGTGAGTTCGGCCTAAGGGGATATTTGGAGGATTTTCAAGATACGTCATTTGGGTAAACTTCTAATCTTTCTCTTGTGATTATTTCATTAATTAGTAGAGATTTGTATGCTAGAATGATGATTTGAATTGAGGATTTTGAGGAAGAATAAATCCTATACTTGAACTTAGACTTTCTTAAATTAAATATGAATTTGTGGATAAATTTCATTCATTTTTGGTATATAGACTCTATAAGTCATGGGTAAACTATTTTTAGAACAATTTTCTATTTTACCCTTTTAGCCTCGAAATCACTTTTTGGATGACTTTTAGGTTCAGATTTAAAGTATGTTAATATGGGTATCATTGGATTCATATGACTTCCTAGAATAATATTATGACCTTATTGAACCCGATTTTCCTACAAAATGACTATTTTGCCCTTCGAGGTGGAGAATGGGTTTTCGAACTAATTTTTCTACCCAAAATTCTTCTAAGACTATTATGGGTATCCTTCGAATCTTGTTTTAACGTAAAATTCATAATTGTTAGACTTTGCTTATTCTAAGACGTTTTGGAAAAAGAAAGCTCGAGTTGGATAGTTCGTGGTGCTTGTTCGGCCTTCCAGATAGGTTATGACTTATCTTCTGGTTAGACTTCGGCTAGCGAAGCATATGTAGAGTTAGTTACTGTCAGATAAAGCATGTACGCCTTCAGGTATGAGGTTGGGATGAACTACTTAGGCTTGGTATTGTTGACTGATTTGTGGGCTGGTTGCCTATATGTGATTTATTAGTTGTTGCTATGTGTGTGATATTGGACTTGTACTTAGTTGTCTTGTTGTGATTATGATATTGTTGTCTCTCACTTATTTTGACACTATCATGGATGGAGGAAATGACTTGACTTGATATTGATATTGTGATATGTGACCATGTGTTGCACGATTGGGGTTTGACTATGATTTACACTTGAGATTGATACATGCATATCATTCATACACCTTTTACATGATTCCTTGTTGTGAACTGTGATTTGGTATTAATAATGATAAGAGGAAAAGTGAAATATCATAAGGTGTTATGTGGGGCTTGTCGCCATATTTGCTCTATTTGTGACTTGTATTTGCATTCATCTCTCTGTTGATATCTCATTAATCACCGGAAATGGAAAGATAATGAAAATGGCTTGAAATTGTGAAGTGTACTTTATGACAAGTGTAATTGATATCATGCGTGGCATACATTCTTATTTCATATGATGATTTGTTATAAACCGTGATTGAAAATGATGATAAGTGAGAGAGTGTAGCTTCCGAGGTCTTTGCCGAAGAGCGTAAAAGAGAGATGAGTGTACGATGCCCGAGGTCTTTGCCGGGATCGCGAGAGTGGTACATGGACTTTGCGGATCTCCCATGGGTTATGACTGCCAGGACGTAGAGATATTCTGCTTGGAGCATGTACGTACGATATGACACAGTGGGCCAGTGCATTGCATCGCATCGCATCACAGATACATTCATATTACATTCACTCTTATCTTTGATTCTGGTTGTTGTATTCATTGTATTGCATAATGTATTTCAACCTTGCTTTCTTGGTTGTTGATTCATTTGAGATGTTGTATGCTTGTTAGCCTCTTACTTAAACACTTGATGGATTTGAGGACTAGAGATTCCGCCTAGGCTATGACAATAGACTAATGAGATGTAGTGTAATTCACATTACTGCAAGTCTTACGTGGATGTGCTTAGTGATTAGTTCATTTTTAGATTTCTTGGATTTTGACTGGATACTTTATACTTGAGCTGTTCACTCTTGGTCTGTAATAGTGTTGTACTTGATTGCGAGCATGTCTATTCTTCAATTTCTTCCTTTATATATTTAGTTAACTGTTGTCGGCCTGTGATACCTACAAGCATATAATGTTTGTACTGATACTACTCTTGCTACATCCTTTTCGGGGTGTGAAGTTGTTGCAGGAACTTCAACGAAGTTCGGTTAGCCTTTAAGGATCTCATGGAGTTCATCTAGATTTTCTATTTAATTCTCTTTCTAAATAGAAGTGTATTCAGGTGGTAGTTGTAACCTTCATTCAAGTTAGAGATGGCAGTGGATCTTGGACCCGGTGGATCTAGATCCGTTTTGTAGGATATAGATCTTCAAAATTTGGACCCGACGGATCTGGATCGGACCCGAATCCATTTTTGACTGATCGGATCTGGATCTGGATCTTGTGTTTGAGATCCGTATCCGGTCCAGATCCGACCCGTGGATCCGTTCTTTATTAAATATATGCATAACCTAGAATGTAATTTTATAAGCATTTTCTTAAAAAAAATCAAATTTATGTATTTTACATTCAGGTTTGGAGTAATGGATATTGGAAATTTTATGAAGAATTGACTGGAACAATAATTTTATTACTCCACTAATCACCCTCAACTTCCATTCTCACACCTCTTAGTTTCCTTGAATAAATAAATTAACAGACCTCTTAATTTATTCTATAGATATAAATTAGTGCTGTAATATATTTACTTTCCATGTTTGCTTCAATATGACTTTAATGCCTTTCTACTCCAAAATGGTTAAATGAAACAGCTTCTTTAAATACCATGCATTCTTTAACATACTCAAATTATCTCTTGTTTACTTATTTAATTTTCTATCTATCATACTGAAAAATGCATTTTGTTACAAGTATATGTACATGTTTCTTAGATTTAATTAGGTATTTATCATTTTATGAGACTTCCTGATTTTTTTTGCTGTTATAGAATCAAGGAGACATTCATATCTCTACAACAATATAGGGAGGCCAAAGATGTCATCGTCCAATTCTCTATGTGCAACATGTAAATTATTGCGTCGAAAATGCATTATCAGATATCTATTATTTTTAGACTCCTACTATTCTGATTATTTATGTATGTTGTTGGTGAATCTTTAAGGGACGGGTTCGCCTACCGAGGTGGAAAATGGTAGGTGCCTGCACGACTTAGTAATTTGGGTCGTGACATTTCGAGTAGGTTGACATGATAATTTTGTGGATTTATATGCAGTTAAGGTCGTTTGTTATGATATTTTGTTTAAGAGTTAAGATATGAAAATGTATTGAAATTGTAGTATTTAATTGGATAACTCTATATTACAATCTACAAGGGAACAAGCATTTAGCTAAAGATACAAATCTTTCTAAAGTGACCAAATCCCAAGCTAACATCAATTTAGCTAGAGAATGACCTAGCAAACTTCCGTGCTATTATACCCTTAGCTAATTTTTAGGTCGAAAAAATTAACAAAATTAAATAATTATTGTAAGAAAATTAAAAGAAAAGGTAAGTGTAATATTAAAAATCACAAGGAAAATTATTATTACAAAATAATTGTCTGTTTTGGATTTTTTGAATTTTCCTGTATTTTCCACTTTGATTATTAATAGAAAACATCAATAGGCAATACCTGTTGATATATTTGATTAAAGAAAAAAAAATACAAAATCAACCTTATTAAGTACAAAAAATAATAATTAATACTGCTACATGTTATTTCAGCCAAAAGAAAAGGAAAAAGAGAAGAAAAAGCAGACTTTAATATATCTAAAACCCTAAACCCCAAACACCGTCGTCCCCCTCTCAGGGTTACAAAAAGCGCTTAATAATCATACAGTTGAGGTATTAGGATGGCGACTTCACTGGTTGCTCAACTACAGCGATTAGCAGTACCAGATTCTGAGCCGCGTAAACGACCATTTACTCGTCCTTCAATCTTGTTTGACCCTAAAGAAGCTGCTGATATTGAACTCGATACCATTTTCAACATTGCTCTTTCAGGTTCTTAACACATATCTGCTCCTTACTTGTAGTAATTGTTTTGGTCTTAAAACCAATGCCTACTTGGCAGTTCTTAATTGGGTATTTTTCTGTATTATCAACTAGTTATGTACAGGGTCACTTTGGAAGCACAAGATATGCACAGTTTTAGGGTGTGTTCCGTTGGTCAAATTTTTGAGAAAATATTTTTTCGAGGAAAACAAATTCTTATAAGTGAGCAAAATGACTTTCCTCTAGTGTAAGTAGGGAAAACAAGTTTCACAAGTGGCATTACATATTGATTTCCCACTCTCCAAAACATCTCATCTTCACCCCCACCTCGTAGCACCCATCCCCACCACCCCACATCCGACCTCCAGTGGAGTTAAAAAATATAAAGGTGTAAACAAAAACAAGAAGCCAAGTGGGTTCAACATATATTATTATATATATATATTAAAATAATTTTAACCTTGTATATGCTGGCTAATTTTTAGCCCGAACCACCTAGCCACCACCTGGCTACCTCCACAATCCCAAACCACTTATTTTCTCTGGAAAAGATTTTCCAAGAAAACATTTTTCTTCATACTGAACAAACCTTTAATTGTAGCAAGATTGGAAAATATCTTACGCATGTAGAGATACAGGAAAAACAAAAGAATTTTATATTCACTTTTTCTTCAATTTTGGATTTCCATTGTTTTATTGTTATTATTATTATTATTATTCAATATTCATTTGTATTGGACTTCATTAAGTGAAGCTTTGCTGGTGTTTCTTATATGCAGGTTTGGAGGTGTTAATAAGTATCGAAGAAAGATTTAAGAAGTACAAAAATGACTTGTTTAGTTACGGGAGTAGAGAATTGGATAGAGATTTGATGGGCATTGAGGAAAACAACCGAATCAATGCATCCATCTATTCCTACTTGCAATTGTTCTCAGGATATTTTGAGTTATCAGCAGCCCTAAAGACATTAGAGTACTTGATTCGTAGATACAAGTAAGCTGCCCATTTTCAGTTGTTGAATCTGATGCAACACACTCTTTATTGGTGCTTCTAAATATTTCTATACCACTTGATTTACAAACACTGCATGTTTTGTGCTAGTTACATTTGTTCTGTATCTAACTCTTATCTGATTTTTCATTCAACAGAATCCACATATATAATATCGAGGAATTAATTTTATGTGCCTTGCCTTACCATGATACCCATGTATTCGTTCGAGTTGTGCAACTAATAGACACTGGGTAAGAATGTTAATGCTTGCATATCTCATGCAATGGCCTAGGTGATCAGATACAGGAATATAACGTCTTCTGCCTGTTTCAGGCATAGCAAATGGAAATTTCTTGAAGGGGTTAAGGCTTCCGGTGCACCACTCCCTAGGAAGATTATTGTGCAACAAAGTATACGTGATTTGGGGATCTTAGAGGTTTTGTGCAACTATGTATGTACTTGTCCCTTGTGTATATACCTTATTGTCTTTTTGATTTTTTTTAAGATTTTTTTTATTTTGATGTTTTGCAAATTTTGAATGGAAAATTTTAGGTGACAACTTCAAAGAAGGTTCAGCCATCAAAGCCTGTCATTGGTTTTTGTACAGCTGTAATATTTGAGGTCTTAGGATCACTCACTGCTATAGACAGTGAGGCAGTGAGGAGAGTCCTGCCTTTTGTGGAATTTGGACTTCAACCAGGCTCCAGAGGAGCCGATCAAGAGGTTAGCTTAGTGGGTTCGTATGCGATAACTGTTCTATGTTATATTCACTGCTTGACATTCTTTTCCTTTTGCATTTCTCCCCAAGGCATCCTTAGTCTAAAGATGTCACACACTGTTTTATGCTCTAGAGTAGAGGTTGGTTTGACCTGTAATGAACAGATATGGAGGCTGTGATTTACGTTTGTTGTGTTTGATTGTTAGTGCTACCCGAACAGAATTTATGCATGTTGTGGACTGAGATGTGGAGATACAGCTACGTGATGTGTTTTTGCACATTCCGGTCACGTTAACTTACATTGTTAAGTCTTTCTTGTAGTGTCCTTTTTTGCCTATTTGATTAAATGTGTGGCACATTTTGTATCGCTGGAGTTCCTTACATTCAGACATTTTAGATGCTTCAATCCATAAAACATTCATTGATCTTGTGACTGGGATTTGGCTTTTTGTAGGCTGGTGCTCTGATGATCGTAAGCCTATTAGCTGATAAGGTAGCTCTCTCGCCTAAGGTTGTCAAAAGCTTGATCCGTTCCCTTGCTGAAGTTGCTCGAGCAGATGCAAGAGATTCTACTGACTTGCAGTGGTGCCGTATGTCTTTGATGACCCTAATCACTCTTGTCCAGGTATTGTTGTGTGTCATTCAATTTGGTATCAGAACTGAACTAGAATTTTATTACTACACATGTCCAGGATCTATAACAAAATAGTTCTTGCTAATGAACGTGTGCAAGCTGTAGAGCATGTAAATATTTTCAGCATGTGTTCCATCTGATTTGGATTAGAAAGGTGGCAGTATGTGGTTCTTTTGATATATTATATCTTGGGGTCTATGCTAAATATGCAAATTATGTTGTGTTCTAGTGGAAAGCTTTGTGGATTGTTTTCTTACACGATCACTCTGATAATTTGATGTTTTTACCTTAAAGTGTTATTGTTCGTATGGTCACTGATGCTAAAGAATCAACCAAGACTTAACTGCTTGTATATATTTTACGACATTGTAGATATCCAAACGGATAGTGACAATATTAAGGGAGCTTCAAGAGTGTTTGTAAATTGTGCTTCTCTTTTTACTATCAACAGTTGCTAAAAGCTTTACACCAAAAGTCAAGTAGTGAAGTTGTGGTTACTGGATAACTTATTGTTGTATGATTTTAGGGCGGACACTGTTTAAAGCATCTTTATCTGCTTTATTGTTTGGTTCTAGGGGTAAATAGCGGTTTTTTGTTAGTCTATTGTTGTACTCCCGTTGACACCATAGAAGATTATTGAATAAAAAAAGGGAACTTTTGTGTGTCGGCTTTCTGATTTCCCCTTTCTACTTCAAAAACTTGGAAATCATGAAATCTGGAACAACTTGTTTAACATGATTAAATTTTAACATACTTTGTTGGAAAGTATCCTTGTCTTTTAACATAAAATTATTTGGAATTTTATGTATTATGCATGGTCCCTAATAAGAGCTTTGGATAGAACCAATTGAGATTTAAGATAAAGGTAAAGGTAAAAGAGGACCTATCTGTATCCACTTTGTTTTATGGATTGTCTTTTTATTATTATAAGTTTATAATAGTTTTGTTGCGTACACATTTATCTTGGACCTTCATGATGATAAAATTAGGGATGCGCTACATGCAAGAGAGTTGATCCTTCAGAAGTAGAGTCTTGGGGATCAATGAAGGATACGATTTTTGCTTGGATGTGATCCAGTGAATTGTTTTGGGCTTTTCTAGTGGCCATAGTTAGAGAAATGGATATTTGTCTATCATGAATGCTTACAGTTTTTAAATGTGAAGACAATGTTAAGCATATTACTTCTCCTTCTCTGTATGTGTCGTTATGTCTGTTAGTCTGCCCAAATTCCAATAGAGTGCTACCAGTTGTTTAATTGATTGGTCGCTGTTACCTTTAAAAAAAAACAAGTTGTTTATCTGATTGCGTGAGGAATAGCACAGGACATATCCTTCTCTTTTACAATGCTGACAATTGGCACGCTGGTTGAATATTGTAAGTGTTCTAGCAATTGTTATCTATGTCTCTAACTTCGTACTTCTGTTTAAAATCCCTTCATGCAGACGCAATCTGTTGAAATTATCCCCAAGAAGATCATTGATATCCTTAAGGACATCAGGTACTATGTTGTACCCTGCTCATGTTCCAACACATAGTAGACCCTATGTTGTCTTGGTTGGAAATTTATAACATTCCTCTGAATCCTGTTTGTGGCTGTTTGTCTTAAGGGATATTTCGGGACTACTAAGTGAATTGGTAGAGGAGTTCAACACAGAGAAATTTCTGGCCTTGTTTTTGGACTCTCTTGTTGAGTACAGGTGGGGATGGCTGCTTTACCTGCTGAGGAGTTCTACTATTTCCTAGACCCACTGACTTTTATGTTTTGTAGTTGTTACGATGATCTCTGCCATGGGACTCTATTGTCTATAGTAGAGATGGTTCCTTTAAAAGACTTTGTCGCTCGTATAGTCTCAAAGCTGCTTAACACATCTTTGCGGATATTGAAGGACAATGATTCAGCAGCTACAGATGCAGGTTTGCTTTGTTTTAAGATTAGCATGCGCACCATCTATTCCGTCCTATTTCATTTAAAATATTTTCATTGATTTTTCTGATATGATGTGCATAAATGTCATATATGCTATAACTAATTGAGTAGGCACACAGCCTGAGTGTCTGCTTATTTTAAGTTCTATTAAATGTTGATAAAAGGGAAAAATGTACTTGGGTACAAAGAAAAGAATTAAGAAGGGGAGGGGGGGGGGATATAAGTGGCAGAGTGTATATGAAATGAAATTAATTCCCATTCTTTTAGGTGGCGACCTTTTTACCTTTTAATTTGTAGTGGTTAACGGGGTATTATGGGAAGAAACATGTAAGGTTTACACTACTACTTTGCTCACCCTTGGTGATGAAGATTCTTGATGTTCTGTAACTTCATATTATCTGAACAAGCACAAGCTTCTCAGATCCTGTAGATTCTTGAATAAACATTTCTGTTTCTGCTTGCCTGTATTTCTTTTTCATATCATTCTCTGCTTATACTTGTTAGGGAGCCGGTGCAATCTGATATTAGTTTCTCTCCTTGAGAAATATCTGTTTGAGTCACGTGAAGCTGTCAACAGATATATTGAGGTTCGTTTTCTTGCGTGTCTCTCCATATCTTCCGTGGTTTTTGATCCGTTCTTATTTATGGGGCAATTGTGTAGTTTAAGGTAAACTATCTTTTTCTTCTTTGCATGCAGGATATTAAACTGCGGTCCAAAAATGACCATGAAATAGTTATCAGGATGTTGAACTGTAATTTGGATCTTTCACATGAAATATCTAATTCAAAAGTTTGGTTTGCCATGGAACATCCAAAGGTACCGTTGTTTACCTTTCCATATTGTATATTTCTATCCTGATGGCTTCACTCTTTGTGCTGGCTACTTCCCTCTTATCTTTTGCTTGTAAGTGCTGTTTTGCTTAGAAGTAAAAGAAAAAAGATGTCTTGCCAATTCAAAAAAAGGAACAGAATTCTTACACTTCACATCTTCAAATGGACGAAAGGCATGAGTATGATTGGGAGCAACTTTGATTTTTCCCCTTATAATGATGATTTGAAGCAATCTTCAAAGCAGCAGCACATGGTTGGCAGTAATATGATATTTTTCACTAAATGGATCAGAATGGGTGCATCTTCGAACCCATTGTTAAGTTTTATAGCTGCAAGAAAAACAGCCCAAGTTCACAAAAAGACAAAACAGAAAGAAATATAGCAGCTAAGTTGCATTGCAGTTGGCATTTTGAGTTCAAGAGTTAGCCAGAAAATGAAGTCGCCCATCTTCTGAAAAGAAACTTCACCAATACAAATTAATTCTTCAACTAATCAGTGATATTGATGTCTGGAAGAAGTGCAGTGATTTTTTTAATATAGATCTCCCTGAAAGAATCGTTAAAGCCCCCGAAAGCAGGGTGAGAGGGAGCTCTTACAGTTTTCTTATAATACAATTTAGACAGTTTTGTTATCACAAAAAGGTCTGTACTTTGTAAATATTGTTCTAAAGAATAGATGATCAGGTGTCTGTACTTTGTAAATGCTGTTTTAAAGAATAGATCATGAGCCTGTGCTTTGTACTTGTCGTTTTAAAGAATTTCTGATCAAACCCAGTTAATTTGGTGCAAACTATTATTTGTACATTTATATGTGTTTTTCTTGCAGGCAGAGGTTCGACGATCTGCTCTTCTGGGTCTGGATGTGCGTGGTATGTTGAATGTTGAAGCAGCTGATTCTCAGGTAATGCTTCATTCCTTTAATCTAGATATGCTTTACTCCCTTTCCCACTAGTTGTCCTCTCCGGTTTTAACCTCAATCGGAGAGTTCTAATCTAAATATGCTGTACTCTGATAGATCATAAGCAAAATTAGTATTGTTACCCTCTAATAAAAAATGGATCTTAGGCCTAACTCAACCCTAAAAACAAGCTCAAGAAGTGAGGATTTCTTAAGACCATATAAAGAGACCTTCCCATTCATAAATAGCTGATGTGGGAACTCAATACCCCCCACACCTGGGCCTACTGAGCATGGACAATATAGTGTGCGGCTCAACATTGGGTAAACCAATGATGGGGAAGTACCCGACTTTGATACCACGATGAGAAAATGGACTTTGGGCCTAATTTAATGCCAAAAGCTAGCTCATGAGGTGTCAGTTGCCCAAAAACAATATTGTGAGTCTGACACCTCACATGCTTAGGACTGGACATCGGGAGCATGAACAATTTAGTATGAGGGCCCAATATCGGGTAAACCAAGAAATAAGATGGGTCTAACTCTCTGATTCCATGATAAGAAATGGACCTTTAGCCTAACTAAACCCCAAAAGCTAGCTCAAAAAGTAAGGATTGCCTAAGATCATATATAGAGACTTTTCCATCCCTAAATAGCCAATGTGAGAACTGAACACTCCTTTGTGTGATGGTGTCTGCAGAGATTTAGGTTTCTTGTGATTGAGCTGTATTCTGAATTACCTAGACACGGAGCAGGCCTTCAGTTTTTATATATACTCCTGTCGAACTATTAACATGAGTAATTGACATATGTCTTCTGTGAGACTTCATCCTTGGATCATTTTTACCATAAGCGAAATGAGATAGTATGTTGATGACAGTTGATTTCTTTCTGATATTCTGATATTTATGTATCTTGTTAAACATCAAGCACGCTTCTAATATTTTGGTTGCTGAATGCTAATTTCCTCAGTTGGGATGTTTAGTGCATTACAAGACATGCCTTTTGTACTGAAATGAGGAAGAAAATGCTTTTGTACTGTGTTTGGGAAGCTCTAATCTTGCATTTTTAGTAGTATGTGATAATTGGCCCCATCTGAAACGGTTGAAGGAGCGGTGCTCTAATAGTTTTACTGGGATGTGACTTTGATTATTTGATTGTTGCATTCACCTTTTCAAATAATTGTAGTTTGGAGGTTTAATTGAATTGGTATACTAGCTTCTCTATAATTTGGTGCTTGTATATTCTGCATGAATCTATTGTATGAGGTGCATTGAATTAGTCAATTGATTAACACTCTTCACACTTCATTTTTATAATATCCTGCTCTTCCATTCAGAGGTTTGGCACCATTCAAGATGCTGTACTACGCCGGCTCTGTGATGAAGATTTGACTGTTGTTCAGGCAGCTTTAAACCTAGAGGCATTTCCCGAAATAATTAGTGGTCCACTTCGTATTGATGCAGTGAGGAATGTGCTCCGAAGATGCATTAAGATATTATCATTAGGTAGCTTAACTTCTGCATTTGGTGAATTTTGTCCTAAATTGGACATAAATATGCAGCATGTTTCACATTAACTCGTCAAATTACAGGTGCATCTCGTGGTGCCTCTTTGGCGGTTGACATTGCTCTGTCTTGCCTCCAGCATGCAGCGGCAGGTTTGCCTGATGAGGGTGAATATGTGAAGATGGTGGCGACATTAGTTTTTCCCTTTATTATAATAATTCCAAAGGTTTCATCTAAGAGTTTCAGTTGTTTCCTTTTAGCCATGGATCTCACATAATTAGCTTGCTCATTATTTTGTTCTGTTCTGATGCTTAATGCAGACCCAAAGATTAAATTTAAAAGCTCTTGAAATGGCCAAGCAAATGAAGTGGCCTTTCTATGAGAATCTGGTCACCGTTTCTCTACTGGATAAGGTAATGGTTTGTATCATATTGCTGTGCACCTCTTCGTTATTGTCGTAGAACAGTTCATCAAATAAAGAATAAGGTTGCCTGTCTTCATTTTGAATTTTGAAACTTCAAATAGGTCTTTTAAATTTGAGTTCCCAATTCTGCTCAATTTATCGCATATCTGATTTACCTGTCACTGTAATTGTTCTGTAGAATCTAAACATTATAATCTAGCTGGTCATAAATTCCAGCTGCTATTCAATTTTGCAATGGGTCTTTCAGTTTATTTCTTGTTTTTATGTTCAGATGTAAAAATATGTGTGTGTGCGTGCGTGTGTAACATAATGTTGCCAGAAATCAACTTTAGGACTTGCTTGTAATGAGCTAGCAAATAAATGTTTGCAGAAGCCTATTCCATTTACAATTAAACAATTGTCTTTTTTCTTTTACTCTGGTGGGGGCAGAGGAGGTTGACTGGGATGCTGGAAGAACTTTGTCATGAAAAATCTTAAAACGGACCTCCTTCGGGGGTGGGGGGCTCATTTGTTCTTAATTTGGTCAAAAATTGAAGGATCATTGAACTAATCTTGTATTTTTTATTTATATTTAGAAATTAGATTCTGGGAAAATATCCTCAATCAACGCGGAGAACATTAATGCGCTAGCAAAAGCATTGTCAATACATCCCGAGGAATATTTGCCTTGGCTGGTAGAATGCTGCAAAACCTTGGAACTGTCAAAAACGTTGTTCTTATTGGTGTTGTTGCAATCTTTCACACTGCTGGAAACTGGTAACTTTATGACTATGGTTTGATGCTATGGGTTGTGCCTTCCTTGATGCTTTAAGCAAGTGTAAAATAAATACTCCCTTGATCTCAATTTATGTTGCACCATTTGACTTGACACAAAGTTTAAGAAAGAATGGAAGACTTTTGAAATTTGTGATTTAAAACATACCTTAGTCATTTGTGTGGCTATAAATCATTTTATTAAAAGTAAAAGGGGAATTTTAAAGTTATGTTGTTTCTGATTATAGAATGGTGACATTCTTTTTGGGACAAACTAATAAGGAAGGGTGCAAACATAAATTGGGACAGAGGGAGTACCAAATTTGCATGCCTATTTATCTCTGTTAACGCATGTCTAAGCGTTTAACTTACCCCAAAAGGAGTCGTTGAAATTTCTCGATTTATATGTACTAGTATTTGAGCTAGAATGACTTGCTTTGTTTCTTAGCAAAATGTTCAGACTTGATTTTTTTTTTGATAACCGAAAAATCCCGGAGGGTCAGTGCCACATGGTTAGAAACTCGGTGGATAATGAGCCCTCGGGGATTTCTCGATTATAAAAAAGAAGAATGGTCATTATTGTTTTTTACTTTTTTAGAATCGCCTAATGTGGAAAAATGAAAAATAGAAATTTGTTGGTATGAGATTAGTCTTAGTATATGGGGCTATTTAATTACACTTAAACAACAACAACAACAACATACCCAGTGTAGTCCCACAAGTGGGGTCTGGGGAGGGTAGGATGTACGCAGACCTTACCCCTACCTTTGTGGGGTAGTGAGACTGTTTCTGATAGACCCCCGGCTCGAATTTTTAATTACACTTGCGATGGAATTAATCGTGGCAATCTGGGTTGAAGTTTGAACCTCTTGAAAATAATGATATGACCTTTCTTCAAAAAAGCTAACAGCGCCTTATCAAAAACAAAAGCTGCAAGCTAAAATTATCATAAGATCTTTTTACACTGATGTTAACAATTTTGAATATCCAGAAACCTAAGAAAGGAGACCAACTTCTGTTCCCAACAGTCTTGTTTTTTTAAAATTATTTTTTTAATACTACCATTTTTATTGTAAGATTTCAAATTGCAATGTTCAAATTTCCTTTCTTGTGCTTAACATTTTTAACCAAGGACCTGTACCCGGGGATTCACCTTGCAATTGTTTGCTTTTTTAAAGCCGATTCTTTAATGAAATTTTGATTATTCAAATCAATGTGGGGGTGTAGGGGTGGGGGGCTAAAGGTAATTAAGGGGTTCAATTGTACTATGCAAGTAGGGTAAAAACAAAAATTTACCTGTATGTATATACATTGATGAATCCCCTTAATATAATTGGATCTTCTCCTGTAGTGGCACTGGGTGTTCAATAATAATTGCTTTAAGTTTTCTTTTGGTGTAAACAGAAAGTTCCCTGTTATATAGATGATTGGGTAGAGTTTGTAGAGAATTATATTTTGTAGATGGTTTACCCCTTGTATACGGCCAGTTTGGCCATGTTTATGAATGAAAATACATTTACTTGATAAAAAAAATTAATAATAATTGCTTTAAGTCACAGGTTCATATTCCTAGTGTTGTATTCTTGCATTTTTCTTTTTTGAAAATGTTGCATTCTTGCATTTTTTTAAAATCTCCTTGGTAGAATTTCTGGCTTCGCTACTGATTCAAATTTCAAAAACTCAGAAAGACTATAGAAGCTAACTAATATTGGACAAATGTGTGAGTTGAAAAGAATCTTTTGCTCTTTACTTTTACAATTCTAATGATAGATTACCGCAACATTGTTATGGAAAATGTTGTGTTTACTTTCGGCTCCTCCCCTTCTTTGATAGGAGATGGTCGATTTTCAACATTCTTTGGAATTTTCTTTCCGATCCTCCGAATGGAGTGGGAATTGCTAGAGTCTGCAGGGAATATTTCAGAAGAGGTAGCTGATATTAGTTTTCTGCCATTGACAGCAGTATGTAATTGTTGCTTGTTTTTTGGCACCATCTTTTGCTAATCACCTACCTTACACAATCACAGTTCAACCCAGGATTATGGGAGGGAGACATTAATGGACTCATTGGACATATGGTTGCTACCAACCCGAAAGCACTCAATGGTGAAATTATGACTTGCTTATTTTGGATGCTGCTTGGGTCATTTAGTAAAATAACAGCTGAAACAGAACCTTTGGTTGGTGATTTTTTTGTTTTGACTATCTGTATTTTTTTCGCTTTTTCGTCACCTGATGTGTTTCCCGTCTCCTTTTGCAGGATAAGAATGAGAACTGGTTATGCTGCTTTCGGGATCTGTTTGTCTTTATTGTGTCCCGTACGAGCCATGTCTTCAAGAAACATTTGTGCAATGTTGTTGCAAAATGCAAGATGCAGATATCACACTTCCTCTCAGAGTTCTTTACTGATGAAGGTTTTCTTTTAACTTAATCATTCTGTATTAGTGTTGTCATTACCAACCTATTTTTGTGTACCTGTCTTGTAATTTTCATCGTCTTTCCTTAAGAAGCAATATCTTGACACTCGAGTATATCAATTCATCGAAAGGCACAATGTGCTGTTAATCATGACACATTGTTTTGTCAATTTACTTCTCTCTAAGTTCTTTACTGAGGGAGGTTTAGAAACTGTTTCCTTTAAATTCATGTTCATTCGCTAAGCCGTCTTGCTATTATAAAGTTTACCTTAACATTCCTCTCTTTTAGTTAACGATCAAGAAAGTTCCATTCCTGTAGTAGTCGTTCATCATCTTTTAAAGGCATTCTTATGTTGATGCTTAGCTTAACAATTCCTGGATAGGCAGTGACCTGACTGTTACTGCTAATAATGGTGGCAATTTTCGGTACACGTTTGCATATTTACTTTCATTTCTGATTGGTAGTTTCATTTGAGATTAAGGCCCTCGAATTGCGATCTTTTCTGCTCAAATGAAAACCTTACCTTGTAAAAAGAAAATCTTTTCAGCTCAAATGAAATGGTTGCTATGCAAGCTCTTAAATAACATTAGTATCTAAAAGCATCTGTTAAATACAAGCATGTTGAAACTAGGATACGAGTGAAGCTAGTAAATTTGTTAATAACATATCTGAAGTTCATACAAGTTCTCTGGTGGAGAATTGTCAATTTATCTCTGTAGGGAATCGATCCATCACCTTTCCTTTTCTCAGCAAAAAAATGATTTCTGTGTTTTCCTTGCATCGCACAGAACCCTAAACCCTTCCATATTAAAATCTGTATTATATTGATAAAGTAAAATCAACCCAACAAAAGAAAAGATTCTTGTCAATTCTTTTTAGGGAGTTCTCTAGATAAGAAATTGGGGAGATGTTGCACTGAAGAGTATATTCATAATGGACTAGCCTTCCAGGTTTGTAAGGATAAACTTTGTGCATCTTGTATAGTCTCTCAAGGCTAATTCTGAGCTCTGCACATCAAGGAAACAAAACGGATAAAAGGCAAAGATACAGTCTGGGATAACTGTAGAATGTGATTGAACTTCCTAATTTTGCCAACAGTAGGAGGTCTGATGAAACTTAAACTGAATTTTTGAAAGGTTTATTTCAGTAAATGAGCCCATGTCAGTTGCTTGAATAGTAGATAGTTATGATGGCAGTAATTTCCTTGTCAAAAAATGATGGCAGTGATGCTTATGTGATGTTAAGGAGTTGGTGAGGATGTCCATTCTGGTGTAGTTAACTATCTGGAATTTTCCCTTCACTGCTCCTCTATGATCCTTCTTAAAGGATTTGTGTTACTGTTTTACTATATATTTGGATGTTCTGATCCTGCAGGTGTTTCTGCTGCTCCCCTTATTGGAAGTCTTCAAGTTTTTACATCTCTTTGCGCTCGCCCGGATGAGAGTCTCACTTTTCAACTCTTTGCTGAGTTTCCCGCGATCCTTGTTCCTCTATCAAGTGATAACCAGGTTTTGCATATACTTCTTAAATCTAAACTGTTTCAGCAAAACAACTCAGACTATTTTATTAATTTTTTTTAGTGTTTCTCTCTTTTGTAAAAAGACACATTTTAGCTTGTCTTTTTATTGGAGGAAAGGGGAAACCTGCCTTTTGCTTTTGATGGTGTTCTGTTTCACATTTGAAAGCGACATACTTATTTTCTGTATGTAGGATGTGCGCACAGCAGCAGTGAACACCATTGAAGGACTTCTATCCTTGTGGTCACGCGTTAATTTATCCAGATCTAAAAATGGTATTCCTCTCTGGCAGAAGTCAGTTAACTCTCGTCTACTTGTTGTATACCCCACTCCTTGTACGGGGAATTTTCCCACATCGACAAAATAGTAACCCCCAAGAAAAGAAGGTTCTCCAGTGATGTATTTCTCTTCCATATGGCGTTAACATTCTGCAAAATGACAGGTCTTCATGCTGTCTGGGTTAATTTTCTGGGAGAACTATTGGGCTTAATGGTTCAGCAGAAGAGATTGCTAATATCAGACAAAAATGTCCTCTCATCATTGTTTTCATCATTGCTCGGCAACTCCAACGATTCTCTCTTAGTGCGACACAATATTGGAAAGAGGTTGGCTCTGTGCTCCAATAAACCCATCCCTTTTGCAGTAAATGTTTCATTCTTTGCTCCATTTTGTTTTTTGGTCTATTTAAAAAAAGATAGATTGGTTTCTGTTGTGGCCTGCGGGTGGGGAGTGTGTTTCAGTTACTTAGTTGAGTATGCTAACAGACTTAAAGTAATGTTATTTTCGGGTAATGACATGGACTTACAAATTACTATTAATAAGATTTTGAGAGTGTACTTCATCAAAACAAAGTTTTTGAGAGTATATCTCGCTGAAGAATTTAATTGTAATGATTGTTGCACTACAGCTTTGTTGTTGCAATCTGATGTAAAACAGGACAGCATAAAAGATAGAAAATGGATAGAAATTGGGAGATGTTTCGAGGATAGGTTTAATTCCATAAGTTATATGGAATTGTATTATACCCTTCTATTTTTGGTGTAAAGAAAATTGTGTAGAGGAAGTAGAACAGTTGGTTCATCTTCTAGGTTCTATGTAAATACTTTTAGCTTTTCCTTGGTTCTAAAACTTATTCGGATCTCCAGCATGCCCTTAATGCTGAGGAATACAACAATACGTGTTTCAAAAAAAAAAAAAGATAAAGAAAATGGATAGAAATTTAAAGCTAGACACAAATAGAAAAAAAGAGTAAACAATAATTAGATTGATGAAAAGCAAATTACCTCCTAGATTGGATACCCCAACACCTAGACTGTAGAACCCCTCAAGAAGATGGTAATTCCTCTTGCAAGTTCCTCACCAAAAGTTGGAAAATATCCGAAGGCATAGTCAATTTTCATCACTAAGATTCATACATTCAACCAAGTCTAATGAAAATTGAGCCCTAAAATTGCTATTTATATTAGGTCTAACCAAGAGCTAACTACTGCCAAAAATGCCCTAAAACCATGGGAGAAGTGCAATTTATCCGTTTCTGAAAATCTGGACTTTTGCTGGACTCTCGTGATTGTGCATATGAATCTGCGGTTGCGGCTTCTAATCTTTTACGGGCTTGTGGTGACTCAGCTAGCATTAACGGTCGCACAATGACATCTCGCTTGCGGTTTCTGTGTGTCCAAACCTTGCAGTAGCTTTATGCATTTTTGAACTCTGTGTGACCCGAGGCTTGTCTCTCCCCTTTCAAACATCCATTTTAGCATATCTTGAGCCTTGAGATCCTCCTTCCATGCTTCCTTTAAGCTCTCCAAGTTCCTGATATTTGGATGGAGGCGTCCAATCTTGCAAGTGTCATTACATCACAATCTCTATATCTCTAGGTGTTATCCCTGTGGATACATCAGATAAGAATTAACAGGCTTGATGGTTGCAAAGTTATTTTTTAGTTGTAAATGCTAAAATTCCCAGTTGCTTTCTTTAGAACTCGTTTAGGAGTAATGCTATCACCTCATGAGATGTAGATCTTTTAAGTAGGTGAAGGTCTGTAGGATTTTGCATGGACATTGGTGTCATGTCTGTATAGTGCAAGATAGGATGCATATGGTCTCTTGCTCAATTCCATGGTGCTACGGTCAAAGTTTTTCATTTTCTCAGATCAATTGGAGTTTGATTTATATTTGTGTTCATTTCTTAGCCTCACTATCATTGATAAGATTTCAGTTCATGCACTTGGTTTAGATAAGATGATGTTTTCATAATCTACCATTTAAATGCTTTACCCCATGTGTTCCATTTTATATGCCACTCTTTCCTTTTTGCTCTGTTCCAAAAAGGACTCCTTTATATATATGGAAACTCTTTAACTACAAATTTCCCGTTTTACCTTAATTACATGCTCATAGAAATGTGATGATAGGTAACCACAAGTTCCAAGGGTACTTTTTGTATGTGCGAAAGTTTTCTTTGCTAAACTCCATGCCAAGTCAAACACCGATATAAATGAAACCGAGTGATATTAATTTGATAGATTCCCCTTTTCAGATTTTGTCTTTCTCTGGGAAACTCTGTCTATGTGTATGTGCTTTATCCATCCCAGTTCGTTTTTTGTGGGGTAGGTATTTAGTTTCTTAGTGTTGTTTTGTTCATCACCAAAGTGGAGAGCTTTACGTGGTCTTTGGCCTATAAATAAGCAAGGATCAAAAGCCCAAGAGGATATGGAGAAACAAGCAAGAAAAACGAACCTCAATATATCTGTTGACAACTTCATGTGACTCAAAACATATACTTCTTCGGGAGAAACCAATATCAGATTGCATCAGCTCCCTAACAATTATAAGGATAAACAACAACATACCCGGTGAAACCCCATATTTCACTAAGTGGGGTCTGAGGAGGATAGAGTATACGCAGACCTTGTGTAATGTCCCGAACCATGGCTTGAGCGAAACACGACACTCGGTGTCTGACTGCATTTGACTGAGCGAACCACATGGGCTGCTGAATCAACACGGGCATTGAAAGAATGAAATAATGATGATACTAACTTATGTAAAATATGGTACTGAAATAGTCTAAAAAATATATTGCGGAAATATCTGAAAATATAACAAGTCTGAAAATAATGTTGACATGCTAAACTAGTCTAGTCTATGGAACCTCTCACATGAGTCTGACTGCAAAACTGTTTACCAGAACAAGGCCCTGGCATACCATTAATAATAAGCATGATATGTCAAATTCCCGACCAACACCCCAAAGGAAATTGGGCTCACCAATAGCTGATACCGAGGCAAAGCCCAACAAGCAGATCCGTTGTCCTGAAATTCAGTACCTGCATTGTGAAGTGTAGGCCCCGGGCAAAGGAACGTTAGTACATTTGAATTGTAATGTATGTAAAGCAACGCAACTGAAGAAATAAGCAAACACATGAAATAATAGGACATGAAACTGTAACATTTGCATGAACATGATCTGACACGAGTATAAAACATGTGTAAAATCTGTAAAGCTGTGTATCTGTATATCTGTGGGAGAGCATTACAAAACCGACATGAACCACCATGCGTGAACGTGGAGTCTGATCTTTGCCCGATCAGTTAAGCCATCTCGTACCTTGTCGGAGTACGAGACATGAACATGATGGATCCAATAATTCCATAAGGGGTAATAAGAAGGTATCGTCCTCTTGCGGAGCAACCCTTATCCTACGTAGTTTCAGGCTATCTGTGCCTTCTCGATAATCTGTGCAACTCCCAAACATGTACTTGCAAATAGTTGGCTTATAAGCCCATGAATTTCATGAAATAACTTGTAAAGCATGATTTGTAATTATAATTTAACATGTAAATAAATATATAATATAAACGGTGTAAAACATGAAAACATGTATGACTTCATGGAACTGAGTGATAATGATCATAACTTGTATTTAAGAACTCATGGAATTCAAAGCATGCGTTCCTGGATTAAGGACATGTTCATGACAATCATAATGACCTATCATGAATACAATTGATGAATTGTGATATAGACATGACGTATAATATTACATGTATTAGAGTTATCATGCTAATGGAACAAAACCCTAAACTTATGAAGAACTGATGTTTTATGGAAGAACGTGGCGTGGGGAAGAACATGGATATTCCCACATGTAGATAGAAGCTCTACATACCTTAGTCGCTCCAAGACTTGAAGAAAAGGTCTGAACCTTTGAAGAAGAAATCCAAAACTTTGAACTTGAAACGTTGAGAAGAGTTTTCACCGATTTTTATAGCTATTGTTCATAGCTCAAACCACACTGTTCCGTACCTCCAAATTCGATATGTGCCGTTCACATTTAATACTTATATGTTGTGACCACTCAGTTAAAATTTGGGCTCGATCCAACGGTTAAATTATCGGAAAACGCCAAAGGAGGCTATTTGGTCGAAGAGAAAATCTACAGCAAATTACTAGGGTTTTGCGTGATGAAGTGCATCTAAATCAATCCTATTTCATGATTCTACCAACCATTAAATGTCTAAAACATAATAATAACTCCATATAATCCATTAATGATTGAGGGACTTACCTTTTTGAAGAAATCGCAAAGCTTCATTCTAAGTTCGGCCTTGAATGGATTTTCCATAATCTAGTGATTTCAAATAATGATTCGGTGTTATTCTAGTGTTAACTTAATATAATCGACATAGGGATTTGAATAAGAACTCACATTAGGTGTTTGGTAGCAGCTCTAGTCGAAAATCCTTACATAAAATGTTTTAGGGTTGTTTTTATAGGTTATCATAAAGGCTTGGGCCTTAAAATCTAATCCTACAAGAATCGGGATTTCCATTTTACACGTCCTCAGTAAATCGGCCATAACTTTTTGTACAGAACTCCGTTTGACGTGTGCCTTATATGGATGAAAAGGTATTTCAAAGGGCTACAACTTTCATGAAGGAAGTTTTCCCAAATTCCTTATAGATTTATCTGTATACTCGGTTTAGTGAGGCTTGCTGGAAACTCACTTTAAACATGATCCGTAGAGTAGCTTCCGACTCTAATTTTTCCTAAGACTCTTCTTATGCCTTGATTAGTTTTCAAAACACTCACTACTCATCTTGGTTCCATCATTTTTTCATCATACTGTTCAAATCATAGGCCGACGTTACAAGGTAGAGAGGTTGTTTCCGCCTTTCCGGTAGACCCTCGGCATAAGAACCAGCAAATCAAAGCAGTACCCAAAGGAAATAACGAGAACGAATAAGTCATGTCAAAATACTTCAAAAAGCATGCTAGAGCAGTAACAAACACAAAAAAGGATAATGACAACCACAAATTAATACGATAATCAAAGTACAAGAAACAACAAATAGTAACATGAATCGAAGAAAAAGAAACTACAAAAGTAATACTACGACTAATGATATGAAAGGATAAGCGGGGCAACACTCAACTACCTACTAACCGTCTACCGTAATCGGCGTCCGCCGTAATTTTCTATCTAAGGTCATGTCATCGGTAAGCTGGAACTGCGCCATGTCCTATCTAATCATTATAAAGATAGAATGATATGAAAAAAGAAATACAGGCTAGCAAAAGCGGAAAGAGGAATATTATTCGAGAATCTACAGGATCATTGTAGTCTTATCAGATGTCTGCATCATCTTATGTACAGTCACCATTGTTTTTGAAATATGCTGGCATTAATGGAGGTTGCTTATTTTTGCTTTTGCAGATTTGATAAGACAACTAAAGATGAAATCCTGGCTTTCTTGATAGGTTCTGCCCTTAAATTTTCTGCATACGCAAAGGTTGGCGTTCTTAATGTGTTTATAGTTTATACATGAAATGTTTTGTTTTCTTTTGACCTTTGCTACAACTGTCAAAATTGGTACACAGCTGAAGATTTTGTCGTTGCTCAAAGGCGTTGGAGATAGGGTACTACGTGTTAATGGTGTTGAATCATTAATGCTTGATCTTCTTGATAGACGCCAGAAATGTCATATTGGGTATGACAAGTCATGTCATAAGTTGTCACAAGTTGAAGTCACCATTCTTTGTCTTCTACTGGAGGTAAACTTGTAAAATATGTAATTCCCTTCTAAGCTCCTATTATGTTGATCTAACCTTCTCAAAAATATGACTTGGAATGTTGTTGTTCATAGATTTGTATAGAGCCTTCTACTACAACTGTCAGTGACCTTGACGTCTTGGACCCTATATTGAAAACCTTGCAGGTTAGCTGGCCTTTGTCCTGTACCCTCCCACCTTTTGAACATGTACCTATGTAAATTTCTATACTTCGATGGATCTTAACCTTCCAAGAAATCTTCTGATAAAATGCCATAATTTCTGGCTCTAGGTCAGCAACGTTTCATCCGGAGACCCCGCTGTTCTGAAGCCTTGTATGACTGTCCTGGGGGATCTTAGCAATTCCTTCTATGCAAGTTTGAAGACAGAGACTCAGGTTAATGACCTTTTTTTTTTCTTTCTATGCAAGTCTGAAGACAGAGAGTCAGGTTAATGACTTTTTTCTTGATAAGGTAGACTCAGGTTAATGACTGAGCATTTATTACCTTGCTCTATGTGCAGAGACTGATGTGAAGCAGTTTTTCTTCACTTGTTTTCTCATGGATTTTTAACATAGCCGAGCTAAAGGACTTTGATATTAAGGAGAATAAAAAAGAGCGATGACATGATAATAATACTCCAATACTTCCTTAATAATACATTTTCTATTACTTTGGCTATTATATGTATACTTATTCTTTTTCATTTGGCTATTTTGCACATATGAAGTTTGTTGTTTTGGTTATGTGTTTCTGGGTGTCCATGTACCTGATGTATGCCTGATAAAGTACATGCACTGCTTGAACAGGATTTAGGGAAAAAATATTTAAACAATCTGGGAATTTTCATCTACTCTAGAGAATATTTGAAGGGTTTACATGTGGTAAATGCATTGTAAGCCTGCTTTTATGTTAACTTTCTTTGTGTTTCTGCAGGTCTGCTGTGCAGCCAGCATAAGATTTATAATGCATCACCATTTTTTTAGTGTCTATGGCAATGTAGTTGGCCTCCTTTAAAAGGATAAGAAGGGGAAACTATAGAAAAAAGTTGATTTCTGGCACACTTGTTTCTGTGGAAAATAGGGAATAAACGGTTAAGATGGAGAAAGTCTTCTCCATCACTCATAGAATCTCTTCTCAATTGCTTAATGATAAAAATATTCTCCTCATAGATTAATACAATTTTTTCCAATTTCATGCTGTCTTGGCTTCTTTTTTCTACTTCTGCTACTACTAAATTCTTTAGTACGTAGGTAGTGAATGGAGGCCTGACAGGCAAAAAATTCTCCTCTATCATAATAAGTTTTTCAATTTCTCAATATATGGATGCTTCATTCTTCATACTAGCCAGACTTCTTTTTGTTGACATGAATACTATCTAGACTTCTTTGACTACTTTTGCTGCTACTCTCTTTGTTCTTTCCGAGGATATAGTGCATGAACTTGAATCTCCTTCTTTTAACTAAGTATTTTTCCTGAAAATTTGTATGTGTAGATGTCATTGATCATGGTTTGAATTTTCAGGATCTTGTCTTTCGGCATCTTGTATTCTTGTTTCGCAGTACCAATGGGGATATACAAAAAGCTACAAGAGAAGCCCTGCTTCGCATTAATGTATGTTCCTAACTTTTTTTCTCATCTGATTTGGAGCGATTGTTCGCTGTTTAAGCATGTTCCAAGTTCCAGAATATTTGGCAACAATTAACATTTACTTATTAAGAAGTCTATGTGAAACTAATATGCCTCATTGAGATGAGAAAAATTGTGTCTAGAACATCCAAATCCAACTCTGCACGAGTTAAAAAGCGTTATTTTGCCTACACACATACCCGCTACTAGTGCGGTAACAAGTTACCAAAACACGTAGGTGAGAATGCTTGCTGTAATAGATGATAGACTTGGGAATCTGTCGGTGCATTCACGTGCAGATCATTCTTCTGGCACCTTGTATTCCAATAATGCTAGACTGCATTCCGCTTTGATCTGGAACCTGCAAATAGTTAAAGGCTTTCATATAGATTATAGTCTTTACGCTCTAGCTTATGGTAGACTTAACACCACTTGCCAATTGCAATTGAGAAGACCATACAGGTCCATTAGCCCTGATTTGTGTATCATGAGCTAGGGAGGTAGTTAAACAAAGTGGCATCTCTTTCAAGATTGTGAATGTATAGGAATGTTCATTCAGTTTTTTTGGGAGTACCCGGTCCAGTTTATTTGATTGTCGGTGTTTGGTTCAGTTTTTCTTTCTCAGGTTGATTTTCTTGATTCAGTTTCCCGATATGGGCCTCAAGTATTTTTGCTTAAAGTTACAAATATTATTTAAATACATAAAATCATTGTCTTATGGTAAAGAGAATCCACACTGTTTACTGATGTGGTAGACATCTATTGATATTCTTAAATTTATCTGAAAAAGATAGAATTTCATCATTGTGCTCTCCGAATCACCATTTTTAGTGGGAAGGAATAGTACACGAGCTGTTCTCGGACAAGCGAATCATTCCTCTATAAAAGAAAAGAGCTGAACTAGAGTCTTTCTCGTGTATGTGAAATTAAAACCAACAATTATGCCAAAAATCAGAAAGATTGCATCAGACGTTGAGCCTGAGGATATTGTGGGTAAAGTGAGCAAGCTTATGTGAAGCAAAAGATTAGACACCAAGAAGCGCTGCGAAGACAACGTCAGTGTAGTTGAATTACTCAATGTCAGATTTGTAATTATTTGTGTGTTTGAAAAGTAGAACGGAACTTCTAGCGGAAAAAAGGCAAAACCGAAGAATATACACCACAATCCTTGTGCTAAGAATAGGAGAGGTTTTGTTGGTCTAGAGGCTGACTTTGTACATACGAGGAATATCCTCTTTTTTCTGGTTACTTTGTGGCACAACCATGAGGTTCCAGTTTGTATAGTAATCAGGTGTACCTCGTAGACAACCATATTTCTTGCGTAGCCGCTCTTCTTTGTTGTTATACTTCATTTTATAAGGGCACTCTCCCATACGTTAACAATTTATTTGCTTTATAAGCAAAAATGCTAAGAAAATATTGCTGATGCCTCTGTTACCATTCTCAAAAAAATAATGCTGGTGCCTTTAAGAAAATTTTGTTAATGTTCCGTTGTCAAAATCAGAATCAGTTGTAATTTTTTTTTGGATTTGGTGGAGGTAAGAGAAGATGTTATAGAGGTGCATAATTTTCACAATAACATGTTGTGTTTGGATGGATGACAGGCTAGAATAGTTCAAAGACAATTCTTTCTTTGTTGAATACTCTGAGACAGTAATCTATCTGACATCTTTGTGGTTTGCAATTGCTTTTCTGTGGCACAAGCAATGGGGACTGGATGAAAATGACCTTCTATACTGAGTGAGGATTAGACCGTTTGTGTAGCTCGTAGGAGAGGTGTATATTAATTGTATATTTGCTGTTGATTATGGTCGTCTTTTCTTCTAAAGCTGTACATGAGAATTTGACGACCATGTTCACAGCTTGGCCATCACAATATCGTCTATGTATAACGTCCTGCAAATTTATGGCTCATTATGTGTCACAGTTTCGAACTTCCATATCCTTAAGTTAATTAACAACATAACCCACCCTTGTAAAGAAGATTAAGCATGCTGGACTTATTAATCCACTCTGTTACTCTCTCATGAGTTAAATTGGTGCTAAATCATCTTGTAGTCCTGCTAGGAAAGGATAGTGTATCTTCCATCTGTCCTAAATTCAGCAATGGCGTTTAGGGCTTTGTTGTTGTTGTTCTTCTTCTTTTGCACGCCCTATATAATTTGCGACATTTTACTATGTAAGGGTGATTTGTCTTTTTGCTAAAAATTGAAATAGTATTTAACTAAAAGATGCAGATGCTTACTTCATGCTGTTTTTTTGTTTCGTTATCTTGTATTTCAAAATATTTTATATGGACAACATAACATACTAGTTGTACACCTGGATAGAGACTTCTTTCTGCAAGTGAATGTTACTTATTTGTCTGACTTGATTATATATGAAGAGTGGAGTCTCTGGTATTTTTGTATCTTGCTAGGACTTTGTTGGCTACTGTCTGGTATGACTAACCGGAGCACTTCAAAATTGTAGAATTTAGTCTCCGATTAGTTTTCCTTTACCATGCTATGCACTGGCCACTGAGTAGCTAGTGGGGACTGACTGAATTCTTCTTCCAGATCACTTGCTCGATTGTTAGTCGGATACTTGAGTTCATTTCTGAGCAGAAAGTTTGGTCAATTGGGTCAAGGCATGAAAAGAAAAGGAAGAAAAGAATTACCTGCAATAACCGTGATGTTTGCCTTGATATTATTCCGGGAGGTGGAAATGTTGTTACTTTTGTTGGTTCTCTGCTTGATGTGTTGCTGTTGAAGAAAGACATGGAGAACAGGTCAGTTAGACTTGTCATACTATCACCTTATTGACTTGTCCATGAGTAGTGCTTTGTGCAGCAATGTAACTAATCTACCTTTATAGATACCCTTGTTTATTACTATTAATGCTATCACTTAATCATTTTGTAGAGCTTCTCTCATTTGTCCCTTGTTCAAGCTTCTTCACAATGCCTTCATTGATAATGAGTGGATTCATGTGGCTGCCAACCAGGACGATTTACATTATCATGCTTCATCTGAAAACTCTCAGAGCATTTCTGATGCTGCAGTTCACATCCAACAAGAGTTGCTCCTTATCTTGGAAGACATTACTGCTAGTGTCACATCTGAGGTTTTACTAGGGTCCCTTTTTGTCTAAATGGTGTTCTACTGAGTTACTTTGGGTTTCCTTATCCACATTTACTTGTGCGTTTTGCCAGGATGAAAATTCTAAGAACTTTGATGTGGAGCTCCTCATCAAGTGTACTCGTTCTGCAAGCAATATGGTCACACGCAATCAAATGTTGTCATTGTTATCTGCTATTTCCAGAGCTAAGCCAGACAAAGTTTTAGACCATATCTTGGAAATTCTTGTTGTCATTGGGGAATCTGCTGTCACTCAGGTCTTTCTTTTGAGCATATGAATTCTGTCTTTTTCCTTTGCCCTCTTTTATTTTTCAGTGCTCCTATGTTTCCATAACTGTTTTGAATTTATGCGTCAAATTTGACTTCGGAAAATTGAGCACCATCTCACACAGGAAGTCACATATTGGTCTGCATGTTGAAACTGTAGTTGAAACTAGAAGTTAATTTTTTTTTAAATTGGACACTCCATTTATGGTAATGAGTGTGTATATATTTATGTCATATCTCTTAGAGAGATTTTACATCTTTAAGTTCTCTTTCTACAGTGGGACAGCAATTTTCAACATGTATTTGAGGACCTCATATCTGCGCTTGTACCATGTTGGTTGTCTAAAACTGACAGTGCTGACGCATTGCTTCAGGTAATATGGGCAGCGTCTCCCTTATCAAAAGAAAATATATGTGTAGCATCCATGGAACTTCGTACTAATGCTGTAAATCTTTGCTTTTCCAGATCTTTGTAAATATTCTGCCTCAGGTCTCTGAACACCGGAGGATTTCAATGATTGTGCATGTTTTGAGGTATAGAATTCAAATTTTGAGCTGTAATGTGTTCTCTGGCTGTCATTTTCTTTAATACTCTTCTCTTGCAGGCATCTGGGTGAAAGTGTTAGTTTAGGATCATTGCTCTACCTCCTATTTCGTTCGCTAGTTGCGAGAAACTGCTCCTTCCTGTGTGACAAAAGTGATCCATCTTTCAGTTACTCAATTTCCCTCATAACTACACAATGGGAATATTTATTCGCTGTGAATTTGTTGGAAAAATATTCGTGCACAGTATGGCTTCCCTCAATTTTGATGCTTCTTCAGCGAATAGTAGTTAGTGAAAGTGATGCAACACTCTTCATGGAGCTGCTAGTTGCAATGTATTTCATTTCAAACAAACTCCAAGATCCTGAAATTGCTTTTAAGCTTGATTCAGGGGAAGATTCAGATAACATTCAGGTTTGTATCTGTTGTAATTTCTCTTGCACTACTGTTTAGTAAATGTTTGATAATTCTCCTTACCTCTTGCTAACTGAATAGTGTGTGCGTGCTTCATAATGTGAGGAATAATTCTCTTCTTGTGTTCATGCGATAAACTTTTTCGGGTTTGTATGCAGATGAATATTTTATTCTGTCCAATGGCCTTCTCGTTTCTTTAATATCCTTATAATTAAGTATTTTGGGTTCATAGATCATTGTTTTATGATCTTGCTTACCATCCTAGCTTGTTTCAAATTTTATTTGAGATGTTGATCTAAAATCCAGCAAAGCATGGAGGAATCCAGAAATTTCAAGAGTGCCTTTAAAGCTTTTCTACAAAACCATAATATTTCTTACTTGCGCTTGGCTGTACAGTAATATAAATACTTGAAGTTACCTTGACATACACAGACTGCTTCTTTTTGTTGCTTTCCATAGTTGAATCTTTTCTTTGCGTGGCACCAGTGCTTTATGTTCTAACCTAATAATATTCTGATTTTCCTTTCCCTAATTGGGGTCCTTCAGATTTGCCTTTTGTACTATTCTGAAATGACGACTGAATTTTAGCTCTCTATAGATATATGATTGCAGTGACACAACTTATACTGAGATAAAATGCCTTTATACTGAGAATTGATCACTTAAACAGAATGGTAGCTTCTGCTGCTGTTTTTTCTTGTGCATTGGCACAATTCTTTTTTTAACCCATTTATTTTATTGCTGGTGCAGTTGACAGTTGGAGAAATCATGAAGGAAATTGTTTGTCATCTTCAACTTGTTGACTCAAAAAGAAAGCAGATAGGTGTCCTTTCTGCTTTCCGGAAGGAGCTAAAGGAATATATGAATTCTGTTTTAAGTGCTGTTACGAAACGACTTACACCCTCCGTATACTTCAAAGCAATTGTTCAATTGCTGGGTCATGTGGATAAATGTGTGAGAAGGAAGGTAATATAGACACTTATCATTGTCATCATTATTCAGAAAGAATTTCTGGTCATAAAGCATAATTATACACTTGTGGCGGCTGCTATCTTTGGGAGCTTAGGCAGGTTACATGTCTTACATGGTGCATCGAGCAAACTGTTAGTTATACACTTGTCAATTTTTTTTCAATGTGCTTAGATTGAAAATGATTTCAGCATTTGGGCCTATTTCCTGTTGGAAACAGTATAATCGATTCACTCTCATTCTTTGAAATAAATGTGTTTTAGCATGTGGCATGTGAAACGGATTTATTTGGAATTTGTCCGGTTAAGCTAATTTGGTGTTCTTTTGATAAAGATGCTACTTTGGTGTTATTTCAGTTTTCTTGTGGTGATACTGTTTTTGTCTTGTATGTAACCGGTCCGTCTTTTATAAACAGGCTCTTGGAACTTTGTCTGAGACAGTGAAGGATACTGGCTTTGTTGGATTAAAGCATGAAAAAAGGGGTCCAGCTTTGAGTTCAAGGAGTTCATGGCTTCATCTGGACGATAATTCTTTGCAATCGCTGGACACTTTGTGTCTTGAGGTATTAAAATTAGTTAACTCACAGAGCGAATCAAGTATCTCTTTGAAACTGGCAGCAGTGTCAACATTGGAAGTTTTAGCAAACAGGTTTCCTTCAGACAATTCAGTATTTAGCGTGTGCTTAGATTCTGTTAGTAAAAGCATCTGTGCGGACAAATCTTCCCTTTCTTCTAGTTGCCTTCGTACAGCTGGTGCCTTGATTAATGTGCTAGGGCCAAAGGCGCTCCCTCAGCTGCCTCTTGTCATGGTAGGCATGATTAGGCAATCTCGCAATGCTTTGTCAACTGTAACAGCAGAAACCAAGCAAACTGATGGTGATGCTTCCATTGTTTCATCAGTTCAGAATGATTCCGTCTTTATGTCTATTTTGCTCGCCCTGGAGGCAGTTGTAAACAAGCTTGGTGGCTTTTTAAATCCATATGTTGGTGATATATTGGAACTTATGTTACTGAAGCCTCAGTACACTTCCACTTCAGAACTAAAACTGAAGCTGAAAGCTGAGTCTGTACGAAAGCTAATCACTGAAAGAGTCCCTGTAAGTTTCATGTAGTGCATTTCTTCTTATGGTATGATTTATACATGCAGTACTTTGAATGTCACTATGAACTCCTCCTACTCCTTGATTGAACAGGTTCGTCTTTTACTTTCTCCATTGCTGAGGGCATATTCTGATTCAATTACTTGTGGAGATTCTAGTGTATCGATTGCTTTTGAAATGATACAAAACCTTGTGGCTGCTATGGATAGATCATCGGTTGGTGCCTATCATGTAAGGATTTTTGATGTATGCTTACAAGCTCTTGATCTGCGACGTCAGCACCCTGCTGCTGTTAAAAATGTTGATGCTGCTGAGAAGTATGTCATCAATACGGTGGTGGCTCTTACCATGAAACTTACAGAAAAAATGTTCAAACCTCTTTTCATGAGGAGTATTGAATGGTCAGAGTCAATTATTGAAGAAAATGAAAATGCAGGGACCAAAAGTATAGATCGCTCTATTGCCTTCTATGGCTTGGTTAACAGTCTAGCTGAAAGCCATAGGTGAGTTATCAGCATATCTTTTTTTCCAAATCCATTCTCACTTATTCTTGTAATAATAATTTGATTTAGTTATACTTACCGAAAAAAATTGATTTAGTTATGAGACACAGCCAGTACAATTCTGCAAGTTGCTGTAGATCTCATGTGGATGAAAACTTTGACGGAAAGGTTGAAATATCCGGGACCAGATACTGATGGTCACAGTGTTACACTGCAACATTCAGTGGAGGCTTTTGGCATATCACCTATTCCTCCCCCATTCGCCGCCACCGACTCTGCTGATACCCCCCCCCCCCCCCCCCCCCAACCACTTCTTTGAGGGGTGAAGGAGGTGCTTTTGTTTAGAGTTCGGTAGTACCTCAGAAATTTCTGCAATAAACTTAGACTGATACCTGAACCATGAAATAGTAGTTTTAGCCGATGGACTACAAGGTTCAGTTTTTTTTTGACCGCCCACTACTAGCTTATGATTCTTAGGACTCTCATTATTAGGCATTCATCCATGCAAAAGTTGTTTTTTATGACTTCTCCTGTGTTTCTTTTCCTTTCCTTCATTGCGCCAGTCTTTCCCTCTCTGAGGCACCTACAGCAAAAGGTGTGTAACTCCTTGTTTATTATATCACCTTGGCTTCTATATGAATCCTTTCTGGTTGAGCGACTATCTAGGAAATTTTTGAGATTATTGCAACAGTATTCTTATAAGGTGATACTTATTTTCTAGGAAAAGCTTGAGTTTATCGCAACAGTACTCTTATAAAGTGAAGCTTAATTGCCCTGATAAAAAATAAATAAATGAAGTGATGCTTAATTGCTCCTTATCAAACAAAAAGTGATGCTTAATTGCCCTGATAAAAAATAAATAAATGAAGTGATGCTTAATTGCTCCTTGTAAAAAAAAAGCTATGCTTAATTGCTGGAATATTTCTGAGAGTTAGAATATTGATATTACGTTTCACCTCAGGTCGTTGTTTGTACCAAACTTCAAGCACTTGCTTGATGGCTGTGTGAGACATCTCATGGATGCTGAAGGTGCAGAATCGACTCTAAAACACAAGAAGAAAAAGGTCAAGCTTCAGGAAAGCAGCAGCAGGAAGAAGGATGCAGATAGTGGGTTGTCCATCGGTTTGTGGCATCAGAGAGCTTTGATTTTGTCCGCCCTGCATAAATCTTTCCTGTATGACACTGGGAGCCTGAAGTTTCTAGACTCAGCAAATTTCCAGGCAAGTTACACTCCCTACGCCCTTTTCTGTTAATTGCATATTTGGAGAAGCTCACTAAATCATTGTTTGCATTTACTGTTTGATCTAGTATAACAAGTACTTTTTCATTCTTGACAATACATGATATTCTTCTTTTATCATTTTCCATCTGTTTGTGTAAGGGGAACCTCAATGAATAAGTTTGTTTTGTATTGCAAAGTACGTCCTTACTCAACACATGAATGCCAATAATATTGATAGATTATCCCTTGGTTTGGTATTTGTAAAGCTTCAATTATTATTGGTAATATGGATAGCTCATTCTTAATTGTCAGTTGCTTGTTTAACACAAGCCAGACTTACTTTCTATGCCAGTATAAAAAACAGTGGCTTCAATCTGGTTTGTCACAGGATTACTTTATTTTCTTTGTTTTATGAGGATTTAGTCAGGAGCGAAGGGAATCTGGTAAATCAAGCTTGTGAATGAGAACTTAATTAATGTTCTGAAACTTTTGATCCTTTTGTGGGGGGTGGGTGGGTGGGGGATGTTTCATGAACATCTCCTGTTTGGTACAAATTTTAGCTGAAACAAGGGTATATCGTGAATGTTGGAGAAGGTACTTTAGCTGGGTTACGTCAGTGGTTATTTGTTTCATCCAACATTATTCATATTAATTTTGATTTATGATTTTGCTGAATACAAGTTGCTCCGCATACAATCAATTGAAAATGTGTTTAGTGATATAAGGTGTAAAAAATGTGTTGTACTCAACAAAAAGTTGTATGAGTAGAAGTTAGGTTCTTGTAGCTGTACAGCTGAAAGTGCCATAATTTTTTCCAACCATTCTGTTGTTCCCTCAGTCGACTGACATTCTTCGTGTTTCGTTAGGTTCTTTTAAAACCAATAGTATCGCAGCTTGTAACAGACCCACCAGCTACCCTGGTGCAATACCCCAACGTGCCGTCAGTGGAAGAAGTTGATGATTTATTAGTTGCATGTGTTGGCCAGATGGCTGTAACTGCTGGTTCTGACCTCCTCTGGAAGCCGCTAAACCATGAGGTGATTACTAAATTTTGCAACTGTTTATTGCTTACTATTTATCTATTTTCAGTTCTCTGATCATAGTGGATAAATTCCTGGTCTCAACTACGTTTCATGTACATTTATCTGTATAAGCTCCTACCATAGTGAACCCTCCAGAATCCCTCTGTTAAGAAGTATGAGAGGAACTAAACTATAGATTCTGTGTTTACTTTCTTGTTGTTTTCTGTAGCTGATATCTGAGATCAATTCGGCACTTCTAATGATTTCTATGAGCTATGCGGGTTGTATCATATGTCAGTTGGTTAAATGTTCGTTCTTTGGTAGTGCTTAAAATGGCCCTCCTAAGTCAACCCTTTGCTGTTGCTGTCATGCTATTGGTATGGCTGCTATAAGATATAAACTTTTTTCTATGCAAGTCGTTTGAACTAATTGCATCCAAAACCTTATTTTACGTTTGGTTTGTTCATTTTTTGCATTTGAGAATAATACTAAATACAACACGAAAGGCTAATTAAACCCGTTTTTATATGTTGTGGGAGTTACCAAAAAATTTGAGTCCGCTGCTCATCCTTGCAAGATTTGGGTGTAATTTCTCAATTCTGTTTATTCATCAAATTCTCCCCTTTCTCATTGCACCTGAGACATTACCTGTTAACCTGCTAAATTGGATAAATGCATGAAATGGCGTTTATCAATTTACACGCCTTTTATGCAGAAATCTACCACCGATGTCTTGTCCTGATAAGATCATTCGTTCACTTCTTTGGTGTGCTTTATAATATTTCAGAAAGTGGTTTTGACCGTTCACACTATCTATATAGGTGCTGATGCAAACTCGTTGCGAGAAGTTGCGCTCCCGAATTTTGGGGTTGAGAATTGTTAAGTATCTAGTGGAAAATCTGAAAGAAGAGTATCTGGTCTTATTGGCCGAGACCATTCCCTTCCTTGGGGAACTACTTGAAGATGTTGAGCTTCCTGTCAAATCTCTTGCACAAGAAATTCTCAAGGAGATGGAGTCGATGAGTGGGGAAAGCTTACGGCAATATCTCTGAACTCATTAAGCTAAACTTAATTGTGAAAATCTATAGAAGCTAGCCCCCCCTCCAAGGGTGCGCAACGCAGGGATTTTGCCTCTGTTTTGAAAGATAACGAGCACCTTGCAGCATTCTGCCCAACCTAGTCCTGCATACTGTGGTATCAGGGCACATATACGACACTTGGCAGGACCGAACAAACTGTGTACTTGTGGGCTGATATCATTATTTTCCCGTTGTGGAAAGAGCTCGGAAATCTGAGGATGTTCGAGATAGTTTTGTAGCTGGTTATGTAGGACGTTTTCTAGGATATAATAGCCTCTTTCTAAGATGTATATATATGCACGCACAATTTGTTGTGGCCACTCTTTTTTTTCCTAGATGGGAGGCAATTTTGTTGAAAAGGAAAGACAACTGAGTATACTGCTGTTGTCAACAGTAAATGTATTTTGTTGAACTCAGGAAGAATAGTCAAATTGTTTTCAAGCACAAAGCTGCTACATTTTCTATTATTACCACGTCTGATATAGTTGTGCCCCATTTAGTATAATTGTCAAATCAATATCTAACATCATGAGCTTAGTCAACTTAAATTTTAAAATCAATTGGCTTTCTTCTTGATGGAACTATAGAAAAAGCAGTAGGAATATTACTGATAGTCCCATTGTGCAGTTCAGCTGTGAATTGTGGCTTATCTATTAGATAGTGAATTCATTCTCACCTTTGGACTTTGTTGTTTGGTTTTTTAAGCTTTTACAATATAAATTAAATAAGAAAATATTTGAGTTTAATAGCGTTTGGAATTTGTATATTTGCACCTGAGAGCTGTTAATTAGTACTCAAAGTAATTATGACCCCAGATCTTTCAGTAGCATCAAAATGTTCGTTTTAGAATTCAAGATTGTCATTTATAAACTTGAAAACACATTCAGCAACTTACCCCCTCCCACTTTGATCCAGAAGAAACACCCCAACACTCAGAATGCATATAATTAAAGAGTTGATATCATTTCAAATTTGCTCTTAAACTATGTGAAATGCTCTTAAGATTTGCCCTCTGTTGATATTTGCGGTCAGATTTGCCCCTGCCATTACATAAATAGGTTAGATTTGCCCTTATTGACTAACAACGAAGGTTTTCCAACTAGTGGGTGTTTTTTTACAAAATAAAATGGTTAATTAGCCCTGAATTATGCAAATTGATCTATATTTCCTCTGAACTTTTAAGAATAAGGTTAATTTTGTTGTTGTTAATAACAAGGTTTCATCAAATACAAAAGCAGGAATTTCAAGGAAGAAACAAATTCAAGACACAATAAACTATAAAGAGAGTGAATGAATAGGATAGTTGATGAGACAAAATTCAGTGTTGTGAAGAGAGCTTGATCCTCATTTGTTTTGCATTTAATGAATGTCTTAATTTTAATTATCAAGTCTATTTATTTTTTAGGTCTAAATCTTGATCATTAAATGTATTTATATTTTTATTTTATTATATATTACAAATCACTTAATATGACTGAATAGATCTAAGTGATTAAGATCTGTAACAAAACCTTAGACCTTATTATTTTTATTTAAAATTAAGATCTCTGAATTTGGATATTAAAGTGTGCACCAAAATTGAAGCTCCTTAGTGCGTCTTGGTTGATTTCCCTTCCTTTAACTAATCTAAATACACATCTGAATATTAAGATACTGTATTAAGATCTAAATACTAAATAATTAAGACTGTTTATTTTTTCCACATCTGAATGTATAATTTTTTTTTTAATTTTATGCTCCACTTAATTTTTTACAGAATTTGTTCTTTAAGCATTAGAAATTTGGAACCAATATCTTGACCACCTTCATGATTTGAATCGTCTCACTAAGATCCTTGTATCTATCCTTGGAGTAGTTATAAAATCTAACCTCAATTTCTATTTCAGGATTATTAAACGTGCAAGGAAGAACGCAATGAAATAGACAAGATCACTCTACAAGGCAATAAAACAAGCGGAAATATTCTTAAAATAAATAAAGAGCATTAAATACAACAAATTGAGTACAATTCATTTGATTTGAAATGATTGTCATCTTTTGAACTAAATTGCAAATTAAATGTTTTAGATCATATAGATCAGAAGTGTTACTTTGATTACAGGTGTGTTGTGCTCGATTTCTTTATTCAATGTTTCAATAATGGTTAAGGCAATGAATACGTTAATTTGTAGCTGAAAAAAAAGAGGAGATATGTGCTTATTTTAGAGGTTTGAAGACACTATTAAAGCAGAGATAACAATCTTGGAAAAATGGTTAGCTACCACATATTCTCAGTACTTAAAGATTTAGTTGCTTATTTTGATGGATTCAATGACTGGAACTATTAATCGCTTATTACTGAGTGTTTTTTGACTGAAAACTGTTGTGTGCAATTGAGGTAGTTGAGAGTTTGAACTTATTTGTTGAAGTGAATGAGTGTTACTTAACCATTTTGTGAACTACATTGCATCATGGGAAAATTGATTATCTTGGCTAGAGAAGTTAGGAAGGTATGTTGAATTTCTTTTAATGCATATTTCATGTTAAACAAAGCAATATACCCGTGATATACATTTAATATACAAAATGTATATCACAGGAATACAGTGGACAGTGGCCTAGCTCGGCAGATATCGAGGCCCAAGCAGAGGCAAGGTCTGACCCATCACTGCAGATTAGCAAGAGGGCAATCTTGTATATATGGTATATATATTGGTAGTATATTGTAGTGTAAAAGTTACCTTAATTAGTGTTATACACTTACCATAATTGTATAGTTAGAATTATGGTAGAATAATGTTTTAGGAATATAATAGGAATAAGATTCTCCTATTTTGTAACTTGTATATATACCTTTCAATTAATGAAAATAATCAAGGGGATTATTTATTTCATGGTATCAAAAGTCTAGGTCACACAAAAATTTTCTCTCAAAGTTTTTGTCCTCCCTCTCGGCCGAGACCCCACCACTCGGGTTTTACCAAATTTTGTCTTCCGCTCTCAAAATCTCTCTTACTAATCCCTCTTTCACCTCTTGTTCTTTCGGTATGTCTACATTCAAAGAACTCGTTTCACCCTGCCCTTGTTGTTTCTAACATCAAGAATCATATCCCGTTAATTCTTGAAATAGAAAACGTCCAATACGTGACGTGGGCTGAGTTGTTCAAAATTCACGCTCGTTCGCATCAAGTCATCTATCACATCATCCCCGCGACTCTTGATGATACAGAGGTGCCTAAACGCGAGGATGATCCTAAATTATGGACAACGCTTGATGCCACTGTCCTTCAGTGGATATATTCTACTATCTCCACCGACCTATTGCAGACGATTATCGAGCCAGACGCTACGGCGATGGCCGCATGAGATAGACTGCGTGACATATTCCAGGATAATCAAAATTCCAGAGCTGTTACCCTTGAACAGGATTTTTCCCACGTCAACATGGAAAATTTCCTAACGCTTTCAAAGATATTGCAAAAGGTTGAAGGAATTGGCAGACCAACTCCGCAACGTTGGTGAGCCTGTTAGTGAAGATCGTCTTGTTTTACAGATGGTCGCTGGCCTATCCGAGGCCTATAATGGTGTTGGGACTCTCTTTCGTCAAAGTAATCCTCTTCCAAGGTTCTATCAAGCACGATCCATGCTTACCTTGGAAGAAGCCGGTTTGGCTAAAAAGGTGGCTACTAATGCTAGTCCCGTGGTCATGATGACTTCCTCCCCAAGTCCTCAAAATTATGGCAACAATTCGAACCAAAACCAATCCCACGGGGGCAACAAGAATGGCCGGAAAAATAAAAATCGCGGGGGCAAACGCGGTGGTTCAGGCGGCAGTCACGGTGGCCAAAGCAGTGGTAGTGGGCCCCCTCCAGTTTCTAGTGGGCGACCGAACCCCTAGTCTCAGCCTTGGGCCTCTGGGCCATGGGCTTGGACCAGTGGACAGTGGCCCTACGACCCAACTCCAGCACAATTTGCAACCATCGATCGGTGGGATTTCCAAAGAGCCAGACGGCCCATCGCCATCGGTCGATGGCGGCAAGAATTCCAGCGACTTGACCACAAAGAAGAACCCGATTCACGGAATACTTGGGCCCCGGCCTCCGCAAGCTCACCACGCAGCAGGCCCCGCTCAGATCGATATCGAGGCCGCAATGCACACACTAGGATTGACACAACCGGACCCAAATTGGTATATGGATACCGGTGCCACCACCCACATGACATCCGATTCAGGTACTCTCTCATCTTATTCTAATTTGAGCAACCCTCGCGGTATAATTGTCGGTAATGACAACTCTATTTCAATTCAGGGTTATGATCAGAAAACAGTGTCTCCCCCCAATCCACCCCTTATCTTGAAAAATACTTTACTGCTCCCAAATTGATTAAAAACTTAGTGTCTGTCTGAAAGTTCACCACTGACAATTCTGTTTCTGTTGAATTTGATCCTTTTGGTTTCTCTGTGAAGGATTTCAAGACGGGGAGTCCTCTCATGAGGTGTGATAGTAGGGGAGGTCTTTATCCTGTCACGCCCGGTGTTGGTCCATCGAGTCAAGCCTTTCCATCAGCCTTTACAGTCATTTCTCATTCCTTGTGGCATGCTCACCTTGGTCATCCGGGATCCTCTATTTTATCAGTTTTAGATAAAAATAGTTTTATTTCTTGTAAGGGTACGAGTCGTACTCCACTTTGTCAATCTTGTTCGTTAGAAAAAATTGTTAAGTTGTCATTTGTAGACTCAAATTCTCATACTTCAATGCCATTTGATATTATTCATAGCGACCTATGGACGTCTCCTGTTCTTAGTTCGTTGGGTCATCGATATTATGTTCTCTTTTTAGATGATTATTCTAAATTTTTGTTGACGTTTCCAATTGCGAATAAATCACAAGTGTTTTCAGTCTTCATAAAATTTAGAGCTTTCATTCGTACCCAATTCGAAAGAGAAATAAAAAATATTCAATGTGATAATGGGAAAGAGTATGACAATAGGGAGTTTCGGGAGTTCTGTGCTAATAATGAGATCAATTTTTGTTTTTCGTGTCCTCATACATCTTCACAAAATGGGAAAGCCGAACGCAAAATTCGTTCCATAAATAACATTGTCCGAACTCTCTTAATTCATGCTTCCATACCCCCATATTTTTGGTATCATGCTCTACAAATGGTCACATATCTCCTTAACATAATTCCTTCCAAAGGTCTGACATATTCTTCCCCCTCCAAATCTTATATAATAAGAACCCGTCTTATTCTCATCTTCGGGTCTTTGGGTGCTTGTGTTATCGTTATTCCCATCCACCACAATTAACAAACTTCAGGTTCGGTCTACTCCGTGTGTGTTTTTGGGTTATCCGTCTAATCATCGTGGTTACAAATGCTTTGATTTATCCTCCAAGAAAATTCTAATTAATCGCCATGTCATTTTTGATGAAACTCAATTTCTTTTTACGAAAGTTCATACTCCCGAGCCTCGTTCATATAATTTTTTGGATGACCAAATATCCCCGTATATTATTCGGCATTTTTCGGACATCTCCCGCACCCAAAACTCTCCAGCGGGACCACTGTCCGCTGGTCCCACTGGCACGTCTCGATCACCACTACCCAGTCCTCTCACTGGGCCGCTGATGATGGGCTGGCCTAGCCCACCACCGAATCGGTCCAGCCCCGCATCGCTTCTTCGCCCAGCCTGCGTCAGCTTTTGGGCCAAGAGTCCACCGCCGCCGCCACCCGTCCCCGAGCCCAAAGAAATTCCCAAAATCCACTCACTTCTTCCTCGAGTCATAGACCGGTCACTCGTAGTCAACGGGGTATTTTTACACCTAAACGACATTTTAATTTACATTCAAATGTCTCCAAAATCCCCCTTGCCCCGTAATTCTGTGTCTGCCTTAAACGACCCGAATTGGAAAATTGCTATGACTGATGAATATAATGCTCTTATTGATAATAAGACGTGGGAGTTGGTGCCCCGTCCCTCTGGTATTAATGCCATCAGGTCTATGTGGATTTTTGCTCATAAGGAAAATTCAGATGGGTCATTTGCTCGACATAAGGCGCGACTTGTGGGTGATGGTAAGACTCAGAAGGTTGGTATAGATTGTGGGGAGACGTTTAGTCCAGTGGTCAAGCCGGCTACCATTCACACTGTGCTTAGCTTGGCTCTCTCAAAGGCATGGCCTATTCATCAGTTGGATGTCAAGAATGCTTTCCTACATGGTGATCTCAAAGAAACAATCTATATGCATCAACCATTGGGATTCATGGATCCCAACCGTCCTCATCATGTCTGTTTATTGAAGAAGTCCTTATATGGGCTTAAGCAGTCTCTACGGGCCTGTTATACGAGGTTTGCTGACTTTGTTTCGACTATTGGGTTCATTCACAGTAGGTCAGATAATTCCTTGTTCATCTACCATTGTGGTTCCTCTTTGGCCTACATTTTGTTATATGTGGACGATATCATTTTGACTGCCTCTTCTGATGCCTTACGCCAGTCTATCATGGCCATGCTCAGCTTTGAGTTTGCTATGAAAGACTTAGGGCCTTTGAGTTACTTTTTAGGGATTGCCGTCAAGCGTCATTCAGATGGTTTGTTTTTGTCTCAAAGAAAGTATGCGGCTGAGATCATCGAGAGGGCTGGGATGTCATCCTGTAAGTCCACTTCCACTCCAGTTGATACTAAGCCCAAACTTGGTGCCGCGGCCGGCGTCCCTTACGAGGATCCGACTCGCTATCGCAGTCTTGCAGGGGTCCTCAAGTATCTTACCTTACCAGACCGGATATTACGTATGTTGTTCAGCAGGTGTGTTTATTTATGCATGATCCCAGAGTTGAGCACATGAATGCAATCAAATGCATCATTCGGTATATTCAGGGTACACTGGACTATGGTTTACATTTGTATCCTTCATCGACATCCACACTTGTCTCATACACAGATGCGGATTGGGGTGGTTGTCCGGACACCAGACGATCTACGTCTGGCTATTGTATGTTCCTTGGCAACAACTTGGTCTCCTGGTCTGCGAAGCGTCAGGCAACTCTATCCCGCTCAAGTGCAGAGGCCGAATATGGAGGGGTAGCTAATGTGGTCTCAGAATCATGTTGGTTATGTAATTTGCTTTTGGAGCTTCATTGTCCCATTCAGAAGGCAACCTTGGTATATTGCGATAACATTAGTGCCATCTACCTTTCAGGTAACCCGCTTCAGCACCAACGCACTAAGTATATCGAAATGGACATTCACTTTGTCCGTAAAAAGGTTGCTCGGGGTCACGTTCGCGTATGCCATGTCCCGTCCCGATATCAAGTTGCAGACATCTTTACAAAGGGTCTACCCGCTGTCCTTTTTAAAGATTTTAGGAACAGTCTCAGTGTTCGAAGACCGCCCGCTATGACTGCGGGGGTGTGTTAAACAAAGCAATATACCCGTGATATACACACTTAATATACATAATGTATATCACAGGAATACAGTGGACAGTGGCCCAGCTCGGCAGATATCGAGGCCTAAGCAGAGGCAGTGCAACGGCCCATCACGGGCAGATTGGCAGTAGGGCAATCTTGTATATATGGTATATATATTGCTAGTATATTGTAGTGTAAATGTTACCTTAATTAGTGTTATACACTTACCATAATTGTATAATTAGAATTATGGTAGAATAAAGTTTTAGGAATAGAATAGGAATAGGATTCTCCTATTTTGTAACTTGTATATATACCTTTCAATTAATGAAAATAATCAAGGGGATTATTTCTTTCATTTCCATTGAAGGTTGAATATGTAAAGTCTGTGTTTTACTTTGAAAAGGCTTTACCTCAGGCTTTAACTTTAGATATTCTCAAGTTATTCTTGATCATTGCAAATGGATGATGAAATGTAAAGGTATACTGAATGCAATAGAGGCAAGGACTTAACTGGTGAATTCTTTCGGCATCTGACTTTGCTTTCATAAACATCTTGGATGACCGAGATGGTAAAGTGGCTTTGCTCATGGCGTTATTGTTCTTTTAGCTTATTTTTCTAAGCACCCTCCCATTTGATGATACAAATGATCATCACATGTAATCCATTTAAATAAACTATCTTAAATCCCTTATCGGAAACAACCTCTCAAGTTAGGGGTAAGATCTGCATACACTCTACTCTCCCCACTTGTAGGATTACACTGGGTTGTTGTTGTTGTTGTTGTTATATAATTATATTGAATCCATTCTTAAGCCGAGCGAGTTCTTTCTGCCCTGATCCGTTGGTGAGGGGAGTCTTATGTACCATGCATTGATGCTTTAAGGATTGATAAAAATTAAGAGTCCACCAAACAGAGTAGAGAATCAGGTTCTCGATCTATTCCCTTAAGTAAAGACAGAAAGTAAATAACACAAGATATTTACGTGGAAAATTGCTTGCTCAAGGGATTAAAAACCACGACCTACCAGAGTAGGATTTCCCAAACTTCACTATAACGAGCAACTTTAGATTACAACCTATTGCAACCTAAGGAGTAAACTCTTAATCTCTCACCCTGTACAACAACTCAATTGTAAGACCTTTACAATCACTATCTTGCAAAGAACACCCCTTGACTAACTCTAGTTAAGTAAACAACCGAGAAAGGTTGAAAATCTGTCCTATAATGACACTTCTTGAAAGTAGTGTAGGAATACAAAATAAAGACTAAAGAGACAAAGACTTAACAACTTAAGGACTCAATACATCTTCATTGCATCAGATATGGTCCTTAAGTTTATCATAGCTTTGTTCTTGAGAGAATCTTGAGAGCAGCAATAGCTGGCACTTGAGAAGAATATGATTTTAGGTTTTTCAAGTGCCAAGGTTACACTTGTAACATGTTATTTTTGTATGAGAGCAGGTGAGATGTGAGAGGGACGTTTCATAATTTGTTTTGACCTCGAGCAGATTGCAGGTTGATATCGCACTATTTCCAACAAGATAAAGCAACACCTTACAAATTGTAGAGTTGATCAGACGACGGCTAGAGGTCCTGATCACATCTGGTCCCTATTTGGTTCCTCAAATATGTTTGGCAAATCATCAAAACACGAAATAGCGTAACTTATCAATTTCTTTCTTTTTGATGATGACAAACTCATAATTGATATTCCCCCTGAGAATCAGATTCCCACTTGTTCCCCCTGAGAGTCAGACCTATAGTCTTTCAACACAACAACATTATCAACATATTAATTAACCGTCAACATATCAATCAATCACATTTCCCAATAATTTTCCCCTTTTGACATCATTGAAAAGAGTAACAATATTAGCACAAACATAAAGAAGTTTAGCAACATTAACTCATGGACACTGGGGCAACACAACATGAGAAATAAAAACGACAAACAAAGTAAGTACCATTACACAAACCAGAAAAAATGCCCAAATTTGATAATCAAACATAACAAAAACTTAGCAGTTTCAACAATACATGATGTGATAATTAAACAACCAAAAGTGCCAAAGTCATTAAAGGTTAGGTTTCAACAAGACATAAATTCAAAGGGATTTGAACATGCTAAAGGACAAAGGAACTAAGAAGATGGAGGGCTAGGAAAGAAATATCTTAAGGAGCCTGTCTACCCTCTCATTTGCAATCCTCTGATCATGGACTAGTTGCTCACGAAGCTCATCTACCTTATGCTTCAGCTTTTCATTTTCAGCCTTCAGTCGAGCATTGACTTCCTCCGTAGGACCACTGGGACCTAGTTCTCTCATTTTTTCGGCAAGCTGAAATTTTAAAATGGCATTTTCAGCCTGTAGCTTTTGGATATCAGCAGTAGCCTTTTCTTGAGCCTCAATTAAGTTTGAGATTGTGGAATTATTTTCAACTTCTCCTTTTGTCGGCACACACTCACATTCCTCTAAGGTACCTAAAGTGAACATTTGTTTCCTAGTCCCCATAGTTGCCTTTTCCACTTTAACATAAAAATAGTCAAAAACTTTAGTGAGAAAGAACTCGTAGGGAAGACCATGCCTAACATCCTTATTTTCTACCTTCAGAATGTGCTCTATCATAAGAGCGGGCAAGCTAATAGGAGTTGTTGACACCAAATTTTGTCCCATCTTTTATGATTTTATTTATAATTTTAATATTTTTTCACTTTTAAAATAATTTTAAAATATAGGCATATATGTGTGTATCTTCGTATTATTATTATTATTCGCATATTTTATATCATTTGCATTTTATAATAATCATAAGTTATCCATAATATTCTATGATATTTTATTTCTCGCAAAATTGCATCGCATTTCCCTTTTATTAAGCATTAAGCATTTCGCAAATATTATATTTTATTATTATCACGTCGTTATGTTATTTTAAATAATTCACATCTTTTACAAAAAAAATATATATATATATATATATATAATATATTTTAATATTAAACCCCTCTTTTATATTTTTAAATCCATAACCCATTTTTTATTTCCTAACCCAAAACAATTCCTACCCAACCCAAACTAAAACCCATTTTCGTCCAAGCCCAACCCATCACCCATTTTATTTCCTAACCCAAAACAATTCCTACCCAACCCAAACTAAAACCCATTTTCGTCCAAGCCCAACCCATCACCCATTTTATTTCCTAACCCAAAACAATTGCTACCCAACCCAAACTAAAACCCATTTTCGCCCAAGCCCACACCCTCACCCGTCGCCCAGGCCCACTCACCCGACCAGTAACCCGCAAGCCCATAACCCCATCCCTTTTAATTCCCCAAAACCCAAAACCAAAAACCAAAAAATCAGCAAACCTAAACCCTACCCCCCCTGAACCCCCGCACACCCTACACCCTCGCCTGCCGCCGCACCCCTACCCCCGCTACTTCACCACCGCCACCACCCTACCCTCGACACCGCTAACGCTTGCCCCAAGAACACGCCCCAAAAAATCAGATTTTGTTCCCCCTTTATTTTGAAATTTGAATTCGTTTTAAGGGGGGGTATGAGGGGTTGGAACGTTGGGTTGAGTACCTATAAATACCCCATGTTGTTCTTCATTTTGGAGAGGATTTTTTTTCGGAGGATTTTTGGAAAAACGATTCAATATATAAATCTTTGTTGTGTTCTTGATTTCAAGCATTTGACTTCTTTGTTGTTTCAAGAATCAAGTCCGAAAAGGTTTGTTCTCCCATTTTGATTCTCTGATTTTCTTCACTGATTTCGGGTCGGGTCGACCTGTGTTGGGTCGACCCGGTTCGGGTAACATTTTCAGAATTCTTGCATTTCATATTTATGTATGTTGGTTATCTGAATTTGGTGTTAAAATTTGATTTGGATCACTGATTTGGTCGGTTATCGACCGCCTGGGTCGACCGATTTGAATTTCCAAATTTCTTGCATTGTTGCTGTTGTTATCATTGGTTATCCGAAATTGATGAAATTATTTGATTCCGGGTTGAAACTCCAATTCGGGTCGGGTCACTGACCCGGGTCGGGTCGCCTCAATTTGAATTTCCAAATTTCTTGCATTGTTGCTGTTATTATTATTGGTTATCTGAAATTGATGAATTTATTTGATTCCGGGTTGAAACACTGATCCGGGTCGGGTCACTAACCCGGGTCGGGTCGACCCGGTTGGGTAACATTTTCAGAATTCTTGCAGTTCATATTCTTGTTATTGGTTATCTGAATTGGGTGTTGAAATCTGATCCGGTTGAAACACCGATCCGGTCAACATCGATCCGGTCGGTCGACCCGATTTGGATATTTCCGAATTCTTGCATTCTATATTCTTGTTATTGTTTATCCGAATTTGGTCTTTGAAATCTGATTCGAGTTTGGATCATCGATCCGGGTCAGATCAACTCGACCGGCCTGAGCTAATTCCGATTTGAATATTTCGAATTTGTAACTCGGGTCGGATATTTTAAACCGCTCCTTTGCTCGTTTCTTTGGCAATTTGTTTCTTGTTTTATTAATATCGCATTAAGGCCGATTTAAATTGAATTCGAGGCCGCGCTTTTCTTTCGCTTTCGCTTCGCTTTTTTAGTTTAAGCTGTTTTAGATATCCGTGCAACGGATATATTATTGTTTTATTAAGTTTATTGTTTTAGATTTCTTGCGACGGATATCATTTGTTTCTTCGTTTTGAATAAATACCGCGTCTGTTGGCGTTTGTTTTTGTTTGCTCCCGTTTTGACATCGCTTTATCGCTTTTATCATTTCTTGCTTTAAATCAACACCGCACCTTTCAAACATTGCTTTCTGTTCCGATCCACGTTTCAAAGATTCAAATTACCGTTTCATCGCTTTTATCGCTTTAAACTAGACACCGTCATTTTCGAAAACTATTTTTTCCTCTGCCTCGCTTTTTTCGCATCGCTATCGCTCATCGCTATCGCTCTCATCGCCATCGCTATCGCTATCGCTATCGCTATCGCTGCTGTTTCTGTTCCGATTTAAAATTTTACTGATTTGAACACGATACTACACTGGCCGATGAAAAATATCCGTCGATTTTGAGGCCTCCACAGTTGCAAAGACGGAAATATAACTTCTGGGCAATGATGAAGACTTAAACCTTTATTTCATCCAAGATCAACATGTTTAGTAGGCGAGGTGACTAAAATAACCAACAAGTTATATATTCGCAGCCACGACGTGATTATAGTGATCTTTTCTATTTCACCCGAGAGACCAACACGTTTAGTAGGCGAGGCAATCAAAATAACCACATAAGTCATATGTTTGCAGCCACGACGTGATTGGAATGTTCTTTTCAAAATTTAAGTCTGAGCCCTCCGTGATCAAAACATACACTGTTTTGAATGCGGATATGGAGTTATTTGTATTTAACTGTTTCTAACCGTTTGTTTTTGACAGCTTGCAGGGATTAAAGTAAATAACGACGAATTATTCCTCGGAGTTTATTTATTTTATTTCTTTCTTTAATTCATCTTTTATCCCGCTTTGTATTGTAATATTATTTATCGCACTTATGTAACTATTGAAATGCTTAGAATAGGCAAACTTAGGATTAATTCATAGGTTAGTTTCAAACTTAGAAATCCCTCGCTAGTTTATTTATTTTAGGCTCGTCACGCGTATTCAAGATTTTCAAAACAACTTTTGTCATCTTTTATTCGCTTTATTAATCATTCCGAATAAGTTTATCTTTTGTCAATTTACAATTCAATGATTCCCAAAATTTTACTTCTTTGATAGTATAAATAATTTATTGTCACAAATGCATATTTTTCAAAACTTTACATGTATCTTTCTTTTTATGTCATCTGAATACTTACTTGTATAAAATGCATCATTTACCAATTATTTGCAAAATATCTTTTAATCTATTATACTTGTAAAACATGCATTTTTTTAGCAAAAATTAACCTGAGTTTGACCGGATAACCGCAAGTTAGCGGATCTTAAAGGATGCCTAACCCCTTCCCTTTAGGATAATAAAGAACCCTTACCTAGAATCTCATTAGTTTCGCAGACCATTAAAATCGGAGTTACATTGCAGCACTTAGTTTAAATATTTAGGTGTCCTAATTCACCGTAAAAATAATTAGGTGGCGACTCCTCAACCCTTTTACCCAGGAATCACCGAATACGTCCGTGCTCCGCTTTGACCCGAGCATGTCAAAATAGGGCGCGACAGGAGTAAAATTTGCTAATGTCTCAATGAGAACCAAGTCATAAATCACAGCAAGTGACTTTCTCTCAGCCCTAGGAAGCAACACTTTGTTAACAAACTCGAATATGAGCTGATATTCAGGCTTGGGTAGTTTCTTAAAGAGCCTTGCCACAGTCACTATCCTTTTTTGTTTCACAATAACAATCAAGAACTTAGTAGAAGAAGCTTCCATTAATTTGTTTTCAATCCATCAGTAGGGACACCAAAAATCTCCCCAAGCTTCTCCTCATTAAGAATAAAATCAGCCCCATTCACATTCAACACCAGAGTATCATCCACAATAGTAGATAAGTTTGCATAGAAGTTGACAACTTTTTCTTTAAATACACTGGGAGCTAGAGGAACAAATAGATGATTCTATTTCTGGAATTCAACTATTTCAAGAAGTTCCTTCATCCCACATTTTTCTGCAATATCAATATCAAAAAACTACCACACAACACCTTTTGCGACTTCAGAATCTCTTTCCTCTCCCACTCAATCAGTTTTTCTTTTGCTTCTTTGATGAAGAACCAAGTTCCTCATACACATTTCCCTTCCTCTTCCAGAGTGAACAAGTCTCACTTTTTTTCTTCTCAAACTTTTCAACCTCATCATGTGGGTCAGCACTCTCATCAAATTTTCCTTCTGCCATTTTTCTTTTCTTGGAATCTTTCTCATAAGTGAAGACTCATCTACTACATTCTCTTAATTATCCATAATCACCACATCAACAGTTGACACTTCATCCTCATCGACCAATAAACTTTTCACCAATTGTGTCTTTTTCTTCAAGGTGGTTTTCTCCTTATTTGCTTTTAGAGTAGACTCTAGTTGAGATTTCTTCCTTAGTCTGGTAGTGGATGTTTTGTAGGCAATATGTTTCCTTTTATTTTCACTCAAACGGTCCTTTGTCGAGGGCTTAGATTTTGTTTTGAACATATCAGTCAAAACCAATTCATCATCATCATCAACTTGTTGAGAAGGACTAGCAGGACCAGGTTCTTTCCCAGAAGAGAATATCCTAGGGGTACAATGATAGTGGACATATGTTTGGGGTTGATATCCAAGTTATCCCTTGAGGAACCTAGTGTCCCATCCCAAATAGGAGCAATATTAAACACAAGAGACTCAGACTTCCCTTGGGTTGAGAGACCAGTTCCCTTATCAAGTTTGCCTCTTTCCAGATCAGTCATATATTCCCCATGAATGAAGGCACTCATTCCCTCACCAGCTTCTCCACTAGTTAACCTACCCATAGATTCTACAAACCCAGACACGATTTCAGCAACCTCACTCTCCAAGATGTTTCCCCTTCTCATTTTTCTCTCATCAAGACTACCATCAAACATATGGTCGACAGAGTACTTAGAGAGTCCTTTATCTGAACTATCAAGAAATTTATAAACCAAAGGAGTAGTATTACCTAGTTCCTTAGTCGATTCAACACCCTTTTCTTGTTCTTCTCCAGTAGTATCAGAGGAATTTGGCTCGACCAACTCACTTTCCATTTGTATAGTTTTCTCCCCTGTTTCGATCGAAGTTTCCTATTATTTAATATAGGATATTGAGGGTTGTTCCTCAAGAGTGGTGGAAGGAGTTTCAAATACAAACTTTTTAGGGGTTTGGGTTTTCCGACTACGTGGAAGAACATGAGAAGAAGAAAATGCATGTGAGACTGGAATGGATGATGGGGATTTTGGGGATGATGGGGATGACATTTGAGGGTTTTGTTCAGATGGGTTTGGGGATTTTGGAGAAGATACACTGGTGGTTGGTTTGGGTGAGTTAGGTGGTGATGATTGAGACATATTTTAACTTTGATCGGAAATAACTGAGAAGGACAAAGAAATCGGTAGCCGTTTGGTTTGAGAGAGAGAAAGATTGAGAAGATATTTTACTTTGGGAGTTTAAGTGGAGTGAAAAATGAAAACTTTTGGTGTAATAAATATGGACAAGGAACCGATTATGATTGAGTGAAATCTGAAGAAACTTCTCATTTCTCGTACCATTTCAAAAAAAGATATAACAATAAAAAATTCATTTTGGAAATGGAGGCGGGAAGGAAATTAATGACATGGAAATCTAAGCAGTTTAGAAACACATAAGTACTGAAGAGACTACTAATCTGAGTCATAAGAACCAGGTTTCTTGACAATTTTTGAAAATGAAGGCAGAAAGAAGTTCAATGTCACCTATACTTGTGTTGTCCTGAAACTTCCATGCATGTATACTTGTAACAATGTAGAACTAAGTTAGATGCCACAAAAACACTTTAGCATTGTACTTATCCTCTTATTATAGCCAATCATTGAGGGAGCTTGTGAAAAGATAACTAGTTGAGCTTTCTCAATCCCAACTCCAAACGATTTCTTTCAAAGTGCTCCTTGATAAGTGTCTTGGTGAAGATGTCTGCTACCTGTTCCTCTGTCTTACATAACTTCATACAAATTAAACCCTTTTCAACATTATCCCTTAGGAAATGGCGCCTTACATCAATGTGTTTGGTTCTCTTGTGTTGCACTGGATTTATTTGCCATAGTGAGTGCACTTGTACTATCACACAACAAAGGTACACAATTAGTAAACCCACAAAAATCCTCAAGTTGTTGTTTGAAGCATAGCAATTGAGCACAATAAGAGGAAACAACTACATATTCAGCTTTTGCAGTAGAAAGAGCCACAAAATTTTGTTTTTTGTACCCCATGAGATCAAACATGACCCCAAAAAATATGCCATTCTAGATGTGCTCTTTCTATCCACCAAGTATCCAGCATGATCAGCATCAGCATATCCAATTAAGTCAAAATTATCTTCTGAATGATATAAGAGGACCAAGTCCGGAGTCACTTTGAGATACCTCAGTATTTTTTTTTGCATCCTTTAAATAAGATTCTTTTGGGCTTGATTGGAACCTTTCACACAAACCAACACTAAACACAATGTCAGGTCTGCTATTAGTCAGATAAAGTAGAGACCCAATGATACCTCTATACATGGTTTCATTAATAGGAGAATCAGGTTCATAAATGTCTAGTCGAGTAGCAGTAGCTATTGGTGTATCAATAGGCTTAGCATTTCCATCTCAAACCTCTTCAACAACTCCTTTATAAATTTTTGCTGAATGATCATGATGCCTCTTGGGGTTTGCCTTACTTGTAGCCCAAGAAAGGATTTCAGCTCTCCTATCATGCTCATCTCAAATCAATGCCCATGAGCTTTGCAAATTCCATACACAGAGAGTCATTTGTGGCAACAAAGATGTTATCATTGACATCTACTTGCACAATCAATAAGTTTATCCATCTTTCCTCCAGTAACAGAGTGTTGTCAATTTTCCCTATTGTGAAACCATTTTTAAGAAAGAACTTTGACAATCTCTCATACCAAGCTAGAGGAGTCTGTTTAACCCATACAGTGCTTTGTCAAGTTTGTAGACTTGCTCAGGGTGCTCATGACCTGCAAAACCATGAGATTGCTTGACAAGGACTTTCTCTTTCAGATATCCATTTAGAGAGGCACTTTTAACATCCATTTGGAAATTTGAATTCCATATGAGCTACAAAAGCAATAAGAATCCTGATTGTTTCCGCTCTTGCAACAGGAGCAAAAGTTTTATCATAGTCTATCCCTTATTTTTGATTGTAGACTTAAACCTCCAGCTTAGCCTTATTTCTTGTTGTGTTTTCCAAATTCATCAAGCTTTTTAAAAAACACCCATCTGATTCCAATCATTGTTCTGTATGAAGGTCTAAGGACAAGGTGTTATACTTTGTTTCTCAAAATTGATGAAGCTCTTATTGAATAGAAGTGATTCAATTGCATTGCGCGATTCCATAGCGTATAATTTTCCATGCCTACAAGCTGAATTTCGATCTTAACTGCTCATGGTACATAAGTAAAGTGGATAATTGTGATTGATTCTCATCGCCATTGTTGCTTCGACATTTCAAACAGAAAAAACAAGATGAATCTCTCAATTTCTTCACTAATTCCGTAAATAAACTCCTAAATTCATTCAATATTGTTCTTATACCATGATGGATTATCAATTAAACATGAAAACTAAACAGATCTAGAAGGATATGATAGAATTGAAAGAGAAATGTTCGTGAACCAAGAGGAATTGATGTACAGAAATGAAAATATCTTTTGATTGAATGAATAATCTGTACAATATATATATATATATATATATATATATATATATATATATATATATATATATATATATATATATATATATATATATATATAACTCTAATCTACACCTCTAATTCATGATGCTAACCGACTCTCTAACAAACTAATTCAGTCCAAAAATATCTTCTAACTAACTAACTGATATGCCAGTTGTATACAACTCATATACATTTCAAACTACCACTACAACTACTATTATATTGCTCAACAAATACTCCCTCCGTCCCTACCATCGTTCAAATTTTGAGAGTTCAATGAAGTTTTCTTTGACCGTGATTTTTTCATATTTTTTAAATATTTTAAATTATTGATTATTGTGATTTATAGTATTTTATTTTTACATAGATTCCAGATATATAAATTTTACTTCAGACAGTTAAAATTATGAAGTGTGACTCTCGAAATTCGAACTATGCTAATTGGGACAGAGGGAGTAATAAGAAGGAACTTGGTTTATTATACTTGGAGAGTTGGAGTTATACTTGAGCTTTTGAGACATCTTGAATGTGCTTATGATATCATCCTTGAGCATAATTTTATGTAAAATGTGTATGCTACTGATCATTTTTGTTGATTTTTTATAAGGTTTTCTGGGGGTTATTTGTAGGTTGGAGGTTTTTGATAGAGTGGAATTCGATAAATGGGTCGAGAAGGGAGTGGTGCCAGCCATTGCGTCTAGTTTGAAGCATTATCAAGATGTTATGAGGCTAGGATTCAAAGTTTTCTTGCTGACTAGCCGCAGTGAAAGACACAAAATTGTTACAGTTGAGAATTTGATTAATGCTAGGTTTCAGGATTGGGACAAGCTCATCCTGAGGTGAGTTATAACATACTGAGGATTGTGATTGTTTAGTAGATATTTTGAAAATGGAAGATCAGATATAAGATGTAACATTAAGACTGAATTTGTTAAAAAATTACTAATATGTAATTAAGTTTATCCCATTATTTTTTACTCGAACAATTGGGTCCCCGCATGTCGGAACTGTCGTTTTCACACACGTGTACACGTAGTGCCAAGTATCATAAATTTCATTAGTGAAAGAGATATTGGTACATACGTAATACGTTTGAGACATAGAATGATGGACGGTTATTGGCCAAATGACAAGTATTCCACGTTGGTAAACGAAGTGTAAGATGAAACGAGTTGGAAATCACCTTGAAGGGCTGCGGTGCCGGAGCGTCGCGACACTAAATGGTGGTTTGGGCTACTAGAGCCGAGGTGCCGGGCCACTAATTCACAGAGCCGCGGCGCTTCGGAGGCAAAATGCTGCGATGGAAAGATGGAAAGTTCTGACTTTTGGGCTGGTTTTGGAGCATTGAATATCCATTAATTGGCACATGAATTCAGCCATTATATGACTGAATGTAACCCCTTAATAGGTGACATTACATGGCTATTGAAGGCCATTAGTTGGCTAGTTGAGGGGTCATTTCCTTACACTATAAATTGAGACATTTGGCTAAATTGTTCAACACTTAGAAATTTTCTGAAATCTTCTTCTTCCTTTCTAGCAAGTTTTCTATATTCAAAATTCTTCAAGAGTAACACTTGAGTTTTCTTTGCTCATTTGTTAGTTGCTGTTGTATCTTGGAAGACTATTGCCCACGAACGTAAAAGGATATATACGGGGCAATCTTGTCTTAAAGACATAGTGTCATCACTCGACTCAGCAAATCTCAAGGAGTTTGCATAGTTCTTGATTCCAGTTTGTTGTAATCTTTAGTTTATCCTTTCTAGCAATCTATAATATTTACTTACTTCCCATTTCCCGCAATTGTTGTAACCCCATAATTTTAAGACAAGATTGTTGTAAGTGCTTAGAAAGATGACTGGAAGAGAATAACTCATTTATGATACTGCTGCTGCTACTCAAGGCAACCCCTCTGCCTTCCCCAATGCTGCTCAAGGCACATCCAATGCCTTCACTGCTTCTCAAGGCACACCCAACGCCTTTCCTGCTGCTCAAGGGAACGTTACAGTTCCTCTACCCTCTGGATTCCACCATGAACGCCCAGAAAAGTTCATGGGCTCCAACTTCAAGATATGGCAGCAGAAGATGTTGTTTTATCTGACTGTTATGGGAATGACTCGTTTCCTAACAGAAGATCCTCCATAAGCTGGAGATGAAGTGGACCCTCAGCTTAATGAAACGACTGAAGGGGGCCAAGGTATCCATGTCGTTAATGGCATGAAGATGGTTCTTGATGCATGGAGTCATAATGACTTCATGTGTAATCACTATATTCTGAACTGTCTGTCAGACCCACTCTACACGGTGTATTGCACCGTAAGCACCGCCAAAGAGTTATGGGAAAAATTGCAGAAGAAGTACAACGCACAAGATGTTGGTACGAAGAAATTCATCGTTGGGAAATTCCTGAAATTTCAAATAGTGGATAGCAAAACTGTGATGTCCCAAGTCCAGAAATTCCAAATGATTCTACATCACCTGGATTTGGAAGGTATGAAACAAAATGAGCAGTTTTTGGTTGCATCACTAATTGAGAAGTTACCTCCCTCGTGGAATGAGTTACTTAAAACTCTAGACAAAGAAAATGACCTTTGAGAAACTTATTATCAAACTCTAGATTCAGGAAGATAATAAGAAGGCCTTGCCTAGGGAAAACAACCCGCTGAGGCAAAGGAAAGTCTGGCTGAGAACCCAAGCAAGAAGAACAAGTTCCAGAAAGACGGTAAGACCCAGGCGGCGGAGAAGTTCAAGGGGAACTGTCACCACTGTGGGAAACCTGGTCACATGATCAAGGACTGTCGCAAGCTCAAGACTGAGCAACAAGAGAAGGCCAAGGCCAAAGGCAAGGCACATGCTAACGTAGTCAAAGACACACTTCTTGACAATATGATTGAGGAGTTCTCGGCGGTGGTGCTTGAAGCAAACCTTGTTGAGAATCCCATGCAATGGTGGATGGACACGGGTGTTACCAGACACATCTGTTCCAATAGAGATGCATTCTCCACATATACACCAGTTACAGACAAGAAGCTGTTCATGGGTAACAACGCTTCCTCTGACGTACTGGGGGTAGGAAAGGTAGTCCTGAAGATGACTTCTAGAAATGAGCTCACTCTGAAGGAGATGATGCATGTCCCTGAGATTATGAGGAATTTAATTTCAGGTCATTTATTGGTTAATGCTAGTTTTAGGCTAGTATTTGAGTCCAATAAATTTGTAATCACCAAGAATGGAACTTTTGTGGGAAGAGGCTTCGTCTGTGAAGGCCTCTTCAAAGTTAACGACATGTATGTAATGCGTCCAAGCAATAAAATTGAAGCTTCTTCTTACTTGCTTGAGTCTTTTAATTTATGACATCATAGATTAGGACATATTAACTACAGGTCCATCCAAAGGTTGGTGAAGTTGGAGTTGTTGCCGTCTATCGACGTAAACCCTCAACATAAGTGTGAGGTGAGGCAAAACTCACAAAGATTCCTTTTCGATCCGTTGAAAGGAATACCGCTCCTCTAGAACTTATTCACACAGATATATGTGATTTAAAGTTTGCACAAACTAGGGGGAACACGTACTTTGTGACATTCATTGATGATAGCACAAGGTATTTCTACCTTTACTTGTTGAAAAGTAAAAATGAAGCCTTTGAAGCGTTCCGAAGTTACAAAGCAGAAGTTGAAAACCAACTAAGCATGCGGATTAAATCCATTCGTAGCGATAGAGGGGGACAATACGTAGCGCCATTTGAGGAATATTGTGTCGAATCGGGCATTGTTCATCAAACAACGGCTCCATACTCACCTCAGTCGAACGGTGTTGCTGAATGCAAGAACCGCACGTTGAAGGAAATGATGAATGCATTGCTCAACAATTCCGGTCTTCCCCAAAACATGTGTAGAGAATCCGTCCTTACCGCTAACATGATTCTTAATAGAGTCCCACATAAGGGTAAGGACAAAACTCCATATGAATCATGGAAGGGAAAGAAACCCACCTATAAATATTTAAAAGTGTGGGGTTGTTTGGCAAAGGTCGAAGTGCCTAAGCCAAATTGTTGACACCCAATTTTGTCCCATCTTTTCTGATTTTATTTGCAATTTTAAATATTTTTGACACCTTAAAATAATTTTAAAATATAGGCCTATATATGTATATATCATTATTATTAATTATTATTTGCCTTTTTTATTGTCATTTGCATTTTAATATCATAGTCATACTTTTTATCTTAATATTATATGTTATTTTTTTTTCACAGAACGGCATCGCATTTTATTTTAGCACAGAGCATTTCGCAAATATTGTATTTTTATCATATTGTTATCTTTATAATTTATAAATTTTGCAAAGCTTTCTTTTTATATAATAAAACCTCCTTTTTATATTTCAAACCCATAACCCATTTATTTTTTCTGACCCAAAACAAATACCCATTTTAAAGGGGCAGCCCATTTGGCCACCCCATTTTCGGCCAAGCCCAACTGAAACACCCCAATTCGGCCCACAACCCCTCAAGCCCAACCCCTTCTTTATTTCCCCCCTTTTAACCAAACCAAAACCCTAAAAAAACATTCATTCTCTCTTTCCCTCTCAACCAAACACACCCAATCAACCGCACACCCCCAAAAAAAAAAGACTCCTCTCTTTCTCAGGAACACTTGTGATCTAGAACTTGGCTCGAATGTTTATTGAGGTGAAATCCTGAGTAACACTTGGTATAGGAAAGGATCGTAGGCTTTCTTTGATCCGTTTGAGCCTTTCCAGTGTACCAAATAACATTATCCATAGTACTTCCCCTTTGAGCCTGAAGCCTATTTTTTTTAATAACCACATCTTATGCCTATACCCTTTTTGAGTGCGTGCACGCACTATCCCTCTCTTGGCCCGACCTCCTTGAGCGCATCAGAAATGTGCAAATTGCTGAAAAAGATCCGAGTTGAAGTTGCAATATTCCCAAAAGAGGAAAAGAAAACAAAATAAAATGACAACTTCACACAAAAAAAAGAAGTCAAAAAGAACCGACAATATAAAAAAAAAGAGAGAAAAGAAATAACTCCGAAAAAGGGGAAAAAGATCCAGACGAAATATTCAAAAGAAGTCAATACAAAACAAATGGGGGGCAAAGAGAAACAAATCGGCATAGAGGTACACAAGCGCAAACATATTCCCACGCTCAAGAAATGATTAGTCACTCCTTACCCAAATGATATCCTTTCCTTTCCCCAAGCCTACATTACAAACCCATAACAAGCCCTACATGATCCTATATCGAAGTGGCTGAATATCCAGAATCTAGTGTTCTCGATTCTCAGAACTTGGAGACTCCAGAGATGGAACCGAGGCAAAGTAAAAATGCCAGAAAGGATAAATCCTTCGATCATGACTTTGTTGGTTATATGGTTGATAACGAACCAAGGACAATTGCTGAAGCATTGTCAATTCCAGAGGCACCGCTCTGGAAAGAAGCTATTGAGAGTGAAATAGACTCTATCCTACATAACCATACTTGGGAGTTGGTTGATCTTCCTCCGGAAAATAAACCATTGTGATGTAAATGGATACTCAAACGGAAGTATAAAGTAGATGGGTCTATAGATAAGTACAAGGCCAGTTTGGTAGTCAAGGGCTATCGGCAGAAAGAAGGCCTTGACTATTTTGACACATACTTTCCGGTGTCTAGGATGACGTCTATACGAGTATTCATTGCGATAGCAACATTGCGTGACCTTGAGATACATCAAATAGATGTCAAGACATCCTTCCTAAATGGTGATTTGGAAGAAGAAATTTATATGAAACAACCCGAGGGGTATGTGGTTCCAGGGCAAGAGAAGAAAGTCTGTCGGCTTGTCAAATCTCTGTACGGGCTGAAACTGGCCCCAAAGCAATGGCACGAAAAATTTGATAGTACTCTACTATCGAAGGGTTTCTCCATTAATGAGTGACAAATATGTCTACACGAAAGGTAACTCTGACTCATTCGTCATGATATGCCTGTACGTAGATGACATGTTGATCACATAGAGCATTCCTAGTTTGATCCTAGAGACTAAGAACATGTTGAAATAATGCTTCGACATGAAGGATATGGGTATCACAGATGTCATCTTAGGGATAAAGATCTCTAAGACATCTGACAGACTGGTCGTATCTCAGTCTCACTACATCGAGGATGTATTGAGAAAGTTTGAGATGTTTGACAGTACGCCTATGAAGTCATCACTGGATAAAAATCAAAATCTTGATAAAAATTGTGGTGCACCCATATGTCAGGAGAAATATGCACATGTGATTGGGAGTTTGATGTACATAACAAACTGCACCCGACATGATATTTCTTATGCAGTAAAAAATTTGGCTAGGTTTACCCTTAATCCGAGTAATGAACATTGGAAGGCGGTGAATCGGGTACTACGATACCTGAAATACACACAAACTTACGGGTTGCATTATTCAAGATATCCAACTATACTAGAGGGGTAGAGTGATGTAAACTAGATATCTGATATAGAGAACACCAAGTCCACCAGTGGGTATATATTTACAATTAGTGGTGGCCTGTGGGGCTGTGTCTTGGAAATCCTCTAAGAAAACTTGCATCGCCTGATCCACGATGGAATCAGAGTTTATCGCTTTAGACAAAGAAGGAGAAGAAATTGAGTGGCTTCACGACTTCTTAGAGGATGTCCCTTGTTGGGACAAACCCGTACCTTCTGTAATGATCCACTGCGACAGTCAGTCGGCTTTAGGAAGGACATGGAGTTTTATGTACAATGGCAAGTCTCGTCATATTCGACGGAGACATAAGACCGTTAGGCAGATGATCACCTCGGGTATAATATCCATTTATTACATAAAATCAAAGGATAACATAGAGGACTCACTGACAAAGGGCTTACCCAAAGATCATATATTTTGCTTGTCTAGGGGAATAGGCTTAAAACCCAAGCTTTAAGGACCAATACGGTGGTAACCCAACCTTACTGACTAGAGATCCCAGGAATTTGGTTCAATGGAAAAACTAAGCTGTAAAGGTTCAGTTGAGCGCTTCGGTGGAAGCAAGAGCACTTTGAGTTATGATCCATGTAAGGAACATAAACCCAAAGCTGTTTACACGATAGACGTTATGTGCTATCAGAAGTGTAGGTAAATGTTAAGTTTCCAAAACCTTTAATGATCCTCAACGGTTGAAGATTAGGTTTGGGGAAACATTTAATAGTTGGGTATAACAGGATACCTTGTAGGAGACAACCTATTTAAGTGCGAGGACAACCGCCTTAAATGAACACACTTAAGAAACTAAGAAGTGTCCACGACCACAACAGACAAAACATAACGAAGAAATTGTAATAGAAGTTGTTATGTTGGTACAGTTGACTTGGCTTACACTAAACACTGACGGTTCAAGACATCACATTCACAGCGCAGTAAGTAAGTCCGATGGTATTCAACTATGGAAGGTTCAAAGCGGAAGCTACCTATCCAGATGCAACATCTGTCCGCTAAAAGATTGCTGGAAATAGACACCTTGTGAGTGTGCCAAAATCTCTTTCAAGAGGGGATTGTTGGAAATTTACTAATGTGGAATTAACTTTATCCCATTATTTATGACTCGAACAAATGGGGTCCCGTACGTCGGAAACGTCATTTCCACACACGTGTACACGTAGTGCCAAATATCATAAATTTCATTAGTGAAAGAGATATTGGTACACACGTAATACGTTTCAGACATAGAATGATGGACGGTTATTGGCCAAATGACAAGTATTCCACGTTGGTAAATGAAGGAAGAAGTGTACGAAGTGTAAGATGAAACGAGTTGGAAATCGTCGTGAAGCCATGAAGGGCCGCGGCGCAACACCGTCGGAGCCGCGGTGCTCCTGCATCGCGGCGCTAAATGGTGGTTTGGGCTACTGGAGCCGAGGAGCCGCGACGCTAATTCGCAGAGCAGCGGCGCTTCGGAGGCAGAATGCTGCGATGGGAAGATGGAATATTTTCACTTTTGGGCTGGTTTTGGAGCATTGAATCTCCATTATTTGGCACATGAATTCAACCATTATTTGGCTGAATGTAACCCCTCAATAAGTGTCATTACATGGCTATTGAAGGCCATTAGTTGGCTAGTTGAGTGGTCATTTCCTTACACTATAAATTGAGGCATTTGGCTCAATTGTTCAACACTTAGAAATTTTCTGAAATCTTCTTCTTCCTCTCTAGCAAGTTTTCTATATTCAAAGTTCTTCAAGAGTAACACTTGAGTTTCCTTTGCTCATTTGTTAGTTGTTGTTGTATCTTGAGAGACTATTGCCCACGAACGTAAAATGATATATACTGGGCAATCTTGTCTTAAAGACAGAGTGTCATCACTCGACTCAGCAAATTTCAAGGAGTTTGTATAGTTCTTGATTCCAGTTTGTTGTAATCTTTAGTTTATCCTTTCTAGCAATCTGTAATATTTACTTACTTTCTATTTTCCGCAATTGTTGTAACCCCACAATTTTAAGATAGTTGTTAAGCCATGTTATACTGGCACCTATATGGTCTGTTTTGAAAATGATTTCCCTTATCCACGTCACAGTCAATCGATGTCTCAAGCCCTAATAGTAAGGATCAATTATATGAACGATTTGTACACATTCTGCATTATCGTTTCCATTTCATCCTTTGACAAAATATTGTTTTGTATGCAAATTAGCGATACTTAAAGACTAGAACCCTTATCTAAGTCAAGACCTTACTAACTTAAGAAGAATCAAATTGCTCCTCCTTAAGAATGAATTCGTTAGAAGGAAATCTGATGAATACTTCACTATTAACTGAAAGCAGGAATTGTTTTTGCATCATTGGTATGCTTAGTTGTTGCTTAAGTTTATGGCTGCATATAATATACTCTCTGATCTGAATCTGGGGATCAGACTTGGAGTTTACTCATCAGTCAACAGATGGAAATTAAAATCTATCCAAGGATTCGACATGCTACAATTTTCCTGGAACTTGATTAATTATAACCCAACTTTGGTCTGTAGAAGGTAGCTTTAAAGGCATGTTGAGGAACCAAAATTTCCGAAAGTAACAATTGTAGGTCTAATAGTTCCTAGTTCAGCAAGATATTCACATGACGAAAGAAACGCACCTATGAAGCCTTACCTAGTCGATAAGTAGTTAATCTAGACTTGCTAGTACAAAAAGAGGTCACGTTCAGATTGCATCAATATTTCATGTCCATCTTAAATGCCAGTATTCTCCCTAACTAGTATGCTAAAGAATGCCATTTTCTTCTATTGGTGATTTAAATATTTGATACATCTTCATTCAGTGGGATTTCCCTAGGTATGTTTGTTGTTGTTGATACATCTTCATTCTCCTTTATCAAGGATAGTAAAACATCACTATTGTGTTACCAAAAAGAAAACAGAAATAGAGAACTCCAGAACTTGAGAGGAAATAAAAACAGTTCTAGAGATAATAACCCATGGAGAGTAAGGTTGTAAACAAGTACGATCAGATAGTTTTAAAGCTTGAGTAGAATAGCTCTGCTTCTTGATACTCCTAAATCATTGCTCTGTGTGTGTGTGTGTCTGTGTTGCCGTCTCCCTCTCTCTACGTCTAGAAATTCTTTTCCACGGAGAAGTATTTGAGTATAAAAGCATTGTAGGGATCTAGTAGTTCAGTTGGTTGATTATCTGAATTTTCACCTTGTTGGTGAGGGTTCGAATCACCGCATTGTAATTCCCTCTCCATTTCTCCTTCTCCTATCCCCGATGTAATAAAAAAAGTTAGACAAAAAAAAAAGTATAAAAGCATTAGGGTCAAGTATTTAAAGGAGTAACGATTTATCAACTAGATAGGCAAATCCATTAGAATGATTATTGGAAGGAATATGATGAAATAAAACCAGAAAAACGTAGAAAAGTGAAAAAAAAAAAAAACTTATACATAGTGCTTCATACTGCAGTTCTGAGCATGTGATCTTTTGATATCTGCAACTTGTCTCCATGACTACAAAACAAAAATGAGACTCCCATTTTCTGAATCACAACACATTATTCATCTAGGTGAACCTGTAGCTTCTGTGTTTTAATTGATTAATTTAACTATATTGCATACTACATGATTGACAATATCTAATGGCAATGGGGCGGGGGCAGGCCAGGACAAAACTCAATTTTTTGGAAATTTCAAATGGGGAGGGGGGGATTGACCTTCTGGCACTGGACAGGCGTCAGCTCCATACATGGTCTTATGACTTGGGCACGTCATCCCAGTCCATTTGTAATTTTTAAAATCAAATATATTACTCCCATTAGTTTATTGTTGTCCCTTAGTTTTGTATCGTAAACAAGAAATTTCTACAGTTTTTTTGGGCTTCACTTGACCATCTCACCTTTAAAATTCTGCTGGTTTTGTTTAATGTTTTGTTTTTGCTTGTTTATTTGTCAAATAGGACTGTAGGAGTACCATTCTTTTATACTCGTTCAGTTGTTAATTATCAATCTAAATTATATTTATTAATCTAATTTTCTTAGAAAAAGGATAACATTACTTTGTCACTAGCTTGTCTCTTAAAGTAATAAAACTAAAGGAGTAAATTTCCATTCTTATAAGGAAACCTACACTATCGATTTTTTCAATTAGATTTTCTCTAGTTTTGAGCTTGATACATGTAATCCTCATTCTTGAGTTTTTCCAACAATAAATAAAAAAACATTAACATATTTTTAATGTAGTCATGAGGATTCATGAATCATAAGAGTCTCACATCGAAAATGAAATGGGAAAATGGGCTCCTTATATGGACTTGGACAATTCTCACCCTACAAGCTAGCTTTTTGGGATTGAGTTAGGCACAAGATCCATTCTTTACATGGTATCAGAGCTAGGCTCATTTCAATTATTTGTTCACCGATGTTGGACCCCCAAATTATATTGTCCACGCTTCATTTAACGAGGTCTGGACGTGCGGGGGAGTGTTAAGAGTCCCACATCGAAAATGGAATGGGAATATGTACTCCTTATATGAACTTGAATAATCCTCACCCTACAAGCTAACTTTTGGGGTTGAGTTAGACCCAAGATTCATTATTTACAGTTTTATATATGCTTTTGAAATAAAAAAAAATTAATAATACCCAAAGACTCATAACCTCATTGATTAAATTAGTTTTGGTTGGTTTATTAGAAGTTTAATGAAAATTCATCTAAATGTTAACGACACCAAGTTAGAAGGAAAAAATGGTTAAAGAGGAAAAATATAACAAGGAAAAAAATAGCACTTAAATGGGACAGGTCAGGTCAGGAGGAGAGGGCAAATGTTTGGAAAAATGCTAAATAGGGCAGGGCAAGAAAGCCATCGCTTTGTTATTCCAGAAAGATATCCTTTTTGGTACTTTTAAATTGCTTATCACTTCTTAGTGCAACGGTGTGAATGCAAAGTGAAGATAAACCTTTTAGCATGTATATTTTCCTTCTCTTTCTGCAATGCTTTCTGCTTTGTTTAGATGCCAAAGTCTGAAGAGCAGCATGTGATTCACTTGTTGGGGTTTGAATACTAGCCGTGAGTATGGAAAAAGGGCTTTGGGCTTGTGGGACTAGTTTCAGTAATGTGTACAATCCTGCAGTGATTGGACTTTGTTTTCCATGTGGAAAAAAATAATATTGTCAACATGTGCACTGTTTCTTTCCTAGTGAGGACTAGTGGCAAAATCAGGACATCTAACAAGAGTCGGAACTTAAATGACACAAAAACTAATGAAGTGAACCAAAATATTCAATAAAACAAATGTGACAAAACTATCATCGCAAAAGAACTTAATTGTAACGACCTGGTTAAGTCCTTTTTGCACTGGAAGTTCCTGCGCAAAAGGGGTTATTATAACCCAAGCAACCCACGTTTTTAAAAGGTCACTTTTAGTCCAATTACACAATAAATTGTTGCGTTTTACAATCAATTATTTATCTATCAATTTGTACTTGATTGACATGAAACTATGACAATTATTGCAAGAACACATCCGTTTTTTTATTTAACATGAATTTTGGATGAGGTAAGACTCATCCATTTCCAAAGTTTAAGTCATCAAAATTTCAAGTTCTTGAAAAAACTATTCAACTCCAAAGTTCATAAAAATATGACATCTCCTCCTTCAACTGTTAAGGTTTCTTTATTTTGGGAAAGAAAAATTCTTCATGATAATAATATTGTTTGTTATAGTATTCCACCAAAATACCATGTTAAGTTTCCAATTAACTTGGATTACTCAACATTACTCACTGCCATACACAAAAGAATGAAAGTTAGTAAGCGTGAGTTTGCATTATCTGTAATAGGCAGATATCCAATATCAATTGCACCGCAAGGTTTAGTGCTTTATGTGGAGTGGAATATCATCGATGATGAGTATTTGAGTGAATATTTGAGGGCTCCAGAAGAATATAGGGGCTTAATCACCCTGGATGTTCTTGAAATGTATGTTGAAAAGATACCTATCAATCGTAGTGAAGTATTGGCCAGGACTCGTCAAGAAGTTCCAGAAATGTCGACTGCGCCGTCCTCAAATCCCTCAAGTCCAGCCTACTCATGGTAACACTTATCCGGACATGAGTATGGAGACATTTTGACTGGTCAAATGTAGCTGGAAACTTTAAGCCAGCAATTTAATCAAAATTATGGAGAAAATTGGTAAATATCTATTTTATTATTATTATTTTGTGTAGTAGCACATGTTTATTATATGTATGGTAATAGTAACATTTTTTGTATCTTTTTAGGGGTTATACACCGAATATGAGTAATATTGGGCAATCCTCTCAGTTCGATGCAGTTGATTATTATCGGTAGGTATACTTTTTAATAATTAAATAATATAAATAATTTGATGTTTAGTATTTACAATACTTGAATTGCCTCTGTAGTGAAAAGTATTCACAAAATGCGCCAGTGGTATCAAATATTAATTTCGGTGCAATTGATCTTTCTTCAAACCCATACAATATTGATTATTATCGGTAGGTTCATTATTATGAAGAGGCATTTACTAGATGGTGATGATTATCCAAATCATATAGAAACATCATCGAGTGATAGCGATGATATATCGAATGCAGAGGTATCCGATGATGATGAAATAAATATATCAGATAGTAAGGTTGAAAATCATCCTCATAGGCAGGAACAACCGTGTAACACCTCGTACCTTCAAACTAAGTGTTGTTCATGATCCACGAGTGTAGAAAATCAAAACGGAGAGTTTAAGTTGAAAAACCAGATTCAGCTCTGCAGATAGAATTTGACGCCAAGAAGTGACCATAAATATTTTTACGACCCAGCAAAGCGAACCATCATTTTACGGACCGTCAAATTATTGATGGCCCGTCGATCTTCACCATCTCAAAATTTTAGATTTCACAACTCTCTGGAAATTTTTAGAAAATAACAGTAAGGTCCGATTATACGGACCCTTAAAAAGTTGACGAACTGTTAATCTAGAGTTCTAGACCATCAATTGACGGTCCAGACTCGGACCGTCAAATTATTGACGGACAACCAATCTCGTCCGACACCAATAGTATAAATATGGGACTTAAACTTTAAAAATCAGTTTTTACTTCTCTCAAACCCTAGCACGAAGGTCCTCTTCTCCCATCATCCCCATAGCTCAAGATAAGTCCTTTTAATGTATTTCCATGCGATTCTAACATAGTATAATTAATTCCTAAATGAAATTCACTACTCTTAACTTAGGGTTTTCAAGATAAACCCAATTCAAGGTGTCAAGGTGCAATCTTTGGAGTTCTTCAAAGTAAGAATTTTTAATAAAAGTTAGAAAAAAAGCAAGGTATGTAGAGTTTCTATCCATGTGGGGACATCATTGTTCTTACCCACACCACACGTAATCCATGAAACAAGAATTATTCAAACCTAGGGTTTTGCTCAAGTTTATAATACCCTTATACATGTTTAATTATATATATTTATATCATGTTGTCTTTCATTATATTCATGATATGTCATTGTGATTGTCATGAACCTGTCCATAATCCATGAACCCATGCTTTGATTTCCATGAGTTTCTAAATACAAGTTATGATCATTATTACTCAGTTCCATGAAGTCATATATGATTCTCATGATTTGTATAAGTTATATTATATATTTCTTCACATGATAAATTATAAATCTACAAGATTATGTTTACAAGCTATTTCATGAAATTCATGGGCTTTCAAGCCAACTATTTTCACGTACATATTTTGAAAGTTGCATAGATTACCTAAAAGACTCATATAACTTGAAAATACGTATGCCAGCGTAGGATAAGGGTCGCTCCACCAGAGGAGATGCCTTCAGATATTTATTGGATCCATCATGTTCATGTTCATGTTCATGTTTCGTATCCCGGTAAGGTACGAAATGTCTTAGCTGATCGAGCAGAGATAAGACTCCACGTTCACGTGTGGTGGTTAATTGGTTTTATTAATGCTCTCCCACAGATATACAGATATATACAGACATACCATTTTCAGATTTTACACATACTATTATACTCATGTTCATGTTCATTGTTCATTTTCAGTTTCATGTTCTTTTTATCTCATGTGCTTGCTTATTTTCTTCAGTTGTTTTACATACAGTACAATTCAAATTTACTAACATACCTTTGCATGGGGCATGTACTTCACAGTGCATGTGCTGAGTTTTAGGGAGACATATCTTCTCAGTCGAATTGCTTCAGTACTAGCTGTTTGGTGAGCTCTATCTCATTTGGGGTGTCAGTCTAGTATTTTAAAACTATGAATTATTAATAGAGGTATGACAGGGTCTGGTCCTGGTAAATAGCTTTGCAGACTCATGTTCAGAGGTTTCATAGACTAGTCTAGTATGTCTTGTAAACATTGGATTTTCAAACTTGTTATATTTTCAGAATATTTCCGCAATATACTTTCAGACTATAAACTCAGTATTATGATTTACATATTTTCATTATCATATTTAGTGTATGTTTTGATGCCCATATTGACAAGCAAGCCACATGGTTCGCTCGTTCACATGCAGCCATGCACTGAGTGTCGTGCTCTGCCTAGACCATAGTTTGGGGTATGATAAACTTGGTATTAGGGCACTAGGTTCAAGTGTATTAGGGAGTCTATAAAACCATGTTTAGTGGGGTCACTTTTATGTGTGTGAGGGCCCCACACATGTAAATAGTTAACCACCAAGACATCTAGGATTGTCTCACTTCTTTGTACTCTAGATCGTGCAGTTAGAGCTATACCTTCAGGATATCCTTCTAACTCGTGCTTATTATGTATTTTAGAAAATACCTGTAAAAATAAAGTACACCAAGAGGACTTCAGCTAATAGCTAGAGAGTTGCTAATGATACTGCTCGCGAGGAGGATGCTCATGCTTAGGGAGCTAATTCGAGTACAACATCCCACACGGTGCTATAGGTCTTGCGGAGATCCCAATTCTACCACCAAGTTATTCTAGCTCTGATGTTAGGGGAGCTATTCAACTGCTCACCCAACTTATGGCTGCTCAGGCCCAACATTAGGGAATGACTCCAAGAATGGGAACTAATAAGGAGTCATCCAGTTTCAGGACTCGTGAGTTTCTTTGTATGGACACCCTAATGTTCACAGGGTCTTACAAGAAGGAAAATCCACAGAATTTCATTAATGGGCTTCAAAAAATCTTCTGTGTTATGCATGTTAATGAGGTAGAGGCAGCAAAGTTCAGAACTTATCAGTTGCAGGATGTTGCTAATATTTTGTATGAGTCGTGGGAATAGTTCTTGCAGGGAAGATGTATTTCCAGCTACTTGGGATGAGTTCGATGATGCTTTTATTGAGCATTTTCTGCCAATTGAGATCAGAGAGGCAAAGGTTGTGGAATTTGAAAAGCTTAAACAGAATGGCAGGACTGTGCAGGAGTACTATCTTCAGTTTGTCTATTTGGCAAAGTATGCTCCATATATGGTCCCAAATATGAGGGCTAGAGTTAGATGCTTTGTTTATGGTCTTGATCCCCACTTGTACGATGCAGCTAATATTACAACTTAGAACAGGAGATGACTATTACAAAGATGATTGTGTTCATACAAGGTAATAAGAGTAGGGTGAAGGAAGAGGAAGCTTAGCAAAAAGAGAAGGATATGGAATTTAACAAGAGAGCCAAGTCTTCAGGTCACTTCAATCACGGGGGAGGTGGAGGCAGACAGTTCTTCAAAAGCAGGTCATCAGGACTTGTCCCATCATCAGTCAGTGCCCCAGCCCCAAAGTTTAGGAATGATAATAGAAAGCAGAACTTTAGAGCATCAGGCTCTCATTACATGCCAATGTGGGTCAAAGTTCCTTCAGTAACCCAATTGTACTAAGTGTGGTAAGAAGTACTCAAGGGAGTGTCGCTTGGGTATGAATGTCTATTTTAGATATGGCCAGCGAGGTCACTTTCAGCAAGATTGCCCATCAGCGAGGTAGAATACAAGAGGTAATGTGGCTCAGCCCACAAATTCTACAATTCCTCATAATTCTCAAGCCCAGTCAGGGCGTGGTCCAGCCAAGTCCAGTAACACAAGAGGAGGTCCAACCCGCTTGTATGCACTATCAGGTCCTCAAGATACAAAGGCTCGTGCATATATGGTCAAAGATATACTCATTGTATTCACTTTTGATGTTTATGCCCTTATAGATCATGGATCCACTCTGTCATATGTAACTCCATTTGTTGATAAGAAATTTGGGATAGAATAAAAAAAGTTGCATGAACCCTTTAAAGTATCCACTCCAGTTGGAGAGTCAGTTATAGCTAGACGAGTTTATAGGGGTTGCCCAGTTAGAGTCTATCATTGCATTATAGTAACTGACTTGGTAGAGTTAGAAATAGTAGAATTCGATGTAATAATAGGTATGGATTGGTTGTCTTCATGTTATGCCACAGTAGGTTGTAGAACTAAAATTGTAAAATTTGAGTTTCTCGATGAACCCGTCATAGAATGGAAGGGTGATGTAGTAGCACCCATGGGTAGGTTTATTTTCTATTTAAAAGCCAGAAATATGATATCCAAAGGGTATATTTAACATCTAGTTTGGGTTAGGGATGTTGATGTCCAGACCCTAACTCTTTAGTCTGTACCCGTTGTTAATGAGTTTTTATAAGTCTTTCCAGAAGGTCTTCCCGGAGTTCCTCCCGATAGAGAGATTGAGTTTAAAATTGATCTACTCCCTGACATTCCGCCATACAGAATGGCGCCATCAAAGTTAAGAGAATTAAAAGCCCAGTTGAAAGATCTCCTTGATAAGGGATTTATTAGACCAAGTTTTTCATCATGGGGTGCACCGGTCTTATTTGTTCGGAAGAATGATGGGTCTTTGCATATCTGCATTGACTACCGGTAGTTGACCAAGGTCACCATCAATAATAAATATCCTCTTTCAAGAATCAATGATTTATTTGATCAACTTTAGGGTGCTTAGTGTTATTCCAAGATTGGCCTCAGATCAGGGTAACATCAACTTAAGGTTAAGGAAGTTGATATTTCAAAAACCACATTCAGAACTCGCTATGGTCATTTTGAGTTTTATGTCATGTCGTTCAGATTGATGAATGCCCCATCTGATTTCATGGATCTTGTGAACAGAGTCTGCAAGCCTTATCTTGATCTTTTCATTATTCTCTTCATCGATGATATTTTAGTCTATTGTCATATTGAGGCTGATCATACAAAACATCTCAGAATAGTGTTGCGAACACTTCGAGACCGTGAGCTTTATGCGAAATTTTCCAAGTATGAGTTTTGTCTTAAGTCAGTGGCATTAGGAGAAAGCGTCCAAGTTGATTTTTAGAAAATAGACGTTGTTAAGAATTGGCCACGACCCACTTCTACTTCAGATATTAGGAGTTTATTGGGTCTAACAGGCTATTATAGACGATTCGTAGAGGATTTCTCTTACATCTCAACTCCATTAACTAGATTGACTCAGAAGAAAGTTAAATTACAATGGTCAGATGCATGTAAGGGTAGTTTTGAATAATTGAAAATAAAACTGACTTCTGCTCAAATGTTGACTTACTATAGGGAACTGAGGGGTTCATAGTATATTGTGATGCTTCAGGTATTGGTCGTGGGTGTGTTCTAATGCAGTATGGTAGGGTTATAGCTTATGCATCCAGACAACTTAAACCTCATGAAAAGAATTATCTAACTCATGACTTAGAATTGGCAGCAGTAATTTTTGCACCCAAGATATGGCGTCACTATTAGTATAGAGTTCACGTTTATATTTTCACAGATCACAAGAGCCTTCAGTATATTTTCAAGCAGCGGGAGTTGAATTTTAGGCAAAGGAGATGGCTCGAATTGTTAAAGGATTATGATGTAGATGTTCTCTACCATCCGAGAAAAACAAACATGGTAGCTGATGCTCTTAGTCGGCGATCCATGAGAATTTTAGCTCATGTTGAAGAAAGTAAGAGAACCATGATGAAGGAAATTCATCGACTAGCCAGTCTAGGAGTTTGACTTATGGATTCTGAAGATGACAGTGTTGTTGTTCAAAACAAGTTTGAATCCTCCTTAGTAGCTTATGTGAAAAAGAAGCAGTTTAGTGATCCCTAGTTGTTATAGCTGAAAGAGGGTATTCACAAGCATAAGACTACAACTTTTGAACAAATGTGAGATGATGTTATCTTAAGGTACCGAGGCAGCTTATGTGTTCCAGATGTCGATGGACTTAGAGAATGAATCATGGCGGAAGTGCACTATTCCAGGTATTCTATTCACCCAGGTTCTAAAAAGATGTATCATGATCTTAAAGAGATTTATTGATGGAGCGATATGAAGCGGAATATGGAAAAATTTGTAGCCAAGTGTCTGAATTGTCAACAGGTGAAATTCGAGCACCAGAGGTCTGGTGGATTGTCTCAGACCATTGATATTCTTGTTTGGAAATGAGAAATGATAAATATGAGTGATCGTGGACCACCTGACTAAATCAGCTCACTTCTTGCTTTAGGATTGCAGATTCAACATATGATTATGCTAAGTTGTATATCCGAGATATTGTCATGCTTTATAGGACCCCAATGTCCATTATTTCAGATAGTGGTGCTCAATTCACAACACACTTTTGAAGTTCACTTCATAAGGTATTAGGTATTAAGGTAAATCTCAACATAACTTTTCATCCTCAGACAGATGGCCAGGTAGAACACACTATTCAGACTCTTGAGGATATATTGAAGGTATGTGTTCTCGATTTTAAAGATAATTGGGATGATCATTTTCCTCTCATCGAATTTGCTTACAATAATAGTAATAATGCTAGCATTCAGATGGCACCGTTCGAAGCTCTATATGGGCGAAGGTGTAGATCGCCAATTGGTTGGTTCGAAGTTGGTGAGACAAAATTGGTAGGACCAGACTTGGTCTATCAGGCTTTAGAGAAAGTCAAGTTGATTCAGGAGCGTTTGAGAACAACTCAGAGTTGCCAGAAATCCTATTCAGTTGTGAGGCGTAAAGACTTGGAGTTTCAAATTGATGATTGTGTATTTCTTAAAGTTTCACCTATGAAAGGTGTCATGAGGTTTGGAAAAAAGGGAAGCTCAGTCCTAGATATATCAGACCATACAGGATTTTGAGGAGAATTGGCCAAGTGTCTTGTGAACTTGAAATGTCACAAGATTTAATTGTTGTTCATCTAGTGTTTCATGTATCTCTGTTGAGGAACTGTGTGGGGGACATGTCATTGGTTGTCCCTACTGATTCTTTTTCAGTTAAGAATGGTCTGACCTATGAGGAGATCCCTGTGGCTATTTTGGATCGTCAAATTCGAAAATTGAGAACTAAGGAAGTTGCCTTAATGAAATTGTTGTAGAGAATTCAAAATGTTGAGGAAGCTACATGGGAAAACGAAGAAGACACAAGGTCTAGATATTCACATTTATTCGAGGAGTAAGTAGAAACGATCAAGGTAAATACCTTTAGTATTCATGTCATGTCCCTAGCGTCTCCATGACTCATGTTTCATGTTCATGTACCCATTACTCATGCCCCATGTTCATGTTTTCATATAGTCATGTCACTCAATCCCATGTTTCATGTCATGTTTCTTCACGTTCATTTACCCATGCTATGTCCAGTCTCATTCCTAACCATGACCAATCATTCGAGGACGAATAATCCTAAGGGGAGATATTATAACACATCGTACCTTCAAACTAAGCCTTGTTCATGATCCACGAGTGTAGGAAACCAAAACGGGGAGTTAAAGTTGAAAAAAATAAATTCAGTTCTGCAGCTAAAATTTGATGCCAAGAAGTACAGACCGTAACTATTTCTATGGCCCAGCAAAGCGAACCTCAATTTTAGTTTTGAAATTGACGACCTGATTGTCAATTCTATGGACCGTCAAATTATGGCCCGTCGATCTTCACCATCTCAGAATTTCAGATTTCACAACTCTCTGGAAATTTTTAGAAATTAACAGTACGGTTCTATTATACGGACCGTAAAAAAGTTGATGGACCGTCAATCTGGACCTCAAAATATTGATGGCCCAGACTCATGCCGTCAAATTATTGACGGAGCATTAATCTCACCGTCCATCTCGTCCGACAACAACAGTATAAATACGGGACTTAGACTTTAAAAATCAATTTTCACTTCTCTCAAGCCCTAGCATGAAGGTCCTCTTCCCCCATCATTTCCATAACTCAAGGTAAGTCCTGTCTATGTATTTCCATGCGTTTCTAACATAGTATAATCAATTTCTAAGCGAAATTCACTACTCTAGACTTAGGGTTTTCAAGATAAAACCAATTCAAGGTGTCAAGGTTCAATCTTTGGAGTTCTTCTTCAAAGTCAAGATTTTTAATACAACTTTGGAAGAAAGTAAGGTATCTAGAGCTTCTATCCACGTGTTGACATCATTGTTCTTCCCCACGCCATACGTAATCCATGAAATAAGAATTTGTGTCACCTACGGGATCGTGGTGGAAGAACCTCTGGTAGTGGAAGAACCTCTCGTGGTGGAAGAACATCATGATTTTATGAATGTATTTTAATTCTTCTTGGTGTATTCGAATTGTCTTGAATTATGAATCTTAAGTATTTTTTTCTTGTCATGAATGATGTATTATTTTTTTAATGAAACATCTTGATTTAAGAATTTTATCATCAAGAAAATTCTATTGAATTTTTTTATAAAATACAAAAAATAGAAAAGTAATTTAATCTTCGTCGCTTTCTGGAACCACCTCGTCGTTGTCATCATTTTTTGTATTCTCTTCTTCATCTTCATTTGTTTCTCTATCATCCTCGTTGTAGTCTAGATCCCAACTATCAGCATTAGGAGCACTTGCTTGGTTGACACAACAATATGGCACTCCACAATCTAATGTCTGCGGTAAATATTTTGGAAGACCTATTTATTCTTGAATTATTAGATAAACTAGATATGCAGAGTCTCGATGAAGAATTTTATTTTCTAACAGTTTTCAATGATCTTCTTCATCCGCTCCTCGAAAATTAAGATCGTCCAAAGCTTGATATATGTCTACTGCTTTCTGCATTTATAAAATTTCTTTCATCAAGTGTTGGAAAATCGGTGATTCATCCTTGAATTTGGAGGTCTGAAATGTAGCAGACAAAGCTAGTGGCACAACTAAACTATGCCACCGATATAATACCTCATAATCACACTTTTTCAAATATAATTAAACTCATTGAAGCTTTTCACCCCAAATTATAGCTCCTTCGGGTTTTGAGGAGTGTGTGTCACCCTCAATTATGTGTCCAATAACTTTTAAATTAACATTAATACAAATTGATTGATTTTCAAAGGGACGAAGAACACCATACCATTTTTCATCAGATAAATCTGTGTAACATCCTAATATCTATTTTTCAAACTATGATTCAATTGTGTTTGTTTCTATCCTACCATGAGGCATTCTTGATCCACCCTCGTTTTTTGTCTATTTCTAAACCAATTATTGAATGTAATATTTCTATATATTTTAAAAATGTGTGTTTTTAACCGAGTGAGTTATATAAAAGTTGTACAATATAAGTGTGTCATATAAAACAATCAAAAGCGAGCATAATATTGTCAAATCAAGGATTTCATTCAGAAACATCATACTTTGCACATGTAAAAGTTGCGCAATATAAGTATGTCATATAAAGTGGCCAAAAGCGAGCATAGTGTTATCAAATCAAGGATGTCATTCAGAAACATCATATTTTGCGCATGTAAAAGTTGCGCAATATAAGTGTATCATATAAAGCGGTCAAAATCGAGTATAGTGTTGTCAAATCAAGGATGTCATTCAGAAACATCATATTTTACGCATGTAAAAATTGCACAATATAAGTGTGTCATATAGAGTGGTGAAAAGCGAGCATAGTGTTGTTAAATCAAAGAGTAGTATATAACATGAATGACGAACAACTAGCATTCACATTAAAATGAGTTATTATGTCAATTTGGAACCAATTTTCTTATATTGGTTCTATTACATGTTTTACCCTAGCAGACATATTCGAAGTAATGGGTAGGACATGGGAACTGAATGATAATTTTAAATACTCAAATGATCCGAACCACAGATACAATCAACAATAAAATAATACAATGACAACTGAGTGGAATTGGTGTGTTAGGGAGGTTGAAATGCTAGAACAAAACTTGAGGGCACTCAAACTCAAATGTCCAAAAAGTCATGATATGTCAATGTCTCGTGGTACACCACAAGAGTTTAATTGTGCTCTTAACCGTTTTCGCAAAGAGAACAATCAGATGAAAATATGTTGCCTCAGGGCAGAATATGATCAAGATGGTTACGTCTGATTCAGATCCAAGTGCGATTCGGACTGTGAGATGTCAGATGAAGATGATTCCCCATGATCTTATTGATATATTTTTAAAATAAAGTGGTAGGTAAGGTCATAATGACGACCTCAAGGGTACTTGGGGTTTGCAACTATATAAGTAGCCTTTAATTTGTTATTAAACTACAACATATTCAATGTCGAGTAATAGAAATATAGATTGATCGGTAACCTTCCAAAGGATCCGAATAACAATGATGATGATAGCTCAAATCATAGCAGTTATTCCAGTGATTCGAGTTATCTTGATAACAATGAATTCAAGATAGACGATTTGAAATCTCACTTTTTTATAGAGCTTAATGATGATTTTGCGATGTGAAATATTCAGATCCACAAGAATATTATTATGATTTACGCCGAGAATGGAGCATATTGGTATGACGAATCAGAATGTCTTATTCGTGACTTGAAAAATCTCCAATCTCAACAAGGTTCTCAATGACTATGCCTCGAACTGATCAACATTCTTGCAAGGTTGCAGTACAGAGGATTTTATAGGCTAAAGTTGGCCGAAGAACAAGCATCATCAACGGGTAGAAAACTAACATCTACAGAGAGAAGATATGTCTTAAGAAACCCTAAAGTTGTTCTGAGGACGATATTGATGACTTCTATTCTGATGATGATTAGGGGTACTATGATTTTATTTAGATTTTTAATTTATGATGAAGTCATCATTTTGAAGAAAATTAGTATGTTTAATTTTTCTTTGATTGTTATAGTCTAATATTAATTTTATATAAGCGTCTTAGAGTTAATAATATATAAAAATTCAATAATTTACAATTTTTAATGAAAACATAAATAAATTAGTACATAAAAGGTGCCGATTACATAATACGTTTAAAAACATAGAAAATACATAATACATGAAAACGTGCAACTAGTAAAAAATAAAATACATACAGATAATAAACTTAACTGAAAATACATAAAAATAATAAATAAAATACATAAAAATAATAAACAACAACAATATAACACAAATCATCTTTCAAAATTTCAATTTATCATTCAAAGTATTTTTCTCGTGTTGAGTGTCTATAAGGTTATCCTTGAAAAACTTTATTTTTCTTTGGATTCTTTTAGAAAGACCTCCAAAAGGTCAATTTTTTCTTGAGAATCCATAAGTTTAAATTGTAAGTCAAACTTCACAGTGTCTCTAGTGATACATGAAGTCGATGTATCTCTATCATAATGAGGATTTTTAAACTTCGCCGCCACTGTTTTATCCACAAGAATTTCATCGTCCAATCGAAAATATTTGCAACCATCCATATCCTGTAAACATTACAAGAAAATCAATTTTTGAAAATAAAATATTAAACCCTAAAAACTTGTAAAAACACTTATATTGGGCACTTTACAACGCCAAAAATGACGACCCAGATTATCTTGGGTCCTTGATGTTCTAAGCTTACAATAATAACCGCAGCCACAAACATTGGGTTCTAGAGCAAAGTTTGACGTTTCAGAGCTTTGAGACATGATTTTTGGAGGGCTAAAGTATGGTAAAATAGTGAAAATGGAGAAGGTGAAGAGTGAAGATGAAATGGAGAAAGGCTTCTAGGGTTTATAATAACCTCTTTTGCGCATGAAATTCCTACGCAAAAGACAGTTTTGTCACACTTTTGTTTTCGGGTTATTTTAGTTCACTTCATTAGTTTTTGAATCATTTAAGTTCCGGACTCCATCTAACAAGGGCATTCACAAAGGTGCAAGAATGTCCTCGTACCTAGCATGCAAACCTACAAACTAGACCAATTGTAGAACCAACTTAGCTAAATCATAAGCTTCTCTTATTTTAAGGAAATTCAACATTTTCTACATATATATACAAAAATATTTTGTTTTGACCCTATTTGAGTATATTTTTTTGACAAATGAGATTCAATTGAACTCTCCTCGAATCATGCAGATTCAATTGAACTCTCCTCGAATCATGCAGCTACACCTCAGATGAACCCTTGATCAATGACACTTTAAACTATCGTGTCTTTTAGAGGTGACAAAATTAGCTCATGGAAATATGACCCGCTCAAGTTTAGATTGGTCATTGACCAACCCATTTATTAGCTCAATCAATTACAATCCAACCCATTTCAGCCCATCAACAATTGAGTTGATATGTAGCTCAAATTGACCCATGAAAAAATTATCAAAATATTTTCAAAAAAATTATTTTTTATTTGATATGTTATATATAGTCATCATAAAGAGAAAATAGTTTTATTAGGTACTAAAAGATTATAAAAGAAGAAACAAAGAAATTAAAACTTAGTAAGAATTTGGTGGGTTGAACTCTCTTTTTAGCCAATTTTAGCTCAACTCATTTCAACCCAAGTAACTTTTGATCGGGTCGATAACCCGTCAATTTATTAGCTCAATCCATTTTGATCCGCCAATTTAACACCCTAATAACAATCGAATAGCTTTTTTCTTTTCTTCTAAGAGCTTCTTAATGTAGGACCTATAGCCTTGGTAATTAAGTTTAGTGACAACATCTTATGTGACACCAAAAATTCTGGTTCTTGGATTAATGTTTGTTAATGCTGCTATGCAGGGGCTCAGAGGACCATGGAAAATCAACCACAATATATAAATCAGAGAAAAGGAATGAGATGGTAGAAGAGGGGTTTAGAATAGAGGGCAACTCTGGATATCAGTGGAGTGATCTCTTGGGTTCCTAGCGGATCCAGGATTTGAGCGCAACAGGCACTTTAGCCTTTAAACATGCTAACTATTAGTGCCAAAGTTCGGCGAACTCTTTAAAAACTTAATGATTTACTTATCAGCAAAACGTTAATATTATTAAATATCATTAAGTTGATATTATAATAATAAATATACGTCATTAATCGTACTTAAACTTGACTCATTTTTATATTTTGAACAACAAAAAAATAAAATAAAAGAAAGAGAGCTGGTACATTTCATTGCAAAATGGGTGCCAGGGAAGGCGTTTGTTTTAAGCCTATTTCAAACTTCAAAATTCCTAGTTTTTTTCTCAAACAAAAAAAATGAGTCACTGGTCATTTTGGAAACATATATTCAATGAAGGTAATAAGAAATTATTATAAATAAATGTATTTTTTTATAATATTTTAAAAAAAATTATCTATTTATATTTTAAATAAAATTTAAATTAATTTTAAAAATATCTTATTAATGACAATCAAAACTCAAAATTTATGTATATGATAGATATAGACAAACACAAACACATAGAGAGACACATAAGTAATACCTAGTACACGTTATATCACAACAATAATTATAAAAAAGGGAATTAATATTAATAGATTAACATAAAATCTATAATAAATTAATATGGCATTAATTAGATTATAGGTGAAACACCTTGAAAAATAATAAAATATTAATATATAAAAGCAGTACATGGATGAAAATAAAAGATTCGAATATAATCACGGCATAGGATAGAAGGAGAAAATATCTTATTCAAAATCGAAAGGAGGCTCGACTTTAAAATAAAACGGAGGAGGTATATAACAATTGAGTCACCATGATTTACCTCCTTCACATACCTGTCGGACCGGAGTGTGGGGGCTCCTGAGGTGGGAGATTCCACCTTTTGGAATAAGGTATATAACACATATACACAGTTTTTCCCGAGGCTACCGGAGCTCCCCACGTAGGTCTGCCCTCTATTCGCTGATTCAAGCTTCCTAACCCAATGTATTACATTCCTTGACATTGTCAATATTTTTCTGCTCCAAATAATGGAAAGATATTTCTTGTAATTTTTTGGACAAGAAAACCGATGAATTAACTAATATACCCTGTCATACTCTCTCCTTCTATTAACATATTGGCAAGGACAAAATATGAGTTCTCCTTTTATGATAGTTTTTGCTTACCAGAACAATATCTCTTTTGGTTAAGGGAGAGTGGATCAATAAATTTACAATTTTTTTTGTTAATACAAGAAAGAAAAGAAAACCCCATAGAAGTGAGAAATCCAGAATGGCCCTGCTCCAGAGCTGGTTTAACTATGGGAACTGCATCTAAGGGTGTGTTCGGTACAGAGGAAAATATTTTTTGGATTTTTTTTTTAATTTTCTCGTTAGGTAATGGAAAATATTTTATTTTGGAGAACAAGTTCTTTTAAAATGAGAAAAATGACTTCCCTAATAAAGATAAGGAAAATAAGTCTCACAAGTGACATTCAACCAACTATTTCACCACCACGCAACCCACCCCCAATCATCTACCACACCAAACCTCAACCACTCCCACCACCCCACGCACCCACCCCCACCCAATTTCACCCCTCCAACCGGCTCCAAAAAAAGGTTTTTAATTCTTTTTTGGTTTTCTACACCACCCCAACCACCCTCTGAAAAAAAAAATTAAAAAAAAAGTTTTAAAAGTTTTTTTGATTTTTTATATCACCACCCCTGCGACCCCTCCCCCCGTCCGCAACCCCTACCTACCCCTCCTGAATTTTCTAGTTCATATATTTTATTTTTACTTTTATAAATTTTTTATAAAAAATAAAAATTTTGTGTTGGTGCGTTGTGGTTGGTTGGGGAGCGCAAGGGGCAGAGTGAGGGGTTGGGGTGGGTGTGGTGGTGTGGGGTAGCAGTAGGTGAAGATGCGATGCGTTCAAGGATGGTGGTTGGGTGGGGTGAGATTTGGTTGGGTGGTGGGTGGGCGTTAGATTTGGTTGGGTGGTGGGTGGGATGGGTGGTGGAGGGTGGGTGTGGTGGGTGGTGGAGGGTGCGAGTGTGGTGGGTGTGGGGATGGTGGGGCTTGGGTGAGTATTTTTCGAAAAATATTTTTACTAACCAATCAAACATGAGAAAATAAGAAATTCAATTATTTTCACTAACCAAACAAATATGAAAAAACAAATAAGAAATTCACTTATTGAATCGATTTTGGTCCTAAAGATATTAAAGTTCAAATATATGTGGTGTAAAATTCCCTAAAAAGAACATTATTCTGTAAAAAATTACAACTCAGTACAATTATCATTCCATATGATGCTTGTGGCATAAAGTTTTTGTTGAAATAGTAGTATTTATCTTATAAACTCACCGAATTAAAGACCTAATTAGACTCAATTTTACTCAAATAAGAATTGATAATGTATGCTATGTATTATTTTATTATTTTGATGATTTGACAAATTCATATTAAGGAACCAGTTTCATATTTGGATGGATAAGTTTCGCCCTTGCAAGTCAACTCTACAGTTGTAAAGTCGCTGACACATTGGCAATGTCGCAGCTGTCGACACAGTGGTAGTGTAGCAGTCGTTGACACAGTGCCGTAGAGTTGTTGCGGACTTCCTATTGATCCAAGATTTAAGGTTTTGTCACTTTCTTCACTCATTCTTTATATACAACAAGTCAAGGATTGAATAAGTGACTTGAAAAATTAGAAAACCTCATATATATTAAGAGCAAGTCACCGTCCCAAAAAGGGCTCTCATCAAGAATGAAGCTTCCACAAACACAAGGACCAGTTCTCTATCACTGAAGATGTTTTAAGTCCTTAAGTTTGTTAAGTCTTAGTCTTTTGTTCTCTAACTTGTAAACCTACTCTTCTCGTAAGAAGTTGTCTGTAGGTGATTCGAATTCTAAAACCTTGAGTTGTAAACTTAACTAGAGTCAATCAAGATGTGTCCTTACAATAAAATTATTGTAAAGGTCTTGCAATAGAGTTATTTTGAGTAAGAGAGGTCAATAGTTTCAATTGACTAGAGTTAGTCAAGCATTGTCTTTGCAATAGAGTTGTTGTAAAAGAGAGGGATTAATAGTTTAATTTCTAGATTGCAAGACGTTGTAATCTAAACATTGCTTTGTTATAGTTGAGTTTAAGGAAATCCTACTGCAGTAGGTCGTGATTTTTAGTCCCTTGAGCAAGGAGTTTTCTGCGTAAACATCCTGTGTTATTTACCTTTTGTTTTTACCTAAGGGAACAGATTGAGAACCTGACTCTCTACTCTGTTTGATGGACTCGTATATTACAACAATTGGTATCAGAACATGCTCTTTCTAAAAGGTTAACACCTAGAAAAGATCTTTTTCATGGCTGATCCACCAAACCTAGAGGAAGGACAATCTACCACAAGACCCCCTAGATTCAATGAAAAGTATCATGGGTGATGGAAGACCAGAATGCATGACTTTATTATGGCAGAAGACTCTGAGTTGTGGGATGTCGTATGTGACGGTTGATAAGTAAAGAATATTCACTTATTATATACTTCATAATATATTACTTCAGATAAAATACTTATATTATATTTCAAATATTATCTATTTATAACTTATTATGCAAAAAGAAAGAAAATTAAAAAAATAACAGGTATTGAAGAAAGGAAGAAGAAGACAGAGTGCTAAAAATTAGAAGTCTGATTAAATACATTTGATAGAAGTACGGTTAAACACTCAAAGTGAATAGCAAGATGGAAGCAGATAAGTGTAACTTCGACGCATCCAAGCTCTTATCCTTTGATGCACCCAAACTGCTAGTCTTTCAACACATGCTTAAATGGTGACATGTTTTTTTATAAAACGACGACAATTTTGGCATTGAAGGAAGAACCCGGTGGCCGAAGCAAAATATCTATCTATTTCTCAGTTCTTTTCATTTCTTTATTAGTGTCTCTTGTTATTCTTAAAAGAAATACTTTATAATTTCTCTCTTTGTTAGATTCAAATATTCCTCCATTGAGTAGTTTTCTTTTGTTAGGATAGTTGATGAAATTTGATATTATTATATCTATAATACCAATCTCAACTTTAATACATGCTTGACCTGAAACTTCTATTCTTATTTTTATATTGTGCTAGAATGTTAGTTTAAAAGTTATTACCATCACATTGATCTATCTTATATCTAAGTTATTTTTACATTAATTTTGTATTCTTACGAAGCAAGATTAATATATGATAATTGATGAATAATTTAGAAAAGTGATTGTAGTATCTAGTTACCTATCATTTCAAATCTGTTATCTTTTTTACTCAATTTTAATTCTCACGAAGGAACCGTTGTAGGCAAGATTTATGACTTTTAGTAAAAATAATCACAAGAAGTTTTTACTACTTTTAGCACAATTCAGGCAAGAAACTTATTTCGATCTAATCGTCACTAGTTATAAATCAATTAATTTGCATAACCTCATAGAGTGTTATTAATTGATTATATCTTAGTGAGCAAATATAATTGTATTAGCAATAAGCAATTATTCTCAAGTGAAATACATGAAAAGTTGAGATTACATTAAGATAACATATTCAAGTGGATTCATCGATTCCCAACTCTTTTAAATATAAATCTTCCGAAAGTATTTTATCTTGTCTAAGTAATTTATAATTTTTAGAACTGCAATCTCCTTTTCATCAATTTGATTTTCTCAAATAGTAAGCGAAATAACATAAATTTGTAGCATAGATTAACTAGTCTCCGTGGGACGATATCATAAACTATATTATAATTTGACTGAGTACGAACTTTAAAATTTCAATACAAATCTGACTCGTCAAACTTTTGGCGGCGTTACCGAGGAGTGGCATACATCTACTTCAGATAAAATATTTTGTTACTAATTTGAGAAGTTATTTATAATTACTGTTTGTATGAAAAGTGTTAAATAAGGCAATATACACACAATATACAAGTGTATATTGCCTTATTCAAAGGCCACGGAATCAGCCCATATTTGCCCATATTGGGCATCTCGGTTTTGGCAGATTTTGATACATAAAATATTGTATATTTGGAAAATATATGTGTAGTATATTGTAATGTATTTGTTACCTAAAGTAGGTTTATACACTACCATAATTGTAGAGTTATAATTATGGTAAAATAAGATTTAGGAATAGAATAGGAATATTTTGTATCTTGTATATATACCTATTCAAGTAATGAAAATAATCAAGGGGATTATTTCTTTCATGGTATCAAGAGACTAGGTCTAAACAAAAGTTTTTCTCTCAACTTTTGTCCTCCCTTTGGCCGAGACAACCCCCCCCCCTCGGGTTTTCTCTTCCAAAATTCGTCTTCCGCTCTCAAAAACACCTCTCTTAAATTTCCCTTTCTTCTTTGTTCTTCCAATATGTCTAAGAACAATTATCACCCTGCCCTCACGGTGTCCAATATCAAGAGCAGTATCCCTATTGTCCTTGAGATGGAAAACGTCCAATATGCGACGTGGGCGGAGTTGTTTAAAATTCACGCTATCTCTTATCAAGTTCTTCATCACATCATTCCTCCCGCTAGACCCCTTCCTGCGGAGGATCCTGAGTTATGGATTACACTTGATGCTACCGTTCTCCGGTGGATCTACGCCACTATTTCGGTGGACCTTCTACAGACGATTATTGAGCCGGATACCATGGCTATGGCTGCATGGAATAGATTGCGTGACATATTCCAAGACAACCAACATTCACGTGTCGTCACACTCGAGCAGGAATTCTCTCTCGTTCGAATGGACGAATTTCCGAACGTTTCTGCATATTGTAAGAAACTAAAGGAGTTGGCAGATCAACTCCGTAATGTTGGCGCACCAATAACAAATAATCGTCTAGTTCTACAGTTGGTTGTCGGTCTTTCGGAGGCCTATAATGGTGTTGGAACTCTCCTTCGCCAAAGCAACCCTCTTCCCGACTTTTATCAGGCCCGCTCCATGCTTACGTTGGAAGAAGCCGGTTTGGCTAAAAAGGCGGCTACCGGAGCAAGCCCAGTCGTCATGGTGGCATCATCTCCTAGTTCTTCGGGTTTTGTGAATAATTCGGGCCAAAACCATAATAATGGTGGCGGCAAGAATAATCGCAAAAATAATAAAAACCGCGGGGGCAAACGCGGCAGTTCTGGTGGCGGTTCCGGTGGTCAACAAGCAGGCGGTGGGTCCCATCCAGGGTACAGTGGCCCACCACCCCCCTGGGCCCAGCAGTGGGGCCCATGGCAGTGGAGCCCTTACCATCCAGCAGCAGTTTCCAGCGGCCAGTGGGCTGGCCAACAGTCCAGGCCCAACACCCAGCAGTGGCGGCCCACTGGCCAGTGGCCCAGCAGCGGCAACAACAGCAGCTACGGCCCAGCATCACCACGGACAGGAGTTCTTGGGCCCCGACCTCCGCAAGCCCATCATGCAGCAGGCCCCACTCAAACCGATATCGAGGCCGCAATGCACACACTGGGGTTATCTCAACCGGACCCAAATTGGTATATGGACACCGGTGCCACTACTCACATGACTTCCGAATCAGGTACTCTCTCATCTTATTCCAATTTGAGCACCCCTCGGGGATAATTGTTGGTAATGGCAGTTCTATTCCAATTCTAGGGTATGGTCAGAAAACGTTGTCTCCCCCCAATCCACCACTCCTCTTGAAAAATACTTTACATGCGCCTAAATTGATTAAAAATTTAGTGTATGTCCGAAAGTTCACAAATGACAATTCTGTTTCTGTTGAATTTGATCCTTTCGGTTTCTCTGTGAAGGATTTCAAGACGGGGAGTCATCTCATGAGGTGTGATAGTAGGGGGGATCTATATCCTATCATGCCCGGTTTTAGTCCATCGAGTCCAGCCTTGCCGTCAGCTTTTGCAGCCATCTCTCCTTCCATGTGGCATGCTCGCCTGGGTCATCCGGGATCTTCTATTTTATCAGTTTTAGATAAAAATAGCTTTATTTCTTGTAAGGGTACGAGTCGTACTCCAATTTGTCAGTCTTGTTCATTAGAAAAAATTGTTAAGTTGCCATTTGTAGACTCCAATTCTCATACTTCTATGCCATTTGACATCATTCATAGCGACTTATGGACGTCTCCGGTTCTTAGTTCAGTGGGTCATCGCTATTATGTTCTCTTTTTAGATGATTATTCTAGATTTTTTTGGACGTTTCCAATTGCAAATAAATCACAAGTGTTTTCCGTCTTCAACAAATTTAGAGCGTTCATTCGTACTCAATTCGAAAGAGACATAAAAAATATTCAATGTGATAATGGGAAAGAGTATGACAATAGGGAGTTTCGGGATTTCTGTGCTACTAATGGGATCAATTTTAGGTTTTCGTGTCCTCATACATCTCCACAAAATGAAAAGGCCGAACGTAAAATTCGTTCCATCAATAACATTATCCGAACTCTCTTAATTCATGCCTCCATACCCCCATATTTTTGGCATCATGCTCTACAAATGGCCACATATCTTCTTAACATAATTCCGTCTAAAGGTCTGACATATTCTTCCCCCCTAAAAATCCTATATAATAAGAACCCTTCTTATTCTCACCTTAGGATTTTTGGATGCTTGTGTTATCCGTTATTCCCATCCACCACAATTAACAAACTTCAGGCTCGGTCTACCCCGTGTGTATTTTTGGGTTATCCGTCGAATCATCGTGGTTATAAGTGCTTTGATTTATCCTCCAAGAAAATCATAATAAATCGCCATGTCATTTTTTATGAAACCCAATTCCCTTTTACAAAAGTTCATACTCCCGAGCCTAAGTCGTATAATTTTTTGGATGATCAAATATCCCCGTATATTATTCAAAATTTTTCGGACATCTGCCGCACCCAAAATCCTCCAGCGGGCCCACTGCCCGCTGGACCCATTGTACCGCCAAGCCCAACAATTCCAGTATCGAGCAGTTCAGAATTGGGCGGTCCACCCCACCTGAACTGGCGCTCGACGAGACTTCGATTACCGATTTGGGCCAAGAAAGCCCACCGCTCGCCGCCACCCGTCCCGAGCCCAGAAAATTCCCAAAATTCCCTCAATTCGTCCTCGAGTCATAGACCGGTCACTCGTAGTCAGCGGGGTATTTTTACACCTAAAAGATATTTTAATTTACATTCTGATGTCTCTAAATCGCATTGCCTCGCAACCCTGTGTCCGCATTAAATGACCCTAATTGGAAAATTGCTATGACTGATGAATATAATGCTCTTATTGATAATAAGACGTGGGAGTTGGTGCCCCGTCCATATGGTATTAATGTTATCAGGTCTATGTGGATTTTTAGTCATAAGGAGAATTCAGATGGGTCCTTTGCTCGACATAAGGCGCGACTTGTTGGTGATGGTAAGACTCAGCAGGTTGGGATAGATTGTGGTGAGACGTTTAGTCCGGTGGTCAAACCGGCTACCATTCACACGGTGCTTAGCTTGACTCTTTCAAAGACTTGGCCAATTCATCAGTTGAATGTTAAGAATGCTTTCCTACACGGTGATCTCAAGGAAACAGTCTATATGCATCAGCCGTTGGGTTTCAGAGATTCAAACCGTCCTCATCATGTATGTTTGTTGAAGAAGTCTTTATATGGGCTTAAGCAGTCTCCAAGGGCCTGGTACACGAGGTTTGCTGACTTTGTTTCAACTATTGGGTTCACTCACAGTAGGTCAAATAATTCCTTATTTATCTACCACCGTGGTTCGTCCTTGGCCTACATTCTTTGTATGTGGATGATATCATCTTGACCGCCTCTTTCGATGTCTTGCGCCAGTATATCATGACCATGCTCAGTGCTGAGTTTGCTATGAAAGACTTAGGGCTGTTGAGTTATTTTTTGGGGATTGCCGTCAAACGTCATTTAGGTGGCTTATTTTTGTCTCAACGAAAGTATGCTGCTGAGATCATAGAGAGGGCTGAGATGTCATCCTGTAAGTCCACTTCCACGCCAGTTGATGCAAACCCAAAGCTAAGTGCCGCAGCAGGTGCACCATACGAGGACCCGACCCGCTATCGCAGTCTTGCAGGGGCCCTCCAGTATCTTACCTTTACCAGATCGAATATTACGTATGCAGTTCAGCATGTGTGTTTATTCATGCATGATCCCAGGGTTGAGCACATGAATGCAATCAAACGCATCATTCGGTATATTCAGGGGACACTGGACTATGGGTTGCACTTATATCCTTCATCTACATCCACACTTGTCTCTTACACGGATGCTGATTGGGGTGGTTGTCCCGATACCAGACGATCGACTTCTGGCTACTATATGTTCCTTGGCAACAACTTGGTCTCCTGGTCGGCAAAGCGTCAGGCAACTCTATCACACTCAAGTGCAGAGGCAGAATATCGAGGGGTAGCGAATGTGGTCTCCGAATCATGTTGGCTACGTAATTTGCTTTTGGAGCTTCATTGTCCCATTCAGAAGGCAATCTTGGTATATTGTGATAACATTAGTGCCATCTACCTTTCAGGTAACCCTGTTCAACACCAACGTACTAAGCATACCGAAATGGACATTCACTTTGTCCGTGAAAAGGTTGCAAAGGGTCATGTTCGCGTATGCCATGTCCCGTCTCGTTATCAAATTGCAGATATCTTTACAAAGGGTCTACCAGCGGTTCTCTTTGAAGATTTTAGGGACAGTCTCAGCGTTCGAAGACCGCCCGCTATGACTGCGGGTGTGTGTTAAATAAGGCAATATACACACAATATACAAGTGTATATTGCCTTATTCAAAGGCCACGAAATCAGCCCATATTTGCCCATATTGGGCATCTCGGTTTTGGCAGATTTTGGTACATAAAATATTGTATATTTGGAAAATATATGTGTAGTATATTGTAATGTATTTGTTACCTAAAGTAGGTTTATACACTACCATAATTGTAGAGTTATAATTATGGTAAAATAAGATTTAGGAATAGAATAGGAATATTTTGTATCTTGTATATATACCTATTCAAGTAATGAAAATAATCAAGTGGATTATTTCTTTCAAAAAGCATAATTATATATTAGATACTACTACTACTTTCTGCTATATATAATTATAGTATTATTGTATTATATTATTTCTTGTCATATCATGCGTACATGACATTAACTTTTTTAGTATTAGTATTAATATTAATATTACTATTACATATAACAAATAACATTAGTGTACTACTACCTGCTATTCCTATAGTCTTTGTCATTTCTTTATAATTCATAATTATTTAGAATCACAATAATTCATAATTATTTAGAATCACAATAATTCAAAATTATTTAGAAAAATCACAACTGCTACTACTATATAAGATGCTACTTTGAATTGTCTTCACTTCAAAAAATTTAGGTAGTTTATGATCGGCTCTTCTATAAAAAAGTTGGCTAGTTACGATCTTGAAATTGAAAAGTTTCTTCGTTTGCACAAGAAAGAACAAACATCTTTTTCTCAAAACATAACTTCTGACGGAATGGAGAATCAACAATGAAATAACCACTCATCAAGAATTCCACTATCAGTCCAATTAGAAGATCAATTTGATGAAATGGAGTCAAGACTAGCAAACAAAATTCTAAGGGATTATGCTAGACCATATCACTTCAATTGTGTGTCTCGTGTGAGAAATCCCTCAGTTTCAGTTAACAACTTTGAAATCACGACTGGATTAATTCAAACAATTCAATAATCGTGCATATTCACTGGTGATCTAAGTGAAGAACCACATAATCATTTGATTGATTTCTTAGAATTAGTTGAAACTTCTAAATATAATGGAGTATCTCCCGAAGAAATCAAGTTAAGGCTATTTCCTTTTTCTTTCAAGGGAGATTCCAAGAATTGGTTGCGGAGTTTGCCTCAAGGGTCCATTACCACATGGGATCAGATGACTCATAAATTTTTGAACAAATATTTATCCCCTGGTAGAACCACAAAGTTAAGACAAGATATTTCTAATTTCTTGCAGACTGACACTGAGTCAGTTTATCAGGCTTGGAAAATATTGAAAGCAATGCTAAAAGAGTGTCCACGTCACGACATTCCTGAACATATGCAATTGTATTTTTTTAATCAAGGATTAAAACCTTCTTCTGGAAATGTGATAGATGCATCTGCAGGAGGTTCAATTATGGAAAAAACAACAGAAGAAACATTGCAAATGATGAATGAAATATCTGAAAACGTCATTCAATGGCCATTTGACTACGTTATCATGAAGAAAGTTGCTACTGTAAATCAAGCAGACGCTTTAAATACACTAACACAATAAATTATTTTCTTGGCACAAAAGTTTGAATCTTTTCAGGTAAACACACAACAAGTGAGCTAACCTAAGTCATGTGACATATGTGGAGGAAATCATCTAAACCATGAATGTCAAGAAACCATTCAGAATGATGAGAAAGTCAATGTCATAGGATACAAGCCATACACTTTTGGTAGTCCATTGACATAAAATATTCGGGCTTCCAATGGGCCAATCCGAATGGTGCTGAAAATTCCCAAAGCCTTCAAAAGCAACAAGTTCAGAGTCCATCTGAATACCAGAATCAGAATCGTGGGCAACCAAATTTTAGACCTTACCAATAAACAATTCCATATCAGCAAAGGCCTCAACAAGTTCATCCAAATATTGATTACCTCTTGTACAAGTATATTAGGACAGTAGAAATGGTCTACAAAAAGGAATTCAAGCCTGAGTTTCAAGTGCTCTTCGAGCTAGTTAACAAGGTGCTTTTGTCTCACTTTGAACAAAGAGCAATAGCTATGACTTCAGACTTGTTCCTCCTTGAAGCCTTGGCTAATTTTCACCCCATCAACTTGCATGTCATCATGATAGAGCATATGAAAATTTTTGTCAATGACAAAATGGCCGACATGAGCTAGCCTATGGCTTCTTTCTCACCAAGATATTTGAGCATTTTAGAGTCAGGGTCGAGAAAGTAACTATGGGAATGAAAAAGAAAATGTTCTCTCTTGTTACCATTGAGGAGTGTGAATGTGTCCCCAAAATGGGAGGAATTAGGAACAGTTCGACGATTTCAAGCTTGATCAATGCACATGAGAAATCAAATGCTGAAATTGCTAGATTGATGACTGATAATTCAATTCTAATGGCTGAAAATCAAAAGCTTGTAGAAGGAGGTGAGGAAACTAGTGCCATTGCAGCACTGAAATAGGAAAATGCATAGCTGAAGGCACAAGTGGAGGTACTGCACATGCAATTGGTCGATGATCAGCGGTGAAACACCTCATACCTCTAAACTAAGCCATGTTTACGATTCAGGAATATAGAAAACCAATAATGGGAAGTTTAAGTTGAAAACCCAGTTTCAGCTCTAGAGGTCAAATTTGACGCCAAGAAATACGAACCGTAAATATTTCTATGGCCCGTCAAAGCGAACAGTTAATTTCATTTTTTGAAATTGACGGTCTGATTGTCAATTCTACATGCCGTTAAATTATTGACGGACCATCGATCTTCACCGCCTAAGAAATTCAGATTTTTCAACTCTCTGGAAATTTTCAGAAAAAATAATAATACGGTCATATTATACGGGCCGTCCATTCATTGACGGACAATCAACCTGGACTGTCAAAATATTGACGACCCAGACTCAGACCATCAAAAATATTGATGGACCATCAATATTGTGCCGATAGCAAACAGTATAAATACGACCCTTAGTTTCAAAAATTAGGTTTTCATATTCCCAAGTCCTGGAACGAAGGTTCTCTCTTCCCAACCATCTCCTACACCAAGGTAAGTCCTTTATATGTATTTCCATGCAATTATAATGTAGTATAATCAATTCTTTAGCGTAATTAACTATTTCTAACATAGGGTTTTCAAGGAAACCTAACTCAGGAAATTAAGGTTTAAGCGTTGGGATTATTCTTCAAAGTCCGTATTTTTAAGACAAGTTTTAGAGCGATTCAGGTATGTAAAGTTTCTATCCACGTGGGGACATCATTGTTCTTCCCCACGTTTACATGTAATCCATGAAACATGATTTTTTCAAACCTAGGGTTTTATTCAAGTTCATAATAACTCTATATTCAGGTTCAATTATGTATGTGCGCGTGTGTGTGTGTGTATATATATATATATATATATATATATATATATATATATATCGTGTTGTCATTATTTACATTCTTGATATGTCAATTGTGATTGTCATGAACCTATCTATAATTCATGAATCTATGCCTTGATTTCTATGAGTTCTTAAATACAAGTTATGATCATTACTACTCAGTTCCATGAAGTCATATATGTTTTTCATGATTTATATAAGTTATATTATGTATTTATTCACATATTAAACTATGAATTTACAAAATTATGTTTACAAGTAATTTCATGAAATTCATGGGCTTACAAGCCACTATTTTTAAGTATATATTTTTGGGAGTTGCATAGTTTACCGAGAAGGCTCTAGTATCCTAAAACTTCTTATGCCACCGTAGGATAAGGGCCGCTCCGCCTAGAAGACAATACCTTCAGATTTGCAGATTGGATCCTTTCTTGTCATGTTCATGTCTCTTACCCCGACAAGGTATGAGAAAGCTCTGCTGGTCAAGAGAGGTACCAGACTCCACGTACCCTCGTGGTGATTCAACATGTCGGTTATGCTACTGTCCCCATAGATATACAAATATACAAGTTTACAAGTTTACAGATATACAAATTTTATACATGTTTTAATAATCATGCCAGATCATGTTCATGCTCGTGTTTTAATTTCAGTTTTATGCCCTATTATGCCATGTGCCTGCTTATTTCTCTCATTGCCTTTACATACAGTATAATTCAAAATGTACTAACATCCCTTTACATGAGGCCTACACTTCACGGTGCAGGTGCTGAGTTTCAAGACGACGAAGCTACCCTCTAGGACTTCATCTGTATCAGCTATTTGGTGAGCCCCATCTTTTTTGGGGTGTCAGTTTAGTTATTTATGATTATGAATTATTAGTAGAGGTATGCCAGGGCCTTGTCCTGGTAAACGGTTAGCAGACTCACGTTCATATGTTTCATAGACTGGTTAGTATGTTATGTCAGCATTGGATTTTCAGTATTATGATTTATATGTTTTCATTATCATATTAGTGTATGTTTTGGTGCCCATATTAACAAGAAATTCATGTGGTTCTCTTGGTCACATGCAGTCAGGCATCGAGTGTCGTGTTCCGCCCAGGATATGGTTCAGGCGTAACAATGTTTGGTATTAGAGAACTAGGTTCATGTGTCTTAGGGAGTCAATGAAACTGTATATAGTGGGGTCAATTTTATGTGTGTGAGGGGCCCACACATATAAACAATTAATCACCAAGACATCTAGGGTTTTCTGACTTCTTTCATACTCTAGATCGTGCAGTTAGAGTTATACCTTCATGACATCCTTCTAACTCATGTGTGTTACGTATTTCAGAAAATTCCTGCAAAAAGAAAGTACACCAAGAGGACTTTAGCTAACAGCCAGAGAGCTACTAATGATGTTGCTCGCGAGGAGAATGCTCAAGCTTAGGGATCCAATTCGGGTACAGCACCACCCAATACCACAGGGCCTGCGGAGATCCCAGTTATGTTGCCCAGTTCCACCGATTTGGATGTTAGGGGAGCTATTCAATTGCTCACCCAGATTGTGGCTGCTCAAGCCCAACGTCAGGGGACAACTCCAAGCATGAGAACAAATGGAAAGTCATCCAGCTTCAAGACTCGAGAATTTCTGTGAATGGACCCTCTAGTATTGACGAAGTCGAGCAAAATAGAGGATCCACATAATTACATTGATGGGATTTAGAAAATATTTCATGTTATGTATGATAATAAGGTAAAGGCAACAGAGTTTGGAGCTTATCAGTTGCAGGATATTACCATTATCTGGTATGAATTATGGGAACAGTCCCACAGGGAAGATACATTTCCAGCAACTGGGATGAGTTTGCTAATGCTTTTATTGAGCACTTTCTACCAATAGAATTCAGGGAGGCAAATGCAATAGAATTTGAAAATCTTAAGAAGAATGGCAGGAGTGTTCAGGAATACTATCTTCAGTTTGTCTCTTTGGCAAAATATGCTCCATATATGGTCCCAGTTATGAGGGCCAGAGTTGGACGTTTCGTGTATGGTCTTGATCTCTACTTGTACGATGCAACCAATATTACAACTCAAAATAGAGAGATGACTATTACGAAGATGGTTGCATTAGTGCAAGGTAATAAAAGTAGGTTGAAGGAAGAGGAAGCCTTGCAGAAAAAGAAGGATAGGGGATTTAACAATAGGGCTAAGTCTTCAGGTCACTTCAGTCATGGGGGAGGTGGAGGAAAACGGTTCTTCAAGAATAGGTCATCAAGACATGCTCCATCTTCAGCCAGTGCCCAGCCCTAAAGTTCAGAAATGATAACAAAAGGCAGAACTTCAGAGCATCAGGCTCTCAGTCACAAGCTAGTATGGGTCAAAGCACCTTCAGCCAGCTAGTTTGTGGCAAGTGTGGTAAGAAGTATCCAGAGGAATGTCTCTTTGTCATGAATATCTGTTATGGGTGTGGTCAGCAATGTCATTTTCAGAAGGATTGTCCATCAGCGAGGCAGGGTGCAGGAGGTAATATGGCTCAGTCCATGAATTCTACAATTCCTTATAATTCTCAAACCTAGTCAGGTAACAGGGGGGTCCAAACCACTTGTATGCACTATCAGGTCGATAAGATATAGAGGCCCGCGCGGATGTGGTTACACATATATTAATCGTTTTCACTTTTAATGTTAACTCCCTTATGAATCCTGGATCCACTCTATTATATGTAACCCCTTTATTGCTAAGAAATTTGGGATGGAACCAGAAAAGTTGAGTGAAACCTTTGAAGTATCCACTCTAGTTGGTGAGTCAGTCATAGCCAGGAGAATATATAGGGGTTGTCCAGTTAAAGTCTATCACCGAATTACAGTAGCTGACTTGGTAGAGTTAGAAATGGTAGACTTTGATGTAATTATGGGTATGGATTTGTTGTCTTCATGGTATGCCACAGTAAGTTGTAGATCCAAAATTATCAAATTCGAGTTTTCGGTCAACCGGTCATAGAATGTAAGAGTGATTCAGTAGCACCCATGGGTAGGTTTATTTTCTATCTTAAAGATAGAAAGATGATATCCAAGTGGTACATCTACCATCTAGTTTGGGTTAGGGATGCAGATGACCAGACCCCAACTCTTCAGTCTGTGCCAAATTGTCAATGAGTTTCCAGAAGTCTTTCCAGAAAATCTTCCTAGAGTTCCTCCCGATAAAAGGATTGAGTTCGGAATTAATCCTCTTCCCGGCACTAAGCCGATATCCATTAAGCCATATAGGTTGGCTCCCGCAGAATTAAGAGAGTTAAAAGCTTAGTTGAAAGATCTCCTTGATAAGAGATTCATTAGACCAAGTGTCTTGCCATGTGATGCACCAGTTTTGTTTGTTCGAAATAAAGACAGGTCTTTGCGTATGTGCATTGACTACCAAAAGTTGAAAAAGGTTACCATTAAGAACAAGTATCTCTTTTCTAGAATCGATGATTTATTTGATCAACTTCAGGGTGCTCAGTGTTATTCCACGATTGACCTTAGATCAGGGTAACATCAACTTAAGGTTAATGAAGTTGATATTTCGAAAACTTCCTTCAGAACCTATTATGGTCATTTCAAATTATGTGTCATGTCATTCGGATTGACAAATGCCCTAGCTGCTTTCATGGACCTTATAAACAAGGTTTTCAAGCCCTATCTCGATCTTTTCGTCATTGTTCTCATCAATAATAGTCTAGTTTATTCCAATAGTGAGGCTGATCATGCAGAACATCTCAGAATTGTATTGCAGACACTTCGAGACCGTGAGCTTTATACTAAGTTTTCCAAGTGTGAATTTTGGCTTAAGTTAGTGGCATTCTTAGGTCATGTGATTTTAGGTGAGGGCGTCCAGGTTGATTTTCATAAAATATAAGTTGTTAAGAGTTGGCCCAGACCCACTTCTGCTTTAGATATTCAGAGTTTCTTGGGTTTGGCAGCCTATTACAGGCGCTTCATAGAAGTTTTTTCTTCCATCTCGGCTCCATTGACCAGATTGACTCGGAAGAAAGTCAAATTTCAGTTATCGGATGCTTGTGAGCATAGTTTTGAGGAATTGAAAACAAGATTGACTTCTGCTCTAGTGTTGACATTGCTAGAGGGAACCGAGGGGTTCATTGTATATTGTGGTGCCTCAGGCACTGGTATTTAGTGTGTTCTAATGCAACATGGTAAAGTTATAATTTATGCATCCAGGCAGCTCAAACCCCATAAAAATAATTATCCGACTCATGACTTAGAATTGGCAGCAGTGATTTTTGCACTCAAGATATGACATCATTATTTATATGAAGTTCACGTTGATATATTCACATATCACATGAGCCTTCAATATATTTTCACACAGCGAGAGTTGAATCTTAGACAAAGGAGATGGCTCGAATTGATAAAGGATTACGATGTAGATGTTCTCTACCACCCAGGTAAAGTGAATGTGGTGGTCGATACTCTTAGTCGGCGATCCATGGAAAGTTTAGCTCATGTTGAAGAAGATAAGAGAACTATGACAAAGGAAATTCATCGACTAACCAGTCTAGGAGTTTGACTTTTGGACTTCGAAGATGGTGGTGTTGTTGTCCAGAACATGTCTTAATCCTCCTTAGTAGCCGAGGTGAAGGAGAAGCAGTTTAGTGATCCCTACTTGTTGCAGCTGAAAGAGGGGATTCACAAGAATAAGACTATAGCTTTTGAACAAGGGGGAGATGACAGTACCTTGAGGTACCGAGACAGGTTATGTGTTCCAAATGTGGACAGACTCAAAGAGCAGATCATGGTAGAAGTGTATAATTCTAGGTATTCTATTCACTCAGGTTCTACAATGATGTATCATGATCTGAAGGAGATTTATTTGTGGACCGATATGAAGAGGAATGTGGCAGATTTTGTTGCCAAGTGTCTGAATTGCCAGCAGGTGAAGGCCGAACACCATAGGCCTGGTGGGTTGACTCAGAATATTGATATTCCTATTTGAAAATGGGAGATGATAAATATGGATTTTATAACAGGTCTACCTAGCTCATCCCAAAGGCATGATTCAAGTTGGGTGATTGTAGACCGACTAAATTAGCCCACTTCCTGCCAGTCAAAACCACAGATTCAGCAGAGGATTATGCTAAGTTGTATATTCGAGAAATGTCCATTATTTCATATCGGGGTGCTCAATTCACAACACATTTTTGGAGATCTTTTAAGAAGGGATTGGGTACTAAGGTAAACCTCAACATAACTTTTCATCCTACAACAGATGGTCAGGCAGATCGTACTATTTAGACTCTTGAGGACATGTTGAGGGCATGTGTTCTCTATTATAAAGGTAATTGAGATAATCACTTGCCTCTCATTGTGTTTGCTTACAATAACAATTATCATGCTAGTATTCAGATGGCGTTGTTTGAGGCTCTATATGGGCGAAGATGTAGATCGCCAATTGGTTGGTTCGAAGTCGGCGAAGCAGAGTTGCTAGGACCATACTTGGTCTATCAGGCTTTGGAGAAAGTTAATTTAATTCAAGAGCATTTGAGAACAGCTCAGAGTCGCCAAAAATCTTATTTGGATGTGAGGCGTAGAGACTTGGAGTTTCAAGTTGATAATTGGGTTTTTCTGAAAGTTTCACCTATGAAATGTGTCATGTGGTTTGGGAAGAAAGGAAAGCTCATTCCCAGATATATCGGACCATACCGAATTTTGAGGAGAGTTGGTCAAGTGGCTTATGAACTTGAATTGCCATAAGATTTAGTTGATGTGCATACAGTATTCCATGTGTTCATGTTGAGAAAGTGTGTGGGAGACTTATTATTGGTTGTTCCTACCTATTTCATTACAATTAAGGATGGTTTGACCTATGAAGAGATCCATGTGTCTATTTTGGATCGCCAGATTCGAAAGTTGAGAACTAAGGAAGTTGTCTCAGTGAAATTGTTGTGGAGAAGTCAGAATGTTGAGGAGGCTACATAGGAAGCTAAAGAATATATGAAGTCCAGATATCCGCATTTATTCGAGAAGCAAGCAGACAACGAACAAGGTAAATACTCTCAGTATTCATGTCATGTCCTTTGTGTATCCATGTCTCGTGTTTCATGGTCATGCATTCAGTACTCATGTCCTATGTTAATGTTTTTGTGTAATCATGCCAGTCCAGTTATCATGTTTCATGTCATGTTCCTTCACGTTCATATACTCATGCTATGACTAGTCTCTTTCTTAACCATGACCCATCATTCGAGGATAAATGATCCCAATGGGAAGATATTGTAATACCCCATACCTCTAAACTAAGCCATGTTTACAATTCAGGAATGTAGGAAACCAAAAATGGGGAGTTTAAGTTGAAAACCAGTTTTAGCTCTACATGTCAAATTTGACGCCAAGAAGTGCGGACCACAAATATTTTTATGGCCCATCAAAGGGAACCATTAATTTCATTTTTTGAAATTGACGGTCTGATTGTCAATTTTAAGGACCGTTAATTATTGATGGACCATCGATCTTCACCGCCTCAGAAATTCAGATTTTTCAACTCTCTGGAAATTTAAAAAAAATAACAGTACGATCCAACTATACGAATCGTCAATTCATTTACAGACTAGACTCAGACCGTCGAAAAGATTGATGGACTGTCAAAATATTGACTGACCGTCAATATCGTGCCAACAGTAAACAACATAAATACGACCCTTAGTTTCAAAATTAGTTTTTCATAATCCCAAGCCTTAGAACGAAAGTTCTCTCTTCTCAATCATCTCCTACATCAAGGTAAGTCCTTTCTATGTATTTCTATGCGATTCTAATGTAGTATAATCAATTTCTAAGCGTAATTCACTATTTCTAACTTGAGGTTTTCAAGAAAACCCAACTCAGGGAATTAAGGTTCAAGCGTTGGGATTATTCTTCAAAGTCCGGATTTTTAAGATAAGTTTTGGAGCGATTGATGTATGTAGAGCTTCCCCACCTACATGTAATCCATGAAACATGAATTCTTCAAATCTAGAGTTTTATTCAAGTTCATAATAACCCTATATTCAGGTTCAATTATGTGTGTGTATATATATATATTGTTCTCATTATTTACATTCATTATATGTCAATTGTGATTGTCATGAACATGTCTGTAATCCATGAACCCATGCCTTAATTTTCATGAATTCTTAAATATAAGTTATGATCATTACTACTCGATTCCATGAAGTCATATATATTTTTCATGATTTATATAAGTTATATTACGTATTTCTTCACATGTAAACTATGAATTTACAAGATTATGTTTACAAGTTATTTCATGAAATTCATGGGCTTACAAGCCACTATTTCAAGTACATATTTTTGGGAGTTGCATAGTTTACCAAGAAGGCTCTAGTAGCCTGAAATTATGTATGTCACCGTTTGATAAGGGTCGCTCCGCCCAGAGGACGATACCTTCAGATTTGCACATTGGATCCTTTCTTGTCATGTTCATGTCTCATACCCCGACAAGGTATGTGAAAGCTCTACTGGTCGAGCCAGGTACCAGAATCCACGTACCCATATGGTGATTCATCTTGTCGGTTATGCTATTGTTCTCCCCACATATATACATATATACAAGTTACAAGTTTACAGATATACATATTTTATACATGTTTTAATAATCATGTCAGATCTTGTTCATGCTCGTGTTTCAGTTTCAGTTTTATGTCCTATTATGTCATGTGCCTGATTATTTCTCTTAGTGACTTTACATACAATATAATTTAAAATGTACTAACATCCCTTTGCATAGGGCTTGCACTTCACGGTGTAGGTGTTGAATTTCAAGATGACGGAGCTACCTGCTAGGACTTCATTTGTATCAGCTATTTGGTAAGTATTCGGGGTGTCAGTTTAGTTATTTATGATTATGCATTATTAGTAGAGGTATGCTAGGGCCTTGTCCTGGTAAATGGTTAGCAGATTCATGTTCAGAGGTTTCATCGACTGGGTTAATATGTCATGTCAGCATTGGATTTTCAGACTTATTATATTTTCATAATATTTCCGCATTATACTTTCAGACTATAAATTCAGTATTATGATTTACATGTTTTCATTATCATATTTAGTGTATGTTTTGGTGCCCATGTTCACAAGCAAGCCATGTGGTTCGCTCGGTCACATACAGTCAGAATCCGAGTGTCGTATTCCGCCCAGGCCATGGTTCGGGGCGTAATAAGGGGGCTGCAAATGATAGGATAGACAAAATCCTAAAGTTGATAAAATAACCTGGCTCATCCTTTTAAGCAGTTTCTTCCTCCTATTTCCATGCTATCTATCCTTCCTATATCCATTTTGCCTCTAAAACTTCCTTTTGTTCTTTGTGGTTAATGACTATGGCATTGCTGGTTATTTAAGTGTCACAAGTACTTTTGTAACTACTCTATTCTTCTGTTAATTTTAAAACTTGGGCATTACTCTCTGATTTATGCAATGCGTTTTATCATGTTTTTGTATTGTTGTTATTCATGCTGTGTTGCCCTATGGTCCTTAGTCCATGTTACTACCCTTGCTTTTTCCCTTTTCAATTATGCCAAAAGGGAGAATGAAAATGAGAAATTATGGGATATGATGAGATTCTGGTCTGATGATTCTTGTTAGATATTGTTTTGAGTTTTAGAGGGAACAAAACAGGAACCTGGTCCGACCTGGTCCTCAGGGGGGAAGTGTGACTTCCGAGTTTGTCATCATTGAAAAATGAGAAATTGATAATGTGTGATATGTATTATTTTATTATTTTGATGATTTGACAAATTCATATTAAGGAATCAGTTCCATATTTGGATGGACCAATTCTGCTCTTGCAAGTCAACTCTACAGTTGTAAAGTAGCTGACATAGTAGCAGTGTAGAAGCCACTAACACAGTGCCGCAGAGTTGTTGCGGGCTTCCTATTGGTCCAAGGTTTAAGGTTTTGTCATTTCCTTCACTAATCCTTTATATACAACAAGTTAATGAGTGAATAATTGACTTGAAAAATCAGAAAACCTCATATATCTTAAGAGCAAGTCACCGTCCCAAAAAGGGCTCTCATCAAGAACGAAGTTGCCACAAACACAAGGACCAATTCTCTATCATTGAAGATGTTTTAAGTCCTTAAGTTTGTTGAGTCTTTGTCTTTTGTTCTCTAACTTGTAAACCTACTCTTCTTGTAAGAAGTTATCTATAGGTGATTCGGGTTCTAAAACCTTGAATGGTAAACTTGACTAGAGTCAGTCAACTTGTGTCCTTGCAATAGAATTATTGTAAAGGTCTTGCAATAGAGTTATTGTGAGTAAGAGAGGTCAATAGTTTCACTTGTCTAGAGTTAATCAAGGAGTGTCCTTGCAATAGAGTTGTTGTAAAATAGAGGGATTAATTGTTTAATTCCTAGATTGCAAGAGGTTGTAATCTAAACATTGCTCTGTTATAGTGGAGTTTGAGGGCAAGGAGTTTTCCACGTAAACATCCTGTGTTATTTACCTCATGTCTTTACCTAAGGGAACAGATTGAGAACCTGGTTCTCTACATTGTTTGGTGGACTCGTAAATTATAATAAGAATTAAGATAATTGGAATTAGGAAAATCATGATCATTGACCTTGATTAGTTGGAATCATGAAAAGACACTAAACCACGACGGACCTATGATGCCGAATTCTTGGTCAACCTATGAATTGTAGAAATGGTAAATTTGAGAAGATCTCTAGGAGCATAAGAATTGAATTTTCCCTCAGTAAAACTTCAAATAATTTAAAATAAATTCACCCTCAGTAGAACTTGAATTTTAGTATAAATTCATGAATAAGACTGCTACCAACCACTCCTTGGCCACAATTGCGTTTGAGTGTATGTGATTAAGAGATGGACGAGTGCCTTGGCCACAAGAAGTAATGCCAGTATGCTTTGAGCATTTGCAAATGATAGCATAATTATTTTTGTATCGGATGAGTAATTATTATTTTTGTCGGATGAGTGGCTGCCAATCTACTCCATGGCTCTCTCAATAGGATTCGATCCCAAATGAAGTTATGACCATCTATCATAAAAATGTTTTTGACACCGGTTCTATTCACCGGTCAAACGTGGAAAAAAATAGGCTTATTTCAAAGCTATTTGGTCGTGTTTAAAACACCTAAAGTAAGAGTTGGTTAGACTGTATTTATTGGAATTATTATTAGTTCAGCCAATAAATTCATGTGGTACTGTGGCTACAGAGAATAGCCTGGCTTTACATGCGCCGGAACCAAACTTTAATTTATGGTGAATGCTAATGTCCTTTTCTTTTGGGCTTTGATATTTAATGAATAGTCACTAGCATGATCATCTTCAAATCACTGATGATTTCTCCTCTTTTTCTAAATTAATTTGTTTAATTTTTGTCTTGCTCACGTAAGTCTAAATGGAGGATCTCCAAATTTGTTTTTAAGTTTGAGGGTATCATGCCTCTTGAGAAAAAGTTAAGCTAATACAAGCTCTTAAAGCCTATTTGAATAAGTCTATTATATTATTATTATTATATAAGCCTAAATTAAAGGCTATATCAAAGATGCGTCAACAGTTGACACTCAATTACATTACATATTAATGTCGGTGTCTTTGAGTAAGGATTAAGTCAGCAGCCAATATTCCAAAAAGTCAGCTATGTTTACTCTTTAATTTCAACGCTAGCTAAACCATCATTTTCTGTTTTTTCTGTCTTGCTCTATCACTCTACCGGTCAAGCCAGTGCACTTCATGATTATTGCCAAGCAAATTTTTTTCAGCACCATTATGAATCAGATAATATGCTTTTCTTTTTATGAGTTTAAGTTTCATGCACCGATAATATATAAAATATTTATATAATCAATTTTTTATATGGTACGATTAGAAAGGGGGATAAGTCTAAAGTAGGTTACCTAGCGAAGTTAAAATTACCACACGCTAAAATAAGTGGGATACCTGCAATTAGTTTATGGAACAATAATTTTTCTTTTCTTTTGAAATTCTTGGCCTCTATATGTTTCCTAGAAGGCTAGAAAGAGAAAACACGCAGTATAAGAAGAAAGCATCTAGTTTGTGAGTTAAAAGTTAAAACTTTGGTTTTAAGATATTCAAAGTTCTACTTGGGGTGATTCTGGCAGCAAGTTCAACGATTCTTCTGCAATGTTATAATACACGATTCGTTATTTTTGCTCTGTATTCTTTACTACAAATATAGTTATTGATATTATGATTGAAATGATTCCTAACTTGTTATCACTGGTTAAATTGTATTGATAACATAAAAATATTTAATTTATCGATATATATAATAACTTAAATTCTTACTTTATTATTTTGAAATTTCTAATCTCATTCAAGAAACAAAAGATTCCTGAGTTCAACAAATATCTCACAATAAATGCTTGTAGCATAAGCAAATATCTAGATCAACAACATTTGCTTCCTAATTCACTTCTAACCGTTAAAAGTCACACGTCGAATATGGAATGGAAACATGAACTCCTTATATGGACTTGGACAATTCTCACTCTACAAGCTAGCTTTTGGGGTTGAGTTATGTCAAATATCTAAGTCCATATAAGGAGTCAAAGAATTGGAATTGGCCTTCCCATTCCATATCCGATGTGAGACTCTTAACACTAACCATGTATAGACATTTAGTCGTTTCGCCAATCGCCATGAATAGAATTTAAAATAATGTTTGGTAAATTATTGTAAATAAGTATTTGTTTATTAAATGGGTCAATTATTTCCATTCCAAATTAAGAATATAGATTTTAAAGTTTGAAAATTAGGTTTTAGGTGTTAGAACAAGGATAATAAGATCTTCCAACTGCTCGAACTGAAATATTATCAAATTGTTAGAGTACATATAATAGTAATATTAGAGAACTAAAAAAGGACTTGCTTGACTTAGAGGCACGTCAAACATTTCTTGAAGATAGTTGGAGTCTCTCCTACGAGCAAACAGAAGAATAATTGACAACTCTATCTTCAGGATTCAACTAAGCCACATAACAAATAACATTCAAGAACGTTGCTCTTCTATTCTTGAATCAGTGATTTCACCTTTTGATCAATGTCTCTCAAATATTTTCAAGGAAAAGTGTTTGTGGATTGCTTGCCTTTTTCAAAGAAATTAAGCACTATTTATAGGATAAAAGAATATATTGCAAAAGAGTTTTCATTAAATAAAATTTATAATAGGTTCATGAACTTTGGAAAGATAATGTATCTTTCAAAAGAACCTAAAACGTAAAAAACTAAATGAAGTGAAATTTGTGAATTCACATTAATTCACTCATTCTGAAAACTCTTAACAAATGTATTGTTTCAAAATTAATTAAACCATTTGTTCCAATAATCCCTACTTGTTTCAAAAAAAGTTAAATAATTCGAGACATTAATCTAGTAACATGCATTAATAATGATGTCTTTTGGACTTGAACCATTAGCTAGTGAAGAATTTCTAAATCATTGAATACTTAGTGAACGAATCTTGAACTAAGTAATTAATTAAATGAAGCAAAAAATACCTCCACTCACGTTACTATGTTCCGGTGAAAATCAAAATTCTTTGACACCTTACGACCACGTGTCCTGAATCCTTTTATCTAAGTACTTTAAGATTTTCCTGTTATAAATCTTATTGAAGCGGCCTCCACTTCGCACAGTGAATTCATTAAGAGTAACTTTGCATACTCCGACCAAATAGTCTATGAATTTATTAAGAGTATGTAATCTCAGCCTCCTTTCCAGCAAAGTGTCGGTAAGTCTATGATCAAGAGTGTTCCTACACACTCCAACCGAATCGATTTATAGACTTATTAAGAGAATATAATCGCATCCTCCACTTTAGTATGAATATCGGTAAATCTATCAAGAGTCTTATTACTAACTCCAATCGAGATCGATCTTATAGATTTATTAAGAGAATATAATCTCAACAGGTCCACATCAGCTCACTCTTTTAGAAAATGAGAATTTTACTGATGTGCTCCACAATTTTAACTATACTTGTTTTTCCATTAGGTAGGGTTCTCATAAAGTACAATCAATTTGTAATAGGCTTTATTCCCATTCCTTTACAAGTTTTCACCACCAATTATTTCTCTAAAATTTTAGACAAAATATCTGCTAAATTGAACTTGGACTTCACACATTGAAGGTAATTATACCATCCTCCACTATTTTCTTATGTGATTGTGTCTGAGATAAACTTATCTGGATTTGTCATTATAATAATCACCTAGAACAAAAACATATAGAAGTTTTATTATCACAATAGATAATAAATACAGGTGGCACCGACTGATTCCATATTAGAACATCTAATATAACACTTCTTATGAGCCAATTAGTTTCTTCTCAAATGTAAGGTATAGCAATGAATTTGTATTCCATCAACTAGCCGTCATTAATAGTGCACCAGTTCAATATATCCACCAAAAACTACGTGGGAATGACATAACAAAGTTTATGTCCTTAAATTAATCAAAATTATATCAGACATTCCAGTTTACTATGGACTATTAAGAACTAGCCAGATGTTTCATACTTTCAATATTCTAATAGCTTTCCCATAGTTTGGAACTCAAAGATCATATTATTGCTGAGTATAATGCATCACGTATTTAAATATTATACTCCTCAAAAGAAGACATCGTCATATTAATTGTTAAAAAGTTTTCAACTTATAATGAAATCAATAGCATTTTCTCCTTATCTCTGATATTCTAGATTTCAAGTATTGATATGATCCTTATAAATAATATATTCATATATTGCACAAACATGAAAGTATATTCTTCTTGATAGAGATGCACAACATATATGTACACCAACTTTCAAGTATAGATATTGATGCTAATATTGTGCATCTCTACTAACAAGTTTGAAAATTTATCTTGAATAAAATATCTCGTTGCATTACGTGACAAATAATTAATCTCATAAATATTTGTGTGAATTACTCTCAGAAATGTGAATTTTCTTTTACCTGTCTTAAAAGAATTACTTTATTATCTTGCACTTAGTACAAGTAAGATACTAACAACATCTTTGTTTCCACAAATTCATTATTTACCAAGAGTCAAATGAATCTAAGATTCACATGATTCAGACGTTGATGCCTTAATTTCAAGAAACTCCAGAATATAAGAAAAGTATTTCATTTTCTCACAATCTCAAAATAATAATTATACTTTCAAGTTTATATATATATATATATATATATTTTAAGTAATATGCTTCATATCCTTTCACGAAGTTGAAAGTCTACATTTTGCAATTTTATGATGCAAACATATATGTATATGAAAATCAATTATATTTTTAAAGAAATCGTATGCTATGTCTAATCATGTACACCATTCAAGATTATCATCTCTTAGCATTAGATTTCACGAAAATCACAATAGGCAAAGAATAAATAGAGAATAGAGTTTAGAAGATAGAGCCCGAATTTCATTGACAACTTTTCTTCTGCTTATGACTTTAATGTTGTCTAATTGGTCATCTTCATAGTCAACGTCACAAAATACTGAAATTTTGAGATCGATTTCTGCAACATTTTATCCCAAGTATTTGGCTTCTATTCAATTCCAATTTTTATGCTACGTTTGGTAATGCCCCATCAACAGAGTGTTGAAAATTTACTAATGTGGAATTAAGTATATCCCATTATTTATGACTCAAACGTCGTTTCCACACACGTACACACGTAGTGTCAAGTATCGCAAATTTCATTAGTGAAAGAGATATTGGTACGTATGTAATACGTTTGAGACATAGAATGATGGACGGTTATTGGTCAAATGACAAAGTATTCCATGTTGGTAAACGAAGGAAGAAGTGTAAGATGAAACGTGTCGGAAATCGCCGCGAAGGGCCGCGGCGCAGCCCCGTCGGAGCTGAGGCGCCAGAGCGCCGCGACGCCTCCCAGGGAGCGTCGCGGAGCTAATTGGGTCTTCAGTTACTGGAGCCGCGACGCTAATTCACAGAGTCACGGCGTCGCGACGCTAATTCACAGAGTCGCGGCACCGCGACGCTAATTCACAGAGTCGCGGCGCCGCGACACTAATTCACAGAGCTGCGGCGCCGCGACGCTAATTCACAGAGCCGCGGCGCTTCGGAGGCAGAATGCTGCAACGGAAAGTTGGAAAGTTCTGACCTTTGAGCAGGTTTTGGAGCATTGAATCTCCATTACTTGGCACATGAATTCAGCCATTATTTGGCTGAATATAACCCCTCAATTAAGTGTCATTACATTGATATTGAAGGCCATTAGTTGGGTAGTTGAGGGGTCATCTTCTTACATTATAAATTGAGGTCTATGGCTCAATTGTTCAACACTTAGAAAAATACTACAGAATTTCTGAATTCATCTTCTTACTCTCTAGCAAGTTTACTATACTCAAAGTTCTTCAAGAGTAACACTTGAGTTTCCTTTGCTCCATTGTTAAGTTGTTGTTGTATCTTGGGAGACTATTGACCGACAACGTAAAAGGATATATACGGGGCAATCTTGTCTTAAAGACAAAGTGCCATCACTCGACTCAGCAAATCACACAAGGAGTTTGTTTCATTCTTAATTTCCAGTTTTGTTGTAATCTTTAGATTATCCTTTCTAGCAATTGTAATATTTACTTACTTCCCATTCCCTACAATTGTTGTATCCCACAATTTTAAGACAAGATCTGTTGTAAGTACTTAAAAGATGACTGGAAGAGAACAACTCGCTTCTGATTCTGCTGCTGATACTACTCAAGGCAACCCATCTGCCTTTCCCACTGCTCAAGGCACACCAAATGCCTTTCCGGTTGCTCAAGGCTCAACCAACGCCTTTTCTGCTGCTCAAGGGAACGCTCAAATTCCTCCACCCGCTGGATTCCATCATGAACGCCAGAAAAGTTCATGGGCTCCAATTTCAAGATATGGCAACAGAATATGCTTTTTTATCTGACTATTTGGGAATGACTCATTTCCTCACAGAAGATCCTCCACAAGCTGGAGATGAAATGGATCATTCGCCTACTGAAATGGCTGAAGGGGGCCAAGGTATCCATATCATTAATGGCATAAAGATGGTTCTTGATGCATGAAGTCATAGTAATTTCATGTGTAAGAACTATATTTTGAACTGCTTGTCAGACCCTCTCTACATGGTGTATTGCACCGTTGGCTCCGCCAAAGAGTTATGGGAAAAGCTGCAAAAGAAGTACAACGCACAAGATGCAAGTACTAAGAAATTCACCGTTGGAAAATTCCTGAAATTTCAAATGGTGGATAGTAAAACAGTGATGTCCCAAGTCCAGGAATTCCAAATGATTCTACATCACCTGGATTTGGAAGGTATGAAACCAAATGAATAGTTTTTTGTTGTATCACTAATTGAAAAGTTACCTCCGTTGTGGAATGAGTTTATGAGTTACTTAAAACTCAAGATAAAGGAGATAACCTTTGAAGAATTTATTATCAAACTCTAAATTCAGGAAGATAATAAGAAGGCCTCGCCTAGGGGTAAATAACCAGCTGAGGCAAAGGCAAATCTGGCTAAGGCCAAAGGGAACCCAAGAAAGAAGCGCAAGTTTCAGAAAGATGGCAAGACCCAAGTGGCGGAGAAGTTCAAAGGAAACTGTCACCACTGTGGGAAACCTGGTCACATGATCAAGGATTGCCGCAAGCTTAAGACTGAGCAACAAGAGAAGGCCAAGGCCAAAGGCAAGGCTCAGGCTAACGACATCAAAGACATGCTTCTGGATGACATGATTGAGGAGTTCTCAGCGGTAGTTCTTGAAGCAAACCTTGTTGAGAATCCCATGCAGTGGTGGATGGATACAGGTGCTACAAGACACATCTGTTCCAATAGAGAAACATTTTCCACTTATACACCAGTTACTAACAAGAAGTTTTTCATTGGTAACAACGTTTTCTCTGACGTGCTGGGGGTAGGAAAGGTAGTCCTGAATATGACTTCTGAAAAGGAGCTCACTCTGAAGGAGGTGATGCATGTTCGTGAGATTAGAAGGAATTTAATATCAGGTCATTTATTGGTTAATGCTGGTTTTAGGCTAGTATTTGAGTCCAATAAGTTTGTAATCACCAAGAATTGAACCTTTGTGGGAAGAGGCTTCGTCTGTGAAGGCCTCTTCAAGGTTAACGCCATGTCTGTAATACGTGCAAGCAATAATATTAAAACTTCTTCTTACTTTCTTGAGTCATCTAATTTATGGCATCATAGATTAGGACATGTTAACTACAAGTCCATCCAAAGGTTGGTCAAGTTGGAGTTGTTGTCGTCTATCGACGTAAACCCTCAACATAAGTGTGAGGTGTGTGTAGAGGCAAAACTCTCAAAGCTTCATTTTCGATCCGTCGAAAGGAATACCGCTTCTCTAGAACTTATTCACACATATATATGTGATTTGAAGTTTACACAAACTAGAGGGAGGAACAAGTACTTTGTGACATTCATTGATGATAGCACAATGTATTGTTACCTTTACTTGTTGAAAAGTAAAGATGAAGCCTTTGAAGCGTTCCGACGTTACAAAGCAGAAGTTGAGAACCAACTAAGCATGCAGATTAAATCCATTCGTAGCGATAGAGAGGGAGAATACACAGCGCCATTTGAGGAATATTGTGCCCAATCAGGCATTGTCCATTAAACGACGGCTCCATACTCACCTTAGTCGAACGGTGTGGCGGAACGTAAGAACCGCACATTGAAGGAAATGAAGAATGTCTTGCTCATCAATTCCGGTCTTTCCCAAAACATGTGGGGAGAAGTCGTCCTAACCGTTAATACGATTCTTAACATAGTCTCACATAAGGGTAAGGACAAAACTCCATATGAATTATGAAAGGGAAAGAAACCCACCTATAAATATTTAAAGGTGTGGGGTTGTTTGGCAAAGGTCGAAGTACCTAAGACAGTAGATTGCATTTTCATCGGATATGCAAATAACAGTAGTGCTTATCGCTTCTTAGTGCATAAGTCAGATATTTCAGATATCTACGGGGGTACAATCATGGAATCAAGGAATGCTCAATTCTTTAAAGATATATTTCCTAGAAAGGAAAAAGACATACCCTCTCGTAAATGAAGTTATGAACAAAGCTCTCAGGAACAGGGAGTTTTGACTGCCCGGATCTAGATGGTTCAGATCTAGTGGATTTTGAAGTGGCTGAATATCCGGAATCTAGTGTTCTCGATTCTCAGAACTTGGAGACTCCAGAGATGGAACCAAGGCGAAGTAAAAGGGCCAGGAAGGAAAAATCCTTCGGTCCAGACTTTGTAGCTTATATGGTTGATGATGAACCAAGGACAATTGCTGAGGCATTGTCAACTCCAGAGGCACCGCACTGTAAAGAAGCTATTGAGAGTGAAATAGACTCCATCCTGCATAACCATACTTGGGAGTTGGTTGATCTTCCTCCGGGAAATAAATTGTTGGGTTGTAAATGGATACTCGAACGGAAGTATAAAGCAGATGGGTCTATAGATAAGTACAAGGCCAGGTTAGTAGTCAAGGGCTATTGGCAAAAAGAAGGCCTTGACTATTTTGACACGTACTCCCCGGTGTCTAGGATGACGTCCATACGAGTATTCATTGCGATCGCAGCATTGCGTGACCTTGAGATACATCAAATGGATGTCAAGACAGCATTCCTAAATGGTGATTTGAAAGAAGAAATTTATATGGAACAAACTGAGGGGTATGTGGTTCTAGGGCAAGAGAAGAAATTCTATCGGCTTGTCAAATCTCTGTACGGGTTGAAACAAGCCCCGAAGCAATGGCACAAAAAATTTGAGTACTCTGCTATCGATGGGTTTCGCCATTAATGAGTGTGACAAATGTGTCTACATGAAAGGTAACTCTGACTCATTTGTCATGATATGTCTGTACATAGATGACATGTTAATCACAGGGAGCAGTCCTAGCTTGATTCTAGATACTAAGAACATGTTGAAACAATGCTTCGACATGAAGGATATGGGTATCACATATGTCATCTTAGGGATAAAGATCTCTAAGATGTCTGACGGACTGGTCTTATCTCGGTCCCACTACATCGAGGATGTTATGAGAAAGTTTGAGATGTTTGACAGTTCGCCTATAAAGTCACCACTGGATAGAAATCAAAAGCTTGATAAAAATTGTGGTGCACCCGTATGCCAAGAGCAATATGCACAGGTGATTGGTAATTTGATGTACATAACAAACTGCACCCGACCTGATATTGCTTATGCAGTTAACAAGTTGTCTAGGTTTACTCGTAATCCAAGTAATGATCATTGGAAGGCATTGAATCGGGTACTACAATACTTGAAATACACGCTAACTTACGGGTTACATTATTCGAGATATCCAGTTGTACTAGAGGGGTACATTGATGCAAACTGTACATCTGATATAAAGAATACCAAGTCCACCAGTGAGTATGCATTTACAATTGGTGGTGGAGTTGTGTCTTGGAAATCCTCTAAGCAAACTTGCATCGCCCGATCCACGATGAAATCAGAGTTTATCGCTTTAGACAAAGCAGGAGAAGAAGCTGAGTGGCTTCACGACTTCTTAGAGGATTTTCTTGTTGAAACAAACCCGTACCTTCTGTAATGATCCACTGCGACAGCCAGTCGGCTCTAGGAAGGGCACGGAATTCTATGTACAATGGCAAGTCTCATCATATTCGACGGAGACATAAGACCATTAGGCAGTTGATCACCACGGGTATAATATCTATTGATTACATAAAATTAAATGATAACATAGCAGACCCACTGACAAAGATCTTACCCAAGGATCAGATGTTCTGCCTGTCTAGGGGAATGGGCTTATACGGTGGTAACCCAACCTTAATGACTGGAGATCCCAGGAATTAGGTTCAATGAGAAAACTAAGCTGTAAATGTTCAGTTGAGCGCTTCGGTGGAAGCATGAGCACTTCGGATAGTGATTTCTGTAAAGAAACACCAAATCCAAAGCCGTTCCCGCGATAGACTATAAGTGCTATCTGTAATATGGGTAAAGGTTAACTTTCCAAAACCTTTAATGATCCTCACCGGTTGAGGTTAGGTTTGGGCAAACTTTTAATGGTTCTTAACACTTGTAAAGTGGGGTATAGCAGGATACCTTGTAGGAGACCACTTATTTAAGTGCGAGAACTTGCCGCCTCAAATGAACGCACTTAAGAATCCAAGAAGTGTCCACGGCCACAATGGACAAAATATTACAAAGAACAGAGTAAGGGAAGTTGTTGTGTTAGTACCGTTGACTTGTCTTACACTAAACACTGATGGTTCAAGACATCACATTCACCGCGCAGTAAGTATGTCCGATGGAATTCAACTATGGAAGGTTCAAGGCGGAAGCTACCTATCCAGATGCAACATCGGTCTGCTGAAAGATTGCTAGGAAAGACACCATGTGCGTGTGCCAAAATCTCTTTCAAGAGGGGATTGTTGGAAATTTACTAATGTGAAATTAAGTATATCCCATTATTTATGACTCAAACAATTGGGGCCCTGCACGTCGGAAACGTCGTTTCCACACACGTACACATGTAGTGCCAAGTATCACAAATTTCATTAGTGAAAGAGATATTGGTACGTATGTAATACGTTTGAGACATAGAATAATGGACGGTTATTGGCCAAATGACAAAGTATTCCAGGTTGATAAATGAAGGAAGAAGTGTACGAAGTGTAAGATGAAACGTGTCGGAAATCGCCGCGAAGGGCGCGGCGCGGCGGTCGGGCCGAGCCGGGCGCATGAAGCCTCCCAGGAAGCTGACTGCGCTGGTGGGTCTTCAATTAATGGAGCTGCGACGCTAATTTACAGAGTTGCAGTGCTTCGGAGACAGAATACTGCGACGGGAAGTTGAAAAGTTCTGACATTTGAGTTGGTTTTGGAGCATTGAATCTCCATTACTTGGCACATGAAACAGCCATTATTTCACTGAATGTAACTCCTCAATTAAGTGTCATTTCATGGCTATTGAAGGCTATTAGTTGGCTAATTGAGGGGTTATCTCCTTACACTATAAATTGAGGCCTTTGGCTCAATTGTTCAACACTTAGAAAAATACTACAGAATTTCTGAATTCATCTTCCTCCTCTCTAGCAAGTTTACTATACTAGTTCTTCAAGAGTAACACTTGAGTTTCCTTTTCTCAATTATTAAGTTGTTGTTGTATCTTGGGAAACTATTTCCCGATAACGTAAAAGGAGATATACGGGGCAATCTTGTCTTAGAGACAAAGTGTCATCATTCGACTCAGCAAATCACACAAGGAATTTGTTTCATTCTTGATTTCCAGTTTTGTTGTAATCTTTAGATTATCCTTTCTAGCAATTATAATATTTACTTACTTCTCGTTCCCTGCAATTGTTGTATCCCACACAGAGCAACCATATCTCAAAGAATCTTCAAGAGTCTTTCCCACGAGCAAACGGAAGAATAATTGACAATTCTATCGTCGGGATTCAATTAAGTCACACAACAAGTAGCATTCAAAAATATGGCTCTTCTATTCTCGAATCAATGATTTCAGCTTTTGATTAATGTCTCTCAAATATTTTCAAGGGATTGCTTATCTTTTTCAAAGAAAATAAGCATTATTTATAGGATAAAAGAATACATAGCTTAAGAGTTTTCATTAAATAAAATTTATAATAAGTTCATGAACTTTGAAAAGATAATGTATCTTTCAAAACAACCTAAAACATAAAAAACTAAATGAAGTGAAACTTGTGAATTCACATTTATTCATTCATTCTGAAAAATCTTATGAAATGTATTATTTCAAAATTAATTGAAACATTTGTTTTCAACTTTAGGAATATTTTATATTTTCACTAACAAAACTTCTATTTTCATATTCAAACACAATTCGAATTTTAAAACTTCTTGTCCAACTTAACTTCTAATATTATATTCCTTAAATATCAACCAATTCATGTTCAAACGCCTAGGAACTCCATAACAAGCTTTAAAGTTTTATTGAGGTGCTTATTAAAATGTTTAGTACAACCTAGTGTTAATGCAAGTAGCTTATGCGTCCCATTTATGGCAAGTTTGATTTATATTTCCTAACAAACTCATCCTAAATCAAAATAATGTCACTTATTAATTACTTTCACCAAATTATTAACTCCTCCCCCGCCTCCACCTACTGTGGAAGTTTCTCAACAATATGGTTCTAAATTTGGCAGGACTAAAAGAGTTATATCACCTTCAAAAAAGGGAAGAAAAAAAAAACATCAACCTAAGAACTTTCTTTGTAGGCTGTAGACTTCTAATTAAGAACGAACTTATATCACCTTTTCCTCAAGCTAGATGTTTGCGTTTTGTCGAATGTGTTAAAGTTGTTGTACTTTTTAATTAGTCGTTAATTTATGTAGTTTATTATCAAAACTTGCACTATGTGAAAGCTACGCTGTAACCACAATAAATCAATTAATAACAAAAAAATCTTATTAATTAGTAATAATTAAGAAATCCGAAGATTTACACAGCATATGAAATACAAGAAAGCTTAAAGCAAATAAATTAGTAATATATATCGGAAGAGGGTAAGTGCACCTATCCTACGACGGGGTATTAATTACTTTAAAGACCAATCCAACTAAATTGATTATCGACCAAAAAACAGTTGTACATTATTAAGGTACAATGGCATTACACTGAGGTGGTTGTTGCAATCCATGAGCTGTTCATATTAGTTTTGGCTATTTTGAAGAAATAAATTTGCAAGTCTTACATTCAATTAAGATTGTAGGAGAAATTCAAGTAATTCTATTGTAGTAGGCGCTAAGTATCGTTCTATCATTAATACGCAAAGAAAAAAATAGGCTAAGCATAAATTGATATGCTCAAATTTGATTAAAAATACAAATAAAAAGATGAGTCAATTAGATACAAATAATAGAGATGTTGAATTTAAGCTCTAAAATGAAATCGTCTTTTAATATGAAGCGTTTCATTCTTAAATAGAATTTTTTTGTGCGAATTCGAATTAGACGAATCTCAAAGGAAATACAAGGCACTAAGTAGAAAACAAAAAAATCTGTAGGAGTAATTCAAGTAATACAATCAAGGATTGTGGTGGGTCATGGGTGGTAATTAATATCCTTTTTATCACTAATTAAAAATATTGGGCTCAAATCCTGAACTTTAATAGAAAGCGTTTTATTCCCAAAATAAATTTGTCTTGCATAAATTTAAATTATTGAAACCTCAAAATAGATGCACTAAATACAGAATGGGAAATCAAAAATATGGATTAAGTAGTGGGGCACTATGGGTGTACGAGCTTTAAGGATTGCAATCATCCTCACGTGGTTGGATGGGTCAATCCTCTTGATTATGCTAGGAATAGAATTACCGACGTAACCCTCGAAAAAGAAGAAGAAATGGTTAAAAAGAACCAAGATTAATAGTGGGGACAGTAACATATGATTATAACTAATAATTAAGACAAGGAACTACCACCTAAATAATGACAGGTGATTTATTTACATATATTTAAAATATGATGAGCGGAGTTATCCGATATTAATAGTAGTAATAGATATCGGATTGAATAGTCGAGGTATAGCAAGCAGGACAATATAAATGTCATTTACATTAATTAGGTTTAAATGAACTCATATTTAAACAAATATTAACTTCCAATCCATGATTTTAAAGAAATTTAAATATTAAACTCGTTAAATTAAATTCTAAATATACTTTTTCACGTAAGTTGGACTTCGCTGGATACCACTATTACAAAACAATGGTCAAAATTAAATTCTTTTTTAGTTCTACCAAAAAAAAAAAAGGGAAAAGAGGCATAGAAATTGTAGTAGCACTAGAAACATATGGTCAAAATTCAAAGATCAATACCAAGTACAAAAGTGAAAAAAACAATAGGGAAGCATGCCACCTTGTTTCTTTGTCTCTTTGTAGTGGCATTTTTATTATACGTTCTTTTTCCACCTTTCAAGAGCATTCATATAACAGACAAATAACTGTGTCACTACGTTCTTCATGGATCCATGTAAAATGGACCATATTCTACTCCCTTTTGTTTCCATTATACTTCTATGATTGTGACACTTTTTTCTTTGCTACAACGATTTCCTTCTACCTATCATCGTCTTCTTTTTCGTGCGTATGTGTTTGTTTCATTTCCTTTCGTAAGATTGGAATAATCTTCCTTAAGAATTTCTTTCATTAATCACAATATATATAATTGTACAGAGGTTGATTCCTAATACAATAAGAATTCTAACTTACCTTAAATGGTTGATTCCTAATATAATAAGAATCCTAAATTACCTTAAATATACATCTATCATAATTATAAAATATACTGTGAATATTTAGAGAATATTCGCTAATACTCCCCCTCAGTCGGAGCGGGAGGAGGTCGAACGCTAAGGCTGGATCGGACGTCGGTGAAGAGCTGTCTCGGTAGTCCCTTTGTGAAAATATCTGCTTACTGATAGGAGGAAGGCACGTGCAATATCTTGACCTGACCAAGGGCAACCTTCTCACGCACAAAGTGAATATCCATCTCGATATGTTTGGTCCGCTGGTGTTGGACCGGATTATGAGACATATAGATGGCAGATATGTTGTCACAATAGACTATAGACGCTTTTCGCAGTGGACATTGGAGCTCCAAAAGAAGATTTCAGAGCCAACACATATCAACAACGACATTAGCAACTCCGCGATACTATGCTTTAGCACTCGAACAGGATAGCGTGGCCTGCCGCTTGGCGGACCATGAAATAAGATTATCCCCAAGAAATACACAGCCCGAGGTAGAGCGACATGTGTCCGGGCATCCTGCCCAATCTGCATCCCTGTATAAGAGTAATTTGGTTGGGGCAGAGGGGTATAGATGCAGTCCAAAGTCAAGTGTGCCATTAATGTATCTGATAATACGTTTGAGGGCCACAAAATAGGACTCTCGAGGGGCGTGCATAAACAGATACACCTGCTGAACGGCATATGCAATATCAGGCCTAGTGAATGTGAGATACTGAAGGACACCTGCAAGACTCCGATATAGGGTGGGATCAAAAACTAGCGCACCCTCATTGGCACTAAGCTTGGATTTTGAGTCAACCGGAGTTGGCATACTTTTACAATTTGCCATTTTAGCCCTGTACACGATCTCTTCCGCATATTTGCGCTGACACAGAAATATGGTAGCGCCCGATCTGACCATGGATATACCCAAGAAATAACTCAACTTGCCCAAATCAGTCATAGCAAATTCAGTTTTGAGTAGAGCAATGATTTATTCTTCAAACCGTCAAAGGAGGCAGTAAGAACAATGTCATCCACATATATTAGCAAATAAGCAGTGCTGCTACCTCGATGAAAAGTGAGAGAGGGTTATCACACCTGCAACAAATAAATCCGATCTGCATAATATACCTGGAAAAACGATCATACCAAACGAGGGGTGCCTGTTTTAAGCCATATAATGACTTCCTAAGACGACATACATACATACTGCGGGGCTGCCGGATGAACAAAGCCAGGGGGCTGATGCATGTACACAGTTTCTTTCAAATCCCCATGAAAAAATGCATTCTTGACATCAAGCTGATGAATCGACCAATGCATGCCCATAGCAATACTGAGAACAATCTAAATAGTGGCCGGTTTAACAACCGGACTGAATGTCTCACCACAATCAAGACCCTGCTGCTGATTAGTGTCATTAGCAACTAGTCTTGCCTTATACCGCTCTAAGTCACTAATGTCTCTGAACTTGTGACGATATAGCCACATACACCGGATAATATTCACACCGTCCGGTCTAGGTACCAGCTCCCAAGTGTTCTGCTTGGTTAAAGCATTACATTCCTCGCACATGGCCACATTCCAATTAAGGTCCAGTTTGGCTAGTTTTGGATTTTTTGGAATGGGTAATAAGGTGTGTGTGGGGAGATTGAAGTGAACCTTGTGTTTGAAAATCCCGTGTTGGGTACGAGTTTTCATGCGGTGGGTAAGCGGCGATGTTTATCTTGGGGTGTAAAATTTGTTGGCTTCTGCCCAGTTACGGAAGCGGCGATGGGTGCAACTGCGATATCGCATTCTGACTTGCTAGTTCTAGGGGTTGTTGGCTGGTCTCGGGTCGATGGCTGGTCAAGAAACAGTTGGTGGGGTAGGTGACACAGGGGGGTCAAACAGTGGGGGGTTCGACCGAGAGATAGGGGTGTTTGGTCTGTGACAACACCAGACATTGTTGGTGATGGAGATACTAGTGTAGTCTTCGTCGAAACAGGAAACTGCCAGTGACACATTGACTGGATTAGAGGAGACTCATCGAGAAATGTGTAATCCGTGGTTTGGAATTTTCAGAGATTTGAAAATGGATAGGTCGCCTCGTCGAATGTGACGTGACGTGAGATAATAATCTTACGAGTAGCTATGTCATAGCACAGGTAACCCCGACGGTTGGTTGAGAAACCGATGAAGACACATGGTGTGGTATGTGGGGATAGTTTGTGAGATACAGTGGAGGCCAGGTTGGGGTAGCATAGGCAACCGAAGATGCGGAGTTGGTCATAGGAAGGGAACCTACGGTATAAGATTTCGGTTGGGGTCTTATTTTGGAGAGTGCTGGTTGGTAAAATATTAAGGAGGTATTCTACCATTTTAACAGCGTAGACCCAGAATGACGGTGGAAGACTGACATGAAAGAGAAGGGTACGAATCATGTTATTGATGGTGCGGATGATTCGTTCAACTTTGCCGTTTTGGGAGGAAGTGTAGGGACAGGAAAAATAGAAAACCATGCCTTGTTTAGAGCAGAAATTGTGAAATGCTGAATTATTAAATTCACGTCCATTATCACATTGAAAATATTTTATTAATTTTTCAAACTGTGTTTTAATGAATTTTTAAAATTCAAGGAACTTGGCAAACACTTCAGATTTGAACTTTAGTGGGTAGATCCATACAAAGTGTGAAAATCATCTAATAATACTAGATAGAATTTGTGACCCAAGGAACTGACAACCGGAGATGTCCACAAATCAGCATGAACAATATCAAATGGAGAAAACGTAACACTGTTGGATGACATAAATGGAATATGAGTATGTTTGCCAAGCGGGCAAGAAAAACAGTGTTGGGCAAGTTTTCCAGTATTATATTGAATACGTATATTAGTCCTAAGAATATTAAAACAGGATCTCCTGGGTGTCCGAGTCTGTTATGCCAAGTTGGCGGAGAGATAGCAGCAAATGAGACAGGTGAATGAGTTCTGACAGCGGAAGATTGAGTGAAAGGGTAGAGGTCTCCCACACTATTGCAGTGCATAAAAACTATCCCCGTATTGAGATCCTTCACAGAAAAACCAAAAGGGTCAAATTCAACAGATACAAAATTATTGCGAGTGAATTTTCTAATAGAGATTAAATTTTTAATGATGTTGGGTGTGTAAAGGACATGATTTAGGGAGAAAGTCGGGTGGGGATGTTTGGTATATGTGTTACCGTAACCTTACATTGGAATTCGATAACCATTGCCAACATTAATAAATTAAGGACACTGTAACCGAAGCATTTGGGATAAGTTACCTGATGACTGGGTGAGGTGAGATATGGCTCCGGTGTCCATGTACCAATTATCGTCGGGTTGTTGAAGGTTCACGGTGCTGAAGGCCTGGCCCAAATCGGTGGGGGCGGCACGCCTTCTTGGTCTTCTTTGGGCCGAGACCATGTGGGCCTGCTGATGGGCCTGCCTGTTGGCTGGGGCGGAGCCCAAGAGACTCGGTGTCCTAGCAGCCTGTTGACCACCACCCTCTCTCTTCTTCCTTCTCGGTCGACGGCCACCATGTCTTCCCCCACTAATTTCGGTTCCTCCACTGGTACTTTTGACAACCCCCCACCACGCTCATCATCTTCTTTTCATCCGGTTTTTGTCGTTACCAACATCAAGAATTCTATCCTTATAATTCTTGACCAAGAAGACTGTCAATATTCCACGTAGACAGAACTGTTCTATATTCATGCATGTGCGTACAATATGTTCGACCATATTAATGACGTTGTTCCTCGTCCCACCGATATTGCCGACTCGACATGGCGTCGCCTTGACGCCATCGTCCAACATTGGATATACGGCACTATCTCAAAAGACTTATTGTGTACTATCATGAAAATAGGTGCTATGGCACGTGACCTTTGGGTACAGTTAGAAGAAATCTTCCAGGATAATAAAAATACTTGGGCCGTGTATTTGGAACAACAGTTCAACAATACGCGTCTCGAAAATTTTAACAACATGTCCGAATATTGCAAATAACTGAAACTCATAGCCAACCAACTTTCCAACGTCGGGACATCTGTTTCAGAAACCAAGATGGTACTTTAATTGGTTGTTGGTTTACTGAAAGGTGAATACGATACACTTGCGACAATGACTCAACAGGCCAACCCACTACCAAGTTTCACCAAGGCACGTTCCCAACTATTGTTAGAAGAAACCCATCGTGCTAAATAAGAGGAGCACAATCAAAAGGCGTTAGCCGTTGACGGTATGACACCACCGGTGGCCAACACCACCCCTCCACCACTGCAAGACCACCAACAGCAGAAGTCCCGCGGTGGAGGGCGTGGCGGCAGAGGTCGCCGCAATAACAACAAAGGAAAGGGTCGCGGCAAGGGCCACCGAAACCAGCACCCAGGCCCAAACCCTGCTCCCTACTTCCAGTGGGCTGGACTGCAACCCTGGCCCAATACCGAGAACTAGGCCTCGCCTGCATGTCCTTACCCAACATCAGGGGCCCAGTTCCAGCAGGCTGCTTAGTCATCCGGTCTATTGGGCTCCGCCCCAGCCAACAGGCAGGCCACGCTATCCCGTTCGAGTGCTGAAGCAAAGTATCGCAGAGTTGCTAATGTTGTTGCTGAGATCTATTGGCTCCAAAATCTTCTTTTGGAGCTCCAGTGTCCACTGCGAAAAGCGTCTATAGTCTACTGTGACAACATATCTGCCATCTATATGTCTCATAATTCGGTCCAACATCAGCGGACCAAACATATCGAGATGGATATTCACTTTGTGCGTGAGAAGGTTGCCCTTGGTAAGGTCAAGATATTACATATGCCTTTCTCCTATCAGTATGAAGATATTTTCACAAAGGGACTACCGAGACAGCTCTTCACCGACTTCCGATCCAGCCTTAGCGTTCGGCCTCCTCTCGCTCCGACTGAAGAGGAGTATTAGCGAATATTCTCCGAATATTCACAGTATATTTTGTAATTATGATAGATGTATATTTAAGGTAACTTAGGATTCTTATTTTATTAGGAATCAACCATTTAAGGTAAGTTAGGATTCTTATTGTATTAGGAATCAACCTCTGTACAACTATATATATTGTGATTAATGAAAGGAATCCCTAAGGGAGATGATTCCAATCTTACATGGTATCAAAAGCCAAACCCTAAATTCTACTCCCAAAGTCGCTGACCACCACCCTCTCTCTTCTTCCTTCTCGGTCGACGGCCACCATGTCTTCCCCCACTAATTCTGGTTCCTCCACTGGTACTTTTGACAACCCCCCACCACGCTTATCGTATTCTTTTCATCCGGCTTTTGCCGTTACCAACATTAAGAATTCTTGACCAAGAAGACTGTCAATATTCCATGTGGACAGAACTGTTCTATATTCATGCATGTGCGTACAATGTGTTCGACCATATTGATGACTCTGTTCTTCGTCCCACCGATAATGCCGACTCGACATGGCGTCGCCTTGACGCCATCGTCAAACAGTGGATATACGTCACAATCTCAAAAGACTTGTTATGTACTATCATGAAAACAGGTGCTAGGGCACGTGACCTTTGGGTACGGTTAGAAGAAATCTTTAAGAATAATAAAAATACTCGGGTCGTGTATTTGGAAGAGCAGTTCAACAATACGCATCTCGAGAATTTTAATAACATGTCCGAAAATTGCAACCAACTGAAACTTATAGCCGACCAACTTTCCAACATCGGGACATCTGTTTCAGAAACCAAGATGGTACTTCAATTGGTTGCTGGTTTACTGAAAGGTGAATACGATACACTTGCGAAGATGATTCAACAGGCCGACCCACTACCAAGTTTCACCAAGGCACGTTCACAACTATTGTTAGAAGAAACCCGCCGTGCTAAACAAGAGGAGCACAATCAAAAGGCGTTAGCTGTTGACGGCATGACACCACCGGTGGCCAACACCACCCCTCCACCACCGCAAGACCACCAGCACTAGCAGTCCCGCGGCGGGGGGTGTGGCGGTAGAGGCCGCGACAATAACAACAAAGAAAAGGGCCACTGTCGCGCCCGAATTTCGACCTGCTCCGGTCAAAGCGGAGCGCGGACGTGTTCGGTGATTCCTGGGTAAAAAGGGTTGAGGAGTCGCCACCTAATTATTTTTTACGATGAATTAGGACACCTAAATATTAAACTAAGTGCTGCAATGTAAACTCCAATTTTAAGGTCTGCGAAACTAGCGAGATTCTAGGTAAGGGTTCTTTATTATCCTAAAGGGAAGGGGTTAGGCATCCTTTAAGATCCGCTAACTTGCGGTTATCCGGTCAAACTCAGGTTAATTATTGCTAGAAAAATGCATGTTTGATGTATGAAGTTAAAGATGTTTGCAAATAATTAGTAAATGATGCATTTTTTAAAAGAAAGATACATGTAGAGAAAAATATGCATTTATATGGTATTTAAAGAGAAATACATGTAGAGTTGGAAAAAATATGCATTTGTCAATTGAGAGTAGAAACAAAATTATTTATAACGCCAAAGAAGCGAATCTTTCGGAAATCATCGAGTTGCAAAAATAATAATAAAAAGATAAACTTATTCGGTATGATTAATAAAGCAAATAAAAGATGACAAAAGTTGTTTTGAAAATCTTGAATACGCGTGTGAGCTTTGAAATAAATAACTAGCGAAGGGTTTCTAAGTTTGAATTTAACCGAGCCTACAAATAAATAAGCTAGCGACGGGTTTCAAATCTTAAACTAACCTATGAATAAATCCTAAGTTTGCCTATTCTAAGCATTTCAATAATTACATAAGTGCGATAAATAATATTACAATACAAAGCGGGATAAAAGTGAATTAACGAAAGAAATAACAATAAATAAACTCAGGAATATTTGTCTTTATTTGCTTTAATCACATATTGTCAAGAACAAGCGGTTAGAAAGCAGTTAAATACATATAACTTCATATCCGTATTCAAAACAGTGAATATTTTGATCACGGAGGGCTCAGACTTAAATTTTGAAAAGAACATTCCAATCACGTCGTGGCTGCAAACATATGACTAATGTGGTTTATTTTGATTGCCTCGCCTACTAAACGTGTTGGTCTCTCGGGTGAAATAGAAAAGATCACTATAATCACGTCGTGGCTGCGAATATATAACTTGTTGGTTATTTTAGTCACCTCGCCTACTAAACATGTTGATCTTGGAAAAGGTTTAAGCCTCATCATTGCCCAGAAGTTATATTTTTTCCGTCTTTACAACTGTGGAGGCCTCAAAATCAACGGATATTTTTCATCGGCCAGTGTAGTATCGTGTTCAAATCAGTAAAATTAAAATGAAACGATGGCAATGACGTGAGCGGTAAAGCGATGGCGAGAAAATAATTTCCGAAAAAAGACGCGGTGTTTAGTTTAAAACAATAAAAAACAGTAAAATATCCGTTGCCCGGATACTTAAAAGCGATCTTTGAAAAAGCAGAAATGAAACGAAGAAAAGCGGCCTCAATTCAATTTAAATCGGCCTTAATGCAATATTAATAAAACAATAAAATAGTAAAAGCAACGAGCAGTGAGCAATTAAAGTATCCGACCCAAGTTCTGAAATTCTGGAAATATCCAGACCGGGTCGACCCGACCCGAATCAGGTATCGAATCCGAAATCAAATGATCCAAACCCGAATCAGATTTTAACACCAAATTCAGATAACCAATAACAAGAAAATGAAATGCAAGAATTCTGGAAATATCCAAATCGGGTCGACCCGACCCCGGGTCAGTGACCCGACCCGAATCAGTGATCCAAACCCGAATCAGATTTTAACACCAAATTCAGATAACCAATAACAAGAATATGAAATGCAAGAAATTTGGAAAACCCAAATCGGGTCGACCCGACCCGGGTCAGTGACCCGACCCGAATCAGGTATCGAATCCGAAATCAAATGTTCACCAAATTCAGATAACCAATATACATGAATATGAAAATGCAAGAATTCTGAAAATGTTACCCGAATCGGGTCGACCCGACCCGAATCAGGTATCCAAAATCAGAGAATTAAAAGTGGAGAACAAACCTTTTCGGACTTGATTCTTGAATAACAAGGAGGGAAAATGCTTACAATCAAGAACACAACAAAATATTTATATCCAATTTGGACCTCCGAAAAAAAACCTTTTGAAAATCCTCTAAAAAATCTGTCCAATCTCCCCCTCTAAAATGAAGAACAAGATGGGGTATTTATAGGTGGATTTCCCCCCCCCCCCCCAAGAACGAGTTTGAAATTTGAATTAAAGGTAAAGAAAATCGCGGATTTGAGGGGTATGGGTCGCGGATTTTGTAGGTATGGGTATGGGATGTGTCAGTGTCAGGGGCAGAGGGGTTTGGTGGTGGTGTCGGGTGAGGTGGCCGGCGGCGATGGGGTCGCGGTGTGGGTCGAGTGCGATCGGGTTTGGGGATAGGGTTTGGGTTTTTTTAGGTTTCGATTTGATTTTTTCTTGTGAAATGGGGGTAAGGGGATGGGCTAAAGAGGAGAGGGATGGGTCGGGTTTGGGTGTTGGGCCAGGCCAGTGGTGGCCGGTTGGGCCTGGGGGAGTGGGCTTTGGTTTAAGGGTGTTGGATTTTGGGATTTTATTTTGTGGGTTTGGTTTTTAAATGGGATAAAAGGTTGTGGAGGGTTGGGCTTGGAAGATGGGGTGGCCGATTGGGCTTCGGTTTTGGCCAAAAATTTGGGGTTGATAGAATGTTTTGGGTAGAAATTGTTTTGGGTTAGGAAATAAAAATGGGTTATGGATTTAAAAATATATAAGAGGGGTTTAATATTAAAATAATTTTTTGTTTTGTAAAAGATGTGAATTATTTAAAATAACATAACGACGTGATAATAATAAAATATAATATTTGCGAAATGTTTAATGCTTAATAAAAGGAAAATGCGATACAATTTTGCGAGAATAAAATAACATAGAATTTCGGATAAAACTTATGATTATTATAAAAATGCAAATGATAAAAAATGCGAATAATAATAATAATAAGAGGATATACATATATATGCTTATATTTTAAAATTATTTTAAAAGTGTCAAAATATTAAAAATTACGAATAAAATCATAAAAGATGGGACAAAATTGGGTGTCAACAGCCACGACAAGGGCCACCGAAACCAACAACCAGGCCCAAACCCTGCTCCCTACTTCCAGTGGGCTGGACCGCAACCCTGGAAATACCGGGAACCGGGCCTCGCCTACCTGCCCTTACCCAACATCAGGGGCCTGGCCCAAAGAGCTACTTGGACACTGATCTCTTGAGCTCCGCCACCCAACATGCAGCCCATCACAGAAGAAGAGCCCACATGGTCTCGATCCAAAGAAGACTGCAAGGCAAAGGCTGACCCCCATCGATTTGGGCCAGGCCTTCAGCACCGTGAACCTTCAGTAGCCCGACGATAATTGGTACATGAACACCGGAGCCACATCTCACCTCACCCGGTCATCAAGTAACTTATCACAAATGCTTCGGTTACAGTGTCCTCAATTTATTACTGTTGGCAATGGTCATCGCATTCCTATTGAAGGTTACAGTAACACACATACCAAACATCTCCACCCGCCTTTCTCCCTAAATCATGTCCTTTACACATCCAACATCATTAAAAATTTAATCTCTGTTAAAAAATTCACTCTTCTCACATAGCTAACATATCTTGTTGGTTGGGATTTGTCAATTCTCTAGAAAATGGTCCAAAGAGAGGTTGAGTAAGAAGTATGGAAATGGACTAACTGTATGATATATATTTAGTGAAATTCTTTACTTCTTTCATAAGTATTTGCCCATCTATCTATTTCACTTTGTGATAGTACTCAGATATAATTTTTTTAAATGAAGATTTTTATAACTTATGTCTAGAACATGCCATAATATTAGTATAGCGATAAAAAAAAACTAAAACTTATTATCTTAAGTTTATCTTAACATATGTGTTTATAAAAATTCTTCATTAAGGAAATATAGAAATGCAGTTTTAAAATAGGCTAATATAAAAATAGTGCAAAATAAAATGGAATTGAGGGAGTATATATATCAGATAAATATAATATTCCTTTGTTTGAATATGAATGTTTAAGTAAGATTTTTTTTTTGAATTCTATGGTTTTAAATTAAAGATGTACATAATATATTAAAATATTATTTAAATTTTTTGATGATTATAAATTTATCATGTAAATAATTTGAATAACTTATTAATTTAAATATAAAAAGACACCTCTTTTTTAAACATACCAAGTTACACTATTTTGGTAAAGACGGATGGGGGGAATGGAGAGGCAATTAATACGAGAAGAATAGAGCATAAATAAACATGAGATTGAATGAATTTCCATATAATAGGCACATGCCTCCATCTGTTCAACTCTTTCTCTTTGCCAACTCCCTTGTTCACTTCTTCTCTCTCTCTCTCTTTTTTCTTCCAAGCCAAAGTCCCCTCTTCCAGATTTTGTTTCCTAAAAATCCCCACAATCTCCGCAACCTCCCCCCCCCCCCCCATTTCCTCTATACATTATTATACCCTAATGAGAACAACATTCCACTTTCAACCTTCATTTACACATTTTCAAGACTATCACATTCTTGAAAACTCTACCCCAGATCTTGGATCTTCTTTAAAATGTCATAAAGATTGAATCTTTTCACCATTTTAAGTAGCCCCCAAGTGTCAGAAAATGGAACACAAACATATGCTTATACTTATTGTCATACCTAGTTCAGTAACAGCAATAATTCTTTTATTTGTAGTGATCTATTTCTGTACTAGAAGGAAAAAAGGGGAAAGTGTATCTTCTAAAGATGTAGAAGCTAACTTTGAGGTTAATAAAGAAAGAGATTATGGGGTTGAAAAAGATTTGTTGATCAAATTTCAAGATGGTGAAGATCTAAGTGTGTATGATATATTGGATGCACCTGGAGAAGTTATAGGGAAATCAAGTTATGGGACATTATATAGGGCTACTTTGTTGAGTATTGATAGGCTTATGTTGTTGAGATTCTTGAGACCAGCTTGTACTGTGACAATGAAAGAAGTTGTGCCTGTTATGGAGCTTTTGGGGTCTTTAAGGCATCCTAATTTGGTGCCTTTATGTGCATTTTATGCAGGGCAAAGAGGAGAGAAATTGATGGTACATCCTTTATATCGTCATGGCACGTTAGCTCATTTGATTAGAGGTAAGTCCTCATCTGGTGCCTCTGTTGTATGGTTTCAATTGAACCTAATATCTTCCACGTGGAACATAGTTATAAATATATGTGAAAAATTACTAAAATGTCAACGAGTAATAAATTTAGATGTGCTAACAATATTTAAGCCTATGGTGAGGTGTGTACTCAAAAAAGTTTGAAGAATATGGTTTGTTATCATGGAAATAGAATAAGGTAGCGTTTGAATATAGATTTAGTTGAAGTTTTTCAAGTTGCGATGAAAGTTAAAGTTGTGTTTGGACATGTATTTTAATTGTCCGTTTTTGAAATTTGAAAATGTTTTTTTGAAAAAAAGTGAAAAACCCTATGTCCAAACAGGAGCTGAGAAAAGAGAAGATTGGTCATTTTAAAGATTGTAACATGGCAGGAGATGCTTGAATTTCACAGGCTGATGAATAAAACATTTTAATTTCCGTTTTCTTCTAGTATTAGTTAATAGTACAAAATTTTCAGGGCAAAAAATAGTGGATCTTGATTTTGCCTTTTGGTGCCTTGAAAAAAGTCTCTGTCAATCATTTTCTCACAACTGGAATGAGTAATAAATTTTATCTTTTGTATTTAAGGGACTTCAATAATTAGATCTCTATATGCGGTTTAAATTTTTAGGTTCTTTAATTGTTTCCTTCTTTAATTGTTTCCTTTTCTCTTCATTATTTATGGTAAATACACTTGCTTTCTTGGTGATATCTCAACAACAGTGTTTCTGAATCTGGAAAGCATAGATGGAAATTGACTTTCTTCCATTTTTTCTCTTCTTTTTTTTTTTTAAAAAAATTACCGGTAATCCGGAAGGTCACGGGTTCAAGCCGGGGAAACAGTCTCTTCTAGAAATACAGGGTAAGGTTGTGTACAATAGACTCTTGTCCGGCCGTTCACCGGCCCCGTGCATAGCGGGAACTTAGTGTACTGGACTGACCTTTTTTAGCTGTGATATAATGTTACTCCATAATTCTAGATTTCTTGTGAACTTGGAGATGTTTGTTTGTGTTGAAAAAGTTTGCTTTTTGGATTTAGGTGGAATTTGTTTTATTCTGCTTATTTTTAAAACCTACACACGTGCGGTGTAATTGTTTCAACATATCTTGCCTCAAATTTCAGTTAGTTTCCTTGTCATTTTTCCTAAGAACCTAATAGTAGGTACTTTGTAAAAAATATAGTTTCATTAATTTTCTATCATGTTAAGTTCAACCACTCCCAAGTATACTGGTTTCAATGTATTATTGTCTAATACGCAACCGTTTTAAAAAAATTGTACATCTAATGATACAGACGGGAACGGTGAAGCTCATAAATGGCACATCATATGTAGGATCTCCATTGGCATTGCTCAAGGACTAGACTATCTTCACACAAACATGGAAATTCCCATAATCCACGGAAATCTCAAGTCGAATAATGTACTTTTGGATCGTCACTTCAGACCGTATGTGTCAGATTTTGGGTTGCATCTTCTCTTGAATCCAACTGCAGGCCAAGAAATGCTTGAAGCTTCAGCGGCTCAGGGGTACAAAGCCCCTGAATTGATTAAGATGAAAGAAGTTAGTGAAGAAACTGATATTTACAGCGTTGGGATTATCTTGTTAGAGCTATTAACAGGAAAAGAACTATTCTACAGGAAACCAAATCTTGATAAGGATATTTATTTGCCTAATGCCATTCAAAGTGCAATTCTTGATCACAGAGTTGAGGACTTCTATCATCCGCAGATTATGCTTAGCCAAGGTGATGGCCAAAGGACAGTTGATGGAGATCATGTTTATGAATTCCTTCAGCTTGCTATAGCTTGTTGTTCTCCCTCACCTGCTCTTAGGCCTACAATAAAGCAAGTACTTAGCAAGCTTGAAGAAATTGGAAGGTAAAATGAACAATTTTTATGCTTCTTGAAGCATGACCTGTTTCCTCTGACTGACTTGATTCGATCGATATCGACATACTTAAGGTCATGCTAAGCATGCTGATATAACACACTGACTTCTTGTGAGGAAACTGCTTAATTCCCTGTGTGGTGCTGAGTTCTTTTTGGAGAATCGGAAATTTTCACCTCGAGAATCAGAAACAAGATTATGGATCCTGAAGATTAGCTTCCAATATCATCCTCAAGATTTGAGAAGTTTTATTTTGCGACTCACACAACTGACACTAGTCGTGTGAGATTCCTTTTTGTCTAACTAAAAAGTGGACGCAAATTTTGGATTCACTTTTTTGTGACACAAAAAGAAGCCACACACGTGAGGCACATAATGTAGTTTTTCAATTGGATTTGATTCAGTGTTGTCATAAGGGAAGGGGCGGATGGATTAGGAACTACACCTACCAAGAAATTTGTAAAATATAGTTGAAAATTTTAGAGAGTGACGTTTAATTAGTGTATCCTGTGACAGCGGGTGTCTCAAATTGAGAGAAAATCTGGTGACAGTTGAAGCTCCAAAGGATCCATAAGATATGATCACCACCAACCGGGTACAAGTAGCACGATATTTTGACAAATGTTGTGAACTGTTTTGTTTTTTGGGTTAAAAGCTTAAACATTACTTAGAAAAGACACACAGTCTTCAGCAAAAAGACAAAGAAGAGCCATTTCAAATCATTGAAATTATTGATCTGCCAGTTTTGTCATTGTGTGCAAAGTCTAACGCCATAAGATTTACAAGTTTACTATATTGGATTTGATTACTGTATTCTCCTTTCTCTTGCGTATGCATTATGAGAAGATGCTCCCTCTCTGTCTCCCAATGCACGTGCACATACTAGCATACACAATAATAATGCCTATAATGCGATTGATCCAGTTGAGAACGTAGCCTAAGAGACGGATAACATGACCGTCTACGGACATAATAATAATTGGTGAGTTACATTAATGGAAATAAAATGCAAAAGCCCGCTATTTGCTAGCATTGTGCTCCGCAGAGTAATAACAACCATCATTAAAGAATGTGGTGCAGTGGATGAGGCTTTTTCTTTTCTTAACTAGATGTTTCGAGTTTGAGCCATGTGTATGAAAAAATCATTTGTAGGGAACGCTTTTCCAGAAATGGGCTCTACGCGGCGCAAATTCAGATATAGTCGGACTCCAATACGGATACCGCACACCGAGTGAAAAACCAAAAAAAAAAAGAGTAATAACAACCAAATTCAAAACAACAAGGAACTGAACAAGCATTCAAGAAGCATATAGTAATAAGAAGAGATAGAATTAGAAGAATCAAAGGACAATCTAATTATCAAGTTAGCATTTAATTACTAGATTTAGTCCACCGGAATAGAGATTGAAATCATACATGAAATTCTTACCTAGAGAATTCAAAAAGGTTCAATTGAAGAGACAAAAATTATTCCCAAAACTTTTAAAAATCCTTCAATATTCTTAATCAACAAAAACTAGTTAGGAAATGAACCCTAAAAGTTACTTTCTATAGTAGCTAATACTAAGGGTGTCCAGTGGGCCGGGTCGGCCGATCCCGACCAGTCCCGTCCCGCTACCCGCCCTACCCCGACCCTCTTTAAAAAACGGGATGGAAAATGACGGTGTCGGGGATCGAACTCAGGACGGGACTAGGGCTCATCCCGTCCCACGACCCGCCTCGTCCCCCTCACCCTTTGCAGAAATAGTCATTACACAACGGCCCCGCCCCCTTCCTTCTTCATTTTTCTCACAAATCTTCCTACTATCTCTCTAATCTATCTATCTCTCTCTACAAGTCTACATTGCCTACTAAATATTATATTTTATTTGCTAATTTCTATCAAAATTCAAAAATTGGGAGTGAAGTTGGCAACTAGCTTGAGGATCATTGAGCAAAGTTTTAATTTTCAACCTCAATTACACGTCGACGTTACGTCGGCGTTTGGTACATTCGTTCATTCTTTAAATTATTATTGTTACTTAATTTTAATTATCGTACTTAATTTCATTATCTTTAATTATTTATTTGCATAATTATAATGGAACGAAGTAGACGTTTTTCTGGTAGAGGTACTAGGGGTAACAGGGGTAAGGGTGCATCTTCTAGTAATCCTAATTACGATGATTTCACTCATATAGATGAAACTGGATTTTTAATGTTAATATTAATATATCATTAGATCATGATGTATATTCTACATCTGAACCAGACTTTAATTTAGAAAATGAATTAGAAGATAATTTAGATAATACACCCACTAGTGCACCTCCACCTCTGGCTCAGACTGAGTTTCAAACTGAAACTGAAACTGGAATGCCTCATATTCCCCCTAGTATGAGTCGAGGCAAAAAATAACCAAAATTAAAATCACCTGCATGAGATTTTTTTGATAGGGACATTGATAATCAACTAGCTATATGTAAAATTTGTCGCGAAGTTTATAAATTTAAAACTGAAAAAGGTCAAGGTGGGACGGAAGGTTTAATGAGACATGTAGAAAACTCTCACAAAGCAGGGTATAACCAATATCTGGCTGAAAAATCGGGTGTGCAAATGTCTTCTGAGTTAGGACAAGGTTCACAGTGTCCCCGACCAAGTAAAGGGTCGAATTAACCCGATGACGGGGGGCATTATAGGTCCTAAATATGATAAACACAGAGATAGGAAAAATTTAGCAAAATTTGTTGCTCTGGAGGGTTTGCCTTTTTCATTTTCTTCCTCTCTTGGTTTTATTCATTATATTAGAAAAATATATAATCCTGCTTTTAACGGTTTTTCTAGATCAACTGTTAGAAGAGATGTTTTTAAATTTGCCCATGAATATCAACATTATTTACGTTATGCATTGTATCATTTTAATGGCAAAGTGACTATCACTTCTGATATAGGTCGTAGTACTAACGATAATGATTATTTAAATGTTACATGTCATTGGATATATATGAATTGGTCTATGCAAAAACGTATATTAGCATATAGATATATTAATGATAGGCACACTTGAATTTTTATTTCAACAAATATTCATGAAATTAGTGAATATTATGAAATTATAATAAAATTATGACTATTACATTAGATAATGCTTCTTCTAATGATTATGTTGTAAACATTTTAAAAACTCGATTTACTCCATCTTTTTCCGATATTTTTCATGTTAGATGTGCATGTCATATTTATAACTTAGTTGTAAAGGATGGCCAAAACTTTTTAAAAACATCTTTGATAAAACACAATTTGCTATAAACTTTATTTTTAAAGGTAATAAAATACAAAGACACAAAGAGTATAAAAAACTTGTCATGATTGTGAATTACCTTATAAAAAATTTCAGAAGAAGTTTTGACTAGGTGGAATTCTTTGTATGAGCAACTACTTGTTGCTCACAAATATAGAAGACATGTAACATTATTATTTAATGTCCATAATCAAAATCCAACGGATATGCTTGTAGATGATGATTGGTATAAAATTTTGGAACTTATCACATTTTTAGAGAAATTTTTTCTATCTACTAAGAAATTTCCTAGGATTTATTATCCTACTATTTCATCTATGTTAATTTATATAGCTCTAATATTTTTGTTATTTAATGAATATATGCAAAAATCAACTTACGCTCCAGCTATTTAAAAAAAATTATAAAATTAAAAAAAAATTCCTATTCCCATTATTTCTTTTATTGGTGTTGTATTAAATCTTACTATTAAAGTAGACGGTTGTAAAACACTTATTGAAACGATTTATGAAAGCTTAGAAATACTTCCAACAGACTCAACTGAAGAACTAACTGACGAACCAACTAAAGAAGAAGTTATGTCTAGCATACACATTGAATGCCAAAATATATATATGTATTACCAAGAACAAAATGCAAATAATCAACCAGCTTATGTACCATCTTCTTCTACTTCATTGTAACCTTATAAAAGACATGACGTTTTTGCCTCAAGTATTCAAGGCCTTAGAAATAAAATGTATAGTGGTTCAAGTTCTTCACAAATTAGTGTGTTTGATATTTATGTTTTACAGGGTGTTGTACCGTACGAATCAATTGTTAATGAAGATGGACGTGAAGACTTGCTGAAATACTGGAGGGAGAATGAGAAGACATTTTCGACAGTATCAAAGATGACCCTAGATGTGTTGAATATTCAAGCGTCATCAACAGCTTCTGAAAGCTTTTTTCTGCTGGAAGGTTTCATATAGGAAAGCATAGACACTCATTGACGGGAGACAGCTTGGAGATTGCAGTTTTATTCAAATATTGGATTAGAACGGGGCGTAGAAGGTGCAATCAACCAGAGATCAATGAAGAAGACGACTACAACTACAACGAAATCTTATCCGAGGGAGCAGGAAGCGACGTCGAACAATTTGACCAACAACTTCCAATTCCAACAGAAGATCCTTAAGAGATTGTGAGGAAATTAGAAAAAGTATGGTTGAATATGTAATTTTTTTAATGGCAATTTTACTATGCGATTTACAGCTTTTGAACTACGAAATAAAGTTGCAATTTTGAAATTGTATTACAAAATAAATCTTATTTCTATTAAATAATATAAGAGGCACAAAAACAACTTTGAGATATTTTTATTCACTATCTAGTTCAATTATTTAAGTGTTTAAATTTATATTTTTTTTAAAATTAAGTGTAAAAAAAATTAAAATCCCCTAAAATCCCCCTACCAGACCCGACCCGTCCCCCCAAATCCCGTCCCCTCTTCCGGGGGATGTGGGACGGGACGGGACCTCTTCCCGTCCCGCCTATCCCGGCCCGCTCGGCCCACCAAGACCCGGTCCGGACCCACCACCCCGTCCCCCCAAATTCCGTCCCGTCCCGCCCCGACCCGGCCCGCTGTCCACCCCTAGCTAATACTAGTTACAAATATGGCCAATTGGCCCTTGATCAGTTTTACAAAATGTGGCTTGGAATGCAGCTTCTCGCGATTGTGGCTAACTCCTCATGATTGCGCTTAATCAACCACGCACATGATTACTACCTTGAGAATTATAACAGAGTTACCTACCTCCGTCTCAATTTATGTGATATAGTTTGACTCGATACAAACTTTAAGAAATAAAGAAAGACTTTTGAATCTTGGTCTAAAACAAGTCAAATATATTTGTGTGGTTATAAATCATATCGTTAACCATAAAAGGCAAAGGTTAAAATTAAATTATTACAATATAAGAAAATACATCATTCTTTTTTGCATGGATTAAAAAGAAAAGCGTATCACGTTGGGACAGAGATAGTAATATCTATTATACAAGTTAACGTGTTAGGTATTCAATAGAATAGTCTTTGTGTGCGAAAATTGTCTCGAATGCTACTGTTATAAATAAATGAAAAAAAAAAAAAGGAAAGAAAGCACATCCCGTGTAAAGGTTAGCTGGCTCTTGTTTGGTGGTTTGTGACGGAGAGAAACATTTTGATTAAACAGATGAGTGTATTATCCCAATTCCATTTCTCAAGTTGCTTGTATGTCCCAAATATGCATAAATGCTTTTGGCTTCATCTTATAATATAAGTCAATTATATTCCATCTTTTCCTTAAGCATGTTAGCTTTTGTGATCCTTTATCTCACCACGACCAATGGAAATGCAATGCTTAATTAATGCCCAAAGCAAAGAATAAAGGAAACTTTTCCCACTAATAATAAAATACTCAGACTATTAAAAGAGAGGAGATTTATTTACTAATTACTTATTGAAGAAGGATTATTTATTATTAAATAATGGCAAAAATGGAGATGTCCTCTAAAGCACACTCAACGTAAACCCCACCATTCACCTGACCATATTTAGAGATGTCAGCGGATCTTGGACTCGGTCCGAAATCGGTAGATCCAGATCCGTTTGATAGGATATGGATCTTCAAATTTTGGACCCGACGGATCCGGATCGGACCCGGATTCATTTCTGACGGATCGGATCTGGATCTTGTATTTGAGATCCGTATCCGGTCCAGATCCGATCCGTGATTTCATTTTTTATTAAATATATCAACAACCTAGAATGTAATTTTATAAGTATTTTCTTAATTTTTTTCATAATTTATGTATTGGGTTAAGGGTTGAACCAGGATAAGGCACAAGTCACACATCCATGTAATTTGTCTTTGAAGTTTCATTTCTTTTACCTATATGCTCTCTGCAGTTTCCCATATTTTCATTTCTATAAAAAGAAAAAGTTATCACTCTTCTTTAAATTTTCCTTTGTTGAATCTGCTAGCCGTAAGCTTGAAGTATCTTTCTCTCGTTTGTTTGATCAGCAAAAAAAAATTGGGACTTTTGATATATGACTGACATTGTTTTATGTTGTTTAATGAAGTCAATCAGTAGAACTACATGTGGAGCATCACTAAAGCCTCCAAAAATTAGCTCAAAGTTGCAACCTGTTCAGGATCACTAATAAAGTCAATCATCTTTATTTTCTTGTGATGCTAAAACTTTGTTCAGTATTTTGGAAGAATGGTGTCATGTTTGTGTAGGTTGATTGAATGAACTCAATCATTTTTTTCAATCAGATTGCGTTTCATTTTGTCATAAAAGTTTCAACATGTGGGAATATTATTCAAGCCAAAAAAATTTGCATGTAATTTCAGATCCGATCCGTGGACCCGGTGGATCCGGATTTGGATCTAATTTTTATGGACCTGATGAATCTGGATCCAGATATGAAAAATGGATCTGAATCTAGTAGGATCCGATCCAGATCCGATCCGTTGCCATCCCTAGCCATATTGCATAAGGCTGTTTTTCATGAACTCTTTATTTTATTAATATATATTTTCCTCATATCTTGTAAAGCTTAGATAGATTGTGCATGGTAATCTACATAGCAAACAAGATAGTGGTGATCTGTTTTTTTTAAAGGGCCACTAATGAAGTGAAGAGATATTTATTATCCATTGTTATACACGATTCTGTTGAACAAAGTGTAGATAAAGAAAAAAGGACAAATAAGGAAAATCAGAACAAAACCATTTACAGTTGTATGTCTGATGTTAAGGCCTTTAAAACCTCTAGCATTCTTTCATTTGTTTCTTCAAGTATGCAACTAAACATGATAAAAAGATAATAGTAACAAATTTGCATTTGGTCTTTTAAATATAAAGAAACCAGAATGCCAGTATGAATTTAACTTTTAGATCCCACTTGGTAATTGGTATATATGCAAAATATGAGACTTGAAAAAGCACTCATGTAATGTAAGGTATGGTATGCTAAAAATTCAGTTGCACTTTTCTTATTCCCAATCGTTAAGAAAGGTACAAGAATGTAAAGCTATGACATTCATCTTTTGAGTGCATCTCGCTATGCAAAATATGAGAAACCTAAAAACTTGAACAGTGATATAAATATGATAATAAAGGAACTTCAAATGTTCTTTCTTTTATTCCCAAGCGTTAAGAAAGGAACAAAAATAATAGGGTGGATCACACGCAGTTGCGGAAGAAATTCTTTGGCAACAGATTCATCTAAACCAAGAATTTTAGACATGGAACATTGATATACGTACATGTGAAAACGCACTAAAATTTCAACAAATATTAGATCTGAACCCATATAAAAGTACAATGAATTCAACACTAATAACTTGAATAAATCTTGGATCCACCTATGTTCAAACGAGCTTGAAGAGAAGGATCATAACTTTAGGCGGAGGCCTCTGTAGCTGGTGTTGAAGCAGATCACTCGTCGGGAATGAAATTATGCTCCCTATCCCCCTTTTCACAGAAAATGAAGACATGAATTGATATTGTTCAATCCCATAATTGTCTCCAAAATCAATCAAGATTATTGTAATTGTAAATTAGTATCATCAATTAGGATTGATTAGATCAATTAATTAATTAGATAGCAAGACTTAATTATTAGAGTTGTATATATTGTAAATTTGGGAATGAAATAAATGTTTTACAACTGACAACAATGTTTCTGTCAATTTTGATCCGTTTAGATTTTCTGTGAAGGATTTTCAGACGGGGAAGCCACTAATAAGATGTAATAGCATGGGTGACTTGTATCCCATCACTACCAGTTCGAACAATCATGTGACCAAACTATCAAGCTTTGCAGTTATTTCCCCTATAGTATGGCACAATCGGTTGGGACACCTAGGAGCACCAGTTTTCAATAATCTTAGGAAGAACAATTTTGTTGCTTGTAATAAACTGTAGGACTCTTCTGTTTGCCAAACGTGTGTGTTTGGGAAGTATGTTAAACTTCCCTTTTCATCCTCTACTTCACATACATTTATGCCATTTGATCTTATGCATTGTGATTTGTGAACATCACTAGTTTTGAGTTCTGCATGTCATAAATATTATATGCTCATTTTGGATGATTATTTGAATTTTCTATGGACATTTCCCTTAGGACAAAAATCGCAAGCCTACACCATTTTAAAACAATTTAGTGTTTTTATTAAAACTCAATTTGACAAATCCATTAAATGTTTTCAATGTGATAATGGGAGTGAATAAATACTCAATTTAATGATTTTGTCACCAAAATATGATGTCTTTGCGTCTTTCATGTCCACATACATCACCTCAAAATGGGAAAGCAGAAAGGAAACTTCAAAAAATTGACAATATGATTCGCACACTTCTTGTGCATTCATCCACACCACAAAAATTTTGGCATCATGCACTCCAAATGACAACGTATCTTTTAAATATTCTTCCTAGCAAAATACTCTTCAATGTGTCACCTACACAATTGTTGTACCACCGCATCCCATCTTTTTCACATTTGAGGGTTTTTGGGTGTTTGTGTTATCCCTTATTTTCGTCCACTACCATTAACAAACTTCAGGACCGTTCCACTGCTTGTGTGTGTTTTGGGATATCCACAAAATCATAGGGGTTATAAATGTTATGATATGATGAACGGGAAGATCATTATCTCTCGTCACGTAGTTTTTGATGAGTCTATATTTCCGTTTGCTAATTCATGTGGCATATCCTCTTCATATGATTTCTTGGACAACGGAATACATCCAATTTTACAACATCATCTTAACACCCAAAATCCGATGGGACCGACTCAACCACGAAATGGGACTGGACCAGTCCGCGATCTGGAGGCTACTGCCTCTTTACCGTCGGTCATGACCTAGTCCACTTCAAGTGGCTGCCAGACCCAATTGAGGGGGCTTACTACTCCCTCACCCGTAAACCAAGCCTAAAACTCCCAGCCCAATAACCCAACAGAAATCCAATTCCAACTAAATTCAACCTTGGCCCAAAACACCACCCCCTCTCGGCCCACTACATTGGTCGAGACCCTTAATCCCTAGACGTTAGCCCAATCTAGGACCATTGAAACTCGTTCCACGCATGGGATCTTTCGGCCCAAATGCCATTTTAACCTAACATCTTCGGTCCAACCATCACCTCTACAAAAAATCCCAAAGCAGCCCTATCTGACCTGAAATGGAAAGATGTCATATTAGACGAAATTGATGCTCTTATTAAAAATAAGACGTGGGAGTTAGTGCCCCGTCCATCTAATGTCAACATTATTCGGTCCCTGTGGATTTTTTGTCATAAAAAGAATTATGATGGCTCATTTGCGAGATACAAAACTTGTCTTGTTAGTGATGGCATGTCTCAGCAGGTTGGCGTGGATTGTGGTGAAACATTCAGTCCGGTGGTTAAGCCAACAACTATCAGGACGGTTCTTAGCCTGGCACTATTAAAATCCTGGTCCATTCATCAGTTGGATGTCAAAAATGCATTCTTATATGGCAATTTGCAGGAGACATTCTACATGTACCAGCCATTGGATTTTCGAAACTCTACACATCCGGATTATGTTTGTTTGTTGAAAAAAATCCTTATATGGTTTGAAACAGGCTCCACAGGAATGGTATAACAGGTTTGCAGGGTTTTTATCCATATTGGGTTTCTCACACAGTAAGTCCGATCAGTCCTTGTTCATTTACAAGAAGGGCAGCGACATGGCTTATATCCTTTTATATGTGGATGACATCATTCTCATGACCTCATCTACATTACTTCGCCGGTCTATTATGGCTATCCTTGCATCAGAATTTGCGATGAAGGATTTGGGTCCATTAAATTATTTTTTGGGGATTGCTCTAACCCAATATGCAGGTGGTATGTTTCTCAGTCAGAAGAAATATGCTGAGGAGATCATTGAAAAAGCTGATATGTCTTCCTGCAAACCATCACACACACCTATTGATACAAAGGCCAAATTAAGCAATGCTATAGGGACCTCATACAACGATCTAACACACTACCGCAGCCTTGCAGGAGCGTTGCAGTAGCTCACTTTCACGAAACCTGATATCTCCTATGCGGTTCAACAAATGTGTTTACATATGCATGATCCGAAAGAAGAATATATGGGGGCTCTCAAGCGAATTCTACGGTATATCAAAGGTACTCTTCATTTTGGCATGCATCTGTATAAGTCCTCCATTTTGAGTCTCTCATCTTATATAGATGCAGATTGTGGTGGCTTCCCGGACACACGTCGTTTCACCTCTGGTTATTGTGTGTTTTTGGGAGATAATCTTAACTCATGGTCATCCAAACGACAACCAACAATGTCTAGGTCGAGCGCAGAAACAGAATACTGTGGGGTAGCCAATGTGGTTGCTGAATCATGTTGGCTCTGTAATCTCCTTTTAGAACTCTATTGTCCCATTGAAAAGGCAACCGTGGTTTATTGCAATAATGTGAGTGCGATATACTTATCCGGTAATCTTGTCCAGCATCAATGCACAAAACACATAGAAATAGATATATTATTTGTCCGAGAAAAGGTTGCACGTGGACAAGTCCGTGTTCTCCATGTACCGTCTCGTTATCAGATTGCCGATATTTTCACCAAAGGTTTTCCGCGCGTTCTATTTGATGATTTTAGGGACAGTCTCAACATACGAGAACTTCTCGCTAAGACTGCAGGGGACTGTTACGAAATTATGGGTAATTGTCTCCAAAATCAATCAAGAATATTGTAATTGTAAATTAGTATCATCAATTAGGATTGATTAGATCAATTACATTAATTAAAATATTCTTATAGATAGCAAGACTTAATTATTAGAGTTGAATATATTGTAAACTTGGGAATGAAATAAACTCATGGAATAAACTTCCTTCAGATATATTTATTGAATCCGTCCCTGACTGATGGGGTTCGAACCCGCAAGTTCCGCCTCGATAGGCAATCTCTCACCAATTGAACTACAATCCCAAGAAAATTAGGTCCTACACCAAACTAATAATGAACCATTAGGAAGAAATGAACCATGGGATATTAAATATAGCTCATTAGGGAGAACTTTAGAAATCTCATGTGAATAGGAGGCCAAGACCAGGCCCAAGCCGCTTCTTGTGGGATTAAAAATCTCAGTCTTCCATAAAATGCCAAATCTTCATGGAGATTGCAAAGAAAACACTGTTTAATATCAAAGGTCTTAACATGACCATTGCAACTTTACTGATTACAACAGGAGTTCAAGATTTATGCATGTCATCACATATTCTCATATGCAACTTTCTTCCACCCCCTTGCACAACTCTTCTCACACACATTTTTATCCTACTAATTAGCATGATTATATTCTCACCTAGGACTGTTTACTCAATCTCACACTTCCATATTTTACAATTACAGAGAAACATCCAAATCTATCGGCTGGTTCACTGTGTGAAGGTATATAAATTTGGTACGCTGTGCTCAACTAGACTATAAATCTAAACATATCTATCTAAACAACCTAAATATTTCCAGTCCAAAATCGCAGAAAGCAGTGCGTAATTTGGTAGAAGGTTCTTGTGAGCTAATGGTAGGTTTGTCATTGGTGATATATCGTTCTCTTTTAGCCATGTTTCTATTGCCTTCCTGTCGTAAGTATACCCATCAGCTGCCACACATGGTTCCTCCATTATATCCTGCGACAAAAGAACCAACTGTGCCTTAGAAATGAAGATGAGAAACTTGGTAGAACATAACAATTGAATCTTAGTTACTATTGTGTGCCGCATCAAAAGTGCATCATTATCATCACATTGTGAGAGTCAAAGGAAGCAAAGAATGGCACACCTTGAGTAAAGGGCACAAGTAGTAGTTAGGAGGAGGAGGCTGGGTAGTTGAGGCAGAATCTCGAGCCTTATCAGCAACTTCTTTCAATTTCTCCAATGCAGGGAGAATTTCATCTTTCAGTTCGGGCCTGTCTCTTCGACAAATCTCTGTGCATTTAAGTGCTAGTATTGCTAATTTCTTTGTCTCTTTTAATGGCCATTTACCAGCCTCTGAATCTAGTACCGTAGCTAGATTATCCTTATTGATCGCTGTTTCAACAATGTGAGGAAGTCCCATTGCCGTTTTTGCTGTTAGCAACTGCAAGAGAACCATCCCAAATGCATAAATGTCAGATGTTGGAGATACCATTCCGGTCCTTTGGTACTCAGGGTCTATGTAGCAAAGTGTTCCCACAGGACCTGTATCTTTGTAAGTGGTGGATAACACAGCGTCTGAATTTATCATGGTTGAGAGGCCAACGTCACCAATTTTACTGACAAAATTACGATCTAGCAATATGTTTGCTGGCTTTAGATCACGATGAATAATTGGATCTGGCTTGGAGTTGTGAAGAAAGGCAAGGGCAGAGGCCACTTCCCATGCAATTCGATATCTATCAAACCATGGAATCGGAGGTGTATCATGTTTCCTGAGCAGCCTCTCCTCCAAGCAACCATTCTCCATGAACTCATACACTAAGCAACCACGATCGGGGCACACACCAAGAAGGATTAGCAAGTGTGGATGACTAATTTTGCTCAATATTTCCAGCTGAAAAACCAAAAGACCAGATCCTAAGAATTCTAAGACAAAGGTGACTAACATTGGTAGGTAACCTAGGCATAATGGTCTTCTAAATCTCAAACAAACAAAATATTACTTTACTTCTAGTATCTTTTCTTTTATTTAGTCATCATAGTTGAGTGGCGCTCTTATATATTATTTACAGTTATTGCTTAGTTAACAAATTAAACTTGGATTTGATATGATATGACATGAGTTGAGCGTAAATGAAGCAGTGAGAATTCATATAATCACCGACTTGTTTACAACTGATATATATTGTTGTGAACAAATTAACAAGCAACTCATTATTAATTTAATGTTTTGTAAAGTTGGTATATAAGATTGTTAAATGTGAGCATTGTCACCAACAGGTGTAAGGAAATATCATTAATTTAACCCAAATGCCTGCAAAAAGGATTCCATTTATCAACTAAGTAAAGTAATTTTTCTTTTAAATCTCAAGCTAACTCAATTTGGTCATTCTTTCATTCATTAACTTGTCATACCTCTTGCTGATACTGCTTTGTCAGGTGAGATCCCTCAGAGTGAAGAACTTTGACAGCGACAGCAGTATGATGCAAGCTGCACTTATAAACGGTTCCGTATGCTCCCTTACCAATTTTAAGGTTTTCAGCAAAAGAAGAGGTGGAAGATATGATTTCTTCCCAAGTGAATTCTTGGTACTGATGTGCCTGACCCGTCAAGGCATTCTCAAGCTTGTCTTTTTCTTTTAACTCACGTAAGGCTAGTTTTTCTGCTTCTTTTCTTTGTGCAGCCTCTCTTTCAGCACAGTCCTTCACATATTCAGCTTCTCTTTTTACAGCTTCGTACTTCTCATTCTCTTTTCGTGCCAACTCTTTTACTTCCTCCTCCTTCAAACAAATTTCCCGAAGTTTAATGTCTTCGTCCAACCGGCGCTTGTGAAGCTCATTTATCTGTTTGTGTGCAGGTTTATGATCACTATACAATATGAATCAGACGTATAAGGATAAATATTAGAAGTCATCGTTACTTAAGCATACCTTCCTAGAAGCGTCAATTACTTCAGTTTGTGCAACTGCATACATTCCTCGAGTATGTCTTAATTCAGTTCTTAGCTTCTCTAGCTCAAAATTGATGTCCACCTGCATTAGAAGTTTGAACAGTGTTAAAATTCTAGGATGTGCACCTGATGTAAGTGAAATGAAATCATAAGTCATCATCAGTTGATCAGAATTTTGATATATGTCCATTTGATGAGTAATGAATATAACAAACTGAGGCAGAATATACCTCATATCCCGATGATGAATCTGTCAGCGCCCCTGAAATTGAGGCTTGATCATCTGCTGTTACATAGTTGTCTGTTACCAAGCTCCTAAAACTAGAAGCAAGGTCAGCTACGTCAGTAGTATATGTTCCTTGCGGACAAGAACTGACATCATCCTCACCATCTCCAAAATCAAGAGAATAGTTTTTATGGTGGACTGATTCATTAGAACTTGCTCTTCTATGAGGAAAGTTCTGATTAATATGTGAAAGAGCTTGAAATCTTTGCATTGGCAGTGAAGGAGAACGGAAGTGACTGTATGAAGAACTCGAATCTGGTTCTGACCTTTCTGAAAAGCAGAATACAGATAAATTGTTCGGTCCAAGAAATGATGAACCTACTCCCACATATAGAAAATATCCCAGTAGTTGAAGTCTCTCAGGAAAATGGAATTTATTGTTAGAAATAATTAAATATGGAAACACTGAGAAGAGCACTAAATCAACAGACAAGGCATAACAATTAAATAATTAAAGAAAGATGGAGTTTCAATGTGAAAACCCAGTTTGAGGCACGCTATGGAAGACGTATCAAAGGAGACTTCCATGGTACCTTGGTGCAAATAGCAAATCAAAATCCTACTCATAAGTCGCAATGTACTACTCAAGAATATTCAAGAATCTTCAATATGCGCTCAAATAGAAGAACCAAGAATTTATAAATCTTTCAACTGCTTTTGAAGGAACCAGAGGGAGTGAAGGAAAAAAATTGGAGGAGAGTGAATTTGATGAAGATCCAAAGGATGAAGTTATGATTCTGGTTAGTGTGGATGGGTAATTATAGATAGTGAACCACCACCAATGTGCTTTTTTGTTGAATAGATATACTCTTTAATGGATTGATGTCCTTAACTCATAGACATATTCCAGAGAGAAATATTTTTTATTATGAATGGACACATCTTTCAGCAAAGTGTTGTGTATTTTCAACAATAGGCATATTAAAATGAACCACCCAAACTAAAAAACCGAAGGCAACAAGTTCTGCCAAGGTACGCAAAACTGGGTGACAGTTTGGGGTATTTTGTTTGGTGAAACATATAATAACATTGAAATAAATGCAAGCAATTAACTTTTACCTGTTAGTGAACTTGAAGTGTGGCCTGTTGAACTGCTGATTGAGCAGCTCGTGTAACTATCTTCAGTGGAACTGCTTCCATTTATCGCTGAATTAGAAGGACGTACAGATAACAATTTTCCTTTTGAAACAGCATAGATGGTACAAAAGCTTGGAGTACTGTTCGAGATTCTTGAGGATAAGCTTTGTCCCCTAAACATCAAATAAAAATCTTAGACTTACAACGAGAGATAGCATTGATGATAAAGGACCAAAACACCCATTCCTCCTGAGAGTAAGAAAACATATGCCTTAAATTACTTGTAAACTCCTTGTTGCTTCTTCAACCTAGTTAGGGGCATCAACAACTGAAGCTTTTATTTATTTTCAAATTAATGTGTCTCTTATAATTTTGAATAGCTTTATGATGTCTAATGTTAGCTGGTTTATACTTGACTTTTGGATAGTATAAACTTCTTGCATTCTTCTTTTAGTTTGACATTGTCCTAATTAACTATATTAGAGTTCGTCCACAAAGGAAGAAGGGTACTTGGGTATTTTGCATGAGTTCTGCAAATGAAACCGAAAAACCATATGATCTAAGGGCAATAAGGATTAAGGACTACATAATCTGAGTTGAGGCAAATATACACCTTAGAAATGATAAAAGTAAAAATAAAGAGATTGCCACCTGGAGTGTCAGCGATTGGCAGTAGCTCATAATTAAAACTTGAAACATCATAATCTTATTACCTAGAAAATATGCTACGAGATGAAGCACCTATGACAAGCTTGATGATATTAAGCTTGGTGACCTCCTGTGCTATTGCTTTCACAATATCATCTGATTCAAGTTGTAAAACTTCTACTTGGACCTGCATGTATTTTGAATGATCAGCGATTTAACTGTAGGAGATTTTCCACTTATCTGATATATATTTACCTTCCGTTTAGTACATAGCATCTTGTAAGGAAGCAAATTTTCACTTGTTTGCCACTCCACATCCTTTCGGAAAGCAGCCACTACATCATCCCGCACTTGTGAAATAGGTATAAAACTTCCCACTAAAGAAAAGATAACTAAAGAAGTCATAATCCTAGCATATTATACTCCCAAAACTTAATTCTTGCTTCCAGATTTTTGACATACTATATGAGAACAAATCTTTGGTCAAGTTAGCATCCTCTAGGAATAGTTAGATACTTATTATCTTTTCTAGTTTCCCTTCTCCTTGTCTTTTGTTTCTGAAGAAGGTCTTGTTCCAGAAGGATTGAAACCATATAGCTTATATTGCCACAAAGTCAGAGTGCACGTAGATAAGAAAAGGTTGCATGGCATGGTCCAACAAGAAAAGGCCTAAACACCCCACCTCCAAAAATACAACATATTCTAATTGTTCCAGGATTCATAAGTAAATTTATCAGATATTTATGAATTACATAACACCTCAGTTGCAAGATCAACTGTCATCAGGAACAAAGTTTTCTAAAGAACAAGACTAAAAGGATGTTCTATACTGTCGCTTTACGTACACTGTAGGAGTTCATCAATCTACTGAAGTCTATAATCATCTTACATTAATCACAAAGACTAATAGCCTGTTTGGCCAAGCTTCAAGGAAGCCAAAAATGCTTATTTTAGAAAGTTGAGCCGTTTAGCCAAGCTTCAAGAGAAAATATAAGTTCTTTTGAGCAGTAGCAGAAACTGTTTTTCAGACGATTTCAAAATAAACAGATTTTGGAAGCTTGGCCAAATAGGCTATGAACTTGAATTACTAGCCTATGGAAGTCCTCTGCAAGCAAGATTTCTACACCAGAAAGCTTTCGAATAAGTCAATATTTAAACACAACAGAGTGCAGAAAACAACTTACTGGCGGTTGGCACACCAGTTATGTGCGGCCGGACATGTAACAGCTTGAAGCAAACCTTTCCTTCAGGAACAAATTTGTCCAAAGCCCACTTGACTACATATTTGTTTTTTTTCTTACCACTGATAGCTACTGCAATGGTTGAAGTGTTTAATGGAGGCAGAGCACTTAGTCCTTCCACTTTTGTTACTACTCCATCTTTTTCTTCCATAATTTAACCACTTACTGTCAAGGCTCTATTACACAAAGAAAAGCTGTTTAGCACACAGATATGTGTATACCAATTTGATAGCTAGTAAACAGGAAGAACCTTAATTATGAGTAGTATTTTCACCCCAACAAAGACATTACAACAACAACAACAACCCGGTGTAATCCCAAAAGTGGGGTCCGGAAAGGTAGAGTGCAGGCAGACCTTAACTCTACCTTGGTAGAGCGGTTGTTTCCGATAAATCCTCGGCCGATAAAGCAAAAACAAAGTAGGTAAAGAGAAAAAAGGAACGGCAAGCTAAGCGAATAACAATAGACAGTAGATAGTACTCCTCCATCCCAAAAAGATTGTCACCCAACAAAGACATTCAAGAACCAATTCAAGGAGTTGAAATCATATGTATTTAGCAAGAAATTCAGTTAACCTTTGCAATCAAGAAAAACTGGGAACAGATAAATACTTCACATCAAACAATTCCATGGCAGAATAAGCATGTTATTAATTGAATTTCTAAACTATTCTGAATAAACATTTGGGGTCATCATGTGCTAACTCAATCCACACAAACACATTTCTTGAAAATGCTTATGAATGTTTTATTTAAAAAACCCAGAATTCGTTTCGTAATAAAGACCCAAAATTCAGATAATTATTAGAAAGAAAAGTCCCTTACTAATTCTTGGAAACTTCAGAGGCAGAAATCCTTAAAAGTCATGTGAAGAAAAAAGAGACATGAGACAAGGACAAATGGACATGGTTTTTGTCTGTCAAAAGGAACTGAAAATGAAGGAAATTTGGTTGGTGAACATTACAAGAGTAATTTATTAAGGTTTGAAAATTTTCGCAGAAGGCATGAGATGACATAAGAATAAGATGACCCACAACCCCCAGCATGAGTCACGTACACTTGCTTGTTGACATTCAACTCAAGAGCATGCCACAATCCATTTTGCTCATATTCAGATAAATAATAGAGTACTTTGCTCTATTCTGGATATTAACTGAATTATTATTTTTAGAAATAGTCTGGCATAAGCCGGGAAGCTGGATATAAAAAATGGAGTACTATACTACATCATATTTGTGTTTTAACGCCTTTGGCACTGTCAAAATAGAATGACTATTCAGTTCAGTCAGTCTTAGATTAACCCAATTATTATTCCCAAGTCTTCTCATAGTAAAGGATTAATCTGGCATATTCTTCTGTCTCTTCTGCTCTAATCCACAGTATCAAATTATGTCTTCTTGGCTTTTTTCTACCAGATTTTAAGTGGATATATGATACTTAGTAATTTCCATCCAAAACTAAATTTTTTTCATCAAGGGTGTGTCCAGCACAAAGAAATGAAAAATATTTTTTCAGAAAATAAGTTGCTTTTTTACTTATTTTTTAGTATTAGAAAAGTAAGCAAGAAAAAATATTTCAAGAATATCCATCTATAATTTAGCAAAACATTATAAGGTGGAATAAGACGGAGGAGTGTAGTTTAGTCGTGGTGGGCGCGGAGGGGGTGGTCAAGGGTGAGTGGGGAAGAGAGAATCAATTTAGAATTTTAGTTATGTAACTTATTTTTTCATTTTAATTGAGGAAATCATTTTTTTCATTTTAAAAAAATCTATTTTTCTAGAAAAAATATTTTCTAAAACATTAACCAACCCAATATAATTTTTTTGGAAAACATATGTTTTCCTCCCTACCGAGCACCCCCTTAACTGTTCACATTATTTGGTTTTTGGTTTATTTATGAAAGGATTTAAATTATTACTCACTGCAAAATTTACTGCACTGTCACACTACTTCAAAGTTGGTATATTAACTTCACAATTTATTACGTACGTACCGTCTTATCTAAGTTAGGGTAGTTAGGTAGTTGTTGACCTTCTTCGTCATTGCCAGGCAATAGGAATCATATGTTACGCAAACATAACAAAATATAATATGTTCTTAGAATTAAATCGTATCACCACTCACGTAACAGATTCTTTTGTTATATTTGATTAAAAATAATAATTAAAATAACAGCAACACTAATATTCTGCAATCGTTTTGTTTAAGTTGTATAGCGATCAGGACGTGACCAAAAGTCTAGTTTTTTGTCTGATTGGAGTAATGAGGATTGAGGAGCTAATGACACGCAAATCTATCTATTTCAATCTTTGGTAAAATAAGTTTCTTTTTTTTTTATGCTAAAAAATTAAAAATTGATAATCTTGTTTCGTCCTTACATACTTCCTCGGTTTCAATTTGTTTAGCTTGATTCGAAGTACGAGGGTCAAACTAACTAATATTTAGTGTGAATTGAGATCATTTTTATTATTTTTGAAATAAAATTTACATATTTAGAAATTATATAAAAATATTATAAGTCATAATAATTACCAATTCAAAATATTTAGACGACATTTGAAAATTTTATGGTCATAAAAAATATACCTTCACTCATGTCCAAATAGTAACTAAAGCAAATAAACATTTTGAAACGAAAGGAGTATTATTTTCTTCTCATTTTATTTTTCTTTTTAATTGGGTGAGACAATCACAATAGTGTCTTGTCAAATCAGAGTGAGTTAATTCACATCGACAAGAATTAATGAGTAAAATTTCATTACCAAGTTCATTTCTCTATTCTTTTTGTTTCTTTATCCTTGGGTTGAATGGGAAGCAAAGGAACAATGAGTCAATGCAAGGGTGAGATTTGAGAAGGCAAAGTTGAATTTTCAAACCCAATATTTAAAGGGAAGTCACGACTGACAAGTTAAGTGACAACGAATGAGTGTATTTTTTTTGTATCTTCTAAAGGACATATGACCACACTGGCAAATGACCTTTCCTAATAGAGAGAAAAGTAAATTACTTTTCTTGCTTTTAATTCAAATTCAGAGTAGTTTTTAAATATAACAAAAAAATATTTTCCTTTTATAACCATTTAAAGGGTAATTTGGAAATTGCAAACCAGACATTTTAGTCATGACATTTACTCCCTCAGTTGCATTGACTTGTTTGGTATAATTTTGTTTCCTTCCTAAGAACTAAGCTAGGAAGGTGACATTTTACGCGGTTATACATAATATATGTACAAATTTTATAGTAGTAATTTTTTTTTGTTTCATGTACAAATTTTATAAATCAATAACATCAACATTTGTGATAAACTAGGTACGAGAAGAGAAAGTGAGTGCCTTGGCAACTACGTTGAAAACTCAAAATAGACAAATGCCCCCTATCGTTTTCTCCACATTGAGAGCAACTTAAAACACTGTTTTCTGGTTTTGATTGACCTACATATCTATTACCTCTTCTTGTAGATTGCTATGGTTTTAAAAAAGCGTCTAGAAACAGTTCACTCACATAGATGAATGATGGTTATCACTCCTTAAGATTATCCCTTGTTTTATCTTCATCCGTTTCAATTTATATGAAATTGATTGACTGAACATGTTTAAGAAAAAAAGACTTTTAAAATTTGTGTTTCAAAATAAGTTTTAGATATTTGTGTGACTATAAACTATCTCATTAAGATAAAATGAGAAGTTTTAAAAGCCATTAATTTATTACCAAATATAAATGTGTCATTCTTTTGGGACTAACGAAAGGAAAAAAGTGTCACATAAATTAAGATAAAGAAAACCGTCACCTTCACTTGTCCACTTTTGACTTTACATGCCCCTTAAGAACTAATAAATAAAGTATATATTTTACCATATTACTCATATTATTTGGTGTATATTCTCAATAGATTTGGAAAATGATTTGAAAATGAGTAATAAGTATTGAGGGTAAAATAAGAATTTTTTTTTATATTTTTCTTGATATGCTAAAATGGACAAGTAAAAGTAAAAATTTATTTTTTAGTATAGTGAACAAATAAAAATGAAGGGGTGGGGTACTCTTTCTTGTAAGATTGGAATAATTTCCCTTAGAGATTTATTTTATTAATCATAATATATATAGTTGTACAGAGGTTGAATCTTAATACATTAAGAATCCTAACTTACCTTAAATGGTTGATTCATAATACAATAAGAATCCTAAGTTACCTTAAATATACATCTATCATAATTACAAAATATAATGTGAATATTCGGAGAATATTCGCTAATACTCCCCCTCAGACGGAGCGGGAGGAGGCCGAACGCTAAGGCTGGATCGGAAGTCAGTGAAGAGTTGTCACGGTAGTCCCTTTGTGAAAATGTCTGCATACTGATAAGAGGAAGGCACGTGTAATATTTTGACCTGACCACGGGCAACCTTCTCTCGCACAAAGTGGATATCCATCTCAATATGCTTAGTCCGCTGATGTTGGACAGGATTATGAGACATATAGATGACGGATATATTGTCACAATAGACTATAGACACCTTTCGTTGTGGACACTGGAGCTCCAAAAGAAGATTTCGAAGCCAACAGATCTCAGCAACGACATTAGTGACTCCGCGATATTCTGCTTCAGCACTCGAACGGGATAGCATGGCCTGCCACTTGGCGGACCATGAAATAAGATTATCCCCAAGAAATACACAGTACCCTGAGGTGGAGCGACGTGTGTCGGGGCATCCTGCCCAATCTGCATCCGTGTAGGCGAGTAACTTGGTTGGGGCAGAGGGGTATAGATGTAATCCAAAGTCTAGTGTGCCCTTAACGTATCTGATAATACGTTTGAGGGCAGCAAAATGGGACTCTCGGGGGTCGTGCATAAACAGACACACCTGCTGAACGGCATATGCAATATCAGGCCTAGTGAATGTAAGATACTGAAGAACACCTGCAAGACTCCGATATAGAGTGGGATTAGAAATTGGCGCACCGTCATTTGCACTAAGCTTGGATTTGGAGTCCACCGGAGTTGGCATAATTTTACAATTTGCCATCTTGGCCCTATACACTATCTTTTCTGCATACTTACGCTGACACAGGAATATAGTTGCTGCAGATTTGGTCACTGATATACCCAAAAAATAACTCAGATTGCCCTAGTCAGTCATAGCAAAAAAAAATTGCATTAGGCGCTAAAAAGGCCAATCTCAATGTTGGAGAACAAACTGTACTGACATCACCTTCCTAAATGTAAATTCTAGAAAAATGGTACTATACAGTTCTTACAAGTGGGCTAAACCAGTGTCATTTCATTTGAAACATTTCCACCAGGATTAAACAGGAACGCGTTTTCCATTGTAGCGGTCAAAGAACGATCTGACAAAAGGCTGCTGGAAGATCCAACCTAAAATAGGTATCTTTTGCAGGAAAACTGCCAGTGTTGGCCAGAAACCACTAAAGAGTACGACAAATCCATAGGCCTCGAGAATCATTCCCAGTATAGGCCAACCAATGACAACAAAGAAAAAGCCAACACCAAATGAAATGGTTCCCTTGTAATTACTACGTTTCATAAAGAACTGCAATGGTTAGTGCCACCCCTGAGATGAAGAGGATATTGCCCATTGCAATTAGTCCCTTGTCGAAGAAGAAAATAATCCCCAGGAATGAGAAGAACACTCCAAACCCAATCTTCTTACGATCGTTCATTTCGAAGGACATCATTTGTCACCAATTCAGATAAAGTCAAATCCAAGCGTCACGAAATGGAGATATGAGCGATTTGATTGGAGCAATAAAATGTTGGAAATTTGCCTTTGGCGGGAGTTGCGACCGACCAACTTTAACGGCTTAAACACTAGTGTTACGTATGTTGGAGAATCCGGTTCTTCACATATGCATGATCTACTAAGTACGTAGATAACCGTAGGGCCAAGAATCGTCAAATTTCATTGAGAAATGAAAGAGATATTGGTCCACGAAGTAAGGTGTTTGAAGCATGGAAAGTGTGGTATTGGGTTCAATTCTCCCTCATCGGTAGAGGAAGAAAGAATTGTTGTGTATATAAGACTCGAAATTGGTTTGGGGTTTGGGAGCACTCAATTCAGCCATTTATTTTGGCTGAATTACTCCTCCTATAATGGCCAAATCCGTTGGTCTTTCACCATTTATGTTGGTGACTTTACTACCTCCATAATGGCCATTATTTGGCTATTATGGAGGCAGTTTTCAGCCCCTCCATCACCTATATAAACACCCGCTTACAATATTGTTGAGCACCAAGAACACACATATAATATACACGAAAATTCAAAAGCTTACACAAGCAGAAAATTTTCTTCTTCCTACAACTTCCAGGCATCATTTCGTTACTCAATATTCTTCACGGTAGCTCTTGAGTTTCCTTTGCTCAAGTGTTCCATTGTTGTTTTATCTTGGGAGACAAATTGTCCAGGACGTATAAAGGATACATACGGGGCAATATTGTTTTAAGGACAGAGTGCCACACTCGACTCAGCAAAAACAGTTTCCAATTTTCCGTCTTCAACAAAATTGTAATTTCAGTTTTGTGGTTCTCTTGTAATTTTCAGATTACTAGTTGAATTATTGAATCTTTGTTTATCCTTCGAATACTTGTAATAGTTATATACTTCCCGTACTGCTTTATAAAGTACCATAGAGCAAAAATACCCAACAACTTAAGACAATATTGTATTGTAATACTATTAGTGTTTGAAAGATGTCGGTCAAAAGTTGTGTGACCAAATCTGGATATGGCAATGGTTTTCTGGTAGAAGAGAGTGATGATGATGAACGTGTTCATGGTGTCACCGCTACCAAGACTGGTTGGAACAAGCGCTCACGAGAGCCTGAGGATGTCAACTGGGACAAGAGGAGAAGACTGAAGATGTACTTCTATCTTGCGGCGAAGGCTGTATCATCCCAGGACAAAAGATCCGAATAATGGTAAGAAGGAAATGGACACTCGATCGATGAAGTGGTGAAGTGAGCCAGAATCCGAAATTAGGATAAGTATTTTTCTTACTTGTCAAGAATAAAGACTAAATGATAAGTATTTTTCTTACTTGTCAAGAATAAAGATTAAATGATCTCTGATTAAAAATGGATTAAAGTAAGGAGGAATATGAAAATAATTTATATTCCTTACGCTTTAACAAATCAGAAGTTTAATCTCATCTTCTTTTCCGTTTAAAGATTGGAGTTTGTAAACGACTTAAAAAGATCCGTTCTTTTAAGTGTAATTATTAAAGTGTGTAAAGTATGTTCGCACGTACAAGGGAGAAAGATCCACTGACTGTGCGAAAACTGTTACCACACTTAAGTAAGCGCCAAGAATTATATGGGCACCAATCATAACAGAAGAAGTCTAAAAGTTAATGACGTGAAGCCTGTCATATTATTTGGCAGATGATCCTTCATAGGATGATATTGGACACTCAGTCATACAAAGCCTCCGGGTGACTGGAGTGGGCCAAAATTCCTTTGATATGATGATATTGGACACTCAGTCATATAAAGCCTCCGGACGACTGGAGTGGGGCCAGAATTCATTTCATAGGAAAAGTAATGGACACCTAGTAAGGTGGGCCAGAGTTTCCAGGTCTTAAACGATCTGAAGGCCTAAAGAAAGGCAGAAAAGCAATTGGACACTCAGTCTGCCAAAGCAACTGGAGTGGGCCAGAGTATCCAAATCAAATATGATCTGGTTACGCCCTAACCACGAGCAAGAGGTTGTTCATGTGAAGCAACGCCACCTCTAAAGTAGAAGGGGTTGGAGAGGTTGTCCTCAATAGGACTTCAAGGAATGAGATCACTCTAAAAAGAGGTGTTACAGATTCCTAACTTGGTTTAAGGGACGCTGTTGGTCAAGCTGGTTTGAGATTGGTCCAACAGGTCTGTAATAACTAAGAATGGTACAGTACGTCTGTAGCCGAATGAATGATATATTTGTAATATGTGCACCTATGCCATCATAGATTAAGACACGTTAAATAGCAAGTCATTCAAAAGCTAGCGAAGTTGAGATTGTTGCCTTCTTTCGACATAAACCCTCAAAATGAATGTGAGGTAGGCGAAGAGGCAAAATCACCTTTCCAAATTCCGTCAAGGGAATAGCGAAAGAAGCACCTCTCCTCTAGAACTTAGTCACACCTACTTGGGTGATTTGAAGTTTAAACAAAATAGAGGGGGGAGATAAATATATTGTGATCTTCATTGATGATGGTACAACGTATGAAATCCTTTGTTTGTTGAACAGCAAAGATGAAGTTGTTGAAGCGGACAAGCGCTACAAAGCACAAGTTGGAAATCAACTAAGCCTATGGATTGCGAAATTCATAGCGATAGAGGGGGAGAATGTGAAACATCGTTCATTAAACGACTGTTCATTACTCACCTCAGTCTAACGGTGTTAGCCAAGTGCAAACTCGTACGCCTAAATTATGTGGGGCAAAGCGATCCTTACCGCTAATGCGATTCTCAACAGAACTCCGCATAAGGATAAGGATAACTCTCCGTGTGAGACATGAAAAGGATCTCACATACAAAAGTTGTGATGTGGGGTGGCTTGGTAGAAGTTGGACTACCGAAACAGGTCAAGTCGACCTAAGACTGTAGATTGCATATCCACTGGATCTGTAAATAACAGTAGTACTTATCGCCTCTTGGCGTCAAAGAATGCTGAATTCTTATAAGATAACTTTCCTTGAAAAGGAAAAATGAGTAATTGCTCAAGGTTAACAAGAACCCGCGAGGGCCTGACTGTCCGGAACTAGACGCTCCGTATCTACAGGACTCGAAAGTTGCTGGCTATCCGGAACTTAATATTCCAGATCTACAGAACTCAGGGATTCTAGATGTTGAACCAAGATGGAGCAAAGAGGGGACAAAGACTTGTTCCAGTCCTTCTAGCTTGTATGGTTAAGAACGAACCATGGACAATTAACAAATAATTGTTATCTCCAAAAGCGCTGCTTTGGAAAGAAGCTAAAGAGAGAAATATATTCCATCATATAGAACCATACTTGCGTAATGGTTGATCTTCCTCCGGGAAAAGAACCCTTGGGTTGTGAAAAAGGATACTCAAAAGTGAGTACAAAGTAGATGGATCTACTGACGAGTTCAAAGCCTCGGCTACTTGTACAAGTGCTCCCCTGGGAGTAGCTTAACATCATGGGCCATTGCAGTCTTGCGTGACATGAATGTTAAAACAGTCTTCCCAACCGGAGAGTTGGAAGAAGAGAATCAGAGTTGGTTTTCTGGACTGTTGGGCTTCTTCCAGAACTTTCATCTTGGTCCCTGAAATGTTTACATTTTGGTCCTGAAAGTTTCAGATAAAATAGAAACAACGAATCTGACCACAGAAACATTGACTCTGAAGTTAGAAAGCCAACAGTTGGAGAATCAACAGTCTGAAAGTAAAAGTCATATTGAAACAAAGTCTCGATATGAAAGATATGAATATCACAGATAACATCTTAGGAATTGGATTTCTAAAGACATCTAATGGACTGGTCGATAGTTGACAGTCTCGTTGAAGCCATCAATGGATATGAATCATAGAACTGATTGGAATCATGGTGCACCCATAGACATGGAGCGATACGCACAGATCACGTGTAATTCAATGTATTGTGCACACTACAACCGACCTGGTATCGTCCTACAATCAAATCAGTTGAACTAAGGTTCACTGATAATCTTAATACATGATCAATAGAAGGCGTTAAGTCGGATATGACGATATCTGAATTATTCGCTTATCTACGGATTATAGTATTCTGGATGTCCAGCGGTTCTGAGAGAACACAGTGATGCAACCGACATCGATCCGAAGAACACCAAAGCCACAAGTAAATGTGTATGGTGGTTCTTGGAAAATCCTCTAAGCAAACTTGCATCGGCCGATTCATGATGGAATCGGAGTTTATCGCTTTATACAAAGCATGAAAGAAGTTGAGTAACTTCACGACTCTTTAGAGGACGTCCCTTATTGGGAGAAACCCGTGCCTTTAGCAGTTATACACTGTGGCTAGTCGGTCGGCTTTAGGAAGGACACGGATGACGGCGTCTGGACATATCTGTCAGGATTTGTCAGGAGACATAAGACCGTATGGCAGTTGATCATCACGGGTGTCACTTCCTTGTTTACTAACTAAGGGACTACCCGGAGATCAATTGTTCTGCCTGTCTAGGGGAATGGGCTTAAAACCCAAAATATACGGACCAATATAGTAGTAACCCAACCTTACTAACTGGAGATCCCAGTAATTTGGTTCAATGGGAAAACTAAGCTGTAAAGGTTCAGTTGATCGCTTCAGTGGAAGCATGAGCACTTCGGATAGTGATTTCTGAAAAGAAACACCAAATCCAAAGCCGTTCCCGCGATAGACTTTAATTGCTATCTGCAGTGTGGGTAAAGGTTAAGTTTTCAAAACCTGTAATGCTCTTCAACAGTTGAGGTTAGGTTTTTGGGAAACTTTTAATGGTTCCTAACACTTGTGAAGTGGGGTATAGCAGGATACCTTGTAGGAGACCACCTATTTAAGTGCGAGGACGGGCCGCCTCAAAATGAACGCACTTAAGAATCCAAGACGTTGTCCATGGCCAAAATGGACAATACATTACGAAGAAGAGAGTAAGGGAATTTGTTGTGTTGGTATCATTGACTTGGCTTACACTAAACACTGACGGTTCAAGACATCACGTTCACCGCGCAGTAAGTAAGTCCGATGGTATTCAACTATGGAAGGTTCAAAGCTGAGGCTACCTCTCCTTATGCAACATCGGTCCGCTGAAATATTGCTGGAAATGAAAAAGACACCATGTGAGTGCGCCAAAATCTCTTTCAAGAGGGAATTGTTGGAAATTTGCCTTTGGCGGGAGTTGCGACCGACCAACTTTAACGGCTTAAACACTAGTGTTACGTATGTTGGAGAATCCGGTTCTTCACATATGCATGATCTACTAAGTACGTAGATAACCATAGGGCCAAGAATCGTCAAATTTCATTGAGAAATGAAAGAGATATTGCTTCGGTTCAAGGAAAGACCACACGCGCGCCGCCGCCGCCCGCCCGTCCCGTCCGGTCCGGTTCCGGGTTCCGGGTTTTCGGGTTCTCGGGTTCTCGGGTCACGGGTCACGGGTCACGGGTCACGGGTCACGGGCTGTAGGTCTTCTGATATTATCTTTTTGGGCCAGAGAAAGTACAGTTTGATCCCAGAAGTTTCCAGATGTACAGTTCGGACCAGAATTCTTTCAAATGTACAGTTTGGTCCCTGAAGTTTCAAGATGTACAGTTTGGTCCCTGAAGTTTCCAGAACGTCAGAATTTGGACAGTCAAAGCAGAAACGCCAAGCACTCAATTCAGCCATTTATTTTGGCTGAATTACTCCTCCTATAATGGCCAAATCCATTGATCTTTCACCATTTATGTTGGTGACTTTACTACCTCCATAATGGCCATTATTTGGCTATTATGGAGGCAGTTTTCAGCCCCTCCATCACCTATATAAACACCCCCTTATACTATTGTTGAGCACCAAGAACACACATATAATATACACGAAAATTCAGAAGCTTACACAAGCAGAAAGTTTTCTTCTTCCTACAACTTCCAGGCATCATTTCGTTACTCAATATTCTTCACGGTAGCTCTTGAGTTTCCTTTGCTCAAGTGTTCCATTGTTGTTTTATCTTGGGAGACAAATTGTCCAGGACGTATAAAGGATACATACGGGGCAATATTGTCTTAAGGACAGAGTGCCACACTCGACTCAGCAAAAACAGTTTCCAATTTTCCGTCTTCAACAAAATTGTAATTTCAGTTTTGTGGTTCTCTTGTAATTTTCAGATTACTAGTTGAATTATTGAATCTTTGTTTATCCTTTCGAATACTTGTAATAGTTATATACTTCCCGTACTGCTTTATAAAATACCATAGAGCAAAAATACCCAACATAAAATGGACCTTAAGTGATGAATCTGAGAGCAGGAGAGGGGTAGAAATGGGGGATTATGTATGTAGTTTACGGTGTTGTCTTTGGTGTTAAGCAAGCTAATGGCAGCTTATACTAAATTGGTCCCATATTTCATACTTACTCTTTCTACTTGAGGTAAGATAACGGGCAAGTCATAGTAGAGTAGAAACATTCAATCGGCAATATTTATGGCATGATCACCAAGTGGTTACAAATAATTTAAGGTGGTTCACTTTGTCCTTTTCTTTTTCAATATACAGTTAGAGTTAGCAATAATCGACCTTTTTATCAAGTTAAGACTATAGAGATGAAATAATGTAGGACAATTTAAATTCATGCCTGGTTATAGCATAATATTGATTTTAGCCATTTGGGAGTTTGTATGTTTTCATATACAGTATGCACATTTACATCTCAACTGTAAATTTGCATGCACCATCATCAATGTGTTTTAGCTCGATGAGTACGAGTGTAAGACACTAAACAATAAATATAGTCTGCAAAATAATACATAATTTTTTTTAATATCATGAATGACTATATTACTGATTAGGAATGAGGAACTAGAAATTTAGTATAAGGAAACCTGTCAGTTGTCATTGAACCTGAATTTACAACTTCAAACTGCATCTTTGCACTTGATAAAAAAATTTAAAAGGATTTTAAGCTAGATTTACATGACTTTTAATTCATATATTTCACTTAACTGTAGTTTCTATAAATAAATAAAAAATCAGAGGCCTTTGCGCTTTTCTTTACTTTTCACCTGTGTCTACACGGAAAGAAAAAGACCTCCGTGGTCATTAAAAGGGAAATCCAGAGAAGGGGATTCTTGCCTTCGCCTTTCAACTTTTAAGGAGCTGTTTGGACAGAAATATTTTCTTTTCTTTGAAAAATATTTTTAAAATATCATTTGATTATATATTATAATGATTTTTTGATTGGTTTCAAAAGAAGTGCTTTTCAAGTTTAATCAGTGAATATATTTTTTCACTCACATGACTTCAATCTTTTTTCAAGTAAAATACATGTCCAAATACAACTTCAACTTTCAAATGTCATTTTTTAATCAACTTCAAGAACTCTCTTCCTTTTTTTTTCCTTTCAAATTTCAACCAAATCAAAGTCCAAACACCTGTTTAAATTTTTGCACAACTCAACTTTCATAGTTCCTTGATAGAACTACCAATCTTGAAACAGATCCATGTCAGATCAGCAAAATTCAAACACTTCAACAATAAAATCGTTGAGGATTGACGTCAATATAGAATGAGATTGATGCCGTAGCACTTTCGGAAGGGGAAATCAGACTAGGTTGTCACTGTTCTAGAATTAGGGTCCTCGGTCAACAAAAAAGGAACAAAGAAAAAAGAAAAAGACAATCTTGTGGACTAAGCTCCCACGATTTGCAAGATCCAGGAAAGGATCGGACCACATTAAATCTACTGTATTCATGTACCTCTAAAAAATGTTAAATTTGCAGTTTTCTTTACTGAGAAAAGAATGTTTCGCCAAGAAAAAATCATTCTCAACCTGTCTTAAAGCCCATTTCAAGTAGCTGGGTAAAATCAATGAGTACAGTGTTTTGCTCTGGGGATGTCTTACCCAAGCAACATTAGAAGCTTAATAGGGTTGTCATGGCACATACTCAAATTTGAACTTGCTGTATCAATGACACATTTTATGGTTCACAATATGGAAGGTCATTATCTCTTCTACAACATGCAAAAGAGACTATGAATGCAGCTTTATAGAAGAGAAAGAACTAAAATAGAAGCGGGGTTATGCTAAAGGGATCAATGGGGGTGAACAGTAACGTCATTCATCCCGGGGTTTCTGACAGAGTACTGAAAAGTCCAACCATGGCATGCACCTGCATGAATTCCACTTCTGTTGACTGCAAATAAAGCCCCAAAGGAGCCTGGTTATTTCCTTGCAATTCGCGATATAGCATCTTTTGCAGCAAGTTCTGGTTCCATCCCTAATCTCATATTCTCCACAGCCTGATAACTGGTAGCAGGCAAACAACACAGAAAAATGTTTATCTCCATTCAAACTATGTTGGCCTCTAAAAAGTGGAAATGAGCTTAAAAACATGTATTTGGTCCAGCTAGAAACTTAAATTCCCTATAAAGTATTAAGAGGAAAAAATAAAAAGCACTAATCAATTAGGGGAATGAATCTAAAGCTTTATCTAGAGTTTGTGACCCCAGCAAGAGGGTTCTGAAGAGCAAGCAAAATCAAGTATAACCTAAGCATACTGACTATTAATTCGGGATGCTGACACAAATTTGCTATTCCTATATTAAAGGATGAGAAGTGGGTTGATGCAAAGTTATGAATCAACCATGATAAGCGAGATTTTTTCAAGGGGTTTTAGCTTCTTACTGCCAGGATAACTGATTCAGGAATCAAACCAGACCTTTAAAATGTTGTTTGACACATGCAAAATCTTTGAACAAAGCAATATGACAATATGCCGCTAAGCATCATAAAATGATTTAACATTCACAGGAATACCACCTGCAGGTGTGAAAGACCGAGGAGCTACGCTTTATATTTTATACTCATGCCGAGATTTTACATATAATCCCTAACCTTCAAACCCTTCCTTCGGACTTTACTAGGTCAGATATTCTAAACATTCTCTGTATCATATTTACCTATTTAATTTGAAAGCTAAAGTTACTTAGTTTCTAAACAAAATTCTGTTGTACATGATGGCACAAAAAAATCAGAGGAAGTTTGCGAAGTACCACAGAAGGAAGCGCATCATAATATCACCATCCCCAGTCGCTCCACAAGCACCAACTGCAGCATCTGCATGCGCAGAAGACCCTGCTATAGGTCCATCATCAACTCTACAATTGCGTTTAAAAAGGGAAAGAAGAAGTAAAAGGAAACTGTTAAAGATAGAAAACCAAAAGAAAAATAACAAAAACAGTTTGATAAAATGTTGTGGTTGAAACACCACCGTAATGCTTTTTTCTGTTATCTGAGGAAAAGGTAAAGAAAGTAATGGCTTTATTCTGTTAGAGAAGTAAAATTCCAATGCAGAGGCAAGTATATTCAATGCAAAATCTTCCACCTATCAAATACTGAAGCAAGTTGACATTCTGATTCTACAAATTGACTTAGGGAAATGAGAATATTATTCAGAAAGTCTAATCTAAAGTATAAAAAAGTGCTCCCTCTTCTGTAATTAAATTTCCACCTTTCACTTGATACAAAAACACTGTCCATTTCCCTTCAATGAGATTAAAGGTCCTACCTTATATAAGAGCCACTTTTAGTCTTCTCAACTTAAACTTTCCCATTCTGTTATAAGAATGTCTCCTCAGCCTATCGACCATGAATAGTGAAACAACAAAAAAAGGAGAAAAGTCAAACATAGACAATTCAACATAGGACAAAAGAGATAGCTATCATGAATCTATATTTTTGCGAGTAAGTGTTAGCTGTAGAAAATATTGGAAAGAGTTGGAAAGGGGTAGACAATTGCATTCTATTTTGCTTCCACTCGTATGAAAAGCAATTACACTTACTATCTCTTTTCTTTCTTTAAGCAAACGAATTGCTGCAAGCAATTAGGACTTCTTCTTTGTTCTTCTTTTAAAGAAACAGTTGCTAAACCTTTATTTGAAGGTTTTATGTTCACGAAATTTGTTCAAAAAATTGGCAAAGCAAACTGAAGATCTTTTTTTCATACTAAGTGAGTTATCGGGAAACTTTTGGTGAAAGGGGCTGGTTCCGTTATTATCAAGGTATGTTAAGGAAAATCATTTCTTTCTTTTGGCATGTTCTACGTATGAAACGTAACAGTGAAATTATTCCATAATTTACTCTACTCTTAGTAGTTAAGAAATGTTCATATTATTGATTCCTATGTTAAAATCATGTCTAAATATGTTCCTAAGTCCTTATTGAGGCATACAGAAAATATGTTGATATTCACAATGTTAGCCAAAGGGGCAAGGATATTATTATCATTCGATAACTGCAGAAAATGTTTTATTGTCATTCATGCATCGCATACATTTTCATGTACGTACCTTAACCCCAAAGAGTTATATACTCTACTATATGTATGCATTATATCTATGTATGGGAATGGGAAAAAAGGAAAGGCGTTATATACGCACACCACCTGCAGCTGGTACAGATTATCACAAAAGAGCCCGAAGAGGCCAATATTGATGCCCTTGCGTGGCCAATAGGATATGACGGGTGCCCACAGAGGCTTGATGGCGTTGAATACGCGCACGTGTATGAAAGACCGCATTTGCATTGTGCATAACATTTAGGCATGTGTGTTAGGGCCCTCAGAGGCATTCACTGCTGGCCAGCTGTTTCTCTTTCAGTTATTGATATATCTCTGCTATACTATTACTTATGCCTGACATACTCAGTACATCAGTCGTACTGACGTCCCTGTTGTCAGGGGACGCTGCGTTTCATGCCTGCAGGTGCGCATTGGCAAGGCGACGGTCCACGTTAATAGGTTGCGGATTTCAGCAGATTTTGGAGCACTCTTCTTGTTCTGGAGTGTCGGCCTAATTTTGGTACGGTACATCTCCGCTTGTATATACGGGTATGACGGGGCCCTGTCCCGACCTTTTGATGTCATTTACTTTCTTACAGGCTTGTAGACAGGTACCCTGTGTGCGGTGGTCATGTACGGCCTTGTCGGCCTTTGAGGTGTATATATAAGTTGGTTTCTGGTTAAGAATTTCCATAGTCCTTTTTCGGCTTGGTCCGTGTATACTTGTGGTTAGATGTTGACTATACGGTTAGCGGTACCCGGCGGGTGGGATCCGGGTGCCCGTCGCGGCCCTCCGGTTTGTGAAGGATGTATTTCTCTCTCTAAAATCTTCAAAGAAACTTTCCAATATTCTTCAGAAGGCACGGGATGAATTTTTTTATAGTATGTAATTATGTAATTCTCCACCGTATAATATGGAGATTAGTACTCATAAATTCGCCTTTCAAAGTCTTCACCATACTGGACTCTGAGTGCTGCCATAACATGTGGACATGATATTTTATTCAAGTAAAAAAGTATACAAGTACAATATCTCATTTGAAGATTCACCACTGCAACTTGACCATAACCGATCATCATACACGACATCTCTTTGGACAGACATCGCTATCGTCTCTACAGATACTGCAACACCCTTCCAACGCCAAATAAATTGATTTTTCTCGACTCATTCGCCATGACAATCAACCCCTATTGTTATTGAGTCCCTAATCAATAATGTTCGAGGCACCTGAAGATATTTTGTTTAAAAAAATTGGTCATGACAGTGCATACTAAACTATAACGAAATAAAACAGATGTAGAGGTTGCATCCAACTGATTAGTGAGTTGTTTCAATAATTAGGAATCTGTTGCAACAAGCAGCTTAGTTGTTGCAACAACTCATTAATCTGTTGGAGGCAACTTTAGTTTTTTGGGTTCTGTTTCATCAAAATACTACAAAAGATGTCCAACACATTAGTGAGTTATTGCAACAACTAAACTACTTCTTGCAACAAATTTCTAATTGTTGCAACAACTTACTAATCTGTTGAAGGTAGCTTCAGTCATTTGGGTTCTGTTTCATCCAAAGACTGTTGAAGATGTCCAACAGCTAATGCAATTGTTGCAACAACTAAACTACTTATTGCAACAAGTAGACAAGTTGTTGCAACTTATTTATACAACGTAGAAACTACATTAGCTGTTGTAGAAACTACAACAATTTTTGCATAAACTACAACAATTATTGCAGCAACTACAACAACTGTTGCAATAAATTCAGAAACACTTATACAACATCTTAGCAGTTGTTTTAACAACTGAAACTGCTACTGCAAATTATTTGAAAATCAGCAACTATACTCCGATAAATTATTGAAATAAAAAATATTATTTTACTTACCAAATGAGTGAAAATCACCTATGAAGTAATGTACAGTGCTCCTCGAATGAAATCCAGTCCAAAAATTATGTAAATTGAATTCAATTTTTTTATAAATAAAGAACAAGGGTTTAGGAGAGGAAGAAGAAAGCAGCAGGATGAAGAAGCAAGAAGAAGGAGCAGCAATATGAGCGGAGGAAGAAGAAAGAAGAAAAAGAAGGAAGAAGAAGACGGCATCGCTGGTGAGATTTGGCGCTTTTTTTTTTTGCCAAAAAAGGTAATTTAGGGTTTTATATTGATTGGGTTAAAGTGTATAAAATAAAATTTTAGGGCAAGTCCAAAAAGTGTATATAAGTTGGGTTAAAGTGTACAAGATAAAACATGGGAGCAAGTCCAAAAGTTGCTCAAAACTCATTAATCACTAATCTAATTTTTGTCACCCCCACTCAATAAAAAAAAATTGAGTTGCTCCCACTCAATTTTAATTTTTTTGTCACCTATAATTAATTGTCCCAAACTACCTTAAAATATAGTTCTTCATTGCTATCACATTTACATAAATAAAGTACTCACACAAACTTTGAAAAAAAATAATCATACAAGCAATAAAATCATTATCAAGAATGCAACAATGCTATAAATTAACAAGTCCAATTTAGTAAATCATCTCATATATAAAATATATACTGTCAATGAAAACAAAAAGAAAATTTAAAAAGTAGTCATTTTAAAAATTAACAAATTCAAACATATTGAACTTAATAACTTTGAATATAGGGGTTGATATGTAATGAGTAGGGTATATTTAACTTATTAGATTGGACATATAAATAACATACTAATATATTGATGGATGGTCGGATAGCCTAAACATAAGGTATAAGAAATTTGGTTTTCGGATATCCAAAAATTCGAAGTTTCAAATTCGAAATCCGATTCAAAATTCAAAAAAATTAAAAATTAAATTCGAAATCCAATACAGAATCTGAAAATTTCAAAATATAAATCCAAAATGTTCAAATTTCAATTCGAATTTTGAATTTGTCCAAACTATGCACACCCTAGTGTTATCAATCTGTATTCCAAAAAAAACCAATAAATAATAATAACTGAAAATAAACAGAATCAGTGTTGAAAAATAAGAATAATTTTTCAGAATATAATCGAGCCCACTTAGTTCAAAGTGTGTCCTTAAGGAAATTATTCCCCTCACAGTACTCTAGGTTGATGGAATATCCCCTCCCAGGATAGAACGATTATCTTACCAGAATAGTAGTACTCCAAATTCAGGTAACGGCGAACCACTCAACGGCAGTATATCACACAGTTTTTATTTGTGCAGAAGAAGAAGAAGTTTTTGTTGTTCAGAAAATTCGTAAGTAAAATTCTGAGGAATCAAACGAATTTATAGCCATGGAAGTACTGTTTCTGATGGTTTGCAACCCTTCTGAACAGCCACTAAAACTGGTGGGAAATTTAAATATGGGAAAGAAACTGGGTCGCGGGTCAGACACGTGGATCCGGGTCACTAACGGGTAGGATTGGATAAGTTAATTAATTTAATTAAATAATAATTAAAAATTAAAGAAAATTTGGTCCAAAAAGATTATCCAAATCCAAATCCGAGCCGAGCCGAAGTCGAAGCCGAGCCAAGCGACGACGACGGCGTGAGGGGAGACCCTCTTCTTAACCCTTTAACAACAAGAAGGAGTACTTCTACTTATAAGTAGAAGAACTTTTCTTTCCACTACCGATGTGGGACAAATGCTTATTTTATAAAGCAAGAGGGAACTCCCACTTTTCTTTCCACTACCGATGTGGGACAAATGCTTATTTCATAAAGCAAGAGGGAACTCCCTCCATTTCCCATTCAATCTATCATTTAAACCCAACAATCCTCCACATGAATGGGGAATGACTATAAGATAAAGGAATGCGCGGACAAGTGTGATATACAAGCGAGAATTGACTGCATCTGGATAAGTAGGTTTCCCTTTAAACTTTCCGTAGTGAGCTTATATCGGATATACTCGATCAATCGGTAGATTTGATATCTTTGAACCGTCGAACTTTGTTGTATACCTAGACAACATAAGTCACACAATCAACCCTCAACCGTTTATGGTTCTCACGGTTGTGTTCATTTCAGCCATGAACACCTCCTGGTTTCATGAGTGTGTAGAGAATGGGCCTTTACTGTCATTTTCCTTTAAAGCGGCTTACACTTAACACTCACATAGGTGATTTCTATACATGTGGTCCTATAGCCACATTATCTAGTCAAACACTGCCATATTTAGATAATCATTAAAAAACCTTAATGCTTTATTAACTCATTAACAAGCCATAAGGTTTTATCCTTATTTCTGAACATTGTCTTCATCCGAGAATGGGTTGAGTTATTTGACAATGTTGAACCGCCAGTCACAACTTTGTTTGATCTCCTTGAACCTAGCTCTTGGGATCTCCAGTCTGCTAGGTAGAGTTACCGCCATGATAACTTGTCATCGGCCTTAACCCTATTCCCATTGATGATCTACTAACTCCCTCTCTAGATAAGCCTTTTGTAAGCGGATCCGCCACGTTATCTCTTGACTTTACATAGTCAATCGTGATAACGCCACTAGAGAGGAATTGTCTAATGGTATTGTGTCTCCGTCGTATGTGACGAGATTTTCCGTTATACATTACGCTCCCTGCCCTACCTATTGCTGCTTGACTGTCACAATGTATACATATAGGAGACAAAGGTTTGGGCCAGAATGTAATATCTTCTAAGAAATTTCGGAGCCATTCAGCTTCTTCACCGGTCTTGTCTAAAGCTATAAATTCAGATTCCATTGTAGAGCGGGCGATGCATGTCTGTTTTGATGATTTCCAAGACACTGCTCCTCCACCAACGGTGAAAATATATCCACTCGTGGATTTAACTTCAGATGATCTAGTGATCCAGTTTGCATCACTATATCCCTCAACTACTGCAGGATATTTATTATAATGCAAAGCATATGTTTGGGTGTGTTTTAAATACCCCAAGACTCGTTTCATTGCCATCCAATGAGTTTGATTTGGATTACTCGTGAATCAACTCAACTTGCTTATAGCACATGCTATATCTGGTCGTGTACAATTCATAATATACATCAAACTTTCCAAAACTCGTGCATAGTCCAATTGTGAGTCACTTTCACCTTCATTCTTTTGAAGTCAAAACTTACATCAATTGGAGTCTTTACAACATTGAAATTTAAATACTTAAACTTGTCAAGTACTCTTTCAATATAATGAGACTGCGATAATGCTAGACCTTGTGGAGTTTTATGAATTCTGATGCCTAAGATCAAATCAGCAACTCCTAAGTCTTTCATATCAAATTTGCTAGCCAGCATACGCTTCGTAGCATTTACATCGGTAATATCTCTACTCATTATCAACATGTCATCAACATATAAAAAAACAATGACTTCATGATTTGGAGTATTTTTAATGTAAACACATTTGTCACACTCATTAATCTTAAATCCATTTGCCAACATTGTTTGGTCAAATTTTGCATGCCATTGTTTGGGTGCTTGTTTAAGTCTATAAAGTGACTTAACAAGTTTGCACACTTTCCTTTCTTTACCAGGAATCACAAAACCCTCAGGTTGTTCCATGTAAATTTCTTCCTCCAATTCTCCATTTAAGAAAGCTGTCTTGACATCCATTTGATGGATTTCAAGACCATATACGGCCGCCAGTGCCAATAACGCCCGAATAGATGTTATTCTTGTTACCGGCGAGTATGTATCAAAGTAATCAAGACCTTATTTTTGTCTATAACCTTTGACCACAAGTCTTGCCTTATATTTGTCAATAGTGCCATCAGCTTTCATTTTCCTTTTAAAAATCCATTTTGATCCTAAAGGTTTATTTCCAGGAGGAAGATCAACCAATTCCCATGTATGGTTGTTCAAAATTGATTCAATCTCACTATTGACTGCCTCTTTCCAAAATGTTGAATCAGAAGAAGACATCACTGCTTTAAATGTTTGAGGCTCATTTTCAAGCAAGAATGTCACAAAATCTGGTCCAAAGAAAGTAGATGTCTTTTGACGTTTGCTACGCCTTGCATCCTCTTTACTTGGTGTATTTTCCTTTGGTTCTTCCCGCGGTCGTTTAGATCTTTCACTTGACGACTCACATTCAGTTTTATACGGATAAATGTTTTCAAAGGATTCAGCATTATCTGATTCAATTACTGTATTAACATGAATTTCGGGATTGTCCGATTTGTGAACCAAAAACCGACAAGCTTTGCTGTTTGTAGCATAGCCAATAAAACACAATCCATAATTTTTGGTCTGATTTTTACCCTTTTGGGCAAAGGAACTTGGACCTTTGCTAAATACCCCCACACTTTGAAATATTTCAAGTTGGGTTTTCTTCCTTTCCATAGTTTATATGGAATAGATTGTGTTTTGCTGTGGGGCACCCTGTTGAGTATTCGGTTAGCTGTAAGGATAGCTTCCCCACACAAGCTTTGCAGTAAACCAGAACTTATTAGTAAGACATTCATCATTTCCTTTAATGTTCAGTTTTTCCTTTCCGCAATTCCATTTGATTGTGGTGTGTAAGGGACAGTAGTTTGATGAATAATTCCATATTCTAAACATATCTCTGCAAAAGGAGATTCGTACTCTCCACCTCTATCATTTCTAATCATTTTTATCTTTTTATTCAATTGATTTTCCACTTCATTCTTGTATTGCTTAAATGCATCAATTGCTTCATCCTTACTATTAAGCAAATACACATAACAATATCGAGTGCAATCGTCAATAAAAGTTATAAAATACTTTTTCCCACCGCGAGATGGTATTGACTTCATATCACATATATCTGTGTGAATTAACTCTAAAGGATTTGAATTCTCATCAATAGACTTATATGGATGTTTAACAAACTTAGATTCAACACAGATTTCACATTTAGATTTATTACACTCGAATTTAGGCAATACTTCTAAATTAATCAATTTTCGCAAGGTTTTGTAGTTGACATGTCCTAAACGAACATGCCATAAATCATTTGACTCCAATAAGTAAGACGAAGCTGAATTTTCATTAATACTGTCAACAACCATTACATTGAGTTTGAAAAGGCCCTCGGTGAGGTAGCTCTTTTCTATGAACAAATAATTCTTACTTATTACAATTTTCTCACTAACCAATACGCACTTAAACCCATTTTTGACGAGTAGTCCGGCTGAAACTAAATTCTTCCGAATTGTTGGAACGTGCATGACATTGTTGAGAGTCAGGACCTTGCCGGAAGTCATCTTCAGAAGTATCTTCCCATATCCTTCAACCTTGGCTGTTGCAGTATTTCCCATAAACAGTACCTCTTCGGGCCAGCGGGAGCATAGGTTGCAAATGCTTCTTTTGTAGCGCAAGCATGTCGAGTGGCACCAGAATCAAGCCACCGCTCCTTTGGGTTTCCAACCAAATTGCACTCCATTGCACACAGATCATCCATATCATCATTCTTTTCCACCATATTGGCTTGTCTTTTTCCCTTGTTCTTTTTCGGGAGACGACAACTGGGGGCTTTGTGTGACTTTTCCACAATTAAAGCAGTTGCCCTTGAATTTTTTCTTGTTGGAATCCTTTTCCTTTCCAGAAGGCCTCTTCCTTTTCTTGTTCTTTTTCAGAGCAACATCTTCAACGATGTTTGCCCCTTCAATTGGTGAAGCCTTACAGTACCTTTTCTCAGCGGTTTTGTTATCTTCCTCGATCTTGAGATGAATCACAAGATCTTCCAACTTCATTTCCTTTCTTTTGTGCTTAAGATAATTCTTGAAATCTTTCCATGAGGGCGGCAACTTCTCAATCATTGCAGCCACTTGGAACGCTTCATTTACTACCATACCTTCAGCAATAAGGTCATGGAAGAAAAGTTGAAGCTCTTGAACTTGGGTTCCAATGATTTTTCCATCCACCATTTTGTAGTATAGGAATTTGGCAACCACAAACTTCTTCAAGCAAGCATCTTCGATTTTGTACTTCTTTTCAAGTGCACTCCATAGTTCTTTGAAAGTCTCTACTGCACTGTAGACGTTGTACAAGTCATCTTCTAAGGCACTTAAAATGTAGCCTTTGCACAAAAAATCAGCTTGTTTCCAAGCCTCAGTAACCATGAACTGTTGGTTGTCAGGCATGTCGGCGGCAGGCACGGGAGGGTCCTCACTGGTGAACTTTTGCATACCAAGAGTGGTAAGCCAAAAGAACATTCTTTGCTGCCATCCTTTAAAGTTGGCATCGGTGAACTTTGCTGATTTCTCAGCCGGTGGCACAGCAGTACGGGTTGTAGGAGTAACCGTTGGTGCAGTATTCACAGAGGTAGTTCCAGTCTCAATTGCCATTATTCGTTTGTCACTGTCAAATCGACAAACTGTTTTAGTTAATAAAACCAGAATAGCAATTCAATCACAGACTTAAACGATGAAGATTTTATTTCTTCAAATCGTAGTATAATTATGAAACTTTAGTATTCCAATGAAGTTTTTATATCTTCGAGTCAGAATACTAATATTCATATGGAGTAGAAAACTACACAAGTTTTAATCTCCAAACCAGAATACAACAACGATGGAGTTTTTATGTTCTTCAAATCGTTGTACAAGTATGAACTTTAATATTCCAACGAAGTTTTTATATCTTCAAGTCAGAATATGAAATTTCATACGGAGTAGAAAACCACATAGGTTTTAGTCTCCAAAACAGAATACAGATTAATCAAAAAATATAATTTCCTTAAGATTATTATCAATCTGTATTCCAAAAAAAAACCAGTAAATAATAATAACTGAAAATAAACAGAATCAGTGTTGAAAAATAAGAATAATTTTTCAGAATATAATCGAGCCCACTTAGTTCAAAGTGTGTCCTTAAGGAAATTATTCCCCTCACAGTACTCGAGGTTGATGAAATATCCCCTCCCAGGATAGAACGATTATCTTACCAGAATAGTAGTACTCCAAATTCAGGTAGCGGCGAACCACTCAACGGCAGTATATCACACATAATTTATTTGTGGAGAAGAAGAAGAAGTTTTGTTGTTCAGAAAATTCGTAAGTAAAATTCTGAGGAATCAAACGAATTTATGGAAGTACTGTTTCTGAAGGTTTGCAACCCTTCTGAACAGCCACTAAAACTGGTGGGAAATTTAAATATGGGAAAGAAACCGGGTCGCGGGTCAGACACGCGGATCCGGGTCACTAACGGGTAGGATTGGATAAGTTAATTAATTTAATTAAATAATAATTAAAAATTAAAGAAAATTTGGTTTATCAATCAATCAATCAATCAACGAAGCCGAAGCCGAAGCTGAGCGACGACGACGACGCGAGGGGAGACCCTCTTTTTAACCCTTTAGCAACAAGAAGGAGTACTACTTATAAGTAGAAGAACTTTTCTTTCCACTACCGATGTGGGACAAATGCTTATTTTATAAAGCAAGAGGGAACTCCCACTTTTCTTTTCACTACCGATGTGAGACAAATACTTATTTCATAAAGCAAGAGGGAACTCCCTCCATTTCCCATTCAATCTATCATTTAAACCCAACACCTAGTTCACACCATTTTTATACTCATAAATAAGGATCTCCCAACGAATTGATACATTTTAATTATACCTTTTTATTCTTTGATTTTCTATGATCTTAGCCTGATTAATTCAAAATTACTCCACAAGAGTTCCATTTTGGAATTTGGACAAAGTTCTCTTATATTCATTCCGAGCAACCTTTAAAGCACAATATTGTATATTTCTGACCAAAAATTGATTTATATTTGATTTTACAATTGATAGAAGTAATTTGCGTAGTTTTGCTTCTTCTTTTTTTGATAAATAAAATTGAGCACATTTAATTTTTATTCGGCTAAATTTGTTTGGTTAACTTATTCATCTAAATTAGTTATGATCCAATCCAGCCAATCTTCAGTAGTTGTTGGCTAGAGTCAAATGTTGACCGATTCTCTAAATTACTTCTATATTTGAGGAAATTTATTAATCCAAATTTAAGTTTACACAACTAAGAATAAAGTCAAATGACATAAACGATACAGATGTAGTGATAAAGTTCAATTAGTCATTGCTCCATGCAAGGATTGTTGATAAGCATTTTTCATATGATTGTTCTTTCAAATACTTGTAAAATAAACTATCGGATGCCACATTGCTAACTTTTTTATTTCTCCCCATCTTTCGTTTATGTTTTAACTTAACCAAATCCAGAATACTAGTGAATTTTCTAGATTCATGAAAATGGTATATGCATATTTAAAAGTGAAAGTGGTAGGTACGACGAAGGGCAATTCACTAATTCTGCTTTTGAGTAATTTTGCTTCTGGTCCAATAAGCTGCCACCTCTTGCTTCAATTAGCAAACACGTGTTACACACATGACGCCTTTTTTTAGCCCGATTTTCAATTAGATCTTCTGTTGTTGTTGTCATGTACCTCTTGCAGAAATGTAAGGTAAGACAATAGATTCTTGTGCCTAACTCAACCCCAAAAGCTAGCTTGTAGAATGAGGATTGTTCAAGTTCATATAAGGAGTTCATGTTCCCATTCTATATCCAATGTGGGACTCTTATCTGAATGTATTTGCTCTTTCTCTTGGTGAGTTTTTGTTCTTAGTCTTCTAGTTCTCTGCTTAATTTCTCTTGGTGAGTTTTTAAAATGTTTATCCCTAACGATCCAACATTATCAACTTAAAGCCAGTTTAACAAGTTGTCATTGAAAGAAATAATCCCCTTGATTATTTTCATTAATTGAAAGGCTATATATACAAGTTACATATTTCTATAATAGGAAAAATCTTTTTCCTATTCTACTTCTAAATCCTTATTCTACCATAATTCTAACTCTACAATTATGGTAGGTGTATAATACTAATTAATGTATCCTTTTCATTACAATATACTACAAATATATATACCATATATACACTTATTGTATTATTCCAATCTGTGAGAATGCACGACCACCACAGTGAGAATGGGCTTCTTCCATCTTTGCCATCTTTGGGCCTTGCTTTGGCCGATAATGAGTCATTGGTCAGACCGCCGGGTGGCCCACCGTGATCGCTTAGTCCTTCAATATACACGTGATATACCCTGATGTATATTCAGTGTATATCACATGTATATTGCGTCGTTTAACACACCCCCGCAGTCATAGCGGGCGGTTTTTGAACGCTGAGACTGTCCCTAAAATCTTCAAAGAGAACCGCTGGTAGACCCTTTGTAAAGATGTCTGCAATTTGATAACGAGACGGGACATGACATACGCGAACTTGACCTTTTGCAACCTTTTCACGGACAAAGTGAATGTCCATTTCGATATGCTTGGTGCGCTGGTGTTGAATCGGGTTACCTGAAGGTAGATGGCACTAATGTTATCGCAATATACCAAGGTTGCCTTCGAATGGGACAATGAAGCTCCAAAAGCAAATTACGTAGCCAACATGACTCGGAGACCACATTCGCTACCCTCGATATTCCGCCTCAGACCGGAGCGTGATGAGTTGCTTGACGCTTTGCCGACCATGAGACCAAGTTGTTGCCAAGGAACATACAAGAGCGAAGTCGACCAAATGCGGTGTCGGGACAACCACCCCAATCAACATCCGTGTAAGAGACAAGTGTGGATGTAGACGAAGGATACAAGTGCAACCCATAGTCCAGTGTCCCTTGAATATACCGAATGATGCGTTTGATTGCATTCATGTGCTCAACCCTGGGATCATGCATGATTAAACACACCTGCTGAACCGCATATGTAATATCCGGTCTGGTAAAGGTAAGATACTGGAGGACCCCTGCAAGACTGCGATAGCGGGTCGGGTCCTCGTATGGTGCACCTGCTGCGGCACTCAGCTTTGGGTTTGCATCAACCGGTGTGGAAGTGGATTTACAGGATGACATCCCAGCCCTCTCTATGATCTCAGCAGCATACTTCCGTTGAGACAGAAACAAGCCACCTGAATGACGTTTGACGGCAATCCCAAAAAAATAACTCAACGGCCCCAAGTCCTTCATAGCAAATTCAGAACTGAGCATGACCATGATAGACTGACGCAAAGCATCGGAGGAGGCAGTCAAGATGATATCATCCTCATACAACAGAATATAGGCCAATGACGAACCACGGCGGTAGATGAACAAAGAATTATCTGACCTGCTGTGTGTGAACTCAATAGTCGAAAGAAAATCCGCAAATCGTGTATACCAGGCACGTGGAGACTGCTTAAGCCCATATAAGGACTTTTTCAACAAACAGACATGATGAGGGTGGTTGGGATCCCTGAAACCCAACGGCTGATGCATATAGACTGTTTCCTTGAGATCTCCATGTAGAAAAGCATTCTTGACATCTAACTGATGAATCGGCCAAGTCTTTGAAAGGGCCAAGCTAAGTGCCGTGCGAATGGTAGCCGATTTGACCACCGGACTAAACGTCTCACCACAATCAATACCAACCTGCTGAGTCTTACCATCCCCAACAAGTCTCGCCTTATGCCGAGCAAATGACCCATCTGAATTCTCCTTATGAGCAAAAATCCACATAGACCTGATAATATTAATACCATATGGACGGGGCACCAACTCCCACGTCTTATTATCAATAAGAGCATTATATTCATCAGTCATAGCAATTTTCCAATTAGGGTCATTTAATGCGGACACAAGATTGCGGGGCAAGGGGAATTTAGAGACATCAGAATGTAAATTAAAATATCTTTTAGGTGTAAAAATACCCCGCTGACTACGAGTGACCGGTCTATGACTCGAGGAAGAATTAATGGAATTTTGGGAATTTTCTGGGCTCGGGACGGGTGGCGACAAGCGGTGGGCCTTTGGCCCAAATCGAAAAAATTTGGACTCGCCACGGACGGTTCAGGCCAGGCTGGGCCAAGCCCGATTCTTTGAACTATTCGATGCTGGAAAAGGCTGGGTGTAAGCGTCTTGTTGGGCGGTAGGCGATGGGCCATTGGAGGATTTTAGATGCACGGAGATGTCCGAAAAATTCCGAATAATAGACGGGGATATTTGGTCATCCAAAAAATTATACGACTTAGGTTCGGGAGTATGAACTTTCGTAAATGGAAATTGAGTTTCATCGAAAATGACATGGCGATTGATTATGATTTTCTTGGAGGATAAATCAAAACACTTATAACCACGATGATTTGACGGATAACCCAAAAATACACACGGAGTAGACCGAGCCTGAAGTTTGTTAATTGTGGTGGATGGGAATAACGGATAACACAAGCACCCAAAAATCCGAAGATGAGAATAAGATGGGTTCTTATTATATAGTATTTTTAGGGGGGGAAGAATATGTCAGACCCTTAGAAGGAATTATGTTAAGAAGATATGTGGCCATTTGTAGAGCATGATGCAAAAAATATGGAGGTATGGAGGCATGTATAAGGAGAGTTCGGACAATGTTATTTATGGAATGAATTTTGCGTTCGGCTTTCCAATTTTGTGAAGATGTATGAGGACATGGAAAACGAAAATTTATCCCATGAGTAGCACAAAACTCTTGAAACTCCCTATTGTCATATTCTTTCCCATTATCACATTGAATATTTTTTATTTCTCTTTCGAATTGAGTACGAATGAACGCTCTAAATTTTATGATGGCGGAAAACACTTGTGATTTATTCGCAATTGGAAACGTCCACAAAAATCTAGAGTAATCATCTAAAAAGAGAACATAATAACGATGACCCATTGAACTAAGAACAGGAGATGTCCATAAGTCGCTATGAATAATGTCAAATGGCATAGAAGTATGAGAATTGGAGTCTACAAATGGCAACTTAACAATTTTTCCTAATGAACAAGACTGACAAATTGGAGTACGATTTGTACCCTTACAAGAAATAAAGTTATTTTTATCTAAAGCTGATAAAATAGAAGATCCCGGGTGACCCAGACGAGCATGCTACATGGAAGGAGAGATGGCTGCAAAAGCTGATGGCAAAGCTGGACTCGATGGACTGAAACCGGGCATGATAGGATACAGATCCCCCCCTACTATCACACCTCATGAGATGACTCCCCGTCTTGAAATCCTTCACAGAGAAACCGAAAGGATCAAATTCAATAGAAACAGAATTGTCATTTGTGAATTTTCGGACAGACACTAAATTTTTAATCAATTTAGGAGCATGTAAAGTATTTTTCAGGAGGAGTGGTGGATTAGGAGGTGACAATGTTTTCTGACCATACCCTAGAATTGGAATAGAACTGCCATTACCAACAATTATCCCCCGAGGGGTGCTCAAATTGGAATAAGATGAGAGAGTACCTGATTCGAAAGTCATGTGAGTAGTGGCCTCGGTGTCCATGTATCAATTTGGGTCCGGTTGGGATAATCCCAATGTGTGCATCGCGGCCTCGATATCGGTCTGAGTGGGGCCTGCTGCATGATGGGCTTGCGGAGGACGGGGCCCAAGGACTCCTGGCCGTCTTTGGGCCGGGCCGTTACATTTGTGGGGGCCGTTCTTTGGGCCATCGGCGATGGCCGCCAATCTTTGGGTATTGGGCATCGTTGGCCAGCCATTTGGCCGCGGCTTCTTTGGAGGGTGCGGGTGCCACTGCCACTGTACCCCGAATGGGACCCACCGCCTGCTTGTTGCTCACCGGAACCGCCACTAGAACCACCTCGTTTGCCCCCGCGGTTTTTGTTATTTTTGCGATTATTCTTGCCGCCACCATTATTATGGTTTTGGCCCGAATGATTAACAAAACCCGAAGAACTAGGAGAGGATGCCACCATGACAACTGGGCTTGCTCCGGTAGACGCCTTTTTAGCCAAACCGGCTTCTTCCAACGTCAGCATAGAGCGGGCTTGATGAAAGTCGGGAAGAGGGTTGCTTTGGCGAAGGAGAGTTCAACACCATTATAGGCCTCCGAAAGTCCGGCAACCAATTGTAGAACTAGACGATTATTTGTCACTGGTGCGCCAACATTACGGAGTTGATCCTCCAATTCCTTTAGTTTCTTGCAATATGCAGAAACGTTCGGAAATACGTCCATTCGAACGAGAGAGAAATCCTGCTCGAGTGTGACGATACGGGAATGTTGGTTGTCTTGGAATATGTCACGCAATCTATTCCATGCAGCCATAGCCGTGGTATCGGGCTCCATAATCGTCGTAGAAGGTCCACCAAATAGTGGCGTATATCCACCGAAGAACGGTAGCATCAAGTGTAATCCATACCTCGGGATCCTCCGCGGAAGGGGTCTAGCGGGAGGAATTATGTGGTGAAGAACTTGATAAGAGATAGCGTGAATTTTAAACAACTCCGCCACGTTGCATATTGAACTTTTTCCATCTCAAGGACAATAGGGACACCGAGCTTGATATTGGAAACCGTGAGGCGGGGTGAAAATTGTTCTTAGACATATTTGAAAGAACAAAGAAGGAGGATAAATTTAAGAGAGGTTTTTGAGAGCGGAAGACGAGATATTTGGAGAGAAAACCCCGAGGGAGGGGGGGGGGGGGTTCTCGGCCAAAGAAGAGGCAAAAGTTTGAGAGAAGAAAACTTCTGTTTAGACCTAGTCTCTTGATACCATAAAAGAAATAATCCCCTTGATTATTTTCATTAATTGAAAGGCTATATATACAAGTTACATATTTCTATAATAGGAAAAATCCTTTTCCTATTCTACTTCTAAATCCTTATTCTACCATAATTCTAACTCTACAATTATGGTAGGTGTATAATACTAATTAAGGTATCCTTTTCATTACAATATACTACAAATATATATACCATATATACACTTATTGTATTATTCCAATCTGGCCGAGAATGCAGCCAGCCACAGCCGAGAATGGGCTTCTTCCACTGCTGCCACTGCTGGGCCTTGCTTTGGCCGATAATGAGCTGCTGGGCTGCACTGGCTGGTGGCCCAGCTGCTGCACTGCTTTTAGTCCTTCAATATACATGTGATATACCCTGATGTATATTCAGTGTATATCACATGTATATTCCGTCGTTTAACAGTCATCTTGTTGTATTTGCCCAACATTCTATAGACACTTATTTTGAAGAAAAAGTGCTATCTTCTTATATTGTATTATGCCTTTCGTGTTGTCACAGTTTCTCGAGATTTGACTTCGCACTTTAGAAATATCAAAAATAAAATTGCAAATGTGATTAGATTCCTGATATTTGCTAATATTACCTTGTTTTTTCGTTGTAAAAGATAAACTTTGAAAGTTATTGAAATTGAATTCTTTGTAAACTTGGAAGTTCATTTCTTTTCTGGGGCAACTCGACTGAGGACCCCTTTTTAACTCAGCTGGTTATGAATTGGAGTTTCTCATTTAATGTTCAACAATAAAGACTATATTTGACTGTTCTTAGTGGCTTATCTTTTGTGAACTATACAATATCTAATGTTATGTATATGATAATCAGAAGGAGCATGTCATTTGTTAATCTCAAATAATTGATTAACGCAAAATTGTCGTTTTCTTGTTTAGGGTGCTTAATTGGCTGATTGGTGTAAGCCTTTCAATATTTTTTGTCCTTATGAGTGGATTGATTATGATTCTTGATTTTGTACTTGTGTTTATGCATATCGATTGACATGTCTTGTGTCAGGCGGCTTAGTCGTTATTTTGCTACATATAATTCATCTTTTGGAGAAACGACCGCAGTAAAATTGGTCTCCATTTTGAGAATAAGTTCAATATATTGCGCTGTTTTTATTCATAAAACGGGTGCTATATAGGACATGTGTGGGTCTGTGCGACTAATGATTCTTGGTGATTATTTGAGAGAGGAGGGCGCATTTATAAACTGCACTACCTAGATCAGATCTCAACTTCTCAATATCATGTAGTTAGTCTTCTTTTCTTCGAAAGGAGTCTTGAGCAGAAACTCGCTAAATATATTGTTCTCTTTTTTATGGTGAATTTGAGTCGGATTTTTTCTTTTTGAAGATTTAGATGAGTCGAATTCTTTCGGGAAAATATTGATTATAATGAACATATCTTCTTGAAAACTAAGTGTTTCTTATATGAGATATCGATTGATCGGAAGAGTTCTATACGTAAATCTAATCTTTTTTTTCAGAAGATCAAATATAAGTTTATTTCTTGAAAATTATGTTCTTGTAGTTGAAATAGTTCGAGGAAATCTTAATTGAATTGAATGAAGTTGTTGCTTAATTCAATTTTAGCCCACCCCAACTATTTGAGACTGAGGCGTAGTTGTTGCTTTGTGAATTTCAGTGAAATTTTTTCGTCAAGAATTATATTTATTTTGTTACTTGGTGGTGATATTCTGCTTTTTAGTCAACTTTTTATATTAGTCTGTTTGTGAAATATCAAGAGTGTTGTATTTTTCAGTCTTTGTGAAATATCAATATAATATAAAAACTTTTTCATTCACTATTTAATTATATTGCTACTACTTTTTAAGTTTTTATATTATATTGATTTCAGGATATGTGTGGGATTAGGATACAATCAGTTGTTTTTCAAGTATTGAGGTATATAAGATATATTGTTCTTAGGTTTTCCAACTTAAATTTACTCCCTCCGTGCACCCTGTTACATTAGGGTTAGCAGCAAAGATGCACTCCTTTTAGAAAAATAGAATAGCTTAAATGTTTACTTATTCAAAAAAAGATATAAAATGATTGCATAATATCTGGTATTGCCTCCTTCTATATCAATGCTTTGTGATGATACAAGACAAAGTTTCCAACATTAATTGTTGCCCTAACTGTGAAGGGAAAATTTTATTGTGGTAGTGCTTCTAGCTTTATTTCCAGCGCTGTTTTCATAATACGCATAATTTCTGGTTCACTCGGTAGGTACCTTTCCTATGCTTTTCTTTTCAAACAATGAACTTATAGTTATCTTGATCCTTATTTTGTTGACCTTTTGAGTTGCAACAAGTAGCAGAACTCTAGTCCGTTCTCTCTTTTGCTTTACATTGATCATCCTAGATTTAGCTTGGTATGGTATATTGTAATTTTCTTCTCTATCAGAGATACCAATATGTGCTGTCAAGTGCGAACGTTAAATTCAAATTTTAAAAATCCAAATGTAACATCAACTTTCGAAATAGTTGGACCATCAATATGAACATGAATAATTTGATTATTTTTTGTATTTTTCATTCTCATAAAGCACATATTGGTATACTAATTATGTTGTTGTTGTTGATTCTCATAAAGCACATATTGGTATACGGATTATGTTGTTGTTGTTGATTCTCATAAAGCAGGCTGAAGAATATAATTGTACAATCTTGTTCCATAAATGAATAATTATCATGTGAGATATGTTAAACATTTAGCCAATTCGGTGGTATTGCTCTCTTTTATGAGATTATCTTTCTCAGTGTCGAACCACTTTTGTATAATGATGTTAGGCATAGCCCGTGCTATGCACGGGCACGGACCATCTAGTATCTTTAGATAAAGGAGACATGGAAGAGAGTGTCATCATGGGTGGAGTTAGGATCTGCCCTTCGTTGAAATATTACATTGTCAATATAAAATTAAAATTATTTTTTATGTATATAAAAGATGTTGAATCTCCTTTAGCTCGTACATTTTTTATTTTTTATTTTAAATCTCCTTAGTGAAAATTTCAATTCTACCACTGAAATGTCACAAGGTCTCCTCCCCATTAGCCCTCCAATTTGCCTTATATATCCGGCAGATAGAAATTAATCTTTTTTTCTATTACACGCAAGGAAATTTAACCTAATTTTTTTTTGAATTAGTTCATGAAAATATGTGTGTCAATTGAAGACCTAAGAAATGCAATGGCATTGATATTTGACACAAATATCTATATTCGTTGTATTTGAGTTTATGTTGGTGTATTTTTGTATTTAGGTACAACGAGGACAAATGAGTTAAAATCGACCATTTTTTATGATTGCGGAAGCATTTGTACGCGGACAAGACGACGGGAATATCGCACAACACTTAGAGAAAAAAAATAGTTACTGAAGGACCCTGTGCGATGCATCTGTGTCGCACGCACAGAGCAAGAAAACATGCTCTCTGAAGTTTCGAGTTTTAAGTCTGACAGACACACCCGCAATGCATGCGCGCCGCGGGTGCATCGCTCAAGCTTCAACGGTTTTCCTATTTTGATTGGGATTTGATTTAATTATTTTAGCTTTTAACCTAGGCTATAAATAGACTTGTAAGTCGTCACTCGTTCTTCTTTGACTTTTATCCTATTTTCTTCATTGAACCCCAATTTATTCTTGAATTCTTTGGTTGTTCTTCGAATTATGAGTGGCTAAACTCCCTTGTTCCGGGGTATGACCGTAGTATGATTGATGACATATGAACTTGAATTGACGTTTGCTAAAATTATCGTATGAGTTATTTACTTGATCTTGTGTGCAACTATTTTACTACTTCGCGGTCAGTAGGATAAATCTTTAATTCTTGGATTGAACTCGAGAGAGAAATACTAAGATAGAACAAAAATTGAGTAGAGTAGGATCTCATCACCGAGAAATCGAGTAGGAATTTGCGGCTAGGATAGAGATATACCCAGATCGCCTTTCTTGGTTGGAATACAAAAAATATAGATGTATTTGTGTTAAGGTTCATGACCATAGAGATAACACAACAACAACAACAACATACCTAGTGTAATCCCACAAAGTGGGGTCTAGGGAGGATAAGATGTACGCAGACCTTACCTCTACCTTTGTGGGGCAGAGAGGTTATTTTTGATAGACACTCGGCTCATAAATAATGTAGTCAATTCTTCATGACCATAGAGATATATGCGTGAAAGTAATACAAATAGGTGACTCGAGGACTCGAGAGATTCGTAGTCGTATAATTAACCCTGTCAATCAATAACTTGATAATAAAGTAAGTCAATAAAAGTGAAAGCGCGATATGATTACGAAACGTGCCATGACCCTGGAATGTTCTTCTCTTTGTGTGAAACATCAAATCCTAAATACTATTCTCAGCAATCATTAGTATAATTAGTTAGTTATTTACATTCTGCATTATAATATAAAACAATCAATCATTTTACATACATACTTGCATAATTAGTAGTGATAGTGAATTCTCTTACAATCGTTAAGCATAAGTCTATGTGGGTACGATATTCGACTTCTAGTCACTATATTATTTGGCAACCACGTATACTTGCGTGTGCGTTGGGAGCAATAAGTTTTTGGCGTCGTTGTCGGAGACTTAGAAATTAACGGTTTTATTAGAATAATCTATTACTGCTTTAGTTATTCAAGTATTAACGTCTCGATCTTAGCTGTTATTGATGCAGGTATTATACTCTAATGCGAAGGTCTGCTAGTCAAAATAATCTTGAGGACTTCAATCCTGAGCCTGAACGATTTTTCCACCAGCGCAGGAGGGAAGTTAATTTTCGTGCAAATCAACAGGCTATTGTTGCGGTACCTGAAGTTTTGGAAGCTAACGCACTACTAGCGATAGTTCGAGAGGTGGCAGTACCCCTCGTGGGTAATGTCACTTTGAGCATTGTCAAACCTACCTTTGAGGGGCATTTTGAGCTGAAACATCCTATGATTCAACTGCTTCACTCCAGCGGGCAGTTCACTGATTTGCCGCACGAGGATCCTCAACAACACATTCAACCCTTCTTGGAGATTGCAAATACTTATGTGACTATTACTGTTCACTTTTATACCCGCGTATAAAAGCTACTTAGTAATTTGACGTTTGTCGTGAATAAATAGAGTCGCCACCTAATTTATTGAATGAGAATTAGGAAACCAAATTAAAGGTTAATTATTGAAAACCTTTAAAAAAATCTAGAGAAAATGGTAAGGGTTCTGGTGATCCCCGATGAAGGTGTTAAACACCTCAGTATTAAGGATGCGCTCAATGCAATTTACCTACGGATCTAACATTTTATGGCTAAAAATTTGTATAACTTGTTTATAAAAAGTTTTTTAAGGATTCATATGTATAAAGTTTGAAAGAAGCTTTCCACGCCTATTTTTTTAGAAAAGAGAAATATATTTTATTTGGAGAATGAACTTTTAGACGTATTTTACTTTCAAAAATCACTTTTTAGCATTTTAATTATTTCATTAATTCAACTAGTGAATTAACTTAATAATTTGGCTAATTCAAGATTTGTGTATTTATGAGTTCTAGATTTTTGAATCAAATATTTAATCCAAACTTCTTCAACTCACAATGCATGATGAACGAATTGCATTGCACTAGAACCTCAACACTTTAGAAAATTTCGTTTTGAACAAAATGCATTTGTGACTTAACAAACCAATTTTGAAAATCCACTAAAACATATTCAGACCTTTAAAAGATCTGTTTTGATTTCTTTGATCAAATTTTGAAAACCAATTAATCCTTTCTTGTAAAAATACGGAAACTGCTGTTACTAAACCTTAAGACTCATTTCTGGGAAAATCATTTTTTGCTTTAACCTTATATAGAAAAAAAAACTAGTAGGAAAAATATTCAACATTGAGCAACCAATTCCCACGTCTCTGCTTTAGGGATTCAACTAAATTAAAAAAAAAGTAAAACAAAGTAAAAGAGGACAGAAGAGTCCATTGGACTCATTTGGATGTTTCATGTGTTGGAAATTAGCCTTTGGCGGGGAGATGCGTCCACCCATCTTTGATGAATTAAACACTAGTGTTCCGTATGTTGGAGACCTCGTCTCTTTACACATGCATGATCTACGAAGTGAGTAGATGACCGTAGGGCCAAGAATCGTCTAATTTCGTTAAGAAATGAAAGAGATATTGGTCCACGAAGTAAGGTGTTTGAGACATGGAAATGTGGTGTGGGACAAATCTACCACATCGGTGGGAATAGGAAGAATTGCTCTCTATATAAGTCTCTAATTGGTAAAGGGGTTTGGGACCCCAAGGGGTATCCCATGTGTTTAAAGGAGGGAGGACCTAGATGTGCTTCGGTTTAAGGAAAGACCACACGCGCGCCGCCGCCGCCCGCCCGTTCCGGTTCCGTGTTCCGGGTCACGGGCTGTGGGCTGTGGGCCTTTCTAATATTATCTTTTTGGACCAGAGAACTCTGTCAGATGTACAGTTTGATCCCTGAAGTTTCAGATGTACAGTTTGGTCCCCAGAGTTTCTGGGAAGGTGACGGAAGGCAGAAAGCCTACCGTTGGGACTATTTTGTGAGGCATTAATCAGCCATTACTTGGCTGATTAACTCCTCCATTAACAGCCCATTACTTGGCCATTTACAACCTTAAATCAGCCTCTTTGATGGCCTTTTACTGCCTTTACTTGGCTGTTTTAATGGCCTCCTAATGGCCATTAACAGCCATGTTTTGGGCAGTTGTACAGCCCCTCCTCATGCTATATATTGAGCTTCATTTGGCTCAAAACATAAGCAAGAAAAACGAGCAGAAAACAGGCACAAAACAGACGAAAAAAAGGCACAGAAAAACTGACTGTTTTACACCAATCGAAAAACACCCAAAAACAGCCACAAAATAGCACAAACAAGTGAGTGATATTCAGCGAAAATCAGTGCAATTTTCGACTGAAAACAAAGTGACCAAACCCTCACGTATACACTAGATATACACTACAGAGACACACTATATACACAGAGACAAAAGAGAAGAGTAGAGAGAAACTCTTCCTTCCTATTCCATATCTTCAGCAAGTCGAGTCATATTTGTTTTCTTCGCCAGGCTCAACCTATTGACTTTGTAGTGTTGAGATTAAAGTGTTGTTTTATCTTGGGAGACTATTGCCCGCTAACGTAAAAGCATATATACGGGGCAATCTTGTCTTAAGGATAGAGGGCTATCCTCGACTCAACACACAACGTTGTAACCATCCAGATTTAGTTGTTTCTTGATTTCAGGTTATCAAGATTCAAGGCACAACAAACTTGCGGCAGTTCTCAACATTGGCTTTGCAAGGTGATCAAGATTCAAGACACAACACACATGCGGCAATTTTGAACATTGACCATTTATTTATCCTTTCGAACATTTGTAATAGTTATTACTTCCCGTACTGCTTTATAAAGTACCATAGAAATACCAACAAATTAAGACAAGATTGTATTGTAATACTATTAGTGTTCGAAAGATGTCGGTCAAAAGTTGTGTGACCAAATCTGGATATGGAAATGGTTTTCTGGTAGAAGAGAGTGATGATGATGAACGTATTCATATTGTCACCGCTACCAAGACTGGTGGGAACAAGCGCTCTCGAGAGCCTGAGGATGTCAACTGGGACAAGAGGAGAAGACTGAAGATGTACTTCTATCTTGCAGCAGAAGGCCTGTATCTATCCCAGACAAAAGATCCGAATAATGGTAAGAAGGAACTGGACACTCAGTCTGATGAAGTGACTGAAGTGAGCCAGAATCCGAAATTGGGATAACTATTTTTCTTACTTGTCAAGAATAAAGATTAGATGATGAGTATTTTTCTTACTTGTCAAGAATAAAGATTAAATGATGTCTGATTAAAAATGGATTAAAGTAAGGAGGAATATGAAAATAATTTATATTCCTTACGCTTTAACAAATCAGAAGTTTAATCTCATCTTCTTTTCCGTTTAAAGATTGGAGTTTGTAAACGACTTAAAAAGATCCGTTCTTTTAAGTGTAAATTATTTAAAGCGTGTAAAGTATGTTCGCACATACGATGGAGAAAGATCCACTAACTGTGCGAAAACTGTTACAACTCTTAAGTAAGCGCCAAGAATTATCTGGGCACCAATCATAACGGAAGAAGTCTAAAAGTTAAAGACGTAGAACCTGTCATACTATTTGGCAGAAGATCCTTCATAGGATGATATTGGACACTCAGTCATATAAAGCCTCCGGGCGACTGGAGTGGGCCAAAATTCCTTTGATATGATGATATTGGACACTCAGTCATACAAAGCCTCCGGGTGACTGGAGTGGGGCGTAATTCATTTCATAGGAAAAGTAATGGACACCTAGTGTGGTGGGCGAGTTTCCAGTCTTAATGATCGAAGGCCTAAAGAAAGCGATAAAGAAATAGGACACTCGATGCCAAAGCAAGCTGAAGTGGGCAGTATCGAGATCACATATGATCGGTTACGCCTAACCACGGGCAAGAGGTTGTTCGTGTGAAGCAACGCCACCTCTAAAATCAAAGGGGCTGGAGAGGTTGTCCTCAATAGGACTTCAGGGAATGAGATCACTCTAAGATGAGGTGATACATGTCCCTAACTTGGTTTAAGGGATGCTGTTGGTCAAGCTGGATTGAGACTAGTCCAACAGGTCTGTAATAACTAAGAATGGTACAGTATGTCTGGAGCCAAATGAATGATATATTTGTAATCCGTGCATCTATGCCATCATAGATTAAGACACGTTAAATAGCAAGTCATTCAAAAACTAACGATGTTGATATTGTTTCCTACTGTCGACATAAACCCTCAAAATAAATGTGAGGTAGATGAAGAGGCAAAATCACCTTTCCAAATTCCGTCAAGGGAATAGCGAAAGAAGCACCGCTCCTCTAGAACTTAGTCACACCTACTTGGGTGATTTGAAGTTTATACAAAATAGGGGGGGAGAGAAGTACGTTGTGATCTTCATTGATGATGATACAACGTATGGAATCCTTTGTTTATTGAAAAGCAAAGATGAAGTTGTTGAAGTGGATAAGCGCTACAAAGCAGAAGTTGAAAATCAACTAAGCCTACGGATTGAGAAATTCGTAGTGATAGAGGGGGAGAATGTGAAACATCGTTCATTAAACGACTGTTCATTTCTCACCTCAGTCCAACGGTGTTAGGCAAGCGCAAAGTCGTACGCCCAATTTATGTGGGGTTGCTTGGTAAAAGTTGGAATAATGAAACAGGTCAAGTTGTACCTAAGACTGTAGATTGCATATCCTTTGGATCCGCAAATACTTGATAGTCTTTGATCGCCTCTTGGCGTCAAAGAATACTGAATTCTTTGAAGATAGCTTTCCTTGAAAAAGGAAAAAGGAGTAATTGCTCAAGGTTAACAAGAACCCGCGAGGGACTGACTGTCCGGAACTAGACGTTCCGTATCTACAGGATCATATAGAACCATACTTGCGTAATGGTTGATCTTCCTCCGGGAAAAGAACCTTTGGGTTGCAAAATGTGCTCCCCTGTGAGTAGCTTCACATCCAGGGCCATTGTAGTCTTACATGGCGTGGATGTTGAAACAGCCTTCCCAACCGGAGAGTTGGAAGAAGAGAATCAGAGTTGATTTCTTTGGCTGTTGGGCTTCTTCCTGAACTTTCATTTTGGTCTGAAATGTTTACATTTTGGTCCTTAAAGTTTCAGATAAAGCGAAACAATGAATCGACCACGAAACATTGACTCACGAAATTAGAAAGCCAACAGTTGGAGAATCAACGATCTAAAAGTAAAAGTCATATTGAAACAAAGTCTCGATATGAAATATATGGGTATCACAGATGACATCTTAGGAATTGGATTTCTAAGACATCTAACGGACTGGTCGATAGTTGACAGTCTCGTTGAAGCCACCAATGGATATGAATCATAGAACTGATTGGAATCATGGTGCACCCATAGACAAGGAGCGATATGCTCAGGTCATGTGTAGTTCAATGTATTGTACACACTACAACCGAGCACAGTATCGGCCTACAAAGCGGTCGATTAAACTAAGGTTCGCGATGATTTTAATACATGATCGGTAGAAGGCGTTAAGTCGGATATGGCGATATCCGAATTATTCGCATCTACGGATTATAGTATTACGGATGTCCAACGGTTACGGGAGAACACGGTGATGCAACCGGACATCGATTCGAAGAACACCAAAGCCACAAGAAAATGTGTATGGTGGGTCTTGGAAAATCCTCTAAGCAAACTTGCATCGGCCGATTCATGATGGAATCGGAGTTTATCGCTTTATACAAAGCATGAAAGAAGTTGAGTAACTTCACGGCTCCTTAGAAGGCGTCCCTTATTGGGAGATACCCGTGTCTTCGGCAGTTATACCTTTGTGGCTAGCCGGTCGGCTTCAGGAAGAACACGGATGACGGCGTGTGGACATATTTTTTTAGGATCTGTCGGGGACATAAGGCCGTAGAGCAGTTGATCATCACGGGTGGCACATCCTTGTTTACTAACTAAGGGACTACCCGGAGATCAAGTGTTCTGCCTGTCTAGGGGAATTGGCTTAAAACCCAAACAATACGAACCTTTACGGTGGAAACCCAACCATACTGATTGGAGATTCCAAGAATTTGGTTCAATGGGAAAACTAAGCGGCAAAAGGTTCAGTTGAGCGCTTCGGTGGAAGCAAGAAGCACTTCGGATGATGATTTCTCAGACGGAAATATGAATCCAAAGCATTCCGCGATAGACATTAAAGTGCTGCCTGCATGGTGGGTAAAGGTTAAGCTTCCAAACCTTTTAAAAGATCCTCAAATGGTTGAGGTTAAGGTTGTGGAACTTTTAATGATTCCTAACACTTGTGAAGTGGGGTATAGCAGGATACCTTGTAGGAGATCACCTATTTAAGTGCGAGGATGGCCGCCTCAAATGAACGCACTTAAGAATCCAAGTGTGTCCATGGCCACAACGGACAGAAACGTAAGAAGGAAAATGAATAAGAAGAGTTATTGTGTTGATATCGTTGTCTTGGCTTACACTAAACACTGACGGTTCAAGACATCACGTTCACCGCGCAGTAAGTAAGTCCGATGGTATTCAACTAGGGAAGGTTCAAAAGTTTAAGCTACCTCTCCTGATGCAATATCTTTTCGCTGAAAGATTGCTGAAATGTAGGCACCTTGTGTGTGCGCCACAATCTCTCTTTCATAGAGGGGATTGTTGGAAATTAGCCTTTGGCGGGGAGATGCGTCCACCCATCTTTGATGAATTAAACACTAGTGTTCCGTATGTTGGAGACCTCGTCTCTTTACACATGCATGATCTACGAAGTGAGTAGATGACCGTAGGGCCAAGAATCGTCTAATTTCGTTAAGAAATGAAAGAGATATTGGTCCACGAAGTAAGGTGTTTGAGACATGGAAATGTGGTGTGGGACAAATCTACCACATCGGTGGGAATAGGAAGAATTGCTCTCTATATAAGTCTCTAATTGGTAAAGGGGTTTGGGACCCCAAGGGGTATCCCATGTGTTTAAAGGAGGGAGGACCTAGATGTGCTTCGGTTCAAGGAAAGACCACACGCGCGCCGCCGCCGCCCGCCCGTCCCGTTCCGGTTCCGTGTTCCGGGTTCTCGGGTTCACGGGTTCACGGGTCACGGGTCACGGGTCACGGGTCGTGGGCTGTGGGCCTTTCTAATATTATCTTTTTGGACCAGAGAACTCTGTCAGATGTACAGTTTGATCCCTGAAGTTTCAGATGTACAGTTTGGACCAGAATTCTTTCATATGTACAGTTTGGTCCCTGAAGTTTCAATATTTACAGTTTGGTCCCCAGAGTTTCTGGGAAGGTGACGGAAGGCAGAAAGCCTACCGTTGGGACTGTTTTGTGAGGCATTAATCAGCCATTACTTGGCTGATTAACTCCTCCATTAACAGCCCATTACTTGGCCATTTACAACCTTAAATCAGCCTCTTTGATGGCCTTTTACTGCCTTTACTTGGCTGTTTTAATGGCCTCCTAATGGCCATTAACAGCCATGTTTTGGGCAGTTGTACAGCCCCTCCTCATGCTATATATTGAGCTTCATTTGGCTCAAAACACAAGCAAGAAAAACGAGCAGAAAACAGGCACAAAACAGACGAAAAAAGGCACAGAAAAACTGACTGTTTTACACCACTGAAAACACCCGAAAAACAGCCACAAAATAGCACAAAACAGTGAGTGATATTCAGCGAAAATCAGTGCAATTTTCGACTGAAAAACAGTGACCAAACCCTCACGTATACACTAGATATACACTACAGAGACACACTATATACACAGAGACAAAAGAGAAGAGTAGAGAGAAACTCTTCCTTCCTATTCCATATCTTCAGCAAGTCGAGTCATATTTGTTTTCTTCGCCAGGCTCAACCTATTGGCTTTGTAGTGTTGAGATTAAAGTGTTGTTTTATCTTGGGAGACTATTGCCCGCTAACGTAAAAGCATATATACGGGGCAATCTTGTCTTAAGGATAGAGGGCTATCCTCGACTCAACACACAACGTTGTAACCATCCAGATTTAGTTGTTTCTTGATTTCAGGTTATCAAGATTCAAGGCACAACAAACTTGCGGCAGTTCTCAACATTGGCTTTGCAAGGTGATCAAGATTCAAGACACAACACACATGCGGCAGTTTTGAACATTGACCATTTATTTATCCTTTCGAACATTTGTAATAGTTATTACTTCCCGTACTGCTTTATAAAGTACCATAGAAATACCAACATCATGTTCATGCATAGAAAAACAAAAGATAAGGATTAGAAATCTATAACATGAATAGTAATGGACAAGATTTTAGAACTACTACACTTTTACACTTAGCAAAAGAGAGATAAAACCTTGTGTTCTTTATTTAACAGTATTTGAATAATACTACTTAACCATGAATCAATCTTATCAAATCTAAAGACAAGAAGCCAAACTTACCATGGTGAATAAACAAGTTAGATACTAGGAAAATACTGACTCATTTGGACATACTAAGCATACTTCATTAAAAGAGAACCAATTTTAAGCTATTAAAATAGTAAATCACACTAGCAGCTATATTATCCATATAACTGTAGGCTAACTTTAGAGAAATACACTTTTAACTAGGGGTGTCCAACGTGGCGGGGCGGGTCCCGGCAGGACGGGACCCGACAGGACGGGGAGAGGGCAGGACCGGTCCTCCGGCGAGATCCGCCGATGTCCCGTCCCGTTCCCGGTCCCGTCGGAAAAGGGGACTGGTCTTATCAGGCCGGGGCGGGGCGGGTCGGGTCCATTACGGGATTTTTTGATTTTTATCACTTTATTTAAAAAAATAACAAATATAAATAACTCAATAATTGAACATGAGTGTGTAATAAAAATATTTCAAGACTGTTTTTGTGTCTCTTATATTATTTAATAGAAATATGATTTTTTTATAATACAATTTCAAAATTGCAACTTTGTAGTGTTGAAAGTTACAAATAACATAGTAAAATTACAATTAAAAGAATACATATTTAAAAAAACATTTTTTAGTTTCTTCACAATGTCTTGTGGTTCTTCGGTTGGAAATTGAATTTGTTGGTCAAATTGCTTGACGTCGCTTCCACTTCCGTCGGATAAGATTTCGTTTTAGTTTTCGTCGTCTTCTTCGTTGATCTCCGATTGACCGCACCTTCTACGCTCCGCTCATATCCAATCTTTGAATAATACTGCAATCTCCAAGCTGTCTCTCGCTAATTAGTGTTTGTTCTCTCCTATTTGAAATCTTTCGGCAGAAAAAACGTCTTCAGATGCTGTTGATGACACTTGAATGTTCAACACATCTCGGGCCATCTTTGACAGTGTCGAAATATTTTCTCATTCTCCCTCCAGTATTTCAGCAAGTCCTCACGTCCATCTTCATTGACAATTGATTCGTACGGTACAACAACCTGCAAAACATAAACATCAAACACGCTAATTCATGTCCTTTTTCATTGAGAACTGCTTGGTATGGTACAACACTTTTGCAAAACAAAAACATCAAACTCGCTACATATATATATAGATGTATGTATGTATGCATGTATGTATTCATAATTTTTCTTATCAAAGGATTATGAAAACTGAATTATAGAGATTTAATCGTTGAATATGCTTTGCCCCTATAAGGGATGGTTTAAACTTGTTTTCAAAAGTTTGATATTCAAACGTGTTTGCCTCTGCCATGGGATGATCGAATTGACTTCTATAGGGATAATATTTAAACGTGAGTTTTCCAACTATGAGATGATTGAACTTAATTTCTAAAGCATTTGTCTTTTATGTCTTTTGCCCTATGAACGGGATTCATTGAAGTTCAAACTTATTTAATGATTTGAACATGGTTTCTCAACATATTAATGACTTGACGCACCCCTATTAATTGGATGATAAACATAATCCATAGTGAGAGATTCAACTTTTATGTTGTGATTGTGATTCGGCACATTTTCTATAATTTCTATTATTTGTGTTTGGCCTAGCTACTCGGGAGGACGGGTTGTAACTTTGGATCCTAGTGTGGTTTGCTTTGCTATTCGGGAGGAAGGATAGCCATCGAGAGTCAATAGCCCTAGTGGTTTTTGCCTAGCTATTCGGGAGGAAGGATAGCCATCGAGAGCCAATAACCCCAGTATAGTTTGCCTAGCTATTCAGGAGGAAGAATATCCATCAATAGCCTCGGTGGGGTCTGCCTAGCTATTCGGGGGAAAGGATAGTCATCGAGAATCAATAACCCCAATATAGTTTTGCCTAGATATTCATGAGGAAGGGTAGCCATCGAGGGTGATAACCATGATGTGGTGCTTCTATGCGGTTATAGAGAACCTTAATGACCATCCCTTCATTTCATTGATTTGGCCTGTATTGGAATGATTGTGATTATTTGTGAGTGACTTGATGTTGATCTTGAGTTTATGATTGAAAAGACTTAACATGATGAGTAATATAATAAGTTGAAATTGGTAATTTCTTCATCGTTGACTTATACTGGCTATTCATGAGATGTTATCATTTATTTTGAACTGTTCCTCAATATTATTTTCAATTACATTTATTACTTATATATTTTTGCTATTATTAACTATTATCCTGGAGACACTCATTGAGTATCTAGTACTCAGGCATACCATTGTTATTTTTTATGATATGTTAGGTAATGAAAAGAGCAGGTTCGTGATACGCGTACATAGTAAGAGAACTTGCTGCTTTCCAGACTTATTGGTGAGCCCACACCCTTATTTGTGGGATACCCCTCTATCTTCATTTATTTATTTTAGTTTTTAGGTTGCGTCCTGAAGTTAGTCAATTCATTTATTTATCTTAGAAGCTCCATAGATAATTGTTAGATTATGGGTAGATGTTGAAAGTCTCGTATAACTTATTGAGGCGCTGCCACTTTTTATAATTGATTATTCATATTTGACTTCCGTTGAGTTTTTTTTATAAGTGAGAGCATAATTTCGGATAGCTTTAAATAACTTATTTTAAGTAAATACTGAAAGATTATTAAAAGAGACTAGACATTTATTGATTTTATAAGGTGCTTCTAGTGTTATTCATAGTATCAGAAGCATGTTGCGTCCATGGTGAGTTTTGGGGTGTGACACATAATGTGTCTAAAAGAGGTTTGGAAGTGGACCTTACGAAGGTTAAAGTGATTGATAAATTACCACCCCTTGTTTCAGTGAAGGGTGTGCGTAGTTTCTTTGCCATGCAGAATTCTACAGACATTTCATCAAGAATTTTTCCAAAATATCCAGTCCTATGTGTAAGTTGCTCGAGAAAGAGGTGAAGTTCGTGTTTGGTGAAGCATGTCTGCAAGCTTTTGAAGAATTTAAAAGAAGGTTAGTGACTACTCCAATTATGATAGCACCCGATTGGATGCTTCCCTTTGAAATAATGTGCGATGCTAGTGACACTGTTGTGGAAGCCGTCCTAGGCCAGATGAATGAGAAGATTTTCCACTCAATTTACTACGCTAGCAAAACTCTTGATGCTACCCAACTGAATTATACTGTCACTGAGAAAGAGATGTTGGCAGTAGTGTACGCCTTTGATAAATTTTGGTCCTATCTTGTGGGAATGAGTGTCATTGTGTATACGGATCATGCTGTAATCTGGTACTTATTTGACAAGAAAGACGCGAAACCAAGTCTTATTCAGTGGATTTTATTACTTCAAGAATTTGATGTGGAGATTAAGGATTGCAAGGGAACTGAAAATCAGGTGGTGGAACACTTGTCGAGGTTAGAGAGTCACGAGCATGTAGTGGAAAATGGGAAAATTCGAGAAGTTTTCCCTGATGAGCAACTTTTTTCAATTCATGAGGCATAATTACCATGGTATGGAGATATCGTGAACTTATTGGTGAGTGGAATTTACCCCCATGAAACTATTACGCAACAGAGAAGGTAACTTTATCATGACTCGTGATTCTTTATATGGGACGAGTCGTATTTGTTCAAACAGGGTCCTGACTTGCTGATAAGAAGATGTATTCAACAGACTGAAGTGAAGCACGTCTTAGAGAGTTATAATTATTCCACATATTGGGGACATCATAGTAGTGATCGTACAACAGTCAATGTCATATAGTCAGGCTTCTATTGGCCCACCATTTTCAAGGATGCGCACGCATTTTCTAGAAGTTGTGACAGGTGCCAACGAACACGGACCATATCTAGAAAGCAATAGATGCCCTTGAACAATTTTCTAGAAGTTGAGATATTTGATGTATGGGGCATTGACTTTATGGGTCCGTTCTCACATCATACGGGAATAAGCATAATTTATTGGCGGTGGATTACGTGTCTAAATGGGTGGAGGCAGTCCCTCTACCTACCAATGATGCCAAGGTGGTGGTGAGTTTTGTCAAGAAGATGATCTTTACAAGGTTTGAAACCACACGTGCCATTATTAGTGATGGAGGGTTGCATTTTTGCAATAGCTTGATAAAGACATTTTTTTTAAGTATGGGGTCAGGCACAAGGTGGCGATTGCGTATCACCCGCAAACTAGTGGGTAGGTGCAGGTGTCTAATAGAGAGGTCAAACAGATTCTAGAGAAGACAGTGAATGCATAGAGGAAGGATTGGTTTGCAAAACTCGATGATACTCTATGGGCTTATCGAACTGCGTATAATACACCCATAGGGACTTCCCCTATAGGATGGTCTGTGGAAAGTCATGCCATCTACCCCTTGAAACGGAACACAAGACATACTGGGCTATCAAGAAGCTCAACTTAGACATAGAGTTGGTAGGGAACAAGTGGATGTTGTTGCTGTATGAACTTGATAAATTTCGATTGCATCCTACGAAAATGCTAAGTTATACAAGAAGAAGACCAAAAGATGGCATGATAAGCATATCCAACAGCAGTCGTTTGAGTTGGGATAACAAATGTTGTTGTTCAACTCGAGGCTTAAGTTATTCCCTTGAAATCTTAGGTCCAAATGGTCAGGCCCCTTTGAGGTAGTGAGAATGATACAACATGAAGCAGTGGAGCTACGAAAGCCCAATTCTGAAGAAACTTTCTTGGTGAACGGACAATGGGTGAAGCATTATTGGGCTGAGGACATGGACAGACACAAGACCTCAGTTGAGATGACTAATGACTAATAGAAGGTAACATGTGTCATACCGCAATGTTAAATCAAGCGTTTCAGGGGAGGCAACTCATGCTTTTTTAATAAAAAATGTGAAAACAATAAAAAATGAGAAAAAGGAGAAAATACAAAAATATCATGCCGCGACGTTAACTAAGGCGCTTGTTAGGAGGCAACCCAACTTTTATATTATAGTGTCATATTTGTTCATGTTATAGGACTAGGAAAGAAGCGGGAATGCAAAATGAGGCAAAATCGATAGAAAAAAATTACTCCAGGTTTGCCTTGTGTGTTGTGCGTCGCGCAAGCAACACACAAGTTGTATGATAATTATCAGACGAGATTCAGAGAGGGGAAATTCTCATACTGTGTGTGTGTCACATGTCCAGCGCGTGACCCCTCTGAGATTTAGAGAAGCCTTTGTCCCGCGATGCATGCGCGACGTGTAGCCATTGTGCGAGTCAGCCCAATTCAAAAGAAATTTAAGTTATAAGGCCGACCCAAAACCTTTTATTTCATAACTTTGAAAAAAATCAAAACCTCTCTCTCTCAAAAAACAAAACTTCACGGCTAAAACCCTTTCCCATCCTCTTTCAAGCATAATTTATGAACAAATCATCATTAAATCTTCCTCCATTAACATCAAGGTAAGTGATTCTCACCCAAAATCTTGGGATTTTCACTTTATCATTTACATTGTTCTTGGGTTATTGTTTTTGAAAGTTAGGGTTGTTGGGTTTGGGCAAAATTGGGCGAGGTTTGGTATTATATTGCTTAATCTTGATGTTTAGAGCTAGAATATGATTCCCCATTGAAAAAAGAGAGGGTTCTACAACCCCCATTGTTATTAAAATCTAGGGGATGATTCTATGCCCACAAGGTGTTTGATAAATTACTTGAACTATATTTTTTGTGAAAATTGTGAAGTCTTGAGTAGGAATCTACATTAAACAACTATACAAATCCTTGGGAATCAAATGACACTAAAAATTGAGAAGTGGAGAGGAATTTTGATAATGAGCTTAAAACACCCCAAGTCCTAAAACATGCTATTTTATTGCTTTCGTAGGAGTAAAGTAGAATTGATAACTATTTTGTTTTCCAGTTTTGTAACTTAGTTTATAGTAAGTGTGGGGTCAGTTCAACCCCGGATGAGCTTAAATGAATAAATTAGCCTTGAAAGTGTCAGAATTTGAAAAGTCAAGTAGTCCGAAAACAAGTATAGGTAGTTTGAAATAAGTGTGGGGTCATTTCACGACCCTCCTTGATGATTGCATTTATACTTATTGTTTGGATGCTTTCTGTTTGCAGGCACTATAGTTAACCCAAAAGGAAAAGGAAAAGGAAAGGCAGCCGCTGCATTCTCATCCTAGGGCACTAAGAGGGGGCGCTCAAGAAATCCTCCAAATAAGAAGCAAGGTACAAAATTCGGTGCGGGCAAAAATCTAACTATCCCCATTCTCCAAAAAATCTTGTCACCTCCCTCGTCCATACTTCGTGGGAGCTGGTTATGCGGAGGAGTGGTACAAAAACTTTGACTTATCGGAAGGGTACATACCTCAGCGGGATGTGAATCCAGTCCCATTGAGGCTTAATTTCAGAGACATTTATAATCAAATCATCATCATAGGTTGAAAGTCAGTCTTCGACCAGCCAGTACTTGCGAATATTAATTTGGTCTTGGAGATGTATGCAAATTTTAAGTTGGAAAGATCTGATGAAGACCACCCGACTGTCGTTATTCGAGGAGAGTGTGTCTCTTTGCAGTCGTCCACTCTATATACCACACTTGGGGTGCTGGATCATCCAATTACACCACTGAACGAGTTTATCTTAAGGCCTGACTACAAATCTATATGGGAGACATTATGTGGGCCTAATTCTAAGGCCAAATGGGTGCGTTATGATGGCAAGTATCGGAGGCATAAGAGTTTGAGGATGAGCAACTTTTGTAGGGAGGCCCATGTCTGGTTATGCTTGTTGAACTACAAGATCACGCATGTTGACCACTACTCAACTGTGAAGAAAGAGAGGGTATGCATAATGTACTTCTTGATGAATGGGATGCCCGTGAATATTGTATACTGGATAATAAAGGAGATGATACGGGTGAAGGAAGTCAAGGCCGAAAGGTTGAGCTTTGGCGACACGCTCACCACGTACTTGATGACTTTGAACAACGACTTGGCTCACCCACTTGATAGGGTGCTTCAGCACCTTGATAGTATGATCGACATCTCAAAATTCAAGGAACCAGAGTAGTCTGTGAAGCACAACTTCATGCCCGATGAAGAACGTTAAGGCCAATCCACACTGATCACCCAATTCCATAAGATGATGGTGATTAAGGCCGAGCACTTCCGTTTGGAACTCTCGAGTGTCTGTGCCGAGTCCCCACATATTGTATACTCCATGGCACTTCTTGGTGATGATGCCCGATTTTCTGAGGATGAGGTTGTTTGTTCAGTGGATTTGATGATGGCCGATATTGAAGCTGGTGAAGAAGTGGAGACGCAGGAGCAAGGCGACCCCGATGATGAGGAATAAGAAGATGGGTTCGAGCGGATGAAGGCGAGGATGGTGATGAAGAGGACTAGGCCCTAGAGGGCCTTAGAGAGTATTTCTTACCTTGCTTTATTTTTATTTTATTTGTAAATGCATTGAGGGCCCTGCATGTCTTAAGTGTGGGTGTGAAATATGTCCCTATGTATTGTAAAATGTTTTTGAGGTTAAGGGTGATGACAAATATGTTGTAGGATTTTAGTAGTTTTTGAGTCTTAGAGTCATCAAAAAATCAAAAAATCAAAAAAGTAAAAAAATTCAAAAAGATTTTTTGTTTCATTGATTTTATTTTGTAATTTTTAAGTCCCTCATTAGTTGCATACATCACCGACCCCCTTGGGTTTTCTTATGACATCGGTTCTTTCCCAAGGGGGACATTTGAACCGGATATTAATCTTCTTAGGAAACCATTGAACTAAAGTCCCAAATCCAGTCGAATGATAGGTACTCTGATTAGGTGAAATACGAAAATGAGCAACTCTGTGTTTAAAATTGAAATAAAAAGCATGCTCAACAAAAAGAAAGAAAATAACCTCTCTTGAGACACTTAAGCTCGTCTTCACGACTCTTAGATAACCTATTGTAGTTAACGTAAATAAGAAGGGGGTGTAAGTGGGTAAGTGGGTCAGGGCTTGGTTGTGATTGGGTCGACCCAAAATTAGGACACAAAGTGGGGTTCACGGGTGGGGTTTTTTGCCGGACAGTGTGGTGTTTGGTGGCTGTTTCGGATAGTTATATAGAGAATTAGGTCAAGGTATTTTATGGAGCTATTGCGAGTGTGTTGAGGGTGATGTTGGTTATCGAGACTTGGTGGTTAGATGGTGGCAAGGTGATAGGACAGAGCTAAAATAGTGAGGTTCCGGTGATGTGGGTTGTCTTGTGGACTGTTTGTGGTTATCGGGTTTGGACGGGAAGTTATGGATGGTTTCGGTTGATGGATTTTAGTGGGGGTGTTTGTGAAGTATTGCGAGATATGGTGGTGAAAGAGATAAGGTGGTTGACACAAGGAATGAACACGAGTTGCGAGGTGCAATCCTGAGTACAATCCAAGTATTGGACGGTCGATATAAACAAGGATAATGACATAAGAGTTTTAATGCTCGAGTCGATAATGGCATCAACCGGAAATCCTTGCCATCTTGGTGGAAAGAGTAGGTGTTCTTTTCACCATCATGTGTCATCTTTCGATCATATTGCCAAGGCCACCCCAACAAGATATGGCACGCATCATAGGAAGGACGTCGCACCAAATTTCATCTACATATCTTCCAATCCGGAAGTTAACAAGAGCTTGATTTGTTACCCTTAGTCTGTTTTCCTTGTTCACCCACCAGAGATTATAGGACCTCGAATGCTCGCAGGTAGGCAATTGTAGCTTATCCGCCATTTCAACTAAAGCCATGTTGGCACAACTTCCTCCGTCGATGATCATGCTACACACCCTCTCGTTCACATTGCATCGGGTGTAGAAGATTTGTTCTCGTTGTGTTTCCTCAAGTTCTTCTAGTTGTGCACTTAGCACATGTTGAAGAACCAAACTCATATCATTTTCCGCAAGGGCCCCATATTCCTCTTGGTTTTCTTCAACTTCATTTTGTTCCACGGCAAAGGCGTCTCCACATTCTTTATACCCCTCAAGTGTCATGACTCTCGGATTAGGACATTCTTTGGCAAAGTGTCCGAGTCCTTGACATTTGAAGCATCTTTTCCCGCCTCTATCAACTCCCTTGGAAACTTCCACTTTCTTTCCCTTATCTTTTCCCGCATCTTCTTGGTTGTACAACGGGTTGGAATAGGAAGTACTACTTTTCTCCTTAACACTTGCGAGTTTGGTATATGGTCTTGTGGCACCCTTCTTTTGTTGTCGTTCAAATTTGAGTGCCTAATGGCACACATATTCAAAGGTGTGGCAGGTGGACACTTCCATTTTTTCTTGTATTGTTGCGTTCAATCCCCCTATGCACCGTGCAATACGTTGTGATTCGTTTTTCTACAAGTCACATAGCATGGTCACTTTTTCAAACTCTCGGATGTACCCTCGACCTTAAGAACACCTTGTCGAAGCTTAGTAAGTTTAAGGTAAAGGTTTTGCTTATATTCTCTTGGCAAGAATTTTCTCTTCAGCTGCTTTTTTAACTTCTCCCAAGAATCAATCTTGGTCTTGCCATGTCTTCTCCGGCTTGTCTTTAGATTCTCATACCATACATAAGCAAATGATTTTAACTGTAATGTGGCAACCTTGAAGAACTTATGGTCGTCATATTATTTAAACTCAAATAGTATCTCAATGTCTCTCATCCATTCAAGAAACTCTTCCGGATCTAAGTTACCTTCAAACGTCGGGAGATCAAACCGTAAGGTTCGATCATCCTCCCTCTCTTGCCTTGACTCCTCTCATGTATCTCCTTCAATATGTATGTGGTTGTTTTGAGAAACCTCTTCCCCGTACTCGACATCATCGATCATGACTCTATCCACAAATTCCCTTATCAATAGTTGCACTTGTTCCACAATTATTTCGGTCAAAGCCCTCCTAAGATCCTCATTCAAGTGTGCCATAACGTTAATGCGTGGGACGGGAACGTTTGGCTCTGATACCAATCTGATGTATATAAGGAGGGGTATAAGTGGGTAAGTGGGTCGGGTCTTGGTTGTAATCGGGTCGACCTGAAATTGGAACACAAAGTGGGGTTCTCGGGTGGGGTGTTTCTGCCGGGCAGTATGGTGTTTGGTGGCTGTTTTCGGTAGTTATATAGGAAATTGGGTCAAGGTGTGTGATGGAGCTATTTCGGGTGTGTTTAAGGTGATGTTGGTGATTGGGACCTGGTGGTTGGACGGTGGCAAGAAGACGGGACAAAACTTAAATAGTGAGGTTCCGGTAATGTGGGTTATCTTGTGGACTGTTAGTGGTTGTCGGGTTTGGACGGGAAGTTATGGATGGTTTCGGTTGATGGCTTTTAGTGAGGTATTTTTGAAGTATTTCGGGATGTGGTGGTGAAAAAGATAAGGTGGTTGACACAAGTAATGAACGCGAGTTGCGAGGTGTAATCCCTAGTACAATCCAAGTATTGGACGATCGATATAAACAAGGATACTGACACAAGGGTTTTAATGTTCGAGTCGACACCAAGTAGAGTTTGGCCAATTGGACAAGGACTAGACCGATGTTACTAAGTAAAAGCTCGAGTACTAACCAAGTAAGGGTGGCCGGTAACCTTATGATAGACCCTAGGCTTTGGTTTGGGTGGATCACACAAGTGCCAACGTTCACTCGCACCAAGGGGGTTCCTTAAGCTTGAGTCTGATTAGATCACACAAGTTCTAACCAAAACTTACGCCGAAGGGACCTTAGCTTGGGTTTAACTAGGTCATACAAGCCCTAGCTTCAACTTACACTAAGGGGTTGGTTCACACAAAAACCGAAGGCCCACACAAGGACCAACTAAAGTAGATAACACACAAGTTGAATACTTTAGCATTTGAGTAAAACTCAAGTTTTTCTATTCATCAACTCTGCTCTTTACATAAACATAAAGGTCCTATTTATAATACTATATGGACTATTCTAGAAGGGCAAATAAAGGGACACAAATTGGAACCATTTCGGCCAAGGTGGGAACGAGGAAGGGGAGGGGTCGACTTTGGAGTAGGGGATGAATCCCAATGTTCTATGCACTCTAGATCATTCCTTGGCATCCTTCACACATGAACTAGTTGGTCTTCTTGGATGATGTTGAGAATCATCCCTTCTTGGCATGTACTAATGAACCATCTTCTTGGAGTCCGATGAGAACTTCTTCCTTGAGTGTGTATCCTTGACCGAATGGCAAGATGCATTGCTTCAACCAACCGTCCAAGTTCTCTAGGCCTCTTTGGTGTCTTCAAGTGCATGAATAAAATCCCATCTTGAAAGCCGCATGTTCTAGATAGTTCCTTGTCCTTAGCACCTTACCCATTCTCGGCCAAGTCATCCATTTGGTAGTAACCTTCGGCCTAGTCATCCTCCTCTATTACATGATGCATTGATTGTGTCCTAAAAATATCTAGAAGTTATTACATGGTTCTTTGTGTCCTAAGAAAACTAGTAACTAATCTAGGAATGAAAAATAATAAACTAAAATACACAATCTCGCCAAGACCAACACAAAGGCCGAATAAATATTATCATTTTAATACAATCAAGTGATGTCCCTTAATCCGCTCCAAATCCCATACCATTCTATGCACTTAACCGTAGGTTGGTGGATAGTTGTAGACATCTTCGGTACTTCACTTAACAACTCAAGTTGAGAATCCATGTCTGGGTCTTTCTTACATCAGTAGCTTAATTTGAATTATCTTATGTTTGCTTGATTTGAAGGTTGATATGGACCCATCTTGAGTTAATTGTGTGTCATGTGTGTGTAAGATAATTTTGTGTACTCCGTGCTTTGTATTGATTCTAGAACTTTCCCAGTGTGTTCACAAAACGAAATGCAGATGTTCATATAAGAAGTGATAGAGGCTTTCCTTGTTAGCCAAAATTTAGCCTCAGTATACCTGCCTGTACATAATTGTCCTAGTCAGCCCCGTTGAGCCTTTAGCATTTTTCTTTGGTAGCTACTAATGAGCTTATTCCCTTTTGTTTTATTTGACCTTAATTTAATCATTCTTACTCCTTGAGCATTTTAATGATGTATTAGATGTAAAGGGAGTATAAAAGTAAAAGAAAATGAGATGGGTTGTTAGTTGATCCCTGAAAATAGTTTATGGGTGCACCTAATTAATAAAGAAAATGCTTGCTATTTGGGAATATTTGAAAAAAAAAGAAGCTTGTGAAATGTTGAAAGATTTTTCCCGTCTAGATTGTAAGATAAAAAAAGATGCTTAAATGTAAGAAACAAAAATTGGGCGTGATTGGGATGAATGGGCGTTGGTTGATTGAGTTGTGTTTGGTTAGTAAATGAGTGTGGTAAATTTGTCAAGTTGTGTGTATTAAAGTGCTTACAGAGGATAGTCACTATTTCATCCAAAATGTATCCTACTCGTCCCTTAGCCTACATTACAACCCGTTAAGTCCTCCTTGATCCTAGATTCGACGTACTTGTATTAGTGAAGCGGTTATACTAAGGGTGAGCATATGGTTCGTCATATAGTGCACGTGATGTTTTTGTGAGAGGGAGCATACCTTGTTTGATTCTTTGTCTATTAAATTAGTTCAAAGTCAAAATCATGTGAGATATGGACAACTCTCTTTCGCTGAGGGCGCATAGTTAACTTGGGATATGTGAAGTGTTGGTTTCTTTGTTGGGTATCATGATAGTTCTGCCTGAAGTGGTGTCGTTGAATCAATTTTTGAGGTTGAGTCATTTTGAGGAGTTCGTTTGTGAATTTTATGTGTTGAAAGTATGTTGGCATGAGTAGAGTGAGAATTAAATCGATATTTGATTTGTAAAATGATTTTGAAAGAGTCGTGTTAGCCGAAGCTTGAGTAGACCTATTTGGGTTGGTGTTTGTTATAACTGGTGTCAGGGTAGTAGTTGCTAGTGGTTTGCTCGAAGGTGAGCAAAGTCTAAGTATGGAGTGGTGATATTTGACACAAATATCTATATTTAGTGTCACTTTACCTCTATTTTTAGTACTTTAATCTCGTTCTTTATAGTGAAGTCGTTGTATTTGAGCTTATGTTGGTGTATTTTTGAATTTAGGTACAACGAGTACAAATGAGTTAAACCGATCATTTGGTGGATTTCAGAAGCATTTGTATGTGGGCAAGACGACGGGAAGATTGCACAACACTTAGAGAAAAAAATGGTTACTGAAGGACCCTGTGCGATGCATCTGTGTCACACGCACAGAGCAAGAAAACATGCTCTCTGAAGTTTCGAGTTTTAGGTTTGACAGACACACCCGCGATGCATGCGCGTCACAGGTGCATTGCGCAAGGTTCAACGATTTTCCTGTTTTGATTGGAATTTGGTTAAATTATTTTAGCTTTTAACCTAGGCTATAAATAGACGTTTTGAGCATTTTTTAGGATGAGTTGGAATTATTATTGAGACTTGTAAGTCGTCACTCATCATTCTTTGACTTTTATCCTATTTTCTTCATTGAACCCTAGTTTATTCATGAATTCTTTGGTTGTTCTTCGAATTATGAGTGGCTAAACTCCTTTGTTTTGGGTTATGACTGTAGTATGATTGTTGACGTATGAACTTGAATTGACGTTTGCTAAAGTTATCATATTAGTTACTTACTTGATCTTGTACACAACTATTTTACTGCTTCGCGACTAGTAGGATATATCTTTAATTCTTGGATTGAACTCGAGAGAAGAATACTAAGATGGAACGAAGATTGAGTAGAGTAGGATCTCACCACCGGGAAATTGGAGTAAGAATTTGCGGCTAGGATAGAGATATACCTAGATCGCCCTGTCTGGTTGGAATACAAAAAATATAAATGCATTTGTGTTAAGGTTTATGACCATAGAGATATAGGCGTGAAAGTAATACAAATAGACGACTAGAGGACTCGAGAGATTCCTACTCGTATAATTAATCATGTCAATCAATAACTCGATAATAAAACAAGTCAATAAAGTGAAAGCGCTACATGATTACGAAACGTGCCATGACCCTGGATTATTCTTCTATCTGTGTGAAACATCAAATCCTAAACACTGTTCTCGACAATCATTAGTATAATTAGTTAGTTATTTACATTCTGCATTAGAATATAAAACAATCAATCATTTTACATACATACTTGCATAATTAGTAGTGATAGTGAATCGTTATTTATAAGTTTCTGTGAGTACGATATTCGACTTTCTAGTCACTATATTACTTGGCGACCACATATACTTGCGTATGCGTTTGGGAGCAACAATCATCTTGATGGACACAAACAAGAGCACAAACATATGGGCATAACAAGAGCATGAGACCCTTACATTTAAAGATATATCTTTTAACCTAAATTGTCCCTTTCTTCTTTATTTTAAATATCTCTTGTCCAAACAATAATAACAACAACATAGTTATTTTATAAGTAAATAACTTTTTAATTATAATCCTGAAATAATTTTATCCTCAAGTCTCAAACCAAATAATCCTAAGTGCTCAGTAATCTTCATGAATTTCTAATTGTAAAGTCTATTTGAAATAAGGATAGGAGATGATTTTGAGGAATTATTTTGGAACGTACTGTTCTATGCAAGTGGAGAGCACTAGCAAGCAACCTTCTTTAATTCAAGAGTAATTGTAATTTGTACCTATGATATGATAGGACCCACTGGTCGAACAATCATCCATTCAACCATGAATTCAGAATAATGCAAATAGCATTGTAATCTTAAGGCATGAATTTGGTGTTCATTACAACTAAGAGCAATCGAATTTTGCCATGAAATTCATGAAAAATCACTATTGAGTAAAAGAGGACTTAAGTTTAGATTCACATAACTCCAGAGAAGATAGTTAAGAAGAATATTCACCCGAATCTCTTATATACTAAGTCGATTTTTTTTATTTATTTTTCATACGGGGTTCGATACCCATTTTGGATACAATTAATCTGAATCCGTATCAGAAAGCTCCACTTTGGGGGTAAAACGTTTCCTATCAAAGATGATACCATTCTGGGGCTTGAACCATTAAGACTTCTAGTTAATAATTGAGGAGTATGTACCACCCCAAGACAACCGTTGATTGTGGGTCGTCTATTCAAATCGTTGGTGAATTCGTTCAAACACTTCGTCAAATTTCAATCCTCTTTTAATTGAAAGTCAATCTACTATAGTTCTCCTTAATTCGACTAGCTATGCTTAGTCAAATATGTAATTTTTTTTATTTCAATAACAATAGCGTCCTAGTCAACTTGTATGCATATCAACTATTACAGTGTGTACTACTGTACCATTTATTTTTCATCAACCTTGATATTGAATAACTCGACGCATTATGAATTAAACATATAAAAGAAATCACCTGGCATTTTTTTTTCTCTGTTAGGATTTGGATCTTGGTCTTTCATATGATCTTTATCCACTCAATTAACTACTAAACAACACATTTGGGTGCAGTCACATAGACGAATTAGGGATTTAAAGAATGCAACCAAATATATTTATATTTTCCAATACTTAGGGTGTATTTGTGGGATACAACAATTGCAGGGAACGGGAAGTAAGTAAATATTACAATTGCTAGAAAGGATAAACTAAAGATTACAATAAAACTGGTAATCAAGAATGGAACAAACTCCTTGTATGATTTGCTGAGTCGAGTGATGACACTCTGTCTTTAAGACAAGATTGCCCCGTATATCTCCTTTTACGTTATCGGGCAATAGTCTCCCAAGATACAACAACAACTTAACAATTGAGCAAAGGAAACTCAAGTGTTACTCTTGAAGAACTTTGAGTGTAGTAAACTTGCTAGAGAGGAAGAAGAAGATGCTAGAAAATCCTATAGTATTTTTCTAAGTGTTGTGTATTGTTCTACAATTGAGCCAAATGCCTCAATTTATAGTGTAAGGAGATGACCCCTCAACTAGCCAACTAATGGCCTTCAATAATGACACTTATTGAGAGGGGTTACATTCAGCCAAATAATGGCTGAATTCATGTGTCAAGTAATGGAGATTCAATGCTCCAAAACCAGCCCAAAGGTCTGAACTTTCCAACTTCCCGTCGCAGCATTCTGCCTCCGAAGCGCCGCTGCTCTGTGAATTAGCGTCGCGACTCCAGTGACTGGCCACCCAATTAGCGTCACGGCGCTCCGGCTCCGACGGGGCTGCGCCGCGGCCCTTCACGGCGACTTCCGACTCGTTTCATCTTACACTTCTTCCTTCGTTTATCAACGCGGAATACTTTATCATTTGGCCAATAACCGTCCATCATTCTATGTCTCAAACGTATTACATACGTACCAATATCTCTTTCACTAATGAAATTTGCGATACTTGACACTTCGCGTGCACATGTGTGGAAACGACGTTTCCGACGTGCGGGGCCCCAATTGTTTGAGTCATAAATAATGAGATATACTTAATTCCACATTAGTAAATTTTCAACAGTATTCGGTATGGACAAAAATATTTTCCAAATAATGTTTTTCAATTTTTCTCATGTTCATTTGGTTAAAAATTTTGATTTTTTTTTTAGGAAATAAGTTCATCAAAATGAGGAAAATGACTTCCCTAATGAAAGTAGGGTAAACAAGTCTCACAGGTGACATTCAACCAACTACCCCACCAACACCCGACTCACCCCCAACCACCTAACCACCAAACCCCAACCACTCCCACCACCCTATGCACCCCTACATCCACCCTCCCCAAAAAAATTAATTTCTTTTTATTTTCTACATCACTCACACCACCCCCTGCTGTGAACCCCTACCCCCACACCGACCCTCCCCCACCCCGACCATCTCTCCCCTAATTTATTTTTTAAATGTTTTAAATTATGTTTGGTATTCTACACCACCCGCACCGCCACTCTTTCCCCCCTCTCCCCCCATCATTTTTTTAAAATCTTTTCTACTAACCAAACGAACATTTGAAAATAAGTAAGAAGTTCACTTGTTTTCCAAGAACTCATTTTTCAACAAAAAAAAAATTCGTGGAAAAATTTCCTCCATCAGTATGGAGGAAACATTTTCCGAAAATTCTTTTCCAATTTTCTCACGTTCGTTTGGTAAAAAATTTTGGAAAATATTTTCTTTAGGAAAACATGTTTCTTAAAAATGGAAAAAATGACTTTCTTAATTAAAATAGGGAAAATAAGTATACAAGTGACATTTCACCAACCACCCAACTCACCTCAAACCATCAAACAACAACCACTCCCACAACCCCACGCACCACCCGCCACCCGCCACCCCACCCTTTTAAAAAAGTTTTGAAAAGATTGTTTTTTGATTTTCTATGACACCTCACCTAACTCCCCCCGCCCCAATACCCCACCACCACCTCCAATTTTTATCATAAAAAAGTCGTGAAAAGTTTTCTTTTATGATTTTCTACACCCACTTCCATCTCACCCGCACCCTCTACCCCCTCTCAAATTTTCTACTTCATATTTAATTTTAACTTTATAATTTTTTTATAAAAATGAAAAGTTTGCATGGTTAAATTTGGTGTGGGGTGGATGGTGGGGTGAGGGATAGTGGGTGGTGGTGGGGTGGGTAAGGAAATAATTTTTTTATAAAAGTAAATAAAATATATGAAATATAAAATCTGGAAGGCGGTGGGAGGGTTGGATGAAGCGGTGGTGTGGGTTAGGGTGGGTGGTGGTGTGAGGTAGAGGTGGGTGAAGATGAAGTGAGTTCGAGGGTGGGGGTGAGATTTGTTTGGGGTTGGGTGGTGTGGGGTTGGTGGTGGAGGGTGGGATTGATGGGGCTTGCGTGGATATTTTTTGAAAAATATTTTCTACTAACAAACCGAATATAAAAAAATAAATAAGAAATTCACATATTTTTCACTACCTAAACAAATATGAAAAAATAAATAGAAATTTACTTATTTAACATACTTATTTCATATACTAAATGCCACTGGCTAGCACGGGCCCAACTATAGATCAATTGGTTTGTAATTATTCATTTATAATTTTGTTTTTTTATAAGAGATTTTTATTTTCATACATAAAAACTAAAATTAAAATACAAAAGATATGATTTTTTTTTATTCTATTCAATTTGTAAATGATCATGGAAGGCCATTTCCTCCCACATAGGTTAAGTAAATGTGAGAAAATAAAAATAAATTTTTCTAACATAGAGCTAATTCTAGTCTATCATTTTAGATTTTTCCCAAATGCTTAAAATGCTTGAATTAATAATAGATGTTTGAACAATTTTAATCTTAGCTTACATCATTATCCAATCAAATTAATCTTTCATAATTGTCCACATAAAAAATAAATAAAATCTTTAAATATCTATTTCTATATTTAATCTTCAAATTGAAGTATATTTTGATATTTAAAGAGAACTTATCATTTATTTCTATTTATGATAGTCACAATAACTGTATAATAACATAAGTATGTTAATATGCATATTATCAAAGTTGGAGAAATTTTAGTACTCCATCCTTATACAATGATCATACACTACGATAATATTGGTAGCATATTTATATGAGATAAATTTGTCTTATGAGATAATTAGTCTTCGTTCCTTTCTTTCTTTACAACGAACATATTCTTTTCTTTTCATTCACATTCATGTAAATTATCGAGAAAGAAAATTATATTTCAGTTGCCAAAAATTACCAACAAAAAGTACACTTTTAAATGTACACTTCTTAATTAACGTAACAAATTCACATTTAAATAGTCAAATTTATTATATATATTAGCTGCTCTAATTAACAATATTACTCAAGCAACAAATGCAGAGGGCAGAAAATGTATCTTCAAAGGAATAATTACATTTCATAGTTAATTCTAGGATATATTTATCTTTAGTAATTATTATTTAAAAAAATTATAAAATATAACTATAATGTGTATTTGAATTACCTGTCATAACTAAATTATATATTTAAAGTAGAATATTCTATTACAAAAAACTATTGATTCGACAATATCAACGTTATTACAGTACTACGTTATTTCAATGGCGCCTGACAATTGAGATGAAATTTCCCCTTTCCCTTCCCGCAACTCCCACTTTCTTTATCGGCTAACCCTAAATATATTCTCTTCGAATTCACTTGAAATCGTACAATTCCTAATGTATTTCGTACAATAGCTATAGATATTTACTCGAAATCGCAGAATTCTAAGCAGTAGCAGTAGTGTTGTCATCTCCTTTTCGTTGCCCCGCCGTCATCTTATTCTCCGTCTCAAATCTGAATATATTTTTTTCTTCTCAAATTTGGCCGGATTTTAAGTGTATTCATCTTTTTCGTCTGTATTTTATTTCTTGTATTCATATTTGAATGTATTAGTTAATTTTTTGGTGTAAAATCTATTGTTTGTGGGTATATTTTATTTTTTGTATTCAGTAATATTTTTTAAGTTTTAAATGTAAAATTCAGTATTTAGGGTATATTTTATTTTTTGTATTCAATATTTCAGTGTATTCGTTAAATTTTTAGTGTAAAATTCAGTGTTTCTTTATGTAATTTTGCATGTATATTGAAGGGGATTTTTTTCGTATACAAATAAATAAAGTGAATTTTAATACAACTTAATATTTCCTATATTTTTTTGCATTTATGATTTTTGAATACAACTGATTTTAAATATAATAAATTGAATATATTGTAAAAGTAGCTACAAATGAATACAACTAAGTTGAATACATCTGACTTGAATATAACGAAATCTGACTTGAATATACAAAAAATTAGAATATAACCGAATTTTGAACATATTTTACTGTAGCTACGAAATGTGATTATTAAAAGTATAGCTATGCCTAAAAAAACACATTTTCAAATGGGCCCCTCAAGTCTGAAAGCTATATCCTTTCGATAGTCTGAAATGGAGCCCACAGGAATTGTAACTTTTTGGCTGGCATAAAAGTAATTAAACTAAAGTGGGCTGGTTTTCTTGTTCAGCAACGAAAAGGTACGTTCATGCAGCAATATGGTACAATAAATTTTAAGAAGCTAAAGCTACCAAATACCGAAAAGAGCCCTGATTCAGTAAGCCAACATGACGACCTTGAGGTGCTTGAGGGCTCTTCTAAATAATAGGAAAATATGTATTTCATTCTATTTGTATTAAATAAAATATTCAAGTAAGAGTTGATTTTTTTTTGTATTTTAATGAAAATAGATACAAACTAGGTAAAGTTAATTTTATGAAGACTTTTCAAAAGCCTTGCAGCAGTTTTTCTTTGATAAATAGGAATCTAAATCAATTCATTGTACATCAGTTTTAAGAGAAATAATATAGTGCTCCCCCCCCCCCCTTTTTTTTTTTTTGATATATCAATTGTTGTCTTGTATTTTAATTATTATTTCATTACATTTTTCCCTTAAAGATTTCAGTTTATGCTTAATTTTACAAAAGTTTGTTTTTCTAAGTATTTATCTTGAGCTCTCTTAAAATGATAAATCTATTTTCTCATACAACTGAAGACTGTTGGAGTTCTCTTTTCTAATAGTACTTCTGTTTTTCTTTTTCTTCAGTTGTATGCTTAACTTTACAACGACTCAGATTATGTTGAGTATATATAATCAAATATTAAAAGTGTGTTCTATCTAACGGCTTAAGCTTTTAGATCAGATGGTCATACACTCCAATATGGTATTAGAGTAGGTCAAATGTTCTGGGATCGAACCTCGCCGCCATCCATTCTCAAAAAGAATTTTCACGTGGGACGAAATAACTTTTCCACCTATTTTGAGTATCAAAATATGTTGGCCACAAGTAAAATCAACTTGTTTGACAAATTCCATGGACTCCAAAGCAGAAAAGTCTCCTTCTATCAACACTACCACAGGTACTCTCCTTATTCTTTCAGGCATCATCTGCTCTATAGACAAATGAAGAACAATCATTCGTTTCTAGTACTCTTTTTATGCTTCAGTCTCAACATTAGTCTGTGTCTCGGAGGGGACACCATTTCCGCGAATAAACCTCTTTCATTTGGCCAAACAATTGTCTCTTCTGGTGGAAATTTTGAGCTTGGTATCTTCAGACCAGGTAAGTCTGTCAACTTCTACATAGGCATATGGTACAAGAGCGATAATTTTGGGAAAACAGTAGTTTGGGTAGCAAATAGGGATAGATCACTTGGTTCTAGTGCTAACTTGACAATTCTTCAAGGTAACCTGGTGCTTCTCGATAGATTTCAAGGCTTAGTTTGGTCAACACATATTCCTAGGAAGGTAACTCCAAAAAATTCAGTCGTAGCAGTTCTTCGTGATGATGGCAATTTGATACTGAGTGATATGTCAAACTCATCAACACCCTTAATACTTTGGCAAAGTTTTGACTACCCAACAGATACATTTTTGCCTGGTGCTAAGCTTGGATACGACAAACGTACAAAAAGAAAACAGGTTCTGATTTCATGGAAGAATTTGAACGATCCAGCACCAGGATTGTTTTCTCTGGAACTGGACACAAGGCATTCCCAACTTGTTATAAAATGGAATAGGACTACACAGTATTGGGCAAGTGGAACATGGACTGGTGATACATTCAGATTAATGTCTGAAATGAGGTCAGACTACCTAGACAATTACACCTATACCGACAATGAGAATGAGTCATATTTTACATATTCCCTTTATTATAGTGCAATCACATCAAGATTGGTCATGGATGTCTCAGGACAAATTAAGCAACTAACATGGTTTAATAATTCCACTAGTTGGAATCAATTCTGGGCTGCACCAAAAAAACAATGTAATGTTTATGCCAATTGCGGGGCGTTTGGAGTTTGCAACAATGCTAATTTATCATGCAATTGTTTGAGCGGTTTTAAGCCAAGATCAGATAGAGAATGGAATACAAATGATTATTCCGGTGGTTGTGTAAGAGAAGGAAAGCTGCAGTGTAATGCAATTACTGAAGACAATGATAAGTTTTGGATGAGTTCAATTATGAGACTACCTGCTTCTCCAGATACTAATATCACCGTTGGGGCAGCCTCACAGTGTAGATCTACTTGTTTCAGCAATTGCTCTTGCACGGCTTATACTTATGATGGTACCCGTACCTGTTCAATTTGGAACGGGGAACTGTTCAATCTGCAACAACTCAGCAAAATAGAAACAGGAAGAACGATCTTCATCAAAAGTGGCTCACCTGAAGGTTAGAATAGCATAAAATAACTTAGCTCGATTTTTTTTCTTTTCATAATGGTAAAAAGCACTATGTTCTGGAGAGAATTCCTTAATAACATTAGCACTTCACAACAACGATTCTCCTTTTCCTTTCCTGTGTTGAGGAGTTAGTTGAGCAAAAATAAAAATTAAGCTTGAATAATTCTTAAAAAGTGTTAACGATAGGTCCTAAGGTCCACTGGATATTTGCATCAAGTCCTTCTAGATAGATGTTAAATATATCTAACTTGTTTCTGGCTTTCTACTTTCAGCTCAAATTAAAGCTAAGAAATCGATGAAGCTAAAAGCTATCCTTTCATCCATAACAGCTTTGATGTTACTACTCATAGGCAGCTTTAGCTACATTTACTATAGAAGAAGAATGGCAAAAAGAGCAGGTATATGCTGAATGAGTCTTTTCTTTTACTATGGAAGATATTTTCTTTTACGACTTAATTCCAGAGGTCACTTTCCCCCCCCCCCCTCTTCTATTTCAGATAGAAGAAAAGGTACTCAAGGGGCACAAATATCTCACTGGCACAAAGCTGAAGGAGAAGCGAAAGTATTGATGAAAGAAAACAATGATGAAGTTATCGATGTTCCATACTTTCAGTTGGAGACCATTTTGGCAGCTACAGACAACTTCTCAAATGAAAATAAGATCGGACAAGGAGGATTTGGTCCTGTTTACAAGGTTAAATTTTCATTCTTCCACCTCTGCGGACTGGTAAGGCCACATTGACCTATCATAATGAGATGAAAAACTTTTGGCAGGGTATCTTTCCAGGCGGAAAAGAAATTGCAGTGAAAAGGTTATCTAGTCATTCAGGACAAGGCATAGATGAATTTAAGAATGAGGTAACTTTAATTGCAAAACTTCAACACAGAAATCTGGTCAGGCTTTTCGGCTATTGCATCAACGCAAAGGAACAAATTTTACTATACGAATATATGCCAAATAAAAGTTTGGATGCATTCATATTTGGTAAGTTTGTCAAGATTTATTCTCAAGCTCCAATATTATTTACAAGATTTAATCTTGTTAATTGATGTTATCTACTCGTTGTCATGATAATTGTGCAAGATGGAAAACTTTGCAAAATATTGGATTGGAAGAAGCGCTATGACATCATATTAGGCATTGCTCGAGGTCTTGCTTATCTTCACCACGATTCACGATTGCGGATCATTCATAGAGATTTAAAAACTGGCAACATCTTATTAGATGAGGAGATGAATCCCAAGATTTCAGACTTTGGCTTGGCAAGGATTGTTGAAGGAAAAAGTACAGAAGCAAATACAAAGAAAGTAGTGGGCACCTTGTAAGTATAACTGCAGATAATGAGCGTTTTGTTTTTGAAAAATACTAACTATACCTAACACTTTTCCACATGGTGTAATCTAGTGGCTATATGTCTCCTGAATATGCATCAGATGGACTGTTTTCCATCAAGTCAGATGTATTCAGCTTCGGAGTAGTGGTACTTGAGATAATCAGTGGAAGAAAGAACACAGGATTTTACCAATCAGAAGAAGCATTAAACTTGTTAGGTTACGTAAGTGAAGAAACTCAGACCTACATCTTTTATGTCCTTTTTGCTAGTCTTAATATCTAATTGAAAGTTATCATAGGCATGGAGATTGTGGATAGAAGAAAGGGCTATGCAATTAACAGAGAAGTCATTACTTGAATCATGCAATAGAAGTGAAGTATTGAAGTGTATCAATGTCGCACTCTTGTGTGTACAAGAAGATTCAAATGCCCGTCCTAACATGTCCGATGTCATTGTAATGTTGGTACGGGAAGGTATGAGCCTTCCTAAACCTAATCGAGCAGCTTTTGCAAAAAGAACACACATGTCTAGAACATCTTCTTCTCCCTCCAAAGTCTCCAACAATCAACTGACAATTACAGCAGCAGGAGGACGATAGCAACGACGTGAGATCATCTTAATCGGACATTTATATATGATAGAGTTGTAATGTTTTCTTGCAGAAACTAGGTGTTTAAAGTTGGGCCATATTATATTGTTTTATCCTATTTGTCTCATTATGCAAGCTTTCCAAAAGCATAGGTACTTGTTATTTAAAACATATGGCCTTCATGAAAATTCTCAAATCTGAAAATAATCTTATGAATAGTTGTTATATTGTTGTTTGTAGTAACAAGAAATCCCAAATCGATTTCTTTTGATAATACCTGGTTTTACAGCATGATCGGTTGCCTATCTTCATGCACTCTTTTCCTTCCATTTAACTTATAATCTTTAATATCTTGATGTTGAACTTCTGTAGCCATTACTTTGTTATCCTTACACATATGTTACATGCACTTTTCAGATCTTTTTAGCCTCAATTTTATATCCACTCCAGCTCAATATAAATGTGTTTTCGCTTTTATGCTTTAGATCCTTGACAAAACAAACTATTCAAAACGTCAAATTCTATTTGGACATTGTTAGTAATTTTTATTGAATTAGCTATCTATTATTAACCATTAATTGCAGCAATATTCTAAGAAAATATGTATCTTTTTTAAAAAAAAATTCTGGTCAGCCTAAAATTGTTTAGAGAGAAATTCCATGGAAAGAAGACATGAGTGAAAACAAGCAGGTGAAACTTTGACTAGAGGCATCAAATTTGAGTAAATTGAAAAAAGTATAAACAAGTTGGCTTATAATGTTGCAGTGGAAATCTCTTAAGGGGTGGCCAGTCGGCCGGGTTCGAGACGGTCGGGGCGGGTTTGGCGGGATTCGCCGAAGTCCCGTCCCGATCCCGATCCCGTCGGAATCGGGTCGGGCGGGATCGGGTCGTGGCGGTTTTTTTTTTTTTGCACTTAATTTAAAAAATAACATATATAAACAACTCAATAATTGAACAAAATAGTGTAATAAAAACATCCCAAGACTGTTTTTGTGCCTCTTATATTATTTAATAGACATATGATTTTTTTTGTAATACAAATACAATTGTCAAAATTGCAACTTTGTGGTGTTGTTCAAAAGTTGCAAATTACATAGTAAAATTGCAATTAAAAATATTACATTTTGAAAAAAACATGTTTTAGTTTCTTGATAATTTCCTGTGGTTCTTCAGTTGGAATTGGTATTTGTTGGTCAAATTGCTCCACGTCGCTTCCACCACCTTCGGATAAGATTTCGTTGTAGTTTTCATCTTCTTCGTTGATCTCCGGTTGACCGCACCTTCTCCGCTCCGCTCATATCCAATCTCTGAATAATACTGCAATCTCCAAGCTGTCTCCGACTAATGAGTGTATGTGCTCTCCTATTTGATATCTGCCGGCAGATAAAGCGCTTTTAGACGCCGTTGATGACGCTTGAATGTTCAAAACATCTCGGGTTATCATTGAAAGTGTCGGAAAGGTCTTCTCATTCCCCCTCTAGTATTTCAGCAAGTCTTCACGTCCTTCTTCATTGAGAACTGTTTGGTACGGTACAGAACCCTGCAAAACAAAAAGATCAAACTCACTAATTTGGTTAGTAGTGTTACCACCGCACATTCTATTTCTGAGGCTTTCAATACTAGCCACAGAAACAACATGTCTTTTGTGAGGTTGTGTTGAAGAAGAAGAAGATGGTATGGAAGCCGATAGGTTGCTAGCACTTTCTTGTTGGTAAAACCTATATACTTTTTTGCATTCGTCTTCTACGCTAGACAACACTTCTTCTTTAGTTTGTTCAATAGGTGGTGGGTGATTTGGATTTTTGGGACTTGGAGGTGGTAGTACTGCTATACAATCATAAATAGTTTTAATAAGTGATTTAGTACCGTCTATTTTAATAGTCGAATTTAATACAGCACCAATAATATAAATAGTGAGAATAGGAATAAAATATTTTTATTTTGATAAATATTTTTTTAATAGCTGGTTTATCCATATATTCATTAAGCAGTAAAAATATTAGAGCTATATAAAACAACATAGTTGAAATAGTAGGATAATATATACTGGAAAATTCTTTTGTTTCTTGAAAAAATTTCTCTAGAAATACAATAAGTTCGGAAATTTTTCCCCAATCGCTATCTACAACCATACCAGCTGAATTTAATTATGAAAGTTAAAAAATAAAGTTATAGGTTTTCTATAGTCATAAGCAACAAGTAGTTGCTCGTATAAAGAATTTCACCTAGTGGGTACTTCTTCTGGAATTTTTCTATAAGGTAGTTGGCAATCGTGACAAGTTTTTTTATATTCTTTTTTTCGTTGTATTCTATTATTTTTAAAAATAAAGTTTATAGCAAATTGTATTTTACTAAGAATGTCTTCAAAAAGTGATAGATCATCCTTTACAACTAAGTTATATATATGACACGCACATTTTCTATGAAAATGATCTGGAAAAGATGGAGTTAAACTATTTTTAAAATTGTAATAGCATAATTGTTAGAAGAAGCGTTATCTAATGTAATAGTCATAATTTTATCAGTTATTCCGTAATAATCGCACACTTGATAAATATTTTCTGCAATAAAAGTACCAGTGTGCCTATTATCTATATATCTATATGCTAAGATACGTTTCTGCATAGACCATTTATAATCTATCCAATGACAGGTTACCGTTAAATAATCATGGTCGTTAGTACTAAGACCTATATCAGAAGTGATAGCCGCTTTGCCATTAAAATTATATAATGAATAACGTAAATATTGTTGATATTCATGTGCAAATTTAAATACATCTCTCTTAACGGTTGATCTAGGAAAATCGTTAAAAGCGTGATTATACATTTCTCTAATGTAATGAATAAAACCAGGAGATGAAGGAAATGAAAAAGGCAAACCCTCCACAACAACTAATTTTGTTATTGCTTCCCTATCTCTATGTTTATTGTAATTAGGGCCTACAATTCCCCCCGTCGTGGGGTTAATTTGACCATGTACTTGGTCCGGGACAATATGTGAACCTTGTCCCGATGGAGCGGACGTTTGCGTACCCGGTTTTGAAGCCTCGTATTGGGCATATCTGGCTGGATGAGCCCTTGCTACGTGTCTCATTAAACCCCCCCCGTCCCACCGTGACCTTTTTCAATTTTAAATTTTAAAACATTTTTACAAATTTTATATCTAGCTACTTGATTCTCTACGTCTCTATCAAAAAATGTTCATGCATCTGATTTTAATGATCGTTTTGTTGGACCTCGTCTCATACTAGGGGGAATAGGGGGCATTTCAGTTGAAGGTGCACTAGTGGGTGTGTTGTCATCTACATTAGTGGGTATATCATCTAGATCATCGTCTAAATTAAAGTTTTCTTGAGTTTCAGAAAATAGCTCCTCGTCTAAATCTAATGGTATTGTAGGAAAATGTTCAGTATCAACAAAATCATCCTGTGTAGGAATATGATTCTGTCTAGAAATATGATGAGTAGAAGAAATACCCTTGCCCTTGTTGCCCCTACTAGAAGAAGTCTGACCCCTACCCGTAAGCATACGTTTAAATCCTTCCATTATAAATTTGTAATTATACTAATAAATAATTAAAGTAAATAAAATTAAGTGCGCTAAATAAAATAATCAGACAATAATAATTTAATGAAGGAACGAATGTACCAAACGCCGACGTGTAATCGAGAGGTTGAAAATTGAAACTTTGCTCGATGGAAGATCCTCAAGCTAGTTGCCAACTTCACTCCCAAATGAATAAATAAAATTGAATATTTAGTAGACAATGTAGACTTGTAGAGAGATAGATTGAGAGATTTAGAGAGATTGTAGGAAGATTTGTGAGAAAGATGAAGAGAAAATGAGGTATTTATAGTTGAAAAATTGGGTTAAAGTGTAAATATAATAACTTATGTGTTAAAAATAAATATTAAGGGGGTAGGGGGTTGGGGGAGAGGGAGGCCAAAAATAACCGTTGCACAACGTTCAAAATGTAAAATGGTCGTTGGTGCAACTGCTATTTGTGCAAAGGGGGCGTTTCAGGCGGGATCGGGGGCGGGACCGGAACCGGGTCGGGTCTGGCGGGACTGGGGCGGGCCGAGACGAGACCATGTCCCATCCCGGTTCGAGTCCCGATACCACAAATTTTTTTTTAAAAAAAGTCGGGGTCAGGGCGGTATCGGGGCGGGACTGGGCCGACACGGCCACTGGCCAGCCTTATTCTAGTGTGATAGAAACGACTTTACAAGGCTATATTTAAACTGTTCATTTAAGGTAGCTTCACTGATGTACTTCTCAAAGGAACAAATTTACAAGGCTATATACTATTAAATTCATAAGAGAGGCATTGCCACTGGTGTCTTATTGCATAAGTTTTAGTATACTGCTTGCTCTGTTTTAATGCTTTGTGAGGTTTTCGTGTTTAATTGACCTGTAGTGTAAGGTAACTGCTTATAGTAAGCCTAATTTGGCAGCCTAAGAAACAAAGTAATAAGCTGCTGTAATAGGTAAAAGACTGATTCTGACTCCTCTCAATTTCCCCCAAGTTCTTACTTGGATGAGTAACACGTCTCATTTTAGAGTAAATGGCTTAGATATAATTAACTAAAGCAAGATCTTAACCATGGTTAGTACAATAGATATTCCATATGTTAAAGGTTTGACAATTTCACAATTTTCTTCATGACGGTTCGTGGCGCTGGGTGAAGCCAAAATTAACCCCTTCATGGCCTCTTCTGATTTACCACATAGAGTCTCCAACTACATGGACCTTGCAATGTTTACTAAAGTGAACTTGTAAGATTGGTTTGCATCCTTTATTTTTCATTCAACTATCATCTATTCCATCAACATATTATGTAGCCATGGTACAGAAGAAGTATCCATTACTGGTTCAAGCAAGCACACAATCACATATATAGAATGCACCTAAATATACAACCACCCCCTTCCCAATTACAGAAGTTTATATATATCATCTTCAACTACATAATTGTATCGGGTGTAAGGTGCACCCAGGGGAATCAACCAGTTCGGAGGCTCAGAGGATCCGAAGATATGTACCATTGTTTTCCACTCCAACCAACTCTTGTCACGTCTGTCAGTTTCGATCAGAATGTCATAGCGTGCATGGACGTTAGGACGTCAGTAGAGTCACATCATCATAACTTTGGGGCTAAGAAAGTTTAATTTTGACTTATATATGTAAAGCTTAGGAAAGAAGAAGTCATCTGGCTCACTTTGTTACCCTAACATTATTTTTCTCTCTCAAAGCAATATAGAGGGTGTTTGGATTGACTTATTTTAAATGCTTATTGGCTTTTAAGCATTTTTCTAGTTTTTGTAGTGTTTGACAATGAAAAAAGTGCTTAAAAGCCAAAAGTTGTTATTACCAACTTATGACTTTTAGCTTATAAGTTATTTTTTAAAAGTCAATCCAAACACCCTCATACATTGAGATCCATTATCTATTCACTTATTTTTACCCGAATCTTAGCTTGTTCATTACATTTTCTTACTTATCAGCCATACATATTTATTTTTACTACTATAACCAGGCTTTAAAGGGTATCTAGGATCGGATACAACTCACTTATCTTTAAACCCTATAAAAAATCTCTAATTGATTTTTTTGTTAGAATAATTTTTTCTGGAAAACAGTTTGGCACCGTCTGTGGGGATAGAGAGTTATGGTGTTGTCTTGATTCACCCTCCCGAAACTCTCAAACTTACATCGGTACAAAACTATCTCGTTACATAACTCTCGATCATGGCTGAACCAACTAACAACACATCGGAGAGCAGCGTGCCATTTGAAATAAGGGACTCACAAGTGTCACGACCAATAGATCTGCGGAGCTCTAACAGGGAGAATTATCTGGAGTTGAATGCACGAGAGGAAAGGGAAGAGGAAGCAACGCCCCAGGGGAGGTCCCCAACAACCTCCCGAATGAGGAAAATAAATAGAATCATTCGGCAGAAAGCAGGAGATATGACCCAAAGGGCGGTACTCCAAAAAGAGAAAGAGGCTCCTTCATTGGAGGGGATGTTCAAAGAAGAAATATCTCCTTCGGAAATGGATTTGGATGCGGTCTTGGCATCAAACAACACAATGATGGAGCGCATGGAAAAGCTCATAAAATCCCTATCTGGGGTAGCACCAGCTAGTCGTCCATTGAACAACGGGGAGGTTGTCGAAGTGCCTAGGACTTCCATAGTAGTTGTAGGGAAGGCAGAGGCGGAACAAGTCGTGACGGATGCGGACTTGGCAAGGCTTTCTATGCTAGAAAATGAGCTCTATGAGCGAATGAGCCAGATACTAGGTGGCCCTCCTATCTTGAAGGGAGCCGGAGCCAAGAAGTATGGAAACATACCCTACAAGTTGAATGTGGCTCCCAAGTCCATCCCAAAGAAGTTGAAAATACCGGATATACCCAAATATGATGAAACCATGAACCCTGAGGATCACATTGTAACCTTCGAAGCAGACGTCACCAAGCATGACCTAAAGCAGGATGAAATTGAATCAGTCATGCTCAAGAAATTCAGTCAGACGCTCACAAAGAGAGCACTTTCTTGGTATACTCTTTTACCTGAAAATTCTATTGACTCTTTTGTTGCTCTTGCAGATACGTTCGTAAGCCCATGCAGGGGACTGAATGGTCGAAACACACAAAGAAGACGTCTTTACCATAAAGTAAAGAAAAGATGAGTTGCTCCTACAGTTACATGGAACGATTCCAGCGGGAAAGGATGATATTGCCCACTATCCCTTATTGAATGTCAATAACTCAGATGCCTCAAGAAAGTTGAAAGAAAGCTTGAGGGAGTTCCCGGCCAAGTCTTGGAACAAAGTGAACACATGTACACGACTAAAATGAGGATAGAAGATGACCTCAAGTCTGACACCCGGATAGAGGTCAGAGGTGGGCCGCAAGATAACCCCACGAACATTTCCCCATTCAGGCAGCGAGACCCGAGGGGTTGGTATAAGCCATACTCAGCTCGTCCACCTCCGAGGAGCGAGTGTAGGACAAACAGGTCGCGATACGACCAAGGCCAACCCATAAAAGATAGGGAGAGAACATAAAGGAAATCGACAAATGAGTCGGGGCCATTGAGCGTGGAGTCTTACAATTTCAATGTGGAGGTTAGAGAATTGGTCATCACAATGAAAACATGAAGGAATCAAGATTTTCAGTGGCAACACGAACCAACCCAAAAAGCAAGATGTAGAATTTTGGTGTGAGTTTCAAGGGATTTCAGGGCATTCGACCGAAGATTGCAAGCATTTGCGCTATGAGGTAGTAGATCTGTTAAGAAGAGGACACCTGAAGAAATTCTTTAGTAGTCGGTCCAAATATGCTCGACAAAAGGGAACTGGAACTTCATAAGAGCATCCAACACAATTGAGGCATGATCAATATGATCATCGAAGGGGAAATAATAAGAGTGGTGTCTTAGGGGCCGCGAGACGGGGAACCTTCTCCCTCCAGAAAAAGAGAAAGAGATGATCTCGAAGATCCCATTACTTTTAGTGGAACAGAGAGGAAAAGCATCGAGGGCCTATACACCGATACAATGGTAACATCTATCCAAATCTTTAATTTTAACATTAAACGTGTGCATGTCGATCCAGGTAGCATTGTAAATGTAGTGCAGCTCCGCGTACTCAAGGAGATGAAGCTAATAGAATTAGTGATTTCGGTGATCAAGATGTTGACCAGATTCAACCTCTCCACCGAAACAACCTGGGGCCAAATCAAACTAACCACTCATGCAGAGGGGGTCGCTTTGAAGATCTTGTTTGACGTCCTCGATTGAGAAATTCCCTACAACTTGGTGATCGGGAGACTTTGGCTGCAGACCATGAAGGTGATCTGGTATACCTTTCATCAAGTTATGAAGTTCCTAACACCGTGGGGGATCGCTGAAATCCAGGGAGACTCCGAACTCGATCAGGGGAATATGACTGTGGTTTCCATGGAGGATTAACATGCTGAAAGTGACATCTAGCAATTATATGTGTCAGACCCCAATATCAAATCGGCGATCGAATTCAAAAAAGATTAAACAAGAAATCCATCCCCGGAGGAGTCACTGGACCAGATACCAAGGGGATTTGTCGAGCCAGAATAATCGGACGCATAGAGACCGAGGTCCTTGAGTTGATCACTTGTCACCCGAACCTTCTAAAGGAGTAGGTATACTTGGGCTATGGCCTAGATCCCGAGTACTGGTGAAAATTACTTAAATTTCTAACAGATAACATGAATAGCTTCACTTGGTCAGGTTTGGATATTACATGTGTTCCCCCGGAGTTAGTCATTCATAAGCTGAGTGTAAATCTGGATTGTCATCCCATTAAGCAAAAAAAAACATTCGGTGTCAGCTGAACGTAGTCAATTCATCAAAGAGAAAGTGACTTGACTCATCAAATTGGGAGAGGTTCGAGAGGAAAAGTATCCTGATTGGCTGGTCAATGTGGTAGTACTTCCTAAAAAGCTCGATACTTTCCAATATGCTTAGATTTGAAAGACCTGAATAAGGCATGTCTGAGGCATTCATACCCTATGCCTTGACTGGAAAAGGTTGTCAACTATTACACCCCACATTTTCGCGCTCGTATGTGTCGTAAGTAAGGTAACATAAAGCCAGGTGAAGCTAACATACCATTTTTTGGAAGCAAACAAGTTTAAACAAGTGTTATGTTTGTTTCGTAAGAGTTTGGAGTTAAATGGACCAAAGGAATTAAGTTCGTCAAAACTCGGGGAAAGACAGACATAATTTTAGACCTGATTTTTGGCCCAACTTGTCGGGGGTATATCTCCTAGTATATAAAGAATTACGGAGTAAATAACCTATCTAAATTCAAGTTCATGGAGTCTACTTTTCAATGCAACTGATGGTTTGTCAAGATGAGAAATACGATAAAAGTTAAGGACCATACAATATTATACGATCCGTAGAAAAATTATACGGACCGTAAAATAAATTACGGCCCATACTTTCTGGCTATAAAAAAGGGTGGTGCAGGCTGTTTTTTTTTATATATTTATAGGATGCCTTTGACTTGGGACTTCATTTTCACTCTTTGCAGACCCTAAAACATTCCTTAAGCTCTCACAAAGGCATATTAACATCTTAGGTTCAAATCCAAGGCAAAACAAGTTAGTTCAACGTGGTGAAGCCCGTCATCATTGTAGTATCCTCTTTCTCTTTGGGAAGGTGAGTCTTATCATCCTATACCTATCATTATAATTATATGGATGTTTGGAGTAAGCTGTTGAAGAACTTTCGTAAACCAAAATTGTAAACTTTGAAATCGTGGTTGTATAAGTTGTTAGGCTGTTTTACATAGAATATATGATGAAGATGAAAATCAAGACTTATAGTTCTTGTTGTGAATATAAGATGAGTGTGTTTGAAAGGGTGTGGTGTTAATATGCACAAGTTGCCATTGTAAAGGAACCTAAGAACTCTACGTACATAAGTTGTTCGATAAAATGACAATAAAGTTTTCTATATAATATGTGACCGAAATTGATACCAACCCTTTGTATGATATAGATAATCATCTGCAAGAGGTGCAAGGACTTATGGAACCTTGATACCCACAATGACAAGGTATGTAGGGCTTACTTTCTTCTCTTTTATGGCATGATCCCCTCTATAATAATGACTACGAACACGTCCTAGTAAAGATTCTATTCTTATTCGATCAAAAAGACACTTGAGACTATTCCATTCCTTGATTGCGTACATATTCATCCTTTGTTAAGGTTATGTTTCATTTTTGATGTTATTCCCTTTTTAAGGGTAAAGCAAGGGTTAATCGCTTCATGATTAAGAAACTAAGGGTTAGGAGTCTTCTTTCTTATTTATCATAATAAGTAAAAGGGTATATGTGTCCACATAAGGATAGTCGGGGGTGTAACTATCTTACATCACCCCGATGAGTTGATGAGTTCTTCATAGGCTTTGTATGGTCCTTATATGTATATATCATGTAATTTGTTGCCTACAGAGGCCTATGACATTATATGCGCGGCTATACGGATATGATACAGATGATATTGCCCACAGAGGCATACGACGTTAAATACACGATTTATTATATATAGAGCATTGCCCACAGAGACCTATGACGTTATATACGCGATCGAATGTTTATATATACATGCAGATTGGTCTAGTGTGACACTTATGAGTTTTAGGTGGTATTTCTTATCTCCTTGATTTGTTGTTGCTTTATTTACAATCGATTCTGCCCTACATATTCAGTACGTCTTTCGTTTGGATGTCCCTTCTAGGACACGGTGTTCATGCCCATAGGTACAGATAGGCAGGGCAGTATTTCTCCTCAGTAGGTTGCCTGTTTCAAGAGTGATTGTCACACTCCCCTCTTTTAGAATTGCTATACATGAGTCGATATGTACTATTGTACATAGTCTTAGTGTTTTAGGTATGGCGGGGCCCTGTCCTGACATGTTTATGTATTATAGCACTCTTAGAGGCTTGCAGACTAGTGTACAGTATGTATATGAATGTCGTGGCTTTGTCTGCCCCTTTTGTTAGTTGGAGTACTCTTCTTGTCTACCTTGGTTATATGTATATACTGTGTTGAGACTCTTCTGGTTGGAAGTTGTCATATATTCGTGTCTTATTAAGGTTATATGGAGGCATTTTCGGCCCAGGTTTCGTATAACATGTTCTAGATACTACAGTGGTTCACTCAGGCCCTTAGGTGCTGGGTGTCGGCCACTCCCCCAAGGTTGGGGTGTGACATTGATGTAGTTGCCAGACATGAATTACTCAGTTTCCTGGATGTTTCTCAGGGTTCGACCAAATACGGTTGGACCTGGCGGACCAGGAAAATACTTCATTCATCACGGAGCATGGAACCTACTATTATAATGTCATGCCTTTTTGGCTTGAAGAATGCATGGAACACCTTCCACCAATTGACCAACCAGATGTTCCAATATCAGTCGGGTCAGATTGTGGAGGTTTATTTAGATGACATAATTGTTAAGTCCCTGAAAATAGAGGAACACGTAAGAAAATTGTAGGAAACATTTGAGATTCTTCGCAAATACAATCTTAAGTTTAACCCGGAGAAATGCATCTTCGGAGTAGGCTTGGGGAAATTCTTGGGGTTCGTAGTATCAAACAGAGGTATCGAGGCCAGTCCGGATCATATCCGAGCGATTGAACAAATACCGGACATGCTTAATAATGCGAGAGAGGTACAACAACTATCTGGGAGAATAACCTCACTAGAAAGGTTTATATCAAGATCGTCCAAGCGATGCCAAAAATTCTTCACCGTGCTAAAGAGGAAAAAAGACTCCGAGTGTACCCCAGAATGTCAACAGGCGCTGAAGAGGTACTTATCAAATCCACCATTGCTCACGAGGCTAGAGGCATGAGAGCCCCTGTTCATTTATTTGGCGGTCTCCGAGACTGCGATAAGTGTTATTCTGGTCCGAGAGGAAAAAAGTACGCAATCACCTATCTATTATACTACTAGGGATGACAGGTGAGTATAATTTTGCGGATTCCGTACCGCACCCGCACCAGTTGGAGCGGGTATGGGTATAACTTTAGCGGATAGTAGACGGGTATGGGTATTAAAAATGTACCCATCACGGGTAGGCGGGTAGGCGGTGGATTTGCAGTCATACCCGTCCCGCATCCAACTGCCTACTCGCCCGCCTACCCACCCTCCCCAAGCCCAAAATATTAGCAGCCCATAAGTCGTGCCTTCAGCCCATAAGTCACGACAAGTCTCTCATTCTCCAACAAAACTCAAAACTCTACGCCTCTTCAGTCCTTCACGCCGTCTCTCCTCCATCTCTCATTCTCGACGTCTCTGCTTCTTTCTTTAAAGGAAAAATCACAAACTTTTTTCACGAACCACCTCGACGTCTCTGCCTTTTCTTTAAATGAGATGCTGATCGGGAAATATTGATGTCTTTACTTTGTGCTTTAGGGTTGTCTTGGTGAGGTCAATTTTTGTGCATTTGTTAAGTTTTACCTATTGGGTTTGTGGAGTTCAATTGAAAAAGTTGAAAAACTTTAGCTTATATAGCTGAAATAATATATGAGTTTTGTCTACATTTGTAATTAATAGCTATTTGGGTGGATAATTTTTTAGTTTTCTTGGAAAATTTGTTTTCTTGATTCTTTGTTGTAAGGGGGAAGAGGTGAAAAAATGGGAATTCTAATGGTGAAAAAATCCAGAATTTTCCTCCCTCTCCCTAAGAAAATGAGATTGTGACAGTATTGATTCTTGACTCAAAATTTTGGGATAATTTTTGGAATTTGAAATTTTGGGATCATGTTGATCAATAATTGATCACAAATGAATTGATTACAAAATATGGCAGACGGGTACATGCGGGTATTGGCGGGTGACGGATATCCACTTGGGTGGTGGAGCGGGTGTGGATTTAGGAATATACCCGCCTAGGCGGGTATGGATGTTGAAAATTGTACCCGACACGGGTGGCGGGTATAAAATTTGCTGGCGGGTACGGGTGCGGGGAAGGGGGTACCTGCACCCGCCCCACCCAATTGCCATCCCTGTATACTAGCAAGGCCCTGTCTGAGACCGAAATCTGGTACCCCTATCTTGAAAAACTGGCGCTGGCTCTAGTACTGGTGCCCCAAAAATTAAGGCAATACTTTCAATGCCACCCCATATGTGTAATAACAACTTTCCCCCTAAGGAACATCTTGCACAAACCCAAACTTTCAGGCATGTTAGCAAATGGGACAATCAAAATATGCTGGTACGATATTACTTATCGACCTCAGACTGCCATCAAGTCACAAGCCTTGGCAGACTTCGTGGCTGACTACAATCGGGGTATGATGCCCCGTGCCCAAAAAGAAGCAGTCTGAGAATCTAAGATCGTATCCGGGGAATAGGTCCTGTATACTGACAGGGTCACAAATGTGAAGCACACCGGGTTGGGGATTGTCTTGGTTTCCCCGTCGGGGATGACAATCTGGCAAGCTATTAAATGTATGCCTTTGACTAACAATGAGGCCAAGTACGAGGCTGTAATTGAAGGTTTAGAATTAGCTCGAGGGCTCGGAGTTGAGAATATAGAACTAAAGAGCGACTCTCAGCTAGTCATTAATCAGATCCTCTGCAAATACAATACCAAAGATAGTCGGATGCAGAAGTATTTAAATTAAGTCATGACATTATTGGCTTGCTTCAGACAATGGAAGGTCACGCAGATTCCTCGAGATGTGAACATTGAAGCGGATGCTCTGGCTAATTTGGGTTCTTTATTTGGGATAACAAGGGGGATCAAAATCCATAGTCCACCTCCTGCATTCCATCCTGGACCCCAGCTTGCACGAAGTAAATTCTACTAGTTTGACACGGGACTGGCGGAACGACATCGTTAATTATTTGCAGAACGAGACTCTTCTTGAAGACAGCAGAGCTGCGTGAGCCTTAAGAATTAAAGTTGCACGATACTGCATGCATGATGGAGATTTGTATAGAAGATCTTACCTCGGTCCCCTAGCTAAGTGCTTAGGACCAACAGAAGCCAAGTACGTGATGAGGGAAATACATGAAGGTAGCTGCGGAAACCATTCCGAGTATGACTCGCTAGTTAGAAAGATAATAAGGGTCGGATACTATTGGTCTCGAATGGAGGAGGATGCCAAAGCCTATGTTCAAAAGAGCGAAAAGTGTCAACATCACTCCCCCATGATACATCAGCCCGCCGAACTACTCTACTCGATAGTGGCCCCGTGGCCATTCCTAAAATGGGGAATGGATATTGTGGGACCACTATTGGGAGTTGTGGAAAAGGTGAGGTTCCTTTTGGTCTTAATAGACTATTTCTCAAAATGGGTGGAGGCTAAAGCATACCGGAAGATCCGGGAAAATGAGGTAATAAACTTCATCTAGGATCACATCATATGTAGATTCAGGGTAATAAAGGAGATAGCCTGCGATAATGGTTGACAGTTCATAGGGGAAAATGTTATCAAGTTTTTTGAAGGGCTGAAAATTAAGAGAATTACTTCCTCACCGTATCACCCGTGCGCAAACGGGCAAGCTGAGTCAACCAACAAAACACAGATCCAAAACATCAACAAAAAGTTATAAGACGCCAAAGGGAAATAGCCAGAAGAATTATCAGGAGTCTTGTGGGCTTACAGAACTACGACCAAGACAAGCACCGGAGAAACCACATTTTCCCTAGTATACGGAGCTAAGGCTTTAATACATTTGGAGATCGGTGAACCTAGCCACAGAGGAGTCCAATAATGAAGTAATGGTAGTAGGGCTGGAGCTGTTGGAAGAGCACATGGAGCAAGCCCTCATACGACTGGTTGCACAAAAACAAAAGGTCGAAAGGTATTTCAACAGAAAAACAAACTTAAGGCATTTCAAGATTGGAGATTACGTCCTCCGAAAGGTTACGCTTGCAACTCGGGATGCCCGTGCAGGAAAGTTGGGGGCTAACTAGGAGGGTTCATACCAAGTAGTGGGGATCACAAGCAAGGGATCCTAGTGGATCGAGGACTAACAAGGAAAAGAGCTACATAATAGTTGGAGTGTCTAACACTTGAAGCAATTTTACCTCTAAAAGGGTAACATGTATTATCATATTTCTGCATCATCTACCTTTCATTAACTTACTTTCTCTCCCTGATAGGGACTGCCCTGGAAAAGCAATATCTTGGGGGTAAACCAAAGATATGTGTCGCACTCTTTACCTTGACCAAGGTTTTGTCCAAAATGGATTTTCCTAGCAAGTTTTTAAACGAGGCAACAATCCAAAAGCATATCAAATCCTACAAATGTCATTCCATAAGGTTATAGCCCGACATTAGTCTCATCGGGACCTCACATCCGAGTGCTAGGGGGAGAAGAGTGAGTCCGTACAAAATAATGAGGTTTTCAAAAACTGGATCTTCTTAAGGACGTACTCATACAGACTGGGACTCCTAGTAGTCAGTGCACTCACCTGGTTCCCTCTTGTAAAAAACCCAAAAGGGATTACGTATTAACAGGATGAGTCATCCTTCAAAATTACAAATATAAAATAAGAACCTTCACTTATTCTTCGACTATTTCTAGCAAGGCATCCTTTGCTTGTTATTAAAAAAAGTCTGAGGCAAAACCAGACTCGGAAGCCACATGGCTCTGCCAAACCGCTTCTAACACACAACACAACCTTAGAGCCTCTGAGCGTGCAGCGTGCAGGTTCCATGAACCTTTGTGCCATTAAATGAGGTCGAGACGTCCTCCTCATCAACATCGAAATCAAAGGTCCCTCCTTTATTGCGAATTGGATGTTTAATTCCTAATATCTCAAAAGTGTTTACGGAAGTGGCATACCCGGATTGGGTCATAAACACCGAATACTCGAATATGAACATAGTTCTGGTAGACTGGCATAACGGTCATGCCATGACGGTTAAGTGTTAAATAAAAATCCAACGGGTTATTTATGACCGCAATTATTGCAAAAACAAAGCGTATGTCAAAGCGTAGAAATAAAAAGTCAAGGTTAGAAACAAATTGGTAAATACTATTAAACCAGAAGCGGAGAGATCACAAAGGCTCATATGAAATCATTATAAGGGCACACATGTCCTAGAGATCCGAAATAAAATAGCGCGGAGGCTTAAAATAAGAAAAATCAAAAGGACATATGCCCTAAATATCTGACAAACAAAAATGACACGTAGGCCGAAACAAAAAACATCCATAAATGGCACGCAAGCCCGCAACAAATCAACATAGATAAGTAGGGGGAGAACATCTTCTTCATCCGAAGAGTTGGTAAAGGCATCAGAAGAGGGAGGCTTCTCGTCATGGAAATTATTCATATCTATCTTGGCAGCACCCAAGTCTACCTCTACATCTATCAAAGCTAAGGGGACATTGATCTGTCCATCATTCATATATTGTAGAACCTTGTGGCGGGTGTGGAGAACAATATAATCCTAAAGTAATGTGGCCCTACGCTGGTCAACTACTCAGTGAAGCCCCAGGTATTGGTTGCGAGATATGAGTCGGGTGCGAGAATCCTCCAGTGCTTGCACCCGTCCCCAGGCAATATCACAATCAGCTTCCACCCGGGCTAGCCTCTTCTGCAACAGTTGGTGAGTTGTAGTCATATGCCAGAAAGTGTCTTCCCTAGCTGCCAAAGCCTGCTTGGCCTCCTCCCATTACCATCCTAAAGTGGCCCTCAAGGCCTGATGATCTCGGTTCTCTGATCGGAGTGTGGAGAGGTTATCTCAAAAGTCCTAGTTCTTAGCTCCCAACCTCTCTACCTCGCGGAATGAAGATAGATGCATGCTCCTAACCAACTCAATAGCGGAGGAAGCGGCATCATGACCCTGAGAAAGAAGGAAATAAAATAAGCAGTCTTAGTACGTACTCTCACTCCGAAGAATCAACTATAACAAGAAAAATAAAGTACGGCTTACCTGGAGGAAAATATCTGCCAAGTGGAACAGGGAAACTTCCAGGCCAAGGTTGGGGCTACTAGCATGTGGCGACAGAACTAAAGGGCTTGCGCCTGTATTACAAAGTGAAGCCTCGCCACTACCTACGCCGTTGGGCTGGTCCTCACTACCTCCCGAGGAAGCCGACACCAGAAGGCCTTCCAGACCCATAACATCTTTAGTAGAAGGGACCCTCGTCTCCCTAGACTCAGCAGCCCCTCCATTATCGATAGAAGGGACCCTTGTCTCCCCAGACTCGGTAGCTGTTGAATCAGCAATGTATTTTGAGGCGATAGTCGATCCTCCCAGATTAGGAAGCATCAACATCATTTGGGGGCTAATATGCTCAAATTACACCTATTAAATGGCGTAAAGCAGACACTGTCAAATATAGTAACTCAACTGGGTTGAGTTCGAATTCCATAGGAAATATGATTTGAACATATTACTTTATGTAGTGTGATGCTTGACTCTAGTCGTAATCCTATTCCTATAACGAGTGATAGAAATTAATACTAGAACTATTTTGATAAAGTAATTAGCTATGATGATTTAAGATTGATAAATTATAGAGAGAAACTAAGGTTGTGTCCTTGTTTATGATAGAGTGTAATGATATAGGTGTTAATATGATATATTCCTAATGAGTTATTGCATGGTTGCACTTAATATTTTAATGACTCTCTAATATTTCCCAACAGTTAGAGAGTATCTCCTCTTTATGATTTTCCCAAATAAAAAAGAGTTAATTTGAAAAACGATTAGTTATGCCAAGTAAACTCTTTTTATCCCTAAGTGAGTTTATTAAACGAGGGTTAGCGCCTCGAGTTCTTGCTATGTATTTCTACTGAATCCTAGCTTACTTTTACAAGTAAAGAAATGGTTTATGGCCTAGGTTAGTGTTTGCAACCACCAACCAACTTTAAAGCACAAGAAATAAATAGAAACTGACAACCCATTATACATTTATTCAATGTTAAACATCCATTTACATAACATCCATCATTTGGTCCATAACCTTAGTATTAAACTTAGCTACTCATAATGTTTGATACAAAAGAAAGAAATAAAGAAAACATTAAAGCTTACAATGAATGGAAGATGATAAAAGTGAAGGATTATTCTTCTCAAAAGCCTAAAAATGGTGTCTTCAATGCTCTTACCATATGGGACCAAAATCTGAACATGAATGACCCACCAAAACCTTACACAATCTATTTATAGAGTCAAAAAATGCGGAATACAATTCAGAAAAAATTGTCCCTGACTGCCTATTATGCATCGTATATGCCACCACATATGGTGATAGGTGACACACTTTCACTGTTTCAGCCGCATAACTTGGGCTAATCTGCGGTATTGGAGGGTAAATTTTGCACCGTATACTGCAATATGCGTCGCATATGGTCTCATATTTCCCATGTCAAATAATTGTAACTCCTGCTTTGATTTGCGCTATCATCTACGGCCACATTTATCCATATGCAATGCATTTTACCTTTTCAACTTCATTTCATCACTCTTTCCTTGTCTTTGACAGTTTCATTTGATTTCCACTAAAAACAAAAAATAACTAAGAAACGACAAGTAATGTGCTTAAAAACAATAAAAACTTATGGTAAAAGATATCAAATGTGTCATAATTTCATGGCACATCAACACCTTAAAACACCATACATGCCGTAAGTTAATCAAGCCACTACCATATATTAATAACACTCTATTTTATCTAGACACAACCTAAACATGTCAGGTTCAACATAAATACATGCTTCTGGGAAAAGAACCATGGCAAAGAAAAGCTAAGAGCAACAAAAATATCAGTCATACATACATATCCAAAAATATCAAGCTCCGACATCTAGATACCCCACCCCAACCAAATAATCATGTATTGTCCCCAATGCAATATACCATCAAAATATGGAGGATATGAGCTTTCTGAGGCGCACTAGTCTATCTGGACCGCTTGGACCTCAAAATTGGGAGTGGTAGCATCTGGTTCGGTGGTAGTCGCTACATGGGTGGTGTTCATGTCTGCGAGTGGTGAAGTAGACTCATGAACTGCTACATCTGCCGCTTCTGGAGTGATAGAAGGATTGGGAATTCCTGACCCGCTATCTTGTGAAACCGAATCAACTGCAACAGTTGTGCTCTCCTGTGGAGAAGACAGGGCCTGCTGCTGGTCAGTAGTGCCTTGTGAGCTCTATATGACACCCCTATGCTTATCAACAATATCCTTAATAAACTGGATTGTAGAAAGATGGATCTGTACATGCTCGGGAAGCTCTGCAAGCACCCTCTCACTTGCCTCATTCTTAACAACTTTCCATCTAATAGCCTATAGCTTCCTCTCGCTCTTCATCGGTCTCTGAATCATCATCTTTCTTCTTAGACCCCGACCTACAGACTCACTACTTTCTTCAACCAGCTGAATCATATTCCCCGTAGGGGGTACTGGAACATCAAATATGCTCAAATCAGGCTTGTGCATATGAACATCTGCTTTAACCTTGGCTAACTCAGCCCGAAGGTTCGCAATCTCCTTATATTTATTCTTCTCCTCAAAATGGTCAACCCGTGCTTCGATCTTTGTTATAGATAAGAGGATGGGTGAAACAACCTTTATAATTGCCTTTAGGATACTGTCAGCATCTGATTGTTGAGAGAAGTGACATTAGACATTTGGAGCAATCGCTCTCGAGTAAGGATCTGATCTGGCCCTGAAGTAGGAGTTGGTGCAGCAGAGGTAGACGGGACTTTTGAAGGTGCTAGAGTGGGAGTGGGAACGACCAGCTCACTATCAGTGTGAGCCACAAACTCAAGGACTGCTTCCCATTCTTTCTTCGAAGCTCAGCCAACTTAGCTTCATCTTCTATGGACTACCTCTGTGCGGTAGGCATCCCTTGATCAGATGTTGACTTATTCTTGGGCCCTTGTGGATCCCTCGCCCAAGATGACTCCGCACTCTTTTTGTTACCATATTTTCTAGCAGCTCGGGGATGCGAGGTTCGGCGAGAACTCACGCTGCAATGAACAATTCATCAATAACATGAAGATAATATATTTTTTTGATTTTGTATTTATCAAATGAGAAAACAAAGACAAATAAAATAAAGAAGAAGAAAAACCAACAAACAAAGAAATGCAAAGATAACATGGAGTTTGCATCGCATACGCAGCCGCATAAGGCTATATGCATCGCAGAAGCGGCTGCACATCAGCTTTAATTTTACAAATTTAATTGTTAGGATATGTGACAGTAAATACGGCCGCATAAAAGGATATATGTAGCATAATGTGGCCGCATGAGAGGATCTGCGTAGCATAAGGGGATATGCGTCGCAGAAGGGGTTGCATATCACCCTTGAACAAATTGTTAACACTGTTATGAAATGTGTTGGAAAATGTGACCGTATGTGGGTTACGCATCTCAATTTTTCTAGAAAACACACAACTTTCAAGAAAACACATCACATACTTTTAAGGCTACTCAGACTTCACCCTATTAACAAATCCTCGATTATCAAGACCTCACTCAAACAATCAGTGGTGTTTGTTAAAAGTGATGAATCAGTGGTGTGTTGGTGTATGAAAGGAGAGTGCGATGGGTATGGAGTGTGTGTGGTACTGATCTGTTCAATTTTCAAGATTGAAATTGGCATTTAAAAAGGTACGGGTCCGATTGTGACCCGCTTACTCGATTAATTAAAAAGTGAAATGCAATGCAGAACTGACCGCATAAGTCATTCTATGTTGCATATCAGCATGAAGACTTACAGGCACTCTATTTCATTATGCATTTGATTCTGCGCTCGTATGCGTAAATGCGGCACAAATCATGCTTACCTGAAGCATTTGCAATTTTGTCTCTTATTCTCCCATGTCAACTTATTGCATCCAATTTCCCTACACTTCTTGCATTCCTACACAAAAACAAACGTTAAAAATAACAAAATAAAATGAAAACGCTTGGGTTGCCTCTCAAGAAGCACTCAATTTAACGTCGCGGCATGACAATGTTACCCTACCATATCGAGTCGGGTATGGGTCCGTCTTTGAGACAGAATTTATCAATAATTTGATCTCTATCAACTACACCATGGTAGTGCTTCACCCTTTGGCCATTCACTTCAATATTGAATTAAAAAATATAACCAAATCACCAACTTGGAAATCTCGCTTCAAAATCTTTTTGTCGTGATAGTGCTTCATCATTTCCTTATAAAGTGCCGCACTTTTATATGCGTGCAATCAAAACTCATCTAACTCGTTGAGTTGAGAAATCCAACTTTGTAGACTTGCTCTGATCAAGATTGAACTTCTTCAACCCCCATATGGATTTGTGCTCTAATTCCACTGGCAAATGACAAGCCTTACCAAAAATAAATCGGTAAGGTGAAGTCCCAATAGGAGTTTTGAATGTCGTTCTGATGTGCCCAAAGAGCGTCATCTAGCTTTTGAGACTAGTCGGTCTAATTTGTATTAACTATTTTGCTAAGATGTTCTTTATCGCACGATTATAGACCTTCACTTGGTCACTTGTCTATGGATGATATGGAGTGGCTACCTTGTGCTTAACACCATACTTTCCCAACAGTCCTGCAAAGGCGTTGTTGTAAAAATGGGAACCACCATCACTAATAATTGCCTCTCGAGGTGCCAAAACAGGTAAATATGTTTTTCTTCAAGAAGTTTGTGACACTTCTAGCCTCATTGTTGGGCAAAGCGACTGCTTCCACCCATTTGGAGACATATTCGACGACCATCAAGATGTATTTCATGTCATACGAGCTTACAAAAGGGCCCATGAAATTAATCCCCCAAACATCAAAAAAGCTCCACCTCCAACAAAAAATTCAAAGGCATCTCATCTCTTTTTGCAATAGTCCCTTGTCGTTGACATTGATGACAAGATATTTCCATCAAGTTGGCATCATGATAGATGGTGGGCCAATAACAGCCACACTCAAGCACTTTTGTCGCTACTCGATTTCCACTATGATGACCTCTGACTTGAGAGTCATAACAAGCCTTTAAAATGGTCATAACTTCGGTTTTGAGAACACAATGCCTAATGATGTTGTCGGTGCATGTTCGGAACAGTTAAGGATCATCCCAATAGTAGTGACGAAAATCCCTCAAAAATGTTTTTTTGATATGCTTTTATTTCCTCAGGAATAAGTCCGGTAACTAAGAATTTAGCAATGTCGACATACCAAGGTGCTATCTCAAAAGATAAGGCTAATAGTCACTCATCCAGGAAGACATCATCAATTCCAAGCTTTTCCTTTGGTCTCCCAGCTTCTCAAGCCTAGAAAGATGATTCGCCACTTGATTCCCCGATCCTTGACTTCAAAGTTACATTATTGCAACAAGAGAACCCATCTCAACCTCGGTTTGGCATATTTGTTATCCCTCAAGTATAGCAAGGCAACATGATCGGTGTACACTACCACTTTTGATCCTAATAAATAGACCTGAAATTTCTAAAAGGTATACACAATGGCAAGCAATTCTTGTTTCATCACTGTATAGTTTATTTGGGCGTCATTGAGAGTCTTGGTAGAATAATAAATTGGGTGCATGATCTTGTTGTACCTTTGACCAAGCACTACCCTAATAGCAAATCTGCTAGCATCGCACATGAGCTCAATAGGTAGTGACTAATCAAGAGAGATAATGACATGAGTTGAAGTGAGTCTTTCCTTCCATTCTTCGAATGCCTTAAGGCACTTCTCATCAAACACAAATTTAGCCTCTTTTACAAGAAGCTTGCACATAGGATTTGCGATCTTGGAGAAGTCCTTGATGAATCACCAGTAGAACCCAGCATGTCCTAAGAAGCTCCGAACTCCTTTGATAGAAAATAAGTGGAGGAAGCTTGGCAATGATATCCAATTTTGCTTTATCAACTTCAATTCCCTTTTCTGAAATTTTGTGGCCAAAGATGATCCCTTCCTTTCCTGTGAAATGGCATTTTTTCCAATTTAGCACAAGATTTGTATCTTCACTTTGCTTGAGCACTTGACCAAGATGATTAAGACACTCATCAAAAGAGTCACCAACAAGCGAGAAGTCATCCATGAAAACCTCCAAGAAATTTTCAATCATATCGAAAAAAGATAAACATCATACACCTTTGAAATGTAGCCGGATCATTGCATAGCCCAAACATCATTCGACTAAAAGTAAAACTCCCATAAGGACAAGTGAATGTTGTCTTTTTTTGTCTTCTAAGAAAATATTGATTTGGTTGTAACCGGAGTAGCCATCCAAGAAATAATAGTAAGACCTTCCCACTAGCTGATCAAGAATTTAATCAATAAAAGGCATAGGGAAATGGTCCTTTCAAGTAGTGGTGTTGAGTTTTCGATAATTCATACATACTCTCCACCCGGTGACAGTGCTCATAGGAATGAGGTCGTTCTTATCATTAGGCAGAACCGTCATACCGCCTTTTTTAGAAACACATTGGACCGGACTTACCCATGAGTTATTCGCAATGGGGTATACAACCTCGGCATCCAACCATTTTATGATCTCCTTCTTCACGACCTCTTGCATTGACAGATTCAATCTTTTTTTATGCTCCAGACTGGTGAACTATCTTCTTCAAGTTGAATCTTATGTTCAAAAATACCGGAAGTGCGATGAAAGTTGCTTGAGTTCAAGTTTTGGCGGCTCCATGATCGATGGCTTAGCCAGAGGAGTCGCCCGATTCTCTATATCAAGAGAAAGTTTCTTCGGTTGGTAAGAGTAATATCCCAACCCTTCAAGTGAATTTAAATTCTCAACGTATCCCTCCATATCTTCACCATCAAAATTTACTAAGATAGCCGCTAGTGCTTCCCCAAGACAATCTTCTTTCATTTTGAATTCCACAGCTTCTTCAACCACATCTACCACATCAAGCACCGATATGCTTTCATAAGCACTTGGAAATTTCATTCATTTGCTTGCTTGAAAAGTGATTTCTTCATCATTCACCCAAAACTTGATCTCATTCTTTTTGAAATCCTTAAGAGCCCTTCTGGTAGAAAGGAATGGTCTCCCTAATAAAATAGGAATCTCTTTATCAACCACACAATCAAGGATGACAAAATCCACAGAGAGGAAGAACTCACCCACTTTGACAAGAACACCATCAACAATACCAACCGGTCTTTTTATCATCCGATCGGCCATTTGTAATCGCATACTAGTGGATCTAGGCATTCCCAATCCCGATTGCTTGTAAATTGAAGGGGGACATTAGATTTATGCTAGCACCATTGTCACAAAGAGCTCTTGCAAAATCTTGTTGCCCAATCGTACATGGAATGGTGAAAGCATCTGAATCTTCTTTCTTTTGGACGGGTGTGGTGGATCTAATATAACTAATACGATAAGTGACACTCACCGTATCATGCTTTATTGGCTTCCTTTTAGTGATCAAATCCTTTAAGGACTTTGAAAAACCCAGTATTTCTTGAAAAACATCAAGGAATGGGATGTTCATTGATAATTGCTTCAATTGGTCATAAAAGCTTTGACACTTGTCATCTTCGATCTTTTTCACCAACCTTTGAGGGAAGGAATGTGAAGATTTAAAAAGTTGAGTAAGGGGCCTAAGTGCCCCCGTCACCTTACCTTTGCCGGTGTCATTGCTCACCTATTGAGCCTTTGAATTATCTGGGATATTATCAACTTCAACAACAATTGACACTTCAACTCGTGCTTCTTCAACAATAATTGGCACTTTAACTTGTGCCTCTTCTTCTTTCTCAATCGGACCCTCTTCTACCTCTTTCTCATTTTAATTTTAAAGTAGTTTCCCACTTTGCGTTGTGATAGCCATACAATAAGATGAAGAGCCATCCCCGGTACTCTTTGGATTCAGAAGCATATTGCTAGGAAGATGTCCTTTTGTTGAGGGTTTTGTTCTCGAGATAGATCACTCATTTAAGATTCTAGCTTTTGAATAGATGTGGTATGGCAGCCCACTACCTCATTTAAGTTATTCATTGAAGATTCGGACTTCTCTTGATTTTCCAATACTCTCTCAAGCATACTCCCCAATATAGAATTCCCTTGATTATTAGAAGAACTCTCTCGCAATTGTTGAGAATTAGATGATTGGCCCTTTGGTGGAACATAAGGATTTGAACTTCGATTTCTGAAGTTATTGTTGTTGTTGTAATTCCCTTGGTTTGAAATACCATGGTCATTTCTCCCATAATGGTTTCCTTGACCTTGCAGTTGAGGTTTCCATTGATTCTGATAACCCAACTCGTTCGTAGTTTTGCGTTTGATAACCACCTTGAGAATTGCTGACATAATTTGCCTCCTCATATTGCGTCGGAACCCTATGAGGTAGTGGAGGTGATTCTTCTACCACATTCACCTTCTTCGTTTCATTCTCCGTGATCTTTTTGGTAAGCAAGCTTATGTTGGTGGCGAGCTTGGCAATTGTTTCATCCCGATCTTGGTTCTACTTCATTAAAGTGTTTAATAAAGGAGTCCCATAGGTCACACCATTCGAACCTCCTGAATGTTATGCATGATTATAAGTGGCAAGTTTGTCGAGAAGTTGAGTGATTCGATCAAAGGTCTTGTCCATGAAACACCCACTTGCCGTATTGCTGGCAACCGATTGAGTCATGAGCTCCAACCCCGTGTAGAACTTCTCCATCAAGATATTCTTAGGAAATCCATGATTTGGGCACTGTTGCAAATAAAGCTTAAATCGGTCTCATACTTCATATAGTTGCTCCCCTTGAAGTTGCTTGAAATAGAAAATCTAGTCTCTAATTTTAGTCTTTTTGCTTGGAGGAAACCACTTCTAGAGGAAGACACTCACTAACTCGATCCACGTGTATATGGAATTCGGAGGCAAATTCTGATAACAAGTTCTTGCTTCACCGGCTAGAGAATATTTGAAAACTTTCAACCAGATAACATCCACGGAAACATTGTTCTGCTTGTGCATTTGACACATACCAATAAAGTTCTTGAGATGTGTTGTGAGAATCATCATCGGTAGAATTTTGAAAATAACCCTCCTACTTTAGCATCATCGCTATTATCAATTTTGAATTGGCTGCATCAACTCTTGGAGGAACATTGGCATTTGCATAGTCAATATCTTGTTCAATATCCGCAAATACATTCTCCCCCTCATTTTCCTCATCCAATGGGTCCTGGTGTGTTAGAGTAGCACCTCGCCCGCCTCATGTAGCCATAATCATCTGGCTCACAAAGAAAAGCAAAAAATGTGTGATGGAATAGAAAAGACTTAAAGTAAATAGTAATTTCAAAACCATATTCCCCGGCAACGGCGCCAAAATTTAATACTCTCTAATTACACCTATTAAATGGCGTAAAACGGACGTTGTCAAATATAGTAATTCAACTAGGTTGGGGTCGAATTCCTCAGGGAATATGATATGAAAAGATTACTTTACGAAGTGTGATGCTTGACTCTTGTCGTAATCCTATTCCTATAACGGGTGATGGAAATTGATACTATAACTATTTTGATAAAGTAATTAGCTATGATGATTTAAGATTGACAAAATTATAGAGAGAAACCAAGGTTGTGTCTCCGTTTTGATATAATGTAATGCTATAGGTGTTAATATGATATATTCCTAATGAGTTATTGCATGGTTTGCACTTAATATTTTAATGACTCTCTAATATTTTCCAATAGTTAGAGAGATATCCTCTTTATCATTTTCCCAAATACAAAAGAGTTAATATGAAAAACAATTAATTATGCCAAGTAAACTCCTCTTATCCTTAAGTGAGTTTATTTAATGAGGGTTAGCGTCTTGAGTTCTTGATATATATTTCTACCAAACCCTAGCTCACTTTTCCAAGTAAAGAAATGGTTTATGGCCTAGGTTAATGTTTGCAACCACCAACCAACTTTAAAGCACAAAAAATAAATAGAAACTAACAACCCATTATACATATATTCAATGTTAAACACCCATTTACTTAACACTCATCATTTGGGTCCACAATCTTAGTATTAAACTTAGCTACTCATAATGTTTGGTACAAAAGAAAGCAATAAAGAAAGCATTAAAGCTTACAATGAATGAAAGATGACAAAAGTGAAAAAAATATTCATCTCAAAAGCCTAAAAGTGGTGTCTTCAATGCTTTTAAAATATGGGACCAAAATCTGAACATGAATGAGCCACCAAAACCCTACACAAACTATTTATAGTGTCCAAAAATGCGGAAAAAGTACATACGAAATTTCCCCTAACGGACTATTCTGTGTCGCATATGCCACCGCATATGGTGATATGCGACACACTTTCACTGTTTCATCCGCATAACCTACGTCAATCTGCAGTCTTGGAGGGTAAATTCTGCGCCGCATACTGCGATATGCATCACATATGGTCTCGCATTTCCCATGCCAAATAACTATAACTCTTTCTTTGATCTGTGTCATCATCTACGGCCGCATTTCTCCATCTGCGACGCATTTCACCTTTTCAGCTTCAATTTGTCACTTTTTCCTTGTCTTTGACACTTTTATTTTATTTCCACTACAAAACATAAAATAACTAAGAAACGACAAGTAATGTGCTTAAAAATAATGAAAACTTCTCGTAAAAGATATCAAATGTATCGTAATTTCATGGCACATCAGGGGCCCATGCGTTCTGCTGTTCCTAGCCTCGGCAGCTACTTGGACAATATAAGCAAGGGCATCTGCCCTGAAGGGCGCCTTCCTGGCGGAAGACCCTCGAACATGAAGGACTTACGAGTGTAGAAGAAGTCAAAATCATGTCAAAAAAGATATGGTTGGCAAAGAAACGGTGTTGAGAAAAAGAAGAATTTACTGTGGATCTTGCCCCTCCATCCATCGGAAGAGATGCCCTTCTAAGTCTTCTCGGTGTCCCAAGACGCACACAACATGCCCATCACCCAGCCAAAGATATCGGGCAAAGCATCTGATTGAATCGGGGTCACTGGAAAAACATGGACGACAGAGTTAGAAGTAATACTCATGGGAGAGAAGAGGAGATAACATAGAAAGAAGACAGATGCTTACGGGAACTGTTTCACTGCTCTGGAAGGGGACCAAAGACTGCGATGTGGAGGCGGTTGGTGTGAATCATAACAAATCGATCACATCACCCCGTGTCATGATCATCTTCAGCACTGTTGATGAGGCCATCGGAGCCTCAAAAAGCTAAATTTATCACTCCCCCACGTAACATGCGAGTGGAGTAAAGATGGATCAGGTGATCCAAAGAAAAGAGAAGTCCTGCAATTTCCGCTAAGAATTGCATACAACAAACAACTCTCCATTTTTAGGGGGTCAACTGCCCCAAAGAAACGCCATAACGGTGGCAGAAGGCCTCTATTACTTCGTGAATGGGGAGGTCGAATCTGATGGTAAAAGGATAAATATAAATCATTGACATGCCAAGAAATACTGACATTGGTAGGAAGGGGAAACACCTCAATCTCAAGTCCTCATTGACAGCCAATGCGAACCTGAGGAATTGTAGACTCGTCCATCAGATAGGTTATCCCCTCGACAGACTCATTGTGGTTGGCACAAAAATCTCTATCATAATTGGGGTTAAACTGAATGATATCGGCATCGGAGAACCCAAGTCAATCGCTTGAGTAGCAGATGAAGTTGTGGCCCGATGACGAGCAAGACCATGGAGGCACTGCCCAATTGTTCTTTGAGACGGGTAAGGGGAACGTCGTCGGATGAAGAAAAAGGTGAAGTAGATGAAGAAGACATTGTTTGAAGATAATTACAGTAAAAATGGAATTGGGTGCACAGAAGAAGAAAGTTGGGAGAAAAGGTGAGAAAAGTAAGTGGGGGTTGCTCGCTTAAATAGCCAACGGAGGTAATCATTAGCCTTGGAAAGCGAAGCGACGTGCCTAGTCAAAAAACATCAATCAATGTCTCTGAAAGAGCGCCGCCAAATGGGTGAAGAGATGCATTAAATGCTTTCCTGACAAAACGTCTAATCGTGGGAGGAGTGGCGATGTTTCGGCTACGTTCCCGCGTAAAGTTTAAAAGAGAGTCGACTCTTCCACTTCTTGGGCTCATGGAAAGAAGGGCGCGGAAAGTGGGGGACTATATGTATTGGGTGAAAGGTGCACCCCGGGAAATCAACGGATTTGGAGGCACAGAGGACCCGAAGAAATCCTACAGATGTTTTCCACTCCCACCAACTCCTGTCACGTCCGTCAATCTCGATCAGAGTGTTGTGGAGCGCATGGACGTTAGGACGTCAGAAGGGTCACATCATCATAACTTTGGGACTAAAAAAGTTTAATCTTGGCTTATTTATGTAAAGCTTAGGAAGAAAGAAGGATCATCTGGCTCATTTTGTAACCCTAACATTATTTTTCTCTCAAAGCAATATACACTAAGATCCATTATCTATTCACTTATTTTTACTTGAATCATAGCTTGTTCATTACATTGTCTTACTTATCAGTCATATATATTTATTTTTTACTACTATAACGGACTCGTTAAGGGGTTTTTCGGATCGGATACAACTCACTTGTCTTCAAACCCTATAAAATAAATCTCTAATTAATTTTCTGGCCGGAATCATTTTCACCCGAAAACAATAATCACTTGAGATATTTGTGCGGCATGCTTTAGTTCTTTCAACTATCATATATTCATTTCATCAAATTGTTAAACGACGCAATATACATGTGATATACACTGAATATACATCAGTGTATATCACATGTATATTGAAGGACTAAAGTAAAGGCAAAGAAATTGGCCACCACCGGCAGCCTCAAAGAATGCAAAGAAGGGGCTCAGCCTCGCCACAAAGAAGGCCCAAAGAAGGGCGAAGTGGAAGAAGCCAGCCTCGTCCTGTGGTCGGGCCGCAGCCTCGGCAGATTAGAATAACTCAATAAGTGTATATTTGGTCTATATATTTGTAGTATATGGTAATGAAAAGGATACCTTAATTAGTATTATACACCTACCATAATTGTAGAGTTAGAATTATGGTAGAATAAGGATTTAGAAGTAGAATAGGAAAAGGATTTTTCCTATTATAGAAATATGTAACTTGTATATATAGCCTTTCAATTAATGAAAATAATCAAGGGGATTATTTCTTTCATGGTATCAAGAGACTAGGTCTAAACAAAAGTTTTCTTCTCTCAAACTTTTGTATCCTTGGCCGAGAACCCCCCCCCCCCTCCCCCCGGTTTTTTCTCTCCCAATATCTCTGTCTTCCGCTTCTCAAAACCTCTCTTAAATTTAACCTCCTTCTTTGTTCTTTCAAATATGTCTAAGAACAATTTTCACCCTGCCCTCACGGTTTCCAATATCAAGCTCAGTGTCCCTATTGTCCTTGAGATGGAAAACGTTCAATATGCAACGTGGGCGGAGTTGTTTAAAATTCACGCTATCTCTTATCAAGTTCTTCATCACATAATTCCTCCCGCTAGACCCCTTCCTGCGGAGGATCCTGAGGTGTGGATTACACTTGATGCTACCGTTCTTCGGTGGATATATGCCACTATTTCAGTGGACCTTCTACAAACGATTATGGAGCCCGATACGACGGCTATGGCTGCATGGAATAGATTGCGTGACATATTTCAAGACAACCAACATTCCCGTATCGTCACACTCGAGCAGGAATTCTCTCTCGTTCGAATGGACGTATTTCCGAACGTTTCTGCATATTGTAAGAAACTAAAGGAATTGGCGGATCAACTCCGTAATGTTGGCGCACCAGTGACAAATAATCGTCTAGTTCTACAGTTGGTTGCCGGGCTTTCGGAGGCCTATAATGGTGTTGGAACTCTCCTTCGCCAAAGCAACCCTCTTCCCGACTTTCATCAAGCCCGCTCCATGCTGACGTTGGAAGAAGCCGGTTTGGCTAAAAAGGCGGCTACCGGAGCAAGCCCAGTTGTCATGGTGGCATCATCTCCTAGTCCTTCGGGTTTTGTTAATAATTCGGGCCAAAACCATAATAATGGTGGCGGCAAGAATAATCGCAAAAATAACAAAAACCGCGGGGGCAAACGAGGCGGTTCCGGTGAGCAACAAGCGGGCGGCGGGTCCCATTCAGGGTACAGTGGGCCACCACCACCGTGGGCCCAGCAGTGGGGCCAGTGGCAGTGGCACCCTTCGCCAGCCGCCGCTGGTCAGCTGGCGATCCAAAGAGCCCAATACCCGCGATGGCGCCCATCGCCGCTGGCGGCCCATCGCCGATGGCCCAAAGAATGGCCCCCACACGTAATGACCCGGCCCAAAGACGGCCAGAGTCCTGGGCCCCGCCCTCCGCAAGCCCATCATGCACCAGCCCCACTCGCATCGATATCGAGGCCGCGATGCACACATTGGGATTAACTCAACCGGACCCAAATTGGTACATGGACACCGGGGCCACTACTCACATGACTTCCGAATCAGGTACTCTCTCATCTTATTACAATTTGAGCACCCCTCGGGGAATAATTGTTGGTAATGGCAGTTCAATTCCAATTCTAGGGTATGGTCATAAAACGTTGTCTCCTCCCAATCCACCACTTCTCTTGAAAAATACTTTACATGCTCCTAAATTGATTAAAAATTTAGTGTCTGTCCGAAAGTTCACAAATGACAATTCTGTTTCTGTTGAATTTGATCCTTTCGGTTTCTCTGTGAAGGATTTCAAGACGGGGAGTCATCTCATGAGGTGTGATAGTAGGGGGGATCTATATCCTATCATGCCCGGTTTCAGTCCTTCGAGTCCAGCCTTGCCATCAGCTTTTGCAGCCATCTCTCCTTCCATGTGGCATGCTCGTTTGGGTCATCCGGGATCTTCTATTTTATCAGTTTTAGATAAAAATAGCTTTATTTCTTGTAAGGGTACGAGTCGTACTCCAATTTGTCAGTCTTGTTCATTAGGAAAAATTGTTAAGTTGCCATTTGTAGACTCCAATTCTCATACTTCTATGCCATTTGACATTATTCATAGCGACTTATGGACATCTCCTGTTCTTAGTTCAATGGGTCATCGATATTATGTTCTCTTCTTAGATGATTATTCTAGATTTTTGTGGACGTTTCCAATTGCGAATAAATCACAAGTGTTTTCCGTCTTCATAAAATTTAGAGCGTTCATTCGTACTCAATTCGAAAGAGAAATAAAAAATATTCAATGTGATAATGGGAAGGAGTATGACAATAGGGAGTTTCGAGAATTTTGTGCTACTCATGGGATAAATTTTCGGTTTTCATGTCCTCATACATCTCCACAAAATGGGAAAGCCGAACGCAAAATTCGTTCCATCAATAACATTGTCCGAACTCTCCTAATTCATGCCTCCATACCTCCGTATTTTTGGCATCATGCCCTACAAATGGCCACTTACCTTCTTAACATAATTCCGTCTAAAGGTCTGACATATTCTTCCCCTCTCAAAATCTTATATAATAAGAACCCGTCTTATTCTCATCTTCGGATCTTTGGGTGCTTGTGTTATCCGTTATTCCCATCCACCACAATTAACAAACTTCAGGCTCGGTCTACTCCGTGTGTGTTTTTGGGTTATCCGTCGAATCATCGTGGTTATAAGTGTTTTGATTTATCCTCCAAGAAAATCATAATCAATCGCCATGTCATTTTTGATGAAACTCAATTCCCATTTAAAAAAGTTCATACTCCCGAACCTAAGTCGTATAATTTTTGGATGACCAAATATCTCGTATATTATTCGGAATTTTGGACATCTCCTGCATCTAAAATCCTCCAATGGGCCCATCGCTCACGCCCAACAAGATCGCCACACCCACTTTTTCCACCATCGAATAGCTTCCAAAGAATCGGGCCGGCCCAGCCTGAACTGGTCCAGAAGCCAAGTCCATCCATTTCCGATTTGGGCCAGCAGGCCCACTGCTTGCTGGCCAGTCCGTCCCGAGCCCAGAAAATTCCCAAAATTCCATTAATTCTTCTTCGAGTCATAGACCGGTCACTCGTAGTCAGCGGGGTATTTTTACGCCTAAAGACATTTTAATTTACATTCTGATGTCTCTAAATCCCCCTTGCCCCGCAATCCTGTGTCCGCATTAAATGACCCTAATTGGAAAATTGCTATGACTGATGAATATAATGCTCTTATTGATAATAAGACGTGGGAGTTGGTGCCCCGTCCATATGGTATTAATATTATCAGGTCTATGTGGATTTTTGCTCACAAGGAGAATTCAGATGGGTCCTTTGCTCGGCATAAGGCGCGACTTGTTGGTGATGGTAAGATTCAGCAGGTTGGTATTGATTGTGGTGAGACATTTAGTCCGGTGGTCAAACCGGCTACCATTCGCACGGTACTTAGCTTGGCCCTTTCAAAGACTTGGCCAATTCATCAGTTAGATGTCAAGAATGCTTTTCTACATGGAGATCTCAAGGAAACAGTCTATATGCATCAGCCGTTGGGTTTCAGGGATCCCAGCCGCCCTCATCATGTCTGTTTGTTGAAAAAGTCCTTATATGGGCTTAAGCAGTCTCCACGTGCCTGGTATACACGATTTGCTGATTTTGTTTCGACTATTGGGTTCACACACAGCAGGTCAGACAATTCTTTGTTCATCTACCGCAGTGGTTCGTCATTGGCCTACATTCTGTTATATGTGGATGATATCATCTTGACTGCCTCCTCCGATGCTTTGCGTCAGTCTATCATGGCCATGCTCGGTTCTGAATTTGCTATGAAGGACTTGGGGCCGTTGAGTTATTTTTTGGGGATTGCCGTCAAACGTCATTCAGGTGGCTTGTTTCTGTCTCAACGGAAGTATGCCGCTGAGATCATAGAGAGGGCTGGGATGTCATCCTGTAAGTCCACTTCCACACCGGTTGACGCAAACCCAAAGCTGAGTGCCGCAGCAGGTGCACCATACGAGGACCCGACCCGCTATCGCAGTCTTGCAGGGGCCCTCCAGTATCTTACCTTTACCAGACCGGATATTACATATGCGGTTCAGCAGGTGTGTTTATTCATGCATGATCCCAGGGTTGAGCACATGAATGCAATCAAACGCATCATTCGGTATATTCAGGGGACACTGGACTATGGGTTGCACTTGTATCCTTCGTCTACATCCACACTTGTCTCTTACACGGATGCTGATTGGGGTGGTTGTCCCGACACCAGACGGTCGACTGCCATCTTGTATGTTCCTTGGCAACAACTTGGTCTCATGGTCGGCAAAGCGTCAAGCAACTCATCACGCTCGGTCGCAGGCGAATATCGAGGGTAGCGAATGTGGTCTCCGAGTCATGTTGTCACGTAATTTGCTTTGGAGCTTCATTGTCCCATTCAGAAGGCAACCTTGGTATATTGCGATAACATTAGTGCCATCTACCTTTCAGGTAACCCAGTTCAACACCAGCGCACCAAGCATATCGAAATGGACATTCACTTTGTCCGTGAAAAGGTTGCAAAGGGTCAAGTTCGCGTATGTCATGTCCCGTCTCGTTATCAAATTGCAGACATCTTTACAAAGGGTCTACCAGCAGTTCTCTTTGAAGATTTTAGGGACAGTCTCAGCGTTCGAAAACCGCCCGCTATGACTGCGGGGGTGTGTTAAACGACGCAATATACATGTGATATACACTGAATATACATCAGTGTATATCACATGTATATTGAAGGACTAAGCAAAAGACCGGGCCACCAAACAAGGCAGCCTCAAAGAATGCAAAGTGGGCTCACCAGGCCTCTACGAAGGCCCAAAGAAGGGCAAAGAAGTGGAAGAAGCCCGCCTGCCTGTGGTCGGGTCATAGCCTCGGCCAGATTAGAATAAAACAATAAGTGTATGTATGGTATATATATTTGTAGTATATGGTAATGAAAAGGATACCTTAATTAGTATTATACACCTACCATAATTGTAGAGTTAGAATTATGGTAGAATAAGGATTTAGAAGTAGAATAGGAAAAGGATTTTTCCTATTATAGAAATATGTAACTTGTATATATAGCCTTTCAATTAATGAAAATAATCAAGGGGATTATTTCTTTCACAAATTACATAACATCATTCTTCTAAGTTCTATTTAATTGTGTCAAGCACCAAATTAAGTAGTCCCTGTGAAGTGTGGTAGTGGGTAGTGGTTAGAGATGAGAATGGGTAGCTGATTGCTGCATTTTCAGTCCCTGTGCAGTGTAGTACTCCCTCCTCCGTCTCAAAATATTTGTCATATTTTCTTTTTAAAAAGTTAACTTGATTAATTTCTAAAGCTATGTTTGATTAGATTAATTTAATAAATTAAAATTTAGATATTCAAAAACTATATAAAAAGTATTATAAATTGCAATTCTTCTCGTGTTAATATGATGATAAAAATATAGCTTAAAAGGTGTGTTCGGTACAGAGGAAAATATTTTCTGAAAAATATTTTCTAATTTTCTCAGGTTCGTTGGTCAAAAATTTTGAAAAAAAAAATCTTTAGAAAAACAAGTTCCTTACAAATGAGGAAAATGAATTTCCTTCATTAGGGAAAAAACAAGTATCACAATTGGTATTCAACCAACTGTCCCACCAAACCCCAACTACTCCCACCACCACCACCCCAACCCCCCTCCCCCAAACCCCGCCAAAAAATAATTTTAAAAAGTTTTTAATTTTTTTTCTTGATTTTCTACACCCCCGGGCTGCTAACCCCCCGACCCACACCCACCATCCTCCGAAAAAAAAAATATTTTTTGAAAAAAGAGTTTTCAATTTTTTTGTTTGTTTTCTACACCACCCACCAACAACCCCCCACTCCCCGCGTGCGGCATCCTTGTCCCCTCTCAAATTTTTTAGTTCATATATTTTATTTTACTTTTATATTTTTTTTATAAAAAATTGCGCGGTTAAATTTGGTGTGAGTGGGTTGTGGTTAGGAGGCGGGGGTTAAGAAAAAATTTCTCATTCCTTATAAAAGTAAAATAGAATATATAAAATCAAAAATTTGGGAGGGGTGGGTGGGGGTTGAGTGGAACGGTGGTGCGGGGTGTGGTGATGTGGGGTAGGGATGGGTGAAGATGAAATACATTCGAGGATGGTAGTTGAGTAGGGGTGGATTTGGTTGGGTGGAGGAGTTGGTGAGGCTTGGGTGAGTATTTTCCAAAAAATATTTTCTACTAATTAACCGAACACAGAAATAAAAAATTCACTTATTTTTCACTAACCAACGAACATGAGAAATAAGTAAGAAATTCGTTTATTTTTCAAGAACACATTTTTCAAAATAATATTTTCCTTCGAAAACAATTTCCTCTATATCGAATAGATCAAAAATATTGATCAAAGTTAATGTAGTTTAAGTTTTAAAAAGCGAAATAAGAAAAGTATTTGGGACGGAGAGAGTAGTAATAATATAGCAGATTCTCTTGCAGCCAAGTTCAGAGGAAGTTGATGTATACAAATACACAAACTTCTCACTCGAATTGGACTCTGACAAGTCATAGTTGATTAAATTATGCATTGCTTTCCTTCCAACAACAAAGCCATTCCTTTTCTTCTTTTTTCTATTTTTGTTTTCTACTATATATGAGAACTCAATTGAATTCCTTCACCAAGACATGGCATAATAGTTGCTCTTCAAATTCATCAACCTGTCATTCATTTAGGATTTATGCAACCTCAACTGATGAAGCAAGCATAATAAATTTTCTTTAACTACAAATAAACCAAAAATGACACATTAACTGCAAAGATCTATGTTTATTTAATAATTGCAATGCTCCAACACAAGTTCAATCCTAAGTACAAACCCTTCAATAGCATGTAAGACCTTTTTATGCTTTATACCATCAATCACATCCCAACAATCACCACCCCTTAACAAAAAAGTGAGCTATAAACACAAGTTCTGAACCTATGCTTATCCCAATCAAAAATTTACAAAGCCACGGTTACAAACTCCTAAAGGTTAAGAGAAAACCAATATGGTGACAGAGTTTCAAATTTTTTCGGTGATGTTCACCATGGATAAAGACATTCTATATGTGCAATATATCCAATCTGGGAGTCCGATTCAATACTATCGCCACACGGTCTCATTTGCATCTGTAAATACTGCATTATGATGTTCAATTAAGCACTGAATGGCATCAATAGCACCCAAGTCAATTGGCAGCCCATCATCCAAGGGGATGGGAGAAGATGCATCAATATTTTCACCTTCATCTGGATGCAAAAACAATCACAGGTGAACAATAATAAGTTTTTAGCAGATGTTTTAAGTTGCAAATTGCAATCTTAAAATGCAATCCTTTTTCTCTAAGTAACTAATATAAACAGAGCATATTCCCAGATATTACCGTCAAAAGAGAAACATGTCTCAATAAACAAAACTCATTTGATTAAATTGAAAATTTATTGATTTTCAATCTGCACAATGACTTTCCACTCCAAAAACTAACTCAAGCCGTTAGTAGTTCTGGCTTAAATTTGTTGCAAAAAACTAAGGGATTAAAAACAATTCTTTACCTACTATTAGTTTACATTAACAATTGTAAGAAGTGGAAACCTCCACTAGCACAAAATCCGTCCGAAAGAGAAATTGAAAGGAACATAAAACGACGTACTGCCCTAGGTAGCTTCAGAAAACACAAATCTTTGGGGAAAAGGCTGTTCAACAGGGTACACATATTTCAATAGAGAATGTACGCTAAAAATTACAGGTCACCATTGCGCAGTTGTTGAAAATCTCTTTGAAATACAAAACAAACTAAATAGCAGTCTAGCCCACAGCTTAGGTCAATCTCTTTGCATAATCTCTTTCCACAATTCATTTTAGCAGGGAAGTTTATGATGTTCCTGATACCCATCTTATAATGCAGATACATGTTTCAATTTTAATTTTTCAATTTTTTCTTAAATTTATTTCTTTTCAAAATTTTGAGTCAATATATAGCTTATTTGAAATCTTCATCTACAGTACTTGTATCATAACTACCTAGTATCTATTTGTAGTAGTAGATATTCATTTAGCGACTGGTCCACTTATATAATTCATCATTACTAATAAGAGAGAATATTTTTCTCCCGTCACCAGCAATATCCAGGTGTGGAAGTAGATGCCTGCAGTTCCACTTTTGAACTTCACACATCATACTTTAATATGTCAACTGGTTTCTTACCAAGTAAAACTGGGTCACTAGTCACAATAAATCATTTTTAAACTTTCTAAGTCTGTCCATAACAGAAGAAAGAGATTCAACGGCTAATGTTCAGTATTTATATGGATACTGTGGTATCAACCCCTCATTTAATATGATTTGTTTTAAAAATTATAAAGATGAATGAAATATTACACTACCCACTAAGAGAACAGAAAAGAATAAAACAAAAACACACCTGCAACCATCTCCCATGCACTAGAGTTAGAGTTTGAGTCCATATATTTCATTGAAGAAGTTTTTGCTGAATGGTTCCAGAACTGGTTATACTGGCGTGGACTCTGTCCTCTTTGCCAAATAAGGATTGGAGCCATTTCCGTTGCAAGAGTTCTAGCATCCATCTGCCGGAAAGAAAGTATGACAAGCATATAAACAGCAGTCAAGAAAAAAATTCGCACATTTGAACAAGATAAAGGCTCACCAGGAGCAAGATTTTTGGATCTCAATCATCCGGGCGAAAAGGAAAAAAAGAACTCAACACATTTTCAGATGAGGTCTCATTCATAACAAGTTTGTTAGATCTCAATCATGTGGGCAAAGGGAAATAAGACAAAATTCAAAATATGCAAGGGTTTTATCAGAGCAAATAGGCACCTCAATTAGCAAGTTGAAAACCCAAGTGTTAAAAGTTGTATCACGTTTTACAATTCTCCACCACACAGTTTCTTCATCTTAAAGAGATCACGGTTCTGTGAATCTCCAGAAACCATGAGGATGATAAGTACACTAAGACAATTTCAAATCCAAAAATCTGCACATATCCAGATCGACACAGGGAGAGGTGGGCGCTATTTTTGTTTACTCAGAAAGGGAATAAACTTGCCTTGTTAACCAGAGATTTCTGGCTTACGCGGAGTAGCAGCGCAGTGATCAATTCCAGTGTCATGTAGTTGACAGTTGGAAGCTTCTTTAGGGTATTCTTCATTGTGTGTATGCTTGAGCGGGCACCTCTTAATTCATTATAAAGCTCAAAGGTTGCCAATGGCTCAGGTAGACTTGCAAGGTAGCACTTCATCAGAGCTGCAACATCTACCGGATTTACCCCCTCAGGTATTGGTGCATTTTGATCTACAACACAAATGAGCAAACTAAAGAGTAAATAGATTGATCCCTTAACAAATAAAATATGTTTGAGATTGGAAACTGCAATACCTTGATTGTAGAAAGAAACCAATTGATGTATGACCTTTTTATCCCCTTCAGCCTTGAACAGCTCAGGTGAATTCAGCCCTAGACCAAAATTAGGCTCCCATAACATCATCATTCAGACGTGTCTGTGAAAATTAACATAACAGTAATGACAGTTTGCTGTATGTATTGTTACATCTCTCACCTGATAAGACAAGATAATCTGCACACTTCACCATGATATAAGGAACGGGTCTAGTTGCTTGTTGCCTCTGCAAAAGGATATCGATGGGGACTCCAAACACTGGATAAACCAAGATATGTCACTATGGACAGAAAAAATGCCTCCTGATAGCTTTTTGGAAACATATGGCTCATTCCATATTCATAACTGGTTAACTGATTTCTACATCTCATGGACATGGTGTAGAAGTGCGACCAAGTATAACAGGCATCTCATATTGCACCGCCCTTAATTCTTAAATGAACTCGAAAAGAAATCCAGTAAAAGAGTGGCCAAGACAAATTAAATGGAAGAAGTTTCAGAGTAGTTGTATACCAACAAAAGCCATCCCAATCCCCACCCCACCCCCACCCCCCAAAAAAGAGGAACACTAGTATCCTTATAAACAAGTTATACAACGATCAAGAGAGAAGAAATTTTACCATCAGTGCTGGCAACTCCCTGCATTTCAAATAGAAAAGTTAATATTCTTTGAACTCCAACCCATAGAAAAACTTTGAGAGGAAAAAGAAAAAGAGTTGAAAATTATTATGCACCTTCTGCCACCGCTCGATATCAGTCAGCAAAGTCTTGCTTTTCTGTGCAGTTTTCTTTGCCACCTGGAACATAAAATTATTGCATGTGTCAAGTTCAGACAAAGACTCTGAGGCAAAATATTCCAAAATATCATATCATGTGTACTTTAGGTTCTCAACTACTGTTTCCAAAATATCATATCATGTGTACTTTAGGTTCTCAACTACTGATATCGCAAAATTGACATCCCTCATCTATTTCTCCTTTTCTTCCCTCAAAGATATACAAGATCAATTCCATTAAAGTGCCAAACATGGAAACTATGCCCTGTATATTTTGAAACCAAATTTGTTATCTTAATTAGGTATTTGATGGTGTGGTTTCATATAAGACTCTGCTTCAGAAAACATTTTAAGCACTTGATGATCACTATGAAGATTGCAGCTGCATGACTTCTTCCATTCAGTAGACACCTAACTTTTACAAAGACAAACTTGACCTACCATCAAACGAGTCAAACTTATATTGAAAACCAAGGTGAACACCTTTCACAAACTAAATAGAAGTCCTCATCCAGTAAAACAAAAGCAAATACTTCCCTATATCCCAATTTCTAACTTCAACAAAACAAACTGAAATAAGATTCGACTGATATATAATAGCTCTTTTAATAGGAACTCCTACAAGGACAGAATCACTGGAGAGCTATGCCTTAAAGCATCAAAGAGGTCAAGCCAATAACTTGAACAGTAGAAAAATAAACTCTTCTATCTACCTTCGCTTGGCTTAATTACTGACCTCGAATTTCAAAATCCAAAACCCCATACCCTCCTACACCCAAATCACTCCGTTTCTGTTTTGGCGGGGTGGCGAGGGGAGGAGGGAGTCAATAGTAACTCACCTAAACCCAACTCACCTAAACCCAAATCTTGTAACATCAAAATCTGCTAGTAATGGATGAGCTTTGAGTAGAAGTCACATAGTACAAGCTTCATGATTCTGTTTCTAATAAAAAAGGGTTAAATACAATTTCCCTTTGTGCTTTAGTTGAATCACAAAACCTTTTGCTATTTAAGGATAGGCTCATGAACCCCACCAGTATCTAACTAAAGCACAGCAGTCACTTCTGAACCCAAGAAAATTTAAAAGACCAGATGATCAAGAACCTTATGCCTCATAATTCTAGTGGTCATTGCGAGTGATACATTGACATCACCTGGGGATCTATAACAAGGTTATGACTTCAAAAAACCATGGTCTCAATTATGGGTATGGCTCTATCACGAAAACAGGAAGCAAACATTTAAAGCATCACCCATTGATCCTCTCTGTTGATTATTCACAATTAGGAAATGTTTCACAAAATTGTTTATGCTTTTAATACCTCCTCAACTTTCGTCTTTCCAACAGCAACCTTATCTTTTGTCTCCAAAAACCCCTTCCTCAAGAAGAAGCTGGTTGTAGCAGCAGCAGAAATAAAGCGCTCCTGCATGGCATGTCTTGTTGATGGCTGCTGTAGAATCGACCATCGACTTTTGACTACTGATCCAACTTTCTCTGCAACCTCACCGACATTTCCCTTTGCATCTTTCGCAACCTCCCCAACAAATGATCCTGCAGACTGCCCAGCTTCTTTCAACTTCACCCCTGCATCAAATATTCAATTATTAAACGTAAAAAAGTAAAATAAAGGTAAAAACTGAAATTGGATTTCAAAATGAGTTACCCGAAGATTGAAAGAATCCACTAGCTTTCTCTTGCCACTGAGGCGAAATTACTGTAGGCATTGAAGTTGCACCAAGTACTTATACTGACTATGAACAGTATCAAATCACCTAAAATGAAGACGATTACTGGTGTTAATAAAGTTTGTATATCACAAAATGATTTAGCTCCATTTCGACAACCATAAAATTTTCCTAACAATTCCACCCAAGAGTATTTTTGCATAAGAAACAACAAATTGACAAGAAAACACTAGTGAAAAAGCAAAAATCAAAATATTTCTCTTAGCTTCTGCCAAGGGTCTATCAAAATCAGCCTCTCCATGACAAAGATAGAGTTAAGTTATGCGTACATTCTATCCTACCCTCCACTTGTCGATTACACGGGGTATGTTGTTGTAACCAAACTGGAGTTGGATTTATAAAACAGTACTTTTCATGAGAAAAAATAAGCAATTATTTCTAGAATCCAGTAACGACAAAGAGAAATCTAAAAATAAAATTGAAAAAAACGAGTGCAATCCTCAGAATCAGAACATTATAGCTCCAATAAATTCCCGAAATCATAAAGATACCGAAGTTTCAAAATAAATGCAGCATTCAATAAAGAAAAGCTTAAGTTGACCTCGTGCATCAGTTTCTCAATTACTAAACCAACTCGTGAAATTAACAGTTGAAAACTGCTAAGATTGATCATATACTCTGCAACACGGAAAACCGATGATCCAAAATCCAAAATCTAAAACTCTGATTACTAGATTTTGATCAACGGATTGAAAACTTTGGAAAAGGAATCGTTGAAGGAGAAAAAAAGAGAGGAAATAGACTCTACTAGCAATGCTAATAATGAGTTTATTTTAAGGCTGGCCAGTGGGCCGGGACGACCCGACCCCGGCCCGACCCCGTCCCGACCCCGGCCCGGTCCAGACCCGACCCCGCTCTAAAAAAAAAAAAAAATTTAACGGGGGCGGGACTCGAACTCGGGACGGGACGATGTCTCGTCCCGCTGCACTGAGCCCGCCTCAGTTCGCCGACCGAGCCCGCCGAGCCCGTCCTCGACCCCGACCCCGACCCTTAAACCCTTTGCAAAAATAGCCGTTGCACCAACGGCCATTTTTTAGATTATGGCCATACAACGCCATTTTAGGCCCTCTCCAACCCCTACCCCTTAATATTTATTTTTAACCCATAAGTTATTATATTTACACTTTAACCCAATTTTTCAACTATAAATAACTCATTTTCTTCATCTTTCTCACAAATCTTCCTACAATCTCTCTAATTTCTCAATATATCTCTCTACATTGTTTGCTAAATATTCAATTTTATTAATTCATTTGGGAATTGGGAGTGAAGTTGGCAACTAGCTTGAGGATCTTCCATCGAGCAAAGTTTCAATTTTCAACCTCTCGATTACACGTCGACGTTACGTCGTGCTTGGTACATCTGCTCCTTCATTAAATTATTATTGTCTGCTTATTTTATTTAGCGACTTAATTTTATTGTCTTTAATTATTTATTATCATAATTAAAATGGAAGGATTAAAAGGTATGTTTAAGGGTAAGGGTAAGGGTGCTTCTTCTAGTAGAGGCAACCAGGGCAAGGGTACTTCTTCTAGTCATCTTATTCCTACAAGGATGATTTTGTTGATACTCAACATTTTCCTACAATACCATTAGATTTAGACGAGGAGTTATTTTACGGAACTCAAGAAGACTTTAATTTAGACGATGATCTAGACGATACACCCACTAATATTGATGACAACACGCCCACTAGTGCACCTTCAACTGAAATACCTCCTATTCCCCTAGTATGAGACGAGGTCCAACAAAACGACCAATAAAATCGATGCATGGACATTTTTTGATAGGGACGTAGAGAATCAAGTAGCCATATGTAAAATTTGTAAAAATGTTTTAAAATTTAAAATCGAAAAGGTCACGGTGGGACTGGGGTTTAATTAGACACGTAGTAAGTGCTCATCCAGCCTAGGTATGCCCAATACCAGGCTTCAAAACCGGTGCGCAAACGCCCGCTCCATCGGGACAAGGTTCACATATCGACATCGTCTCCGACCAAGTACAGTGGTCAAATTAACCCTATGACGGGGAATTGTAGGCTCTAAATACAACAAACATAGAGATAGGGAAGCAATATCAAAATTAGTTCTTTGTGGAGGGTTTGCCTTTTTCATTTCCTTCATCTCCGATTTTATTCATTACATTAGAGATATATATAATCCTCGCTTTTAACGGTTTTCCTAGGTCATTGTTAAGAGAGATGTATTTAAATTTGGCGCATGAATATCAACAATATTTACGTTTTCATTATATCATTTTAATGGCAAAGTATCTATCACGTCGATATAGGTCGTAGTACTAACGGCCATGATTATTTAAGCGTAACTTGTCATTGGATAGATTATAAATGGTCTATGCAAAAACGTATTTTAGCGTATAGATATATAGATGATAGGCACACCGGTACTTTTATTGCGTAAAATATTTATCAAGTGTGCGATTATTACTGAATTACCGATAAAATTATGACTATTACATTAGATAACGCTTCTAATAACAATTACGCAATTACAATGTTAAAAATAGTTTAGCTCCATCTTTTCAGCACCATTTTCATATAAAATGCGTGCCATATATATAACTTAATTGTAAAGGATGGTCTATCACTTGTTGAAGACATTCTTAGTAAAATACAATTTGGTATAAACTTTATTTTTAAAAGTAATAAAGTACAACGTAGAAAAGAGTAGAAAAAAAATTGTCATGATTGTGGACTACCTTTTGGAAGAATTCCACAAGAAGTATCCACTAGGTGGAATTCTTTATACGAGCAACCCCTTGTTGCTTGTGACTATAAACTACCTATAACTTTATTTTTTAACTCTCATAATAAAAAGACAGTTGATATGATTTTAGATAGTGATTGGGAAAAAATTTCCGAACTTATTGTATTTTTAGAGAAATTTTTTCAAGCAACAAAAGAATTTTCCGGTATATATTATCCTACTATTTCAACTATGTTATTTTATATAACTCTAATATTTTTATTACTTAGTGAATATATGGGAAAACCAAATTTTATAAGGCATTTATTAAAAAATGTTTGTCAAAATAAAAATATTTTATTCCTATTCCTTCTATTTATATTATTGGTTCTGTATTAAATCCTACTATTAAAATAGACGGTACTAAATCACTAATTGAAACTATTTACGATTGTATAGAAGTACTACCACCTCCAAGTCCCAAAAATCTAAATCACCCACCACCTATTGAACAAACTAAAGAAGAAGTGTTGAATAGCGTAGAACACCACCGCAAAAATATATATAGATTTTATCAACAAGAAAATGCTAGTAACGCATCGGCTACCATACCATCTTCTTCATCTTCAACACAACCTCACAAAGACATGCCGCTTTCTGCGCTAGTATTGAAAGCCTCGAAATAGAATGTGCGGCCGCACCTCTACTAACCAAATTAGCGAGTTGGATATTTTTGTTTTGCAGGGTTCTGCATCCGTATCAAGAAGTTATCAATGAAGATGGACAAGAAGACTTCTTTGAAATCTTTGGAGGGGAATGAGAAGACCTTTCCGACACTTTCATTGATGGCTCGAGATGTTTTGAACATTCAAGCGTCATCAATCGCGTCGAAAGCGCTTTTTCTGCAGCAGATATCAAATAGGAGACCACAGACACTCATTGGCGGAGACACTTGAAATTGCGGTATTATTCAGAGATTGGATACGGCGAGCGGAGAAGGTGCGGTCAACCTGAGATCAACGAAGAAGATGATGAAAACTACAACGAAATCTTAACCGAAGGTAGTGGAAGCGGCGTGGATCAATTTGACCAACAAATACCTATTCCAACCGAAGAACCACATGAAATCATCAAGCAATTAGAATGATTTTTTGAAAATGTAATTTTTTAATTGCAATTTTATTATGTAATTTGCAACTTTTGGACAACACCATAAAGTTGCAATTTAGATTTTAGACAATTGTATTTGTATTACAAAAAATCATATGTCTATTAAATAATATAAGAGGCACAAAAACAGCCTTGGGATGTTTTATTACACTATCTTGTTTTATTTATTGAGTTTTTATACATATGTTATTTAAAAAAAGGAAAACCCGACCCCACCCGCCCGACCCGAGCCCGACCCGAGCCCGCCTCGCTTCGATATCGACGGATCGGGATCGGGACGGATCGAGCAGTCCCGCCTGCACCGACCCCGCTAGGCCCGCTAGTCCCGATCCCGACCGGATCGTCCCGCCCGACTTCGACCTCGCCAGACCGCCCGCTGCCGAGAGCCCGCCCACTGGCCACCCCTAGTTTATTTTGTGATGATTAATGAGGTAATAGTCTGCCAGGGTCAACTTTTCTATGATTTCGATACAACCAATACGTGGAATTTATTTTCCACATTTAAAAAGAAAAAATGATTTACTTTATTTATCTGTGTAAACGTGTACAAGTATAACACTACAATCTCTACTCATTATTAGATTAGGATTCCTCTTGTATTGTGATTAGGATTCATCTTCCTCTTGTATTGGGATTGTATATTGTACACTATATATATTGATATTAATGAGAAAGATTTCCTAAGTAAGATTAATATCATCTTACATGGTATCAAGAGTCAAAATCCTAATCTAGAAAAAATTCCTACCTTGCCGCCCCCCCCCCCCTCTTGGCCGACGGCAACATTGTTTTTCTTTTTTTCTTTCTTTCTAAATTTCCACCATTCTATTGGGAAATTTGGCTACTCCCACCTCTTCCAATGCTTCCTAACGCAATCGTCATCCAACCACCCACTACTCTCTCCTCACCATCTTTCCATCCGGCTCTCGCCGTTACCAACATCAAGAATTTTATCCCTATAATTCTTGATCAGGAAGATGGCCAGTATTGGTCATGGGTGGAACTATTTCGTATCCATGCATGTGTATATCATGTGCTTGATCATATAGACGACTCTTTCCCTCGTCCTCCCGATATGGACGACACCACATGGCGTCGCCTCGATGTCGTAGTCAAACAGTGGATATATGGCACTATATCCAAGGATTTACTATACACAATCATGAAAACGGGTGCCTCTGCTCGTGATCTATGGACACGTTTGGAAGAAATCTTTCATGACAACAAGAACACTCGCGCGGTGTACTTGGAAGAACAGTTCAACAACACCCGTCTTGAAAACTTCTCTACTATGTCAGAATATTTCAAACAGTTGAAATCGGTGGCAGACCAACTGTCCAATGTTGGTACGCCCGTGTCCGAAACAAAAATGGTGTTACAATTAGTTGCAGGCCTCCCTAAGGGTGAATATGACACCTTAGCCACGATGATACAACAGGCTGACCCTCTACCAAGCTTCAACATAGCACGCTCGCAATTGTTATTGGAGAAGACTCGACATGCGAAGCAGGACGAGCATAACCAGAAGACTTTAGCAGTTGAAACGCCCGTACAACCTCAGGCCACAGCCGACCAATAACCTCCGCCGGAAAACATCCAACCGCGGCAAAACTGCGGCGGCAGGAGTGGCAAGGGCCGCGGCAATGGGCGAGGCGGCAAGGGCCGCGGAAAAGGCTAAGGACAACAGCCACAGCAGATCAGCAATAACACTTCATGGGCCGGCCCAGTCTCTCGCTACCCAAATCAGAACTGGGCCACGATTTCCGGCTTTTATCCAGCCCAGTACCCTTTTCAACAACAAGGGTTATTGGGCTAGGCTCCAGCTCCGCGTCCACCAATGTTCCAGCAACATCAGGCCCACGTCGTGCAGGCCCAGTTCCCACAGCAGCCCTTAAATCAAATCCCCACCGACTTGGATCAGGCATTCAGCAGTATGAGTTTGCAGCAGCCCGACGAAAATTGGTATATAGACTCAGGAGTCTCCTCTCACCTCACCCGATCCGCAGGTAATATTTTCCAATTGTTTCGTTTAAAGTCTCCATAATTTATTACAGTTGGCAATGGTCATCGCATTCCAATTCAGGGCTATGGTCACACTCACACTCTGAAACCTCACCCACCCTTCTCCCTAAATAACGTCCTGCATGCCCCCCACATCATCAAAAATTTAATATCCATTAGGAAATTTACTCATAATAATTATGTGTCGGTTGATTTTGATCCCTTTGGTTTTACTGTGAAGGATCTACGTACGGGGACCCATCTTACGAGATGCAATAGCACAGGGGACCTCTATCCATTCACATCCTCGTTTGTTGTCGGTTCCCGCCCACACACTACCCTAGCTGCTCTGTCTCCGTCAATTTGGCACAATAGGCTCGGACACCCAGGAGCTCCTGTTTTTCATTTTCTTAGAAGTAATAATTTTATTTAATGTAATGGGAAACTTGCCCATACCTGCATTTCCTGTCAATTAGGTAAACATGTTCGTCTTCCGTTTAATTCCTCAGTTAGTATTACGTTTGCTCCATTTGGTATCATTCATGTTGATTTGTGGACTTCCCCCGCTACCACCTCCCTAGGTCATAAATATTATCTCGTGTTATTAGATGACTACTCTCACTTTCTTTGGATCTACCCATTAAAATTTAAGTCCGAAGTTTTTGCCAAATTTCTTGAATTTTGCACATTTATCAAAACGCAATTCGAACGCGCCATTAAATCTTTCCAATGTGACAATGGCAGTGAATTTAACAACTCTGCGTTTCAATAATTCTGCAATAATAATGGCATGGTCTTTCGATTTTTGTGTCCCCACACGTCCCCTCAAAATGGCAAAGCCGAGCGTCTCATCCGTATAATAAATAACATGGTCCGCACTTTTTTGTTTCATGCCTCCCTCCCTCCATCCTTTTGGGTTTATGCGGTCAAAATGGTAGAATACGTCCTTAATATTTTACCCACTAGTACCCTCCATAACATGACTCCAATTGAAATCTTACACCGTAGGGTTCCCTCCTATGATCACCTACGGATATTTGGTTGCCTATGTTTCCCCAATCTCTCTTCCACAACCTCTCATAAAATTAGCTCCCCGCACCACTCCATGTGTCTTCTTATGTTTCCCGTCGAACCATAGGGGCTATCTGTGCTATGACTTATCCACTCGTCAAATTCACGTCTCGCGTCACGTCACTTTTGACTAGACGCAATTCCCCTTTTCCAATATTCAAAAATTTCAAAAATTGGATTACGAATTTTTAGATGAATCAACTCTCTCTCCTGTCCACCTTCGAGAAATGTGCCCCGACTGACACCACTACACTGCCTCCATCTGCCACCATACATCACCTGCCGTCGGCATCCCTGCCACCGACGTCCCCCCGTCGCCGCTTCTTTCCACCTCTAGCACAACTCTGCCTCCAGGTTCCACTAACTCACCGATCATCGTCCCATCCACTATGTCGTCCCAACAGTCTCACCACCATGCCGACCACATTCCGACCATCAACCACCACCCAGAAAACATAGATACCAGACCTAATACACCACCGACGTCGTACCCTACCCTACAAATCTCCTTCTTTTTTGGCATACCGAGAATTACCACAACTCCCTACCACAGCTCACCGGCAACCAATGACCAAACCCACTCAACTCTAACCCCAAACACCGTCACTGTTCCGCACCACCAGACAGCCACCCTCGATAGAAACCCAGTCCCGACAACATAACATGCACCACACCCGAATCTGTCGTTACCCAGTCCACCCAACCAGTCGACCAATACCCTTACCCGGCCAGTGCCCACACACCGGATGGAAACCCATGCCCAACACGGGATTTTCAAACCCGAAGTCCAATTTAACCTGTCCACCCAAACAATTTCACCTATGCCAAAAAGCCCTAAATTAGCCAAACTAGACCCGAATTGGAATGCGGTCATGTGTGAGTAGTTTAATGCTTTAACGAAACAATATACTTGGGACTTGGTTCCTCGACCAGAGGGGGTGAATGTGATCCGTTGCATGTGGCTTTTTCGTCACAAGTTCAGGGATAATGGTGACTTAGAAAGATATAAGGCAAGACTAGTGGCAAATGGTACTAACAAGCAGGAGGGCATTGATTGCGGCGAGACATTCAGTCCAGTTGTTAAACCGGCCACCATCCGCACAGTTCTAAGCATTGCTATGGGAAAGTATTGGCCAATTTATCAGCTAGATGTGAAGAATGCATTTCTTCATGGAAATTTACGAGAAACTGTCTACATGCATCAGTCGCCTAGTTTTGTCCACCCAGCAGCCCCACATTATGTGTGCCGTCTCCGTAAGTCACTCTATGGCCTAAAACAGGCCCCTAGAGCATGGTATGATCATTTTGCACAGTTCATTATACGTCTCGGGTTTACATGCAGCAGATGTGATACCTCTCTCTTTACTTTACATCGAGGTCGTGATACTGCTTATTTACTGTTATATGTGGATGAGATTGTTCTTACTGCCTCTACTGCTATGTCGAAAGATGAGATTATTGCACAGCTCAATTCTGAATTTGCCATAACTGATTTGGGAAAGTTGAGCTATTTTTTAGGGATCTCAGTCACTAGATCCGCTGATTGTATGTTTCTTTGCCAACGTAAATATGCAGAGGAGATCGTGCACAGGGATAAGATGGACAATTGCAAAATCATGGTCACTCTAGTTGATTCTAAATCCAAACTTAGTGCAATGGTCGGTCCTCCAATGACTGATCCTACTATGTATCGGAGTCTTGCAGGTGCACTTCAGTATCCTCACCTTCACCAGGCATGACATTGCCTATGCTGTCCAGCAGGTATGCTTGTTTATGCATGCCCCCAGGGAACCTCATTTTACTTCCCTCAAACGTATCATTTGATATGTTAAGGGCACACTGGATTATGGACTACACTTATACCCCTCCGCATCGAACTCGCTATTATCCTACACCAATGCAGATTGGGCAGGCTGTCCAGACACCCGCCACTCTACATCCGGCTACTGTGTGTTTTTGGGTGATAATCTCATCTCTTGGTCTGCCAAACGACAAGCCACATTATCCCGTTTGAGTGCAGAAGCTGAGTATAGAGGAGTTGTTAATGTTGTTGCTGAGATATGTTGGCTCCGAAACCTTCTCTTAGAGCTTCAATGTCCTTTGAGTAAAGCGTCTCTGGTCTACTGTGATAACATATCCGTCATATACATGTCTCACAATTCGGTTCAGCATCAGCGAACCAAGCATGTTGAGATGGACATCCACTTTGTTCGCGAGAAGGTTGCTCTCAGGCATATTAAGGTATTGCACGTGCCTTCCTCATATCAATACGCGGATATTTTCACGAAGGGCCTCCCAAGACAGATGTTCCTTAATTTCAGATCCAGTCTTAGCGTTAGGCCTCCTCCCTCTCCGACTGAGGGTGTGTGTAAACGTGTACAAGTATAACACTACAATCCCTACCCATTATTAGATTATGTTTCCTCTTGTATTAGGATTGTATATTGTACACTATATATATTGATATTAATGAGAAAGACTTCTTAAGAAAGATTAATATCATCTTACAATCTGCATTACATATTGCTTCCTTTTTGTCAGAATGTGTTATCATGACATATTCAATTTTGGCATCAGCATATTTATATACTTTAATTTCTTGTCTGAATCTGACCGTTTCTGTTGCTTTGCGTGTAATTATGCGTTGTCTTGAGTCGAGGGTCTCCCGGAAATATCTGCTCTACCTAACAAGTTAGAAATAAGATCTGCGTATATTCTATCATTTCCAGATCCACATTGTGGAATTTCACTGAATATATTATTGTTGTAAAAAGAAAAAATGAGGGTAGCTAATTTGTTAAATTCTCACTTATGGACGCTTCCAACGGACATAATGGCTATCCGCTACTTTCAATTATATCATTCCCTTTAAAAGATCACTCCTATTTTCGAAACCAAAGATATTTACTCGCGATAATATTTATATTAAAAATAAATTACAACCCTATTATCACTTAATCATTATTAATCTCTCTTTATATTTATTTGTTTGTTTGTTTATTATTAATTATAATAAATATAATTTTGTGTAAATACAATCGTGAGTAAATGTTTATGTATTGCTACTCACTTCCACCATCTTTACCTAAAATGTTTATGTATTGCTACTCACTTGATCTCAATATTTTACCACTAAATAGAAAACCAAAAATATTTTCATAAGCAACAAATTGTTCACATCTATTTTGAAGTGAAGAATAATATATGTCTATAAATCTTAATTAAAAAAAATGAAGAAACAAAATCTAATTCAAATAACTTGATCTCAAAGTAAGAACTTGTAGCTTCATAAACTTTCAATAATGCTTGATATCCAAAAAAAAATGTAGATCAATAATTTATTTTACCACACATTTTTGCTCTTGCTCGTTTCAAGAATAATGATGCTAAACATAATTTTTCGAACAAACAAAGAAAATATAAAATCTTGAAGGAACAAGAAGATATAAAAAGAGAGGAAGTTTACGTTGATGTTTAGAAAAAACAAGTAATTTTTGCATAGCCCAAAAAAGGAAATGAAAAATTACTTTCATTGAAAAGATAAAAAGAAAAAATAATGATTACTTTTTCACTTTTCTTCCATAAATTCTTTATTTTACAAGTTACAAGCTTATTTTGAGGCCCCTTTATGTCAAATCAAAATACAAAAGATACATTCTTTTTTTAGTAAAAAATTATAGTACTTTTTAACAAAATCTTATACTATAACTATTATGGTTAAAATGAGGCCTCCAAAAGTAGAAGGCTTAAAAGTACAAGCTTCACCAGCTTTACCCAACGATTATCCCCGCGTGGGTGATGGTAGTTTATAATGGTAAGTTATAGCGGCAGTTAGCGGTCAAATTGGATGGAGTAGTTAGAATCGCATGCTAACTTTGCCTTTAAATTGACATTTTAATGATATTAAAGATTTTGTTGTAGATCTAAATCATTCAGATCATAAACTCAGAACCATTAAGTGATTGTAAAATTAAAAAAAAATACAAAGGCATTTAAAAATTAAGATCTGAATGATTAAAAATCAAACCTAAAAATAAACAGACGTAATGATTGAAATCTAAATTATTAAAATTAAGACTTTCAATAAGTGTAAACAAAGGAAATCTTATTATGGATATGGTTGAATTATTAAAATTAAGACTTTCAATAAGTGTAAACAAAGGAAATCTTATTATGGATATGGTTGATCATATGTTGCAGTTTGTTGGATTCCTCTGATTTAATTTAAATAATAAGATAGAGAAAAAACTTAAAAAGTATAAAAGTCAATTATTGTTATGAAATAATAATAAAAGTACAAGACAACCAGAAATATATCTAAAAAAATTGGGGAGAGAGAATTTTATTGCACTTCAAACTGATGTACAAATGAATTGAATTGACTTCCTATTTAGAGAAGAAAAGAAACTGCTGAGAAGTTGCTTGCTTGATTTTAAGTTTATCCAATTTCAAACTTATCTAGTTGCAAGCTTATTGTAAAGACCCGATCAGTCATTTTGAGAACCGATTCACTATTTTGGCGTATCATTTATTCCATAATCTTCATAGTAATTATTTTGACCTGCTTGCAAATTTTGAAATCAAAACGGATGTCATTTGGTTCACTTTGGGGGAAGGTTTCACTATGAAAATCCTGGCATTTAATTATTTCGATAAATTATTTATTTTAGAAAAACATGCTCTGATTAGCGATCAAAAGATTCTGGTAGATTGAAAATATTATTTATGGCATGTAGAAATCGACGGAGCTAAATTTAGAGTTCGTTTGGTTAATTTTTGACAATTAAATCGCTTTTAGAATTATATATGCTTAATTATGGTGAAAAGACGATCTCGAAAAAAATAAGACCCAAATTTAAAATTTGTTATTTCCGTTAGCTTTAACTCAGTACTTATGACTTGCATGGATGGGTGGAGTAATTCCTGAGACTTTCGGAGTAGTTTTGGATTAAAAAAATGCACATTTTGAAAATTCTCAAGTTAAGAAATGAAGAAGTTTGACTAAAGTCAACATTAGGTGCAAATGCGTCTTTTTCGAAGTTTTGTCGATTATGTTAGATTCGGAATATGATTTATGACTTAGTCGAGTCGTTGGTTCGGTCCCCGAGAGATTCGAATGTGATTAAGGTGGTTGATTGAGAAACCAGCTTTTGAGGTGGTTTGGAGTTGACCACGGTCAACATTGGGTCAAGACAGATCTATTTGGGTGTTTTGAGAGTTCGAACAACTTTGTATGATCATTTGTGACTTGTAGAAACTTTCAGAATTGGATTTGAATTTCTTTTGGTCAAGCTAGGGTGTTTGAGTCATGGGCTTAAGTCGTTCCCCTTCGACGTTTCAATATACCATTATATTTGTTTGATGTTGGAATTGAGTTTTGATTATTGGAATAGACGCGTATCGAAATTTGTGATATGTATCAACTTGAATCGTCGAATTTCAACGCCGTATGAGGGAGTTGTGATCATTTTAGTTTCGAGGGAAACTGATGGTTATGGTGTGTTCATTGGGGCGAAAATTCTGTATATAAAAACTCAGAATGCGTTCCTTTTTTAGTTTCTTCATAACTTGAGTTCTAGAGCTCCAATTGAGGTGATGTTTGCGGCGTTGTTCTTGTCTCAACAAGGGGGTAACTATATAACCTTTATTTTAACATTTCTTCAAGTTTATTTTCATTGGGTGTCAATTTTATCCGAGTTTAATTGGGGAAAATTGGGGTTTTGAACCCAAAAGTTGAAAGTGGAAAATCATGGTTTTGAAGATCAAGATGATGTCTTTTGGATGATTTTTCTGGGTCAATACTAATTAATCTATGGATAAACTAATTTCGACATAAATTTCTAATTTTGCCCTTGTAGGCGCCGAGGTTATCTTTTTAGGTTCGTTTTTGGGGTTTCAAATTAAAGTATAACAATATGGGTATCGTTGGACTCGTTTAAACTCTTAGGGTACTATTTTGACTATATTAAACCTAATTTTTAATGAAATTATAGTTTTAACCTTGTGGCTCGGGTTTGGCTATTTTAGGTCCCTTTTGGGTTTTAGGTAAAACTATGATGATATGGGTATCCTTAGATTCATATTCTAACATAGAATTCATATTTGATAGACTTTAATCATTCTGAAGCTCTCCGAAGTGGAAGGGCAAGGCTAAGATTTGATTGTTTATGCATCCAGCTCGACATCCAGGTAGGTTACGGCTTACCTTCTGGTTAGACGTCGGTTAGCAAAGTGTATGTATAGTTAGATTCTGTCGGAGAAAGCATGTACGCCTTCGGGTATGGAGTTGGGATGGATTACTAAGGTTGGTTATTGTTGACTAAATGTGACTTGTTGTCTCTTTATAGTTACTGAATTTGTACGTAGTTGTCATACCGTACTTGTGATATAGTTCTCTCACTTATCTTGATATTATCATGATTAGTGGAAAAAGACCTAATTGGATATTGATATTGTGATATATGTCCATGTGTGGCACAATTGGGGATTCATATGATACACTTGATATTATCATTGCATTGCATTCATCCTCATTTCCATGATATATTGATAGTATATGTGATTGGCGTGATGGTGATAAATGAGAAGGAAACAACAGTGATTCTTTTGACATATTGATTGCGTAGTCATTATATGTTGAGTGATATGGAATGGCTAGCGGGCTATTCGGTGGAAGAGTTACTCTAGGCTGTGTGATACGGAGTGAATGGTACATAGAATTTGCGGGTCCCACATGAGTCATGACTGCAGAGGTGTAAAGATGTATGTACGGAGATTACATTTTCATTTCATATGCATTCATCCTCATCATCTCATTTTACATCTATGTATCAGATTTATTAATTGTACTTGTTTGTGATTATTCTGAGGAATCGTGGGAAACTTGACAAACTTGGGTTTATGTGCTTCACTATAGGCTATGATTCGGTTATTGATCTTTCTATACTTGAGTGGTTATTGTTGGACTGTGTTGTGTTGTACTTGATTGCGAGCATGTCTATTCTTCAAGCTCTTACTTTATATATGTTAGCTAACTATTGTCGGCATATGATACCTACCATTACATAGTATTTGTACTGATACTACTCTTGCTACACCCTTTTTGGGGTGTAGAGTTGTTGTAGATACATGAGCGGGGTTCGATTAGCCTCCAAGAATCTCGTGGAGTTCATCTAAACTTCTCTGTTTAATTCTCATTCTAAACAGAAGTTGTATTCAGGTTGTAGTTGTAATTTTTATTCCAGTTATACTTAGAAGCTCTTGTGCTATTTAGATCAGATTTCTTAGGTAGTGTTGTATTCCGCATTATCATATATCTATGTTTTTAGACTTCTATTGCTCTTATTATTTTATTTATATTGTTGGATGAATCTGTAAGGGACAGATTCACCTACCAGGTGGGAAAAGGGTAGGTGTCCGCGTGTTCCCCGATTTGAGACGTGACACTTATCCAGTCGTGGGAGTATTTAAATGGACATCCATAATACAATATATTTATAACACTCCTCCTAGGATGTTCATCAATAGATAATGTGCCTCGTTAAAAACTTACTAGGAAAAACCCAGTGAGAAAAAATTTAGTGATGAAAAAAAGTACACATCTAGTAATACGCGTTACAAGCTACCTCGTTAAAAACCTTACCAAGAAAATCCAATGGGATTAAGGAAAAAAGAGTATATCACGTATTTTACTCTCCCTGATTAAAACATCAAATAATTCCTGAAGATGACGTACTCCTATCTTGTATACCAACTTATCATATGTTGAGGTTGGTAGTGTATTTGTGATCAAATCTGTCAAATTATCATTCGATAAGCTGATTGATCATTTGTATGTGCATCTGCATTCCTTGATAGAGTTGCATCATCGTCATATGATATTTGTTGGGATCACGTCAAGTATATTTTTGGGTTGCCCCATAAACTGTTGTAATCTTTGTATGATTTGACTGTCATGTAGAATAACATGATATGGCGGTACCCTTCATGGGAATAAATAACATGTATGGATCGAACTCTAATGTCGATCATATGAATGCCATGTATAACCAAAAAAACTTGACAATATATGAAAGGATAGACACATTCATGTCAGGGACTTTATTTGCAATATGCAATTTATCTTATTTTAGTATCTCCATGTAAGAGAGAAATTATATCATGTCCATAGTTATAGCAAGATAAATAAATGCATCAATTGCACAAATATATAATACTTCAGGATCAATCTAATTTTTTTATTTTAACTTTTTTTCGACAGATAATCTTCTGCTCCTGAAAACTCTTCAAGAGTTTCAATAATATTCAAGTCATCAACTTGTATAACAATAGAAAGATTCTGATTATCATAAAGAGACAAGGGTAAACAGATTTATTTTGTACTCTTTGTCAATGAATATTCAGTTAAGAATTAAAAATAAGTTTCCTAAGAACTTGTATATGCTTCAACATTTTGAATCCTTCAGAAATTTTCATATAAATTTTGTCAAGTAAGTCATATAGGTTGAGACAATTTTCATTTAGTATTTAAATTACATGACATCTTCTGATGTTAGGACTGCAAGTCCAGTAAACCTTTCACTTACCAAGATGCATCATTTCACTTGGTAATTATTTCCACACCAACATGCTTTGAGAGATGTAGGGATCAGATCCTCTTATACAATACTGTGCACCATATTGTATCAAATCGGTTCACAATTCTGCATAACTTATTGAGATCTCATCACTTCATCATTTTTCAGGTACATAAATCTCCCTGAGGTTTCATGAAGTATTAAGTAGTAGGCTCTTCAAGAGCACATTGTCTCCTTATTGTGATTATTTTGATCATTTGCTCCTCACCCTTTTCAAGGTTATCATATTAGAAATCGATTGGTCTATGATGCTTCATGCATGCTATAGACTCTATTCTTCAGGGCCATTCAATAGGAGCATTTGCGACTTAAATATGAGATAATTGAGTTAGCAAATGCTTCCACCATTTGATTTGAATTATCTTTTGAATAAGGATCATATTGATGATAATTCACAATATATTTCGTAACTGCTTATTCTCCTCCTTATGTTAGAAAAACTAACTAACATATATCCCCACTTATTTGGGGAATCCATCTGTGTGCATTGTGGTAGATTCATTATTCATATATTGCACAACAAAAATTACTAGATGGAAATATTTAGTTCCTGACCCTGAACTAATTATTAGGGGATAATTTATCATAATTTATTGGTCTAAAACATACAAGTCGTTGTATGTAATATATCATATCTCAGATCAACACTTGAAGCTCTTTTTTTATAAGCAATGATTTTGTATATAATGGAGGCATCCAATGGCAAACTAGCTTAGATATAAATGAGCATTATCAAGATAAATTATCTTGATTACATATTCTGAAAGTTGTGCTTCAAACTCAATTATTTCGAGTAAACAACTTCATAAATGTCAAACTGCGGGTTGACAATAAACGCACATGTAACCGTCTCATAGATGCATCTATTTAAGACATCACATTGCAGGTGAACGGACCCACATTCACCTTTTATATTTTTTTCAAAATTTAAAAAATCCAGTCCAACATTAACTGGTGTAATCAACTTATCATGAGAGCAGACAACACAAATAAATTTTTAAAGAATCTTCTAATTCTTGAATATATTCAAATACTCTATTAGCACATCAGATTTAAAATCAGGACGATCAAAATGGTCACGTTAACTAATAAAACTATTTGTATTAGTAAACTTCAAGTTTACTCCGACGAGTGCTATTTGTTTTAGTAAATTTTTGATTTATTTTTGCGTGAGATTTTATATCAATAAACTTCTAATTTACTGTGGCATATGATCACATCATGCTCGGGTAATGTTTCATATACGTAATTCTTACTCGTAGTACTTGAAGATATTTAATCTTTCAATCATTTATAGTCTCAATATGATAATCATTTTTATTATTAGTAAATTTCAGGTTTATCATAATTTGTGTTCCGGTCGTAACAATTACGATCTAGGACGAATGACGCTATCAAATATAACATCTTCGTGAGATTTAAATTTAAATTTAAATTTTATAATGAGATATTGTTTGAACACTGCTAGTGTCATGATTTTTGTAAACAAACAATTATCCAGTTATAAGCTTATCCAGCCGTGGAAATATTTAAATGGACATTCATAATACAGTGTATTTATAACAATTATATATTACTGTATTTTTTAGGATATATATAAAATGTTAAAATATTTCTTTCATGAAAACGGAGCCTTATTTATAAGCGAACGAAACCAAAAAGAATAACCAGTCATTTTTATTTGGTGGACAGTGAGGATAAAAAGGAGAGAACAGATCGTGACACAACCAGAAAAAAGAAATTTAAATTTTTTGTTACTCTTATAATGTTACATCAGACATTCACTAAGGCTCATCTTTTGAAGTTAAACGACAAAGCTATTGACTTACTTTTGACAATAAGATGTAGAAAATCAAGGATACACATAAAAATGCTACGTATTTACTTTGTTTTTTGCTCTGTTTGGTGCCCACCTTTCACCTCTAACCAATTCAAATTCACACAACATAGTCTTATTAAAATGGAAAGCGCTTCTTATTAATTTATTTTTTTTATTTTCAAAACTCAAATTCGAGATTATAGTTAATGATGAAAGAATCTTATCTATCTCACCATAACCAATGATGATACTTACTTTTATTTATAAAAATTAGTAATTCAAATATTTATGTCGATAGTGAGACAAAATATTCAAGTTATGATAGGATAGTAGTTTCTAACTCATGATTTAACTAAACCACAAAGATTTTCGATATTTATAATTTTTAACAGAAAGACTTTATTAATGAATACCCTAGCAAGATAAACTCAAGAAAAGTATTACTCTCTCCGTCTCATTTTAAATGTTGTTTTAGCTCATTTTACGCTCATTAAGAAAATAATAAATATAAAACATAGTTTATTAAGTTATCCTTATATAATAAAAGTAGATTGATTATTTTCTCTTAAATACCATGCATTCTTCTTTAATATTAAGGATATAATTGAAAATAATAACTAATTTTCGTCTTGAATTTCTAAAATGATTATTATTTGGGATAATTTTTCTAAAATAAAGTGACGGTTAAAATGGAAACGGAGAAATTAGTAATTTCTTGAGAATGGACACACGAAATAAACAAAGATGCCATAGAGGTATGAAAATCAGTCCTTGAGAAAAGCTGATCTTAGGGCAATCATGGGAAACACGTTTTATTTTGCTTTTGACCAGTAATTCCGCAAAGTAACGCTCATTGATGATGAGCTAAGTATAATTAAGGAAGTACTAAAATTTAACAATATATAGCATATAGGTTTGATATAGGCCAACACCTATTTATTAAGTACGCATTATTTAATTTCTTTTTTCATCAGTATGCATTATGGGTGGCCAACGGGACGGGTCGGCCCGGTCCCGACCCTACCCCACTTTAAAAAAAAATCGGTATCGGGACGGGACCTGGGCTCGTCCCGCCCGGCCCGGCCCGGCCCAGTCCCGCTAGACCCGTCCCAGTTCGAATCCCGGTCCCGCCGCACAAAAAAACCTTTGCACCAACGGCCATTTTATATTTTGGCCGTTGTGCAATGACCATTTTTGGCCTCCTCCCTCCCCCAACCCCCCTATCCCCTTAATATCTAATTGTAACCCCTAAGTTTTTATTTTTACACTTTAACCCAATTTTTCAACTATAAATACCTCGTTTTCTCTTCATCTTTCTCACAAATATTCCTACAATCTCTCAATTTATCTCTCTACAAGTCTACATTGTCTACTAAATATTCAATTTTATTTATTCATTTGGGAGTGAAGTTGTCAACTAACTGATTTCAACCTCTCGATTACACGTCGACGTTACGTTGGCGTTTGGTACATTCGTTCCTTCATTAAATTATTAATGTTTCTTTCTTTTATTTAGCGCACTTAATTTCATTTATTTTAATTATTTATTTGTATAATTAAAATGGAAGGATTGACTACGGATAAGGGTAAGAGTAAGGGTCAGGCTTCTTCCAGTAGGGGTAACAAGGGAAATGGTACTTCTTCTAGTCATCCTAATCCTACACATGATGATTTGGTTGATACTGATTTTTTTCCTGATACACCATTAGATTTAGACGATGAGATATTTTCTGGAACTCAACAACATATTAATTTAGAAGATGATCTAGATGACACACCCACTAATATAGATGACACACCTACTAGTGCACCTCCAACTGGAACGCATCATATTTCCCCTAGTATGAGACGAGTCCCAACAAAATGATCATTCAAATCAGGCATGAAAAGTTTTAGATTGAAGAGAATCAAGTAGTTAGATGTCAAATTTGTAAAAATGTTTTTAAATTTAAAATGGGAAAAGGTCAGGGTGGGACAGGGGGTCTATTGAGACACGTAAGGCACCTATTAAAAAAATATTTATCAAAATAAAAAAATATTTTATTTCTATTCCACTATTTATATTATTGGTGTTGTATTAAATCCGACAATTAAAATAGACGGTTGTAAAACACTTATTGAAACTATTTATGATTGTATAGCAGTACTACCTCCTCCAAGTCCCAAAAATCCAAATGACCCACCACCTATTGAACAAATTAAAGAAGAAGTGTTGTCTAGCATATAAGATGAATGCAAAAAAGTATATAGGTATTACCAACAAGAAAGTGCTAGCAACCAACCGACTTCCATACCATCTTCTTCTTGTTCAACACAACCTCAAAAAAGACATGATGTTTCTGCGGCTAGTATTGAATCCTTAGAAGTAGAATGTATAGTGGTAACACTACTAACCAAGTTAACGAGTTTGATGTTTTTGTTTTGTAGGGTGTTGTACGGTACCAAGCAGTTCTCAATGAAGAAGGACGTGAAGACTTGCTGAAATATTGGAGGGAGAATGAGAAGACATTTCCGACACTTTCAAAGATGGTCCGAGATGTGTTGAACATTCAAGCGTCATCAACAGCGTCTGAAAGCACTTTTCAGCCGACAGATTTCAAATAGGAGAGCACAGACACTCATTAACGGGAGACATCTTGGAGATTGCAATATTATTCAGAGATTGGATAAGAGCGGAGCGGAGAAGGTGCGATCAACCGGAGATCAACGAAGAAGACGAAAACTACAACAAAATCTTATCCGGTGGAGGTGGAAGCGACGTCGAGGCACAAAAACATAGAAAATGTGTTTAAATATGTAATTTTTTAATTGCAATTTTACTATGTTATTTGCAACTTTCAACACCACAAAGTTGCAATTTTGACAATTGTATTACAAAAAAATCATATTTCTATTTAATAATATAAGAGGCACAAAAACAGTCTTGGGATGTTTTTATTACACTATCTTGTTTATATGTTATTTTTTAAAATTAAGTGCAAACAAAAAAAATGGAAAAACCCGATCCCGACCCCGTCCCACCCCGACCCGATAAATACCGGGCCCCTTTAATGACGGGACCGGGACCGGGATGGGACACTGGCAGAACCCGCCAGTCCCAGCCCGCCAGTCGCGCCCGAGTCCCGGTCCCGCCCCCGCCTGTCCTGTCGGGACCCGCCCCGCTCCGAACCCATCCCGTTGACCAGCCATAGTATGCATTATTGACAACTTGAAATTTTGACTTGTCAAAGCATTTAGATATCCTTCTTATGGAGAAAGATTGAGATTTGAGATGTACGTATATTACTCGAAAGTGTCCTTATTTCCCATCCCAACCTGTTCAAACTAACTGTTCCAGCAAGAACTTAATTAACAAGTAGCAAGAAAAGTTAATTTACAATTAACAGCAAATATTACAAATAGAAAGAAGAAGCCTAAATAAGAAAATAACAGTAAACTCATTAAGTTCGAGATCAGCTCCAATGCATATGGAAGTAGCGTTTAGTTGCGAACTTTATGTACATGTATAAGTTTTAAACTTCAGGATTGGTTATAGACTAGAAGGGGGTTTAGCTAGACATGAGAGAGAGTATTTCAAAAATTTGAAGCTGTTGTATTTGGAAAGATGATTTCAGAAGTTACAATGAGGCTCTTTATATAGATAACCTCGGTTGCCTTACATTATTGACATGCTGAAAAGTCTAAAAGTTGGTACATTATTGTTACAAAAGTCATAAAGTAAATAGTATTTTGTCTCTTGTCATTTCATGCTTTTCTTAAAGTTGTTTGTCGTTGTTGCCATTTTTTCAATGTTTGTTGGCTTGTCATCTTTTGTCTTTGATTCCTCGTGGGTCCGACGGCTTTTGCTTTCTTCCACATGCATTTTTTACAGGTGTCTTCTTTGCACAAGGGCATCTTTTGCAGGTGTCTTCTTTTCACAAAAAGACGATTTTTTTTTCTTCGACGATACTCCTATAGAATAAGAACGGTATCGTTTTGATTTTTTATTTTGATACTCCTATAGAATAGGAACGGTATCGTTTTGGTTTCAGTGGTATATTGGTGATATATGATGATAAATGGGCTTGCTGTAGTTCAAACTACATTGGACCGTATTAAATTGTTACATCATGACTTTCTGTAGTTTAAACTACATTGGGCCGTTTCATTCGAAAGGATTATATGATCCTTCTTTTTTCATAGTAATATGGGTAGTATCATCCTTTATACTCATAACATGCCTTTTCCTCTAGCCTATCAAGAGTTTGTACTGCTCCACTGGAGTGTTTGTGCTCCATTTTTATGATCCTGTCATGCATGTTAGTAGGGTGTATGGTGTCTTGAGATAATACATCGTTGTTGTAGTACAGGGTAATAAGTTCTTCAGTCTCTCCTCCCTTGGAGTTTCCAATGATGCTGGCTTTGCCTGCTCTTAACATATCTTCAATTTTTTATTTTAATGTTGATAGTTCGATGGCTCTTTTGGCACGCATCCATTCTTGAAACTTTTCTAGGGTACATGGTATTTTCATCTTTAGGTATTTATCATCTCCACTTATGTTGCTATTTCTTCCTTTTTAAATAATTGGCATATTATAATAGGTTTTCCTATCAAGTCTGTTGAGGCGTCGAACAGTTGTATGCCGTAGATACCTCTTCCAAATGATTACATCATTAGTTTGACAGATTCTACTAAAACATTGGGTAGCTTCTCAATATTGTAAAGAGTTTCATCTACTAATATTTTATCTATAAAATCGTTGTCGCGCCCTATTTTGACCTGCTCGGGTCAAAGCGGAGCACAGACGTGTTCGGTGATTCCCGGGTAAAAGGGTTGAGGAGTCGCCACCTAATTATTTTTTACGGTGAATTAGGACACCTAAATATTTAAACTAAGTGCTGCAATGTAACTCCAATTTTAAGGTCTGCGAAACTAGTGAGATTCTAGGTAAGGGTTCTTTATTATCCTAAAGGGAAGGGGTTAGGCATCCTTTAAGATCCGCTAACTTGCGGTTATCCGGTCAAACTCAGGTTAATTATTACTAGAAAAATGCATGTTTGAAGCATGAAGTTAAAAGATGTTTGCAAATAATTAATGAAAAGAGATGCATTTTAAAAGATAGATAAATGTAGAGATTTTTTCAAAATATGCATTTGTATGATATTTAAAGAGAAATACATGTAGAGTTGGAAAAATATGTATTTGACAATTGATAGTAAAACAATTTATTTATAATGCCAAAGAAGTAAAATTTTGAGAATCAATGAATTGTAAATTGACAAAAGATAAACTTATTCAGTATGATTAATAAAGCAAATAAAAGATGACAAAAGTTGTTTTGAAAATCTTGAATACGCGTGACGAGCCTAAAATAAATAAACTAGCGAAGAATTTCTAAGTTTGAATTCAATCGAGCCTACAAATAAATAAGCTAGCGACGGGTTTCAAATCTTAAACTACCCTATGAATTAATCCTAAGTTTGCCTATTCTAAGCATTTCAATAGTTACATAAGTGCGATAAATAATATTACAATACAAAGCGGGATAAAAGCTGAATTAAAGAAAGAAATAAAATAAATAAACTCCGAGGAATAATTCGCCGTTATTTACTTTAAGCCCTGCAAGCTGTCAAGAACAAACGGTTAGAAACAGTTAAGTACAAATAACTTCATATCCGTATTCAAAACAGTAAATGTTTTGATCACGGAGGGCTCAGACTTAAATTTTGAAAAGAACATTCCAATCACGTCGTGGCTGCAAACATATGACTAATGTAGTTTATTTTGATTGCCTCACCTACTAAACGTGTTGGTCTCTCGGGTGAAATAGAAAAGATCACTATAATCACGTCGTGGCTGCGAATATATAACTTGTTGGTTATTTTAGTCACCTCGCCTACTAAACATGTTGATCTCGGATAAAAAGGTTTAAGTCTTCATCATTGCCCAGAAGTTATATTTCCGTCTTTGCAACTGTGGAGGCCTCAAAATCGACGGATATTTTTCATCGGCCAGTGTAGTATCGTGTTCAAATCAGTAAAATTAAAATGAAACAATAAGCAGCAGCAGTAAGCAGAAACAGAGAGGCAGTAAGCAGTAAAAGAACAGAGGCAATTTCCGAAAAAAGACGCGATGTTTAGTTTAAAAACAAGAAACAAGAATCGGATATTTGAATGTGAAACGATGGATCAAACAGGAAAGCAATGTCTGAAAGGTGCGGTGTTTATTTTAAAACAGTAAAAACGGTAAAAACAGTAAAACAATAATCTGAATCCGAGTAGTAAACTGAAACAGAAAATAGCGCCCGAACAGACGCGGTATTTGTTCAAAACAGTAAAACAATGATATCCGTCGCAAGAAATTTAAAACAGTAAACTTAATAAAACAATAAGATATCCGTTGCACGGATGTTTAAAATGATTAAACTAAAAAAAAAGAAGCGAAAGAAAAAGCGCGGCCTCGAATTCAATTTCGCTTTACTTTAATGCGATATTAATAAAACAGTAAAAGCGATTGCCAAAGAAACGAGCGGTGAGCGGTTTAAAATATCCGACCGAAGTTCAAATTCGGAAATATTCAAATCGGTCGCCCAGGCAGTCGATGATTCAAACCCAAATCGATTTCAAAGACCAATTTCAGATAACCAAGAACAAGAATATGAAATGCAAGAATGCGAAAATGTTCAATCGGGTCGACCTGACCGGGTCGATGATCTGACCGGATCGATGATCCAAACTCGAATCGATTTCAACACCAAATTCAGATAACCAATAACAAGAATATGAAATGCAAGAATTCGAAAATGTTACCCAAACCGTCGATCTGACCGGTCGTTGACCGACCCGAATCAGTGGTCCAAACCCGAATCAGATTTTAACACCAAATTCAGATAACCAATAACAAGAAAATGAAATGCAAGAATTCTGAAAATATTACTCAAACCGGGTCGACCCGACCCGGGTTAGTACCCGACCCGAATCGGAAACTTAACCCGAAATCAAATATCCACCTAATTCAGATAACCAACAAACATAAAATGTGAAATGCAAGAATTCTGAAAATAATAATCAAATCGGGTCGACCCGACCCGACCCGAAATCAGTGAAGAAAATCAGGGAATCAAAAGGGGAGAACAAACCTTTTCGGACTTGATTCTTGAATAACAAAGAAGGCAAATGCTTTAAAATCAAGAACACAACAAATATTTTATGTATATATGAAATAGTCTTCGAAAAAATCCTCTGAAAAAATCTGTTTTTCTCCTCCGAATCTCTTCCCAAAATGAAGAACAATCATGGGGTATTTATAGGTGGATTCCCCCCCAAGAATCGAGTTTGAAATTCGAATTAAAGGTAAAGATTTCTGAATTTTGGAAGCGGATTTTAGGGGGTATGGGCGTGGGTCGAAGTGACGGGAGTTGGTGGTGGCAGGGGGTTGGTGATGGCAGGGCGAGGTGACCGACGACGTGGGGTCGCCGGTATGGGGGGTGTGGGGTCGCGGCTTGAGGGTAAGGGTTAGGGTTTTCTGATTTTCTGATTTTTTGGGGGTTTTTGATTTGGTTTGGGGGATTAAAATGGGGATGGGTTATGGGCGGGTTTGAAATTTGGGCGACGTCGAATTGGATCTGGGGCCGGGTATTGGGTTATTAAAAGGGGAGAGAGGTCGAATGGGTTTGGGGGTTGTGGGTAAGCGGGTTTGGGGATTGGGGAATTTATTTTGGGATTGGGCTTGTGGGAATTTAATTTGGGGATTGGGCTTGGACGAAAAATGGGTTTTAGTTTAGGTTGGGTAGAAATTGTATTGGGTTGAAAAAAATGAAAAATGGGGAGTTGGTTAAAATAAAAAGGAGTTTAACATTAAAATATATTTTTTGTAAAAGATGTGAATTATTTAAAATAACATACCGATGTGATAATAATAAAAATATAATATTTGCGAAATGTTTAATGCTTAATAAAAGGGAAATGCGGTGCAATTTTGCGAGAATAAAATAACATAGAATTTTCGGATAACTTATGATTATTATAAAATGCAAACGATATAAAATATGCGAATAATAATAATAATACGAAGATACACACATATATGCCTACATTTTAAAATTATTTTAAAAGTGTCAAAATATTAAAAATTATGAATAAAATCATAAAAGATGGGACAAAATTGGGTGTCAACAATCGTAAGTAAATATTTTAAAAATTATATCAGGGTTTGATTTTTCATTACATAAAAACCTTGGATATTTGCTTAGTTTTGCACTTCGTAAAATGTATGGATTTGATTTATAATCATAAAATTTATTTATCTGTTCATAAGCTGATATGTATTCAGGTGAGAATTTCATCTTGTCACACATCGTTACTGTTGTTGTCATCTGAGAAGACAATGCTGTTATGAGTAGTGGTATAGTGGTTGGCATAATTGCAAGTTTGGATGTGAAAGTTTTTGGTTTTTCTATAGGGGATTGAGAAGATTTTAATATTTGTAGGGTCTTGAAGTCTCTAAAGGCTTCTGTAAGTTGTTCTAGCAAATGTGTATTTTCTTCTGTTTTGATTGTAATAATTTCTTGGTTTTGTTTGATAATTTTTGTAACATTGGTAATATATTCTTCAAACTTGTCACTGCTAGTCGACATTGTTGTACCTTCTAAGAAAATCAGCTAGAATATTTTTAGTTTCAGATATATTTTTGACAATAAAATCATAATAATAAAAGAATGATTGTCACTTTCTTCTTTTGTTTAATTCTGGTAAAGGGTCTATTTCATTTGTAATGAATGTTCTTACTTGGGTGTTATCTGTTCTAACAACGAATTTTACTGGTAATAGGTGATAATGGAATCTCTTTATTCCAAATTTTACTGCTAATAGTTCTTTCTCGTTAATATGGTAATTTCTCTCATTTGGCTTCCATGTTCCACCTCCATATCCACAAATTAGTGGTTTTTCTTTATCTATATCCTCTTTATCATATGCTATGAGGACTGCTCCACATCCTATATCACTGACATCAGTAAAAAAAATTTAGTTGATCTAGTTCTGTTGGTATTCTATGTTTTGGCAAGGCTTTCAGTTGTTCCTTGATTTTATTTATGGCTTTAGTATGCTCTTCCTTCCACTCAAAAGTTATATTTTTTCTAGTTAATTCCTGTAATGACTTTCTTAAAAGTGGTAAATCTTTTATATGGTTTGAAGCATAATTTACTACTCCTAGAAATTGTTGTACTTCTTTTTTGCTTTCTAATTTATCTTTAAATTTTTTTATTTTTTTTTACAATGTGTTCTTGTAATTGTAATCCTTCATTATCTATTATGTATCTCAAATATTCTATACTATTTTTAAAGATTTCAGATTTCTTTTCAGATAATAATATTCCATGTTGTTTCACAATTTTTATAAATTCTTCTAGATGTTATCAACATATACTATACAGAATTCTGTCAATTTTCTGAACACTTGGTCCATCCTTCTTTGAAATATTTGTGGTGCATTTTTCAATCCAAAGGGTAGTACATTCCATTCGTAATGTCCTTGAGGGGCACTAAAGGTTGTTAAAGATTTTGATTCATTTTTTAGTTTTATTTGCCAAAATCCATTTTACAATCGAATTTACTGAACCATTTTTTATTTCCTAATCTATTGATAAGGTTTCTTTTGTATGGTAAAAAATATCCATCAAATATTGTCTTTTTGTTTAGTTGTCTATAATCAATCACCATTCTAGTCTTTTCTCTTTTTTGTTAACTATGTTTTCTAACTAAAAAGGTTGGGCTACTATGTGGGCTTTTACTCTCTTGTATCAATTTTAATTCTAATAGTTCTTTTAGTTGGGTTTCAAACTCTTTTTGATCTGTTGAGCTATACCTAATAGGTTTAGATCTAACTATATCACTAGGATTTATTAACTTGATTTCAGCATATATTTTTTCTTTCTCCCATAGTTGCATCGGATTTTCTCCAAAATTTATTTTTAATATATTGAGATATTTTTCTCTTAATAACTGTAGGTTACTATTCCTATCTGATCTTATGTTACATATTCTCAGGGTATGTATTGACAATACTCTCTTTAGTATTATCCACTTATTACAAGGTATTTGTAAGCTAAATGTATTATTATTTATCACTTGCGTTTTAAAGTAGTCTAGGAAATTGTTTCCTAACAACACGTGTTGTTTCATATCATTCAGTTGGTATATTATTGGTAGTCTAAATATTGTCTTCCCTAATATTATTCTCATATTTTCTGCTACTATATCCAATTCTTTTGTTTGTTCGTTGAAGCCTGATACTCTTGTTCTATGTGTTTTAGATCTCTTCCATCTATGTGATTCTAATACCTCTTTCTTTGCTAGACATAAGTCTGCTCCACTGTCAATAAAGATCTTTTGTTTTATCATATTATTAGGCTTGTATTCTATATGAGCTTCTATATATATTGCTACCATCTAATTATCATTCTGTTCCAAATCTATCTTTCTTAATCTTTGTTGAAGTTCTTCATCTTGTTCCATTTCTTTTTCTTCTTTTAGTAGTTCTTTCCATCTTATTTCACTCAATCTTTCTCTTATTCTGCTGAGGTTTTTAGTGATCTTTTTATACCTATCACTATAGTATTTATTTCATGTTTTGCTAGTAGTTGTAGTTGTAAAAATCTTATGGCGAACATTTCGTTCACATTGTATCCAGTAACTTTTTTCTTCTAATAATGTTCCTTTTTCTTTTTGTAGATCCATTTTATCCTGAACTACTTTCACTGTCTGTGTGTTGATTAATGTAGTTAATATTTTCTGATTCACTTTCTTTATCAGTTTGACTGACATAAAAGTCTTCATATTCATACCAATTATTATTGTCTTCTCTTATTTGTTGTAGACTCATTATAAATTGTGTTGTATTTATATATTTTACATTTTTTTTCTTTAGCTTTGGGCATTTATTAGCATAATGTACTTTTTCATTGCAATTCCAACATTTACGTTCTTTAAGTTTTTCTTCTTCAATTGGTTTTACATATTTTCTTTTCATAAATTTTCTCTTATGTTTAAATTTTTTCCTGGTTTCAAGGGTATTTCTATATCTTTTAAATCTTTTTTTCCTATAAGGTTTGTAATAAGGTTGTTGGTTTTGTTTGCTGTAATTATTATACCTTTTATATTTTTTGTGTTGATATTTCTTTTTTCTTTTATTATCATCACATCCGAATACTAGTTTTCTTTCTGTAACTCCACGTATCTCTCTTAATCCTATTTTCTTATCTTTTTTAATCTTTTGTTGCATTCTATATTCTTCACATTTTCGCATTAGGTATGCTCTTAGTACTCTTATTCTTTCTCCTAATGTATTTTCTTTTGGTTCTAGTTGGGTATATTCTTTCGATATCTCAGTATTATAAGGTATTGGTAAGTGGTCATAATAGAGTTGTTGATACATTAAACCTTCTTGTGGTAAGACTCTTGCTTCGTAGAAGAACTTACTAAAACTTATTGTGTATTCGGATAATTTATTAATTTTACAACATTTCATGTTATTTAGATTCATTATTATATCAGTTTTTCTCTCTGCGAGTACGTTTTCTCGTGCTACTAACCATTTTCTCCTAAAAATCACTTTTTAGTATGATATCAAATATTATTAGCATAATTTTCAATCTCCTGCATGGCTAAATACTTCTCCTCTTAATTGATATGCTATAGATTCTATCCAATATGCTACTTTTTCGATTAATGTTTTAGATATCAAGTCATACATATATTCTAGGTTTTCTGTTTGTGTAGACTTAATTAATGCTATATACATTCCAAGATTCCAATCATTTATTCTTCTTCCTATTTCTTGTTCATCATAAACATTATTTAAGTCTAAAAAATATCCATTGTAATTTACACCTTGTGTCATTGATCCTACAAATTCTTTAAATTCAGCTTGTTGTCCTACTGATATATGATTTGGTAATCTGGTTCGCTTTCTTGTTATTATTTCTAGATTAGGGTCTACTAATTCTTCTTCAGGATAATCATTAGCATCTTCATTTATTATATCATCAGTTTCTATAGGCTTATTGAATTCATCTTCTATATCACTTTCAGGTTCATCTTCTATGATTGCGTTTACGCTTTTCATTTTTTGTAAGGCTTTCATTAACTGGTTGTTTTCTTTTACTATTTATGAGTCTTCTTCTTCTATGAATTCTGCTACTTGTATCTCTTGGTTAACTAATTCAATGTTGTTATCCTCATCTGTATTACTCTCAGTTTTTTCACTACTAGTTGTACTTTCATCGCTTATTTTAGTGATTTTTCTTACTTTCTTTTTTCCTTTTAGCATTTTTATCTCTTCTCTAAGGATTTGTATTTCTTCTTTTAATTCTCCTAATTCTTGTTTCACCTCATTTAATTCTTGCTTTACTTCATTCAATTCTTCTTTTGTTTGTTTCAACTCTAATTTAGTTTCTTTTAATACTTTATTTGTATCTTTAAATTTGTGTTTGTATTTTTTATACTTGTTATACCATTCTTCATTATTGTGTGTTTTTAATTTGGTATTTTCTTGTAACACCCCGTACTTTCGGGTAACGGTTGAATGCATAAACATAGGCAAGTAGACCGGACCCGAGAAGTTTATGTTGTACTTACGTATACTAATAAGAAAATTAGTATATAAAAGGACATGGTCCCGAAATAATTTTGGATTGAATAAGTGCGTCGACGGGGAGCAATAATAATAATTGTGTATCCCCGAAGAGGTTATGGACTAGTGTCATATTATTGGAATTATGACATTAGGTATGAGAAGATTTTATAAGTCACCGGGATTTAAGTGGATTGAGATCGGAGATTTAATTGTGTGTATAATTAATTAATTATGGGATTAATTAATTAAAGAGGGGACAATATATAGTGGAAATTTATACGTGTGCTCTTATAACCGATTTGGGGTGACTAAGCCCAAATCAGTCGACCGATGGCAACTTCACAAGTCTCCCATTTCTCCATTAATCCATCTCGTCAACTATCTTCATCAAGCTTCAGTAGAAATCATTCCCTGGAGGGGAGATTGTCGCACTTCCATCTGAAAGAGGGAGTCTCGGTTGGTGGGTTCTCTAGAAATTCTCGGTCGAATTTGGGGGATTTCCGTAAGCTTTCGCATAGATAAAAAGGGGGAAATTCATGGTGTCCTGGACCGTGATTCGCAGTGAATTGAAACCGTGAAGCAAGGTTGAAAGTTCAGAAACCAAGCTGAGACTTTGAGTCTCGGCAAGGCTCAAACAAAACGTTCCAGTGCTTCTGGTTCTGTCGGTCGGAATCATGTACGGGCGAAAGGTTTTCTGGCAATTCTCGTCGCTATGATTAACAAAGGTAATCTTTCTTGTTCCTAAAATTTATACAAGTTTTGAACTTGATTCTTGCCACTAGTTCTAAGACGATTGTAAAAAATGTTGGGTTAAAGGGGTGTTATCGGGACTGTTTGCACGAAATTGGAGGTTGCATGTGAAATTATTGTACTGTTTTGGAGATTGTAGCAGTAAAAAGAAGGATTAAGAGGATTGGGTGTTTCGCCACATGTGTAGATTTTGATATAGAAGGAATATAGGTTCTACACGTTCAAGGTGTTCGCTAGAATGTCTCAATAAATCCGTTTCTAATATGTTGATTCGATTGTAATTTAAATCACCCGTATAATGTAGATAATCATTCATAGAGCTTACAAGGACCCGCAGAACTTAAATAATTTCGACAACAAGGTATGCAAGACTCTTTCGTTCTTTTGGCATAATTCTGTGTGCGAAACATAACCATCGTGTTGCTACATAAATTACCCTACTCTTAGTAGTTAGGAATGATCAAGTTATTGACTCATATGTTGAAAGAATGTCCAAATATATTTCTAAGACCTTATTAAGGCACACCGAAAAAGACGTTGATGTTCCCAATGTTAACCAAAGGTGTAAATGATATTATGTCGCTCCGGATGTTTATTAATATTCATGCATTTCATTGGCATTGCATTCATATGTTACCCTGGACCACTTGTGCTATGCACATTACTATATGATAAATATTATATATATATGTGTATGGGAATTGGAGAAAGGGAAAACGGCGTTATATACGCACACCACCTGCAGCTGGTACATACTATCACAAAAAGAGCCCGAAGAGGCCAATATGATGTGATGATGTGATGCCCTTGTGTGGCGATATAACCTGATGCCCACGGAGGAGGTTATGGGAGGATTCCTGTATGGACATTAGCATACCGCATTTGCATTGTGCATACATTCATTAATCATTATATGGTATGATGCCCACAAAGGCTGTTATGGTAAGGAAAATGTCCGGAGAGGCTGATATTCTGCATAACATTTAGGCATGTGTATTAGGGCCCTCAGAGGCATTTACTGATGTTCAACTGTTTCTGTTTCAGACTATGATATATCTTTGCTATGTTATTTCTTATGCTTAACATACTCAGTACATCAGTCGTATTGACGTCCCTTTTGTCGGGGGATGCTGCATTTTATGCCCGCAGGTTCATATTGAGGGGGTGACAGTTCACTAGTAGGTTGCTGGTTCAGCTGGTATTCGGAGCACTCTATTTGTTTCGGAGTCGCAATCTGGTCGTGGTATGTTCTACTCTTTAGAGACTTATAGATACGTGTCATGTGATTAGTTGTCGTGTAAGGCCTTGTCGGCCTTGGTATAAATAGATAAATTGGGGCTGTTGGGTTGAACTTCATATTGTCTATCACGGCTCAGTCCGTGTTTAGATATGATTAAGGGTAGAATGTATCTGTGGTGCCCGACGGGTAGGGTCCGAATGCCCGTCGCGGCCCTCCGGTTTGGGTCGTGACATTTCTGTTTCTAATTCACATATTTTTTGTTCTTGTTTATCTAGTTTCAAATTTAAATATTTGTTGGTTGTTCTCTCTGCGTCTTTTAAGTAAATGTTTTCACCTTTTGAATTATTGTCTGGTGTAGTTTTTTCTTTCTTTTTTATTGGTTCATACTTGTATCGTTCTCTTTCTATTATATTTTTTCCATGGTTTTTTAAAAACGTAAGTACACTAGGTTCTTGATTTTCCATTAAAATTGTCCTTTCTTACTTAATATTGCTAAACTGTCCAATATTTTTTCTACTTTCTTTGGCAATTTTGGTTTTGTTTTACTAATATCTACCATTTTTGGCTCTTTACTTCTTCTCCAAGCATCTATCGGTACTATTTCTGGTTGTTGAGTTGTAGTACTAATTATAGTGTTTTCTTTGCTCGTACTAGGTTCATTTTCTTCTACTTGTTTACCTTTATCTTTATTTGTCTCTTCTACTAATATGTTAAGTTTTTCTAGTATTATTTTAAATGTTGGTACTTCATATACATTCCATAATTTTGTTAATTCTTCTCTTATTACTTCTTGCATCCGTGTTTGGTTTTCTTTTATTTCATCCATTATTATTAATGTATTTTTCATTTTTTCTCGTAATATTATTTCTTCCCATAACGCATTAATTTTTTCGTTAGGGTAGTCATGATTATTTATTTTCTTTTTCCATCCGTTTCCCATATCTATCCATATTTTGTCAAATTTATCACATCGTTGTTCTAACTGTTTTATCTTTTCTTCTAGTTTTATTTCTTTTGCCTTGTATTTTAAGTATTTGAGTTGTGAAAATATTTCTTCTAATAAAGCTGTTTTTATTATTTTTAATTTCTATTTTTCTCTATTATTTCTCTTTGTATATTCATACTTTATTTACAAATCTTGTTTTTCCTTGGTCATTTATTTCAATTCCGCTATTATTTATCTTATAATTTATCATGGTTAAAAATTCACTTCCTAAAAGCAGTTCATTGAAACTGTCATATTCTATTACTACTATATTTATCTTATATTCTAAATCTTGGATTTTGAATCTTAAATTAATACTTTTGGTACTGATTGTTTCTCTTTCATTTTCAGGATAATTATAAGCTTGCGGGTCTATTAAATCACAATCATTTTCATCAATCTTACTTATATGTATAAAACTTTTAATAGCTCCAGTATTTATTTCAGCTATATAATATGTTGTTATTATACCTTTAAATATTATTACCTTAATTTTTAATCTATTTGTGTTTATATTTATTAAATCTAGTATTCTAGGTTGTATAACACTAGTTTGTCGTGACATCATTGGTTCTCTCGTAATACTCAATCTAGATCCTTTTATTTTTGGTATTAATCTTTTGGATGATGTAAGGGTTCTGGTATTAAAATCCATATATATTTCTTCTGGTATCGTTATTTTGGAATTTTCTTTATGTTCTATATGTTTTAATATTTCTTGGTACATTCTTGGTACTAATATATTCATTTCATGTTGTTTCTTTACATGGTGGTTTCCGGTTAGGGCATATATCATTTTTGTTTCAATACTTATGACTTTACTTCCTGGTGACATTGTTATTCCATCTAGTTTATAATATAGTGTTAAGGCCAAGTCCTTGTGTTCGTCTTTTAATGATATACTATAGTCTGGTTGTACCGTAAATTTTAGTTTTTGATATATTAAATTTTCTTTTAATACAGATATTAGCGCATCTTGTAGATTACCTAATATTCTATCATCTAATATGTATATTTGTATAGGTGTATCTATGTTCTTCTGAAAATATGCTTTTATGGTAAATTCTACTCCTCCAAAGTAAATGTTTCTATATTTTCTTGCTTCTTTAGTAGATAGTTTTGCTAACTCTCTTTTTATTACTTCATGTGTTATCAAGTTTATTTTTATTCTTCCATTTACACTCATTGTATCTAATATATTTTCATGCTTGTGTGCTATATATCTTATTTCCTTATTTCTTTCAAACCATTTTGTCTTAAATATTTTCTTAATAGATAATTCCTCTTTTTCGTCTTGTATCTTTTGGTATGTTTCTGGCTTAAAGCTTAATGTTTGTGTTGATCCTCCTTCATATGTATTCATTTGATAATATGTTTCTTTAGAGTCTCCTATTATTTCTTTTCCTTTATCCATATTTTAATAGGTTGATGTACTTATATTGTTCTTCTATAATATCATTTAGATCTTTTAATTCTTCATCTTTTCTGATTATTTGTCTTAATTTTTCCTCCAGTAGTTTCAAATTTTCTTCTTCCTTTTGTCTTAACTCTTCGTCTTTTAATGCTATTCTATTTCTTAATTCTTTAATTGTTTCTCCTTGTTCATATACTTGTTTTGAATTTTCTTGTAAACATTGATCTCTTTCATTTATTAGATTTATACCTATTCTACAACTAACTATATGTTGGTTTATATCTCTATTAAATGTAAGAGGTTTATACGCTATTATTCTAAGTTCTCCTAACTTAATTTGTTGTTCTATTAGTCTATTTTCATCCATAATGTTCTATTGTCATTCGTAGGTCTTCGTTCAAATCAGCTATAATCTGGTTTTGTCTAATTATTTCAGTGTTGAGATCTATTAATTCTCTATATATTCTTATGACGTTATCCAAATTTGTACTTATTGCTGCTAAGTCAGTTTCTTCATCTATCTTTTCATAATCTTCCAGTCTTTTTATTGCTAATTCTATTTTTCTTAATTCTACTAAATCACTATAATATCTTAACATTATTTCATTGTGGTTTCTTCTTTGTAGTACGAGGTGTTTTAATGCTTTAAATAAAAAAATTCTTTTATTTAATTCTCTAGTTTGAATAAATTCGGGATGTTTCTTCATTGTTTATCACTTAAACTTGCCAACTAAACAGATGTTTCAACCATGTCATATTTGTTGGGGAAATGTCCAATTTTGTCCTTGAATTTTGCAAATGTGATCCAAATTTTCCATCTTTTAATAGTTGGATCAAATCTACCATTGATATTACAGAAGTGGCTAAATTTTCCCTATAGATCACTAACGTCGGAAGATTTCAACACGTTGGTATTTTTTACAAGGGGAAAAAGTTAAATTTATCTTTCAACTATGTGAAATAATCTAAATTTGTCCCATAGCTTTAAGAAATAGTACAGTTTTGGCCATCATCTTTTTCTTAGCCACCATTTTTCATCAATGTAAATCAATCACTATCACAATAAATTGCTTCTCTCCAATCTAAACAATACCATCTAAGGACCACCATCACTCCACTGTCGCTTCTACTACAACGACACTCACTAAAAAATACCACATAAAAATCACCCCACTCAAAATTTTTGGATCACACCTTCATATTTACCACATTTTCTAGTCATCATTTTACTTAATTTTTCAGGAAGACTACTTGTGAAGTTTTTGCACTGTTTGGATAAGAGAGAAATTGATCAAATGGCGGTGATTGTCATTGAAAAGAGAACAGAGAAAACAGAGGAAGTGCAGTGCTCGAAAATGAGCTAAAAAATGTCTGATCTTTCAATTAGAATAGACAGATACAATGTTGGTAACTAACTAACTAAACTTTAACAAACTTGTAACTAACTCACTAAATAATAAATGTTCCGTGTGCTACACCTCATTGTGCTGTTGTGCACTTGCCTATTTCTTTCACCCCCCTCAAGATCTTCATCCCTAGCTTGGATATTAAATGGGCATGTTGAACTTTACTGAGGGCTTTGGTAAGCAAGTCTGCATGCTGATTAGTAGAAGGCAAATATATAGCGTAGATGAGACCTTCTCGGATCCTTTCCCTTATGAAATGATAATCTATGTCAATGTGTTTCGTACGCTCATGAAAAACTGGATTAGCAGCAATTTGAAGAGCAGATTTACTGTCAGTAAACACAGAAACTGGTAATTGAACATCAATTCAAAGTTCTTCATATACACCATTGAGCCATACCACCTCTGCTACTGAAGCTGCCATGGCTCTATATCAGCTTCTACTGAGCTTCTAGACACTGTAACTTGCTTCTTATATTTCCAAGATACGGGTGAAGAACTAAACAATACTAAATGACCAGTAATAGATCATCTGTTATTGACACAAGACCCCCAATCTGCATCACAAAACACTTTGAGTTGAGAAGTGCTAGAACTAGACATAAGAATACTTAATCATGGTGCTTGTTTAATGTATCAAACAAGCCTAAGTCCAGCTTTCATAAGTGAAGTTTTAGGAGCATGCATAAATTGACTCAAACATTGCACAACAAAAACAATATCTAGTCTGGTAGTTGTGAGATATAGCAATCTGCCAATTAGTCTCCTATAAGTACCAGGATCTGACAACAGCAAGTCCTGTCTGGATGAAGAGGTAGATACTGGGTTGTATGATGTGGATGTGGAAGCAACATATTGATCAAATTCCATAGTAGTGAACTTCTGATGCATTTCCATGGGTGAAGAAGCAGGTTTAGCACCTGCTAGTCCCATATCTGATATGAGTTCCAAAGCATATTTTCTTTGTTGCATGAGAATACACTGGGAGCTCCTTGCAAATTCTATTCCAAGAAAATATCTAAGTTCTCCTAGATCTTTTATTTTGAAGGCTGACTGCAATGCTTCTTTAGTATACTGAATAAGAGCTGGATCATTCCCAGTAAGTAGCAAGTCATCCACATACACCAATAATCCATGTGACTTTGATGAAAACCAGATGAAACTAGTGCTGAAGTAAGCTTAATGTTCCATTGCCTTGATGCTTTCTTCAAGCCATATAAGGACTTTAACAATCTGCAAACTTGTTTATGTCCATCTGTAGTATCAAAACCTTCTGGAACTGTCATATACACTTTTTCATAGAGGTCTCCTTGTAAGAAAGCATTGTAGACATCCATTTGATGAATTGTCCATTGCTTAGCAGCTGCAATAGATATAACTGATCTTACAGTAGACATTTTGACTACTGGTGAGAAGGTCTCTTGGTAGTCAAGACCTTCTTTATGATTATATTCTTTTGCTACCAGCATGGATTTGAATCTCTCCACTTCTCCTGTTGCTCTATACTTAATATTTTACACCCACATACATCCTATAACCTTTTTCCCTTTTGGATTTTGCACCAGTTCCCATGTTTTATTCTCTTCTAATACTTTGATCTCAGCCTTCATTGCTTCAACTAATCTTTTGTCCTTTGCAGCTTCTGAATAATTATATGGTTAGTATCAAGAAAAGCCTGTGCCACAGAGCTTTGATATCTGGATGACAATCCTGTATAATCCAGTACAGTAGATATGGAATACAAGTAACTCGTAGAACCGTGCTTAGTAATGTAATTTTTATTCCAAATAGGAGGTCTACTAGTTCTTGCAAATTTTCTAATATCAGGTTCATGTGTTGATGTTGTCTCTGACAAATTTATAGCTTGATGATCATGATCATGTCTTGAAATTGTAGTGCTTTCATGTTGAGTGTCAGTGGTTGCACAAACATCCTGAACTTCCAGAGGTGTGCTCTGTGTAATCATGACACTCTATGGATGAACCAGATCATCAAAGCAAAAATGTGTCATGTGACTTAATAGGACCAGATTTGTCATCTGTCTCATTTTTAAAATGAAAGATTGTTTCTGTGAATACCACATCCCTGCTCATGAAAAATGTCCTATTCTCCACGTCATAAAGCTTGTATCCCTTTTGTGCAGAACCATACCCCAAAAGAACAGTTCTCACAACTTTGGGACTAAACTTGTTCTACTTAGTTAGAGTAGTTGCAAAACACAGACAACCTATCACTCTCAAATGAGAATGTGATGGTATCTTACTATACAACATCTCATAGGGTGACTTATTACATATAACAGTAGAAGAGATCCTATTCATGATATACACAACTCCTTCCACACAGAAACTCCAAAACCTGTCTGGTAAATTAGCTTGAATTTTTATGGCTCTAGCTGTCTCCAATATATGTCTATGCTTTCTTTCTACTACACCATTTTGTTGTGGTGTATGTGGACAAGAACTCTCATGTACTACAACATGTTGTTGAAACAATTCTTTACAGCTATGATTAAAGAATTCAGTCTCATTATCAGACCTTACCCTTTGGATTTTTACTTCAAATTGAGTATTGACTTCAACAAAGAAATTTCTAACCAGTGTAATCACATCTGATTTCAATCTCATTAAGAAAATCCATGTCTATCTAGAGTAGTCATCCACAATACTCAAAAAGTATCTCATTCCATTATATGTTTCAACTTTGTAAGGTCCTCATACATCCATATGCAACATTGAAATGCAAAATAGACTCTAGTTTGTCTAGCTAAAGGACATACTTTGCAATTATTTGAAACAAAAGTAGTATCATTCTTGAAGCATGAAAATTTCTTTAGAACAATCATAGGTACATGACATAACCTTTGATGCCAAGTGATTGCATCCACATGCTGAGTTGCTGCTAGACATCTAATCACCCCTCCTCCTTTATTCTGTGTGTCCAAACATAGTATGTACAACTCATCTTCCTCATTATCAATCGTCCTCACCTTTCTAGATGAGATATCCTGAAACATACAACATTTTGGAAAGAAAGTAACACTGCAATTCAGTTCCTTTGTCACCTTTGAAACAAACATGAGATTAAACTTGAATGTTGGCACACATAAAATATTTCTAAGGACATCACCTCCTCATAAGTGATAGTCACCAATATGTGAGATTCTAGCTGAATCTCCTATAGGTAACTGCACCTTTCCTGCATTTTCTATTAAATTTTTACTCTGTAAGTACTTCTGATCACTAATCATGTGATTAGTTGCACATGTGTCCACAATCCATTTCAACAATGCTTCTGTATCAAAAATATATTTACATGCCATATAATCCTAATGCATTTTGTGACTTTTTTCATGTCAAATGTCATTTAAATCTGGCTGCTGTGAACATGGAAGATGATTCTACTGTCTCTTGCATCATCATGCTTGTTCCTGCAACTATCATTTGGCTTTCATCTTGGTTGATCATTGCATATACTTGATTTAGGTTTGACACTTGTTGCATTATTATCACCTGACTCCTAGCTTGACTATAACTATCATTGAGTCCCATTAGAAACTGCAACATTCTCTGATATTGCAAATGATCAATGAACTCCTTTGACTTAGAACATCAAGCTGGTGGTGGCACACTAGAATCATACTCATCCCAACGATCCTTGAGTCTAGAGTAATACATTGACATTGATAATGTTCCTTGCCTCAATGTGAATATCTCTTTATGCAAAAGCTCTCGAACTGTTTATCTTATCAGATCTATCCTTAAATTCTTCCCATATTATGTACGAATCAAAATTGAATAGTATTCCAGTGAGCAAATTCTTGCTCACATTTCCCATAAACCAAAACACCACAATTGCATTACATATATCCCAAAGTCTAGCTAAATCTCCATGAAAGGCTTCTCTCTTCATTGTTCCATCGATAAAACATATTTTATTCTTTCCTAATAGAACTAATTTCATCGCCCTACTCCATAAAGTGTAATTATCCATTCTAGTCAACATAATCCCAACAAATAACGAACCTGGTGCATCAGATGGAAAAAGATATAGAAAATGATTATGATCGATGCTCGTCGTCATCACTGCAGCTCCATTCATCATATCTTCTCTATTAGTTTTCATTATTGTTGATTTTATAATTTTTAGACCTCAATTGTAGTTGCGATTAACAACTTTGGTCTCAATTGCACTTCTAATTAACAGTTTTCAACTTCTCGATGTCCAATTTCTCCAATCCTAGACACATATCCCCCGAATTCTTCACTGCATGTGAGAGAATTTCCCTCGATCTACGCCAGTCGTACGCTCTAATACCATGTAAAAAATGAATATTGGTGTAACTCAACCCCAAAAGCTAGCTTGTAGGGTGAGGATTTTCCAAGTCCATATAAGGAGTCCATATCCGATCTGGGACTCTTAACACTCCCCCGCACTCCAAGACCCTATTAACTAGAGCGTGGATAATATAATTTGGGGGCCCAACATCGGTGAACAAAGAATTGGAATTAGCTTGACTCTGATACCATGTGAAGTTTTTGCACTGTTTGGATAAGAGAGGAATTGATCAAATGGCAGTGATTGCCATTGAAAAGAGAACAGAGAAAACAGAGGAAGTGCAGTGCTAAAAAATGAGCTGAAAAATATCTGATCTTTCAATTAGAATAGACAAATACAATGTTGGTGTATATATACATCACAACTCATCTAAAATATTCTAATTAATTACACTCAACTAATTTGTTGTACAACTTGTAACTAACTCAACTAGCTCACTAAATAATAAATGTTCCATGTGCTACACCTCATGATACTGCTGTGCACTTGCCTATTTCTTTCACACTACTGACACTCAACCACTATAACCCTACCTTGAACGCCATAATACAATTGCAAATGATTTAGGAGTTGAATTTTACATATTATGGTTTGTCTTATCCTTGAGAGATCAATGTGGAGCTCTACATACCATCACTATAGGTCATTTGAGAAGGATCAATGAAATTCTGATAGAAGTGAGAGTATAACTTGTTGGTCCAATTGATCATTGTTTGAGTTTCATTTGTGTTGATATGAAGCTTGAAGATAGTTAATTTGAGATTAGGGACATAGATCATGTCATTCGAGGTTCAGAGTGTTGGATTTAAACCACTAGAACAATGACCCTATCTTAAAAAATAAGGATAATTTGAACCATTATGCATAATACAAGTGTTAATTTAAACATTTTTTCTTGTAAAAAGAAAAGACCGTGTCCGAAAAGCTTATGTCTAACCCATTTTGGTCACAAGAAGGTAACTCTTACCTCAACTATGACGAATGAAAAATCCAGACCATTTTGTGAAATTCAAAGGTAAATTTAATCATTTTCCCTATCTTCTGCAAGTGAGTTTTCATTTCAAATTATTTCCTGCACCTTTAGTGTAATTCTTCATAATTGCTTGAATCTTGAATTCGGCTTTTTGTGATTACCCCTTTTTAGAATTATATATAGGGAAGAGGAGAAGGGGAAATTGGAAAGGGTTTATCAAAGTGAGAGATAATTAGATCAAAATTCAAATAACTAACCAATTATGATACCGTATGATTATTCATTTAATTCTATGCTTCTAATTTTTTGAGCAGGTTTTGTATTCCAAGGTCAACCCAAATAATAACAAGAGTTTCATCATTCAATTTATTTGTGATTTCATTATCTTATTTTTTTTAGCACCTTATTCTTTGAAATAAATAGTTTATTTCTAATGTGGAAGAGCGGACCGTTTTATTTAACTTTGACTCCATCAAAATAAACTCCTTCACTGAAAAATAAGACTACATCAATAAAGTATTAAGCACACCATTATCAGATTAACTTAGGAAGACAATAAGAAGTTTTTGCATGGATTTCCCTTCAAGGGCATTGGTATTTGATTTTTTCCCTTCGTATGTGATCTTTAATTTTTACCCTTTCTACTCATTTAATAAAATAATGTGGACGAAAATACACATTTTTCGCTCGGCATACGTTTATATTTTCGCATCATAATATCCCACAAGTTATGCCCGCTCCATCGCTCGGCATAACTTAATTATGTCGGGTTATCTGTGTAATACATTTTGCCTTTCCCGACATGAGTTGTGTAACATTCCACAAGTTATGGCCCGCTCAGCATAAGTTCAATATTCTGTATATGTGTTCCTATAAAATACATTTGCCCTTCTCGGCATAAGTTGTGCAAGACTTATTGAGTTTTTTATCTTCTGAAAATAAATTTTTACTCCTCTCGGAATTAAGTTATCCAGTGTGTGGGTATGCATATTACTAAAGAAGGCATTCTTCCTTTACGGGCATAAGTTGCTATAAGTGTTTGCAACTTATGTTGCTAGAAGCATAATATAAAAGGTACAAGTATTGTGGGTTATTATGATATGAAAATATAAATTTATACCGCGTGAAAACGTTTTTTAAGTTTCGGTGTTAGAGATATTTTCATTCTCTTATTTGCAACTAAAGTACTAAGGGTGAAAATTAAAGATCATCCCGAGCATTTGTGCGAATGACCAGGGGTGGCCTTTGAATAAAGCTGCTAAAGCTTGAGCTTTAGGCCTCAGATTTTTAGAGGCCTCATTTTATACCAAAGTAGTTAGAGGATATAATGTTTATTAGAGGCCTCAGATTTTTCACTTTTGTTATTTCATTTTTACTTGCTTTGATATGATTTGTCTTGAGCCGATGGTCTATCAGAAACAAACTCTCTACCTTCCAAAGTGGGGGTGAGGTCTGCGTACACTCTACCACTCGCAGAGTCCACTTGTAGAATTACGTTGAGTATGTTGTTCTTGTTATATAAAAATATGTTGTTCTTGTTATATAAATAAATCTTACTTAAGACCAACAATGTCTCAAAAAGTAGAAAAATAAATTTTAAACAAAAAATATATAATATTTATAAAAAAAATTTAAAATATATATATATATATTAAGGTGTCTTGTGAAATTTCGCTTTAGGCCACCAATTTTATTCCTGCTAATGACCCAGACAATAACAACTATTCTTGTTTATCCATTCTCCCCCAAATGACCCTTGGGCTCAAAAAAACATTTTGATTCATGAGCCCTACGTAAGATAGATGTCGAAGAGATACTTAATTGATCTTTTTATACACATACCTCACAAAGAGGATCATGTTGCATGGCGGAGGAGCCGGGGGACAACGAAATCGCAACTGTTGATGTGTTAGGTTGGTGGATCCAGGGCCCGAAGACTGTCACTGTTGTGCTATGAGAGAAGAGGATGCTGACTATCCTGATCCTCCCACATAGTTGTTTATCCATAATATTTGGTTTAAAATCTTCTATTTCCAATTTACCAGTAGCAGTTAAATTAGGTAACAAATATATCACAGCAACGCGTCCTGCGGTTACCTGAATATTCCTATACTTTCCTTTGCTTTTTGACCTTGTTATTTTGTTGACGACATGCCCTATGTTTAGTTTACCTAGAATGAGGACAAATAATTTCTTTTCTAGTCTTATTAGTACGTAGTAGTATTAATAATACTGTTGAAAAGGCTTTCAGAGATGCTCCTGAACTCTATTTATTTTCATGTTAATCAATACAATACCTACTATTAAAACGAACAAGTTAAATCATGAAACTTTACATGTTTCAAATGTGTATTTTGCTATTTTTCTAAAAAAGAACAATGGTTTTATTAAGAATAATACAATTCGAGCTTGGGAAGAGAAATAAATGTAGGTAGCGCTTCTCTTTATTAGGGTGAATTCAGATTAGTCGGGTTCTGCATATCAAATGATTAAACAAATGAAAAGCCATCAAGTCTTGCATAAATATCAAATTTCCCATTTTTCATGAATGGGAAAAATAATAGGTGCCACTACTATTGAGTACATTGACAGAAAGGCTACAAAAAAACAAACTAAAAAGGTATAATTCTATTCAGGAGTATTGAACTGAAATCTTTTCCAAATTACAAACCAAAACTTACTTCATATCCAACAGGAAGTATGTTAAACTTGCACTATATTATATTGGAATTGCTTGACAAACATATCAGTGGCAATAGCTTAAGTCTCACCCTTCTCGTAGTCTTGTTCATCACAAACAAATCTCTTCCAAAACCAATGGTCCCTCCAGATTTTTTCCATACTTTCAATTGGCAAATTCCTTGTCTCTGGCAATAACAAGTACACAAATCCAGTCATAATTACAACCCACACCCCAAAGAAGAAGAAAATCCCAGATTTAAAATGGCAAAGCATAACCAAAAAAGTCTGAGCAATAATAAAAGTGAATATTAAACCTACAGCCACTGTTATGCTTTGTGCTGCTGACCTTATTTCTAATGGAAATATTTCACTTGGAACTAACCATCCTAAAGGACCCCAAGACAAACTAAAACCTGCCACATAAATGCATATCAAGACCAGAACCAATAACCCATATCCCTTGCTCAACACCCCTTGATCTCCTAACTTAGCTGCCATTATTCCCCCTATGAACATTTGTGATACAAACATTATGATTCCCCCGAAACTGAACATAGCTCTTCGCCCGACTTTGTCAACTATTAACAACGCTAAGAAAGTCGCGCTGGTCCCCACCGCCCCTGTCACCACAGCCGACATAAGGGATGCGCTCGCGCCTAGGCCTATCGTTTGGAATAGAATTGGAGCGTAGAATGAGATCACGTTGATTCCCGTCACTTGTTGGAAGAATGGTATTGCTATAGACATAACAAGTTGTGGCCTGTATTTCCGTTTAATAATTTGCTTGAAAGGGTGCTTGACAGCTTTTGACTTGTCACTTGCTTTGATGAGATCGTCTAGTTCTGCTTGGACATCCGTTGTACCTCTTACAAGTTGTAGAATCTGCTTAGCTTTTTGATGATCATTGCCATGTTGGATTAGGCTGTTTGCGGTTTCTGGGAGAAAAAGTGCTCCTACTGTTAGAAATGTAGCAGGAGCTGCAGCCATTGCCAAGGAAATTCTCCATCCCCAACCACCTTTAATCTTTTGAACGCCGTAGTTAAGAAGACTAGCTGATAAAACTCCAATCCCTACGCACAATTGGAACGCTATATTGAAAGATCCCCTGTACTTGGCAGGTGCCATTTCTGAGAGATATAAAGGTACTGACTGCAGCCAAAAGACATTTGTTATGACTATGCAAATGAATAAATGCACACTGCTAACTATTCCCTCTGTCCAAATTTATGTGACTGTGTTTGACCGGCAACAAAATTTAAGAAAAAATGAAGACTATTGAAACTTGTGGTCTAAAACAAGTCGTAAATATTTGTATGACTATAAATCTTAAGGGTAGAATAGACATTTTAAAGTTATATTATTAATACTAAATATTGAAAGATGGCATTCTTTTTAAACCGGCTAAAAAGGAAAGGGAGTACAATTTATGAAAGACACATTAATAGAAGAAAAGTGTACCTGATTTGCAAAACCAACCCCTACACCTAGTAGGACGCGACCAAGTATTAACATGTAGATATTGGTTGATGCGCCTCCAAGGGCAGAACCGATGAGAAATGCTATTCCACCTACTATAATTGATGGTCTACGGCCATATGTCCGAGTGACTGGTGAAGCAAAGAAGGAAGCAATAAGGCCAGCAATGTAGAGGGAGGAGGTGAAAGAGGTCAGTAGTTGACTGTCAAATTTACAGTAGTTGCTTATTTCGGTGACTTGTGTCATCTTAGTGTACACATCTGGGAAGAATTTCTTCAGAAACGGCTCCATAGAGATTACTCCACCTGCAAAATACAGCAGTAAGTTAGTAACAGTTATGTCTGTTAATTGAGAAATATTGAGTGTTTTATTGAACATCCAAAAGAACCTGAAATTCCGATATCATAGCCAAAGATGATTCCTCCAGTGGAAGCAACCATGCATGATAACACCACAAACCATGTAATCCTGCCATTGTAATTCGCAGAATTCTCACTTGGTGTTGCGGCAATACCAACTGCCATTTCTTCTCCTCAAGTTCAAATTTTCTGAATTTAGAGGAGATTTAAGAGTAAAGATTGCGAGCAAGAATGAGAGGTCTGACTTAAATAGGGAGCATGAATGTATAGGAGTTTCAGTTTAAGATAATAAGCAGTCCATCAAGATCCATGACAGCGACAAAATCAACATCACTAAATTAAATACATAGGTCAATGGATTGCATACTTGCAATTAGCTGGCGTATCTACTACGTGCTCTTTGGACTTTAGGGGCATATAACAATTAATTTTGAGTTGAACTAGTCATGTTTTTGGCTTTCTTATCTTATTATTATGCCACATGGATTCACATTTTCCTGTATTATGGCTAGTACTAGTATTGGCAAGTTTGATATAGTCCTGATTTTCCTCCTTAAATCTGATTCCCTCATTGAAAATGGACTCAAGTTATATGTTCTCTTCCGTGTAATAAACTCAAATAGGAAACCATGACAGCAATATAGACTTGGATAACACTTCAGGAAGAAAAGAGCATACCTCTAACTTAGTAGGCGTTTGGCCACGAAAACCAAATATTTTTCACTTTATTTGAAATTTTGAAGTTGAAGTTGTGTTTGTTATAGTTTTTGCAAAAAATATTTAGTTATTTGAATGTATTGAAAGAAAAAAAAATGAAAGTGTAGCAATGGTAGGGTTATACATTGTGCAGTTGACTAATCTCCAGTGGACCAAGACAAACAAAGTAAATGCAAATGAAGATCAAAACCGGTAAACTGTACCAATTGTTCAGCCCAATCACACAATGGTCCCTTAATATAACTACCATTATTGCTCCAACTAACATTTGAATTCCTCCTAATTGAAACAGTACTTATCTCTGGCCGACTCGGTCTAGTAGCAATGACGAGAGCAAGATTTAAATTATCAGCATCAACAACTCTAATAACAACTACCAGATAATGTACTTTCACCTAATCCAATTGTTCTAATGAGTATATGATCATATAAAGAGATAAAATTAATCCCTGTAAACCTGTTGGAAAGTTGGGATTGCTATTAACATCATGACAAGTTGAGGTTTTATAGTTGTGTTTTATTATAATATCTTTAGATTAGGTGTTTGACTGTTTTTGCAACGTCACTTGCATTGATGAGATCATCTAGTTCTGCTTTGACATCTTCTATTCCACCGATTCTTTGCAGCCTTTGCATGATCATTGCCATATTGAACGAGGCAATTGGCTATTTCACTAAAGTCACTAAAATATTTCATAATCACGGATCAGTGTTGAGGTTGGGGTGGACTTGATTGCTTTATTTTACCAAAGTCATTTTTTTTGAACGAAAAATCACTTACTTTTATTTAAATATCATACAAATTTTCATTAAATAACTTTTTGTAACTCAACTTAAACGTCTATGGGGTTGACCTCATGAATTAAGTAATTTTGTTTGGTTAAAGAAATTAATTTTGTGACTTTAGTGATACTTTAGATAAAGTTTGAGAGACTTTTTTACTATAACATTAATTTAATGAAATTGGTTCAGTAAAATAAAAATTGGTGCAGTAAAATAAAAAAAGAAAAGTGAAACAAGTTTGGGAAATTGTTTTGTACTTCTCTGAATGAAACTGTACAAAGAGTTGCTTATTTAAGCATGTAATCTACGGACGAAAATGCTAAAACGAGGACTAAGTAACAAACTATAACTATATTTTATACAACTCATAGAAATCTAGAATAGTCTAAAAAGTACAAACTACAGTGTCAATTGTAATATGTAAGTTGTGCTGAGGATTTCATAATTGGGCTGCTGATGTATCAAGCCCAATACCTTGAATGTATTTCAGTTGAGCAGGCCCAATATGGGATTATATCCTACTTAAACCTTTTTCATTCTTGTTCCTCGTAGAATCCGAAGTCCCTACATCCTGTCTATCGTCTTCATTCTTTCTTTTCTTCTTTGGTTCTTCCAGTGTAAAACAATGAGTTGCACTAGTAGCAATATCCAGAAACTTCTCAATATGATTCAGGTTGCAAGCACCCATTCATAGTTTGTGTTAGAAAAATGCTTAAGAACGGCAGCAGTTCAATTTCTCTGTAATTTGTGTAGCAGTTATTTAGTTTCTACGTTATCCCTAATTCTTTGGAGTTGGTTTTTTAATTTCAGTTGAGATTGTAAACTCTATAAAATTAGTGTGGAATTTATAATGAAGTATATAGTTTTACTTTCATGAATATTGTAAGATTGAAATAATTTCCCTTAGGTATTTCTTTCATTAATCACAATATTTATAAAGTTGTACAGATGTTGATTCCTAATACAATAAGAATCTTAACTTACCTTAAATGATTGATTCCTAATACAGTAAGAATCCTAAGTTACCTTAAATATACATCTATCATAATTACAAAATATACTGTGAATATTCGGAGAATATCCGCTAATACTCCCCCTCAGTTGGAGCGGGAGGAGGCCGAACGCTAAGGCTGGATCGGAAGTCGGTGAAGAGTTGTCTCGGTAGTCCCTTTGTGAAAATATCTGCATACTGATAGGAGGAAGGCACGTGTAATATCTTGACCTGACCAAGGACAACCTTCTCACGTACAAAGTGAATATCCATCTCGATATGTTTGGTCCGCTGATGTTGGACCGGATTATGAGACATATAGATGGCAGATATGTTGTCACAGTAGACTATAGACGCCTTTCGCAGTGGACACTGGAGCTCCAAAAGAAGATTACGGAGCTAACAGATCTCAGCAACGACATTAGCAACTCCGCGATACTCTGCTTCAGCACTTGAACGGGATACCGTGGCCTGCCGCTTGGCGGACCATGAAATAAGATTATCCCCAAGAAATACACAGTAGCCCGAGGTGGAGCGACGTGTGTCCGGGCATCCTGCCCAATCTGCATCCGTGTAGGAGAGTAATTTGGTTGGGGCAGAGGGGTATAGATGTAATCCAAAGTAAAGTGTGCCCTTAACGTATCAGATAATACGTTTGAGGGCCGAAAAATGGGACTCTCGAGGGCGTGCATAAACATACACACATGTTGAATGACATATGCAATATCAGGCCTAGTGAATGTGAGATACTGAAGGGCACCTGCAAGACTCCGATATGGGGTGGGATCAGAAACTGGCGCACCCTCATTGGCACTGAGCTTGGATTTTGAGTCAACCAGAGTTGGCATACTTTTACAATTTGCCATTTTAGCCATGTACACGATCTCTTCCGCATATTTGCGCTGACACAGAAATATGGTAGCGGCCGATCGGACCATGGATATACCCAAGAAATAACTCAGCTTGCCCAAATCAGTCATAGCAAATTCAGTTTTGAGTATAGTAATGATTTAATTCTTCAAGTCGTCAGAGGAGGCAGTAAGAACAATGTCATCCACATATAATAGCAAATAAGCAGTGTTGCTACCTCAATGAAAAGTGAAGAGAGAGTTATCACACCTGCTACAAATAAATTTGATTAGTGCCATTAGCAACCAGTCTTGCCTTATACCGCTCTAAGTCACCACTGTCTCTGAACTTATGACGATATAGCCACATACACCGTATAACATTCACATCGTCTGATCTAGGTACCAACTCTCAAGTGTTCTGCTTGGTTAAAGCATTAAATTCCTCGCACATGATCGCATTCCAATTAGGGTCCAGTTTGGCTAGTTTTGGATTTTTTGGAATGGGTGATAAGGTTTGTGTGGAGAGATTGAAGTGAACCTTGGGTTTGAAGATCCCATTTTGGACACGAGTCTCCATGCGGTGGGTAGGCAATAGTGTTTGGACTGAGGTTTGGGGCTGCTGGGTTACGGGTTCTGAAGGCAGCAATGGTTGCACTACGATATGTGGCTGCGGACTTGCTGTTTCTGGGGGGTGTTGGCTGGTCTCGGGTCGATGGCTGGTCGAGCAGTAGGGGGGTTGAGCAGTGGGGGTTCGATGGAGATATAGGGGGTGTTTGGTTTACACATCTTTGGACATTGTTGGTGGCCAGGCTGCTGTGCGATCTTCGTCGAACAGAAACTATAGGAGACACATTTGGACTAGAGGAGACAGAGGAGACTCATCGAGAAATGTGTAATCCGTTGTTTGGAATTTTTGAAGATTTGAAAATGGATAGTTCACCTCGTCGAATGTGACGTGACGTGAGATGATGATCTTACGAGTGGTTATGTCATAGCACAAGTAACCCCGATGATTAGGTAAGAAATCGATGAATACATATGGCGTGGTGCGTGGGGCTAGTTTATGAGATGCAGTGGAGGCCAGGTTGGGGTAGCATAGGCAACCGAAGATGCGGAGTTGGTCATAGGAAGGGAACCTACGGTATAAGATTTCAGTTGGGGTCTTGTTTTGGAGAGTGATGGTTGGTAAAATGTTAAGGAGGTATTCTACCATTTTGACAACGTAGACCCAGAATGACGGTGGAAGACTGGCATGAAAGAGAAGGGTACGCACTATGTTATTGATGGTACGGATGATTCGTTCAGCTTTGTCATTTTGGGAGGAAGTGTAGGGACAGGAAAAATGGAAAACCATGCATTGTTTAGAGCAGAAATTGTGAAATGTCGAATTATTAAATTCACGTCCATTATCACATTGAAAAGATTTTATAAATTTTTCAAACTGTATTTTAATAAATTTTTAAAATTCAAGAAACTTGGCAAACACTTCAGATTTGAACTTTAGTGGGTAGATCCATACAAAGTGTGAAAAATCATCTAATAATACTAGATAGAATATGTGACCCAAGGAATTGACAACCGGAGATGTCTACAAATCAGCATGAACAATATCAAATGGAGAAAAAGTAACATTGTTGGATGACATAAATGGAATACGAGTATGTTTGCCAAGCGGGCAAGAAAAACAGTGTTGGACAAGTTTTCCATTATTACATTGAATACGCTTATTAGTCCTAGGAATATTAAAAACAGGATCTCCTGGGTGTCCGAGTCTGTTATGCCAAGTTGACGGAGAGATAGCAGCAAGGGAGACAAGTGAATGAGTTCTGACAGTGGAAGATTGAGTGAAGGGGTAGAGGTCTCCCACACTATTGCAGCGCGTAAGAATTTTCCCCGTATTGAGATCCTTCACAGAAAAATCAAGAGGGTCAAATTCGACAGACACAGAATTATTGCGAGTGAATTTTCTAACAGAGATTAAATTTTTAATGGTGTTGGGTGTGTAAAGGACATGATTTAGGGAGAAAGGCGGGTGGAGATGTTTGGTATGTGTGTTACCGTAACCTTCAAAATGCGATGACCATTGCCAACAGTAATAAATTAAGGACACTGTAACTGAAGCATTTGGGATAAGTTACCCGATGACCGGGTAAGTAGAGAGGGTGGTGGTCGGCTGCTTTGGGAGTAGAGTTTAGGTTTTGGCTCTGATACCATGTCAGATTGGAATAATCTCCCTTAGGGATTTCTTTCATTAATCACAATATATATAGAGTTGTACAGAGGTAGATTCCTAATACAATAAGAATCCTAACTTACCTTAAATGGTTGATTTCTAATACAGTAAGAATCCTAAGTTACCTTAAATATACATTTATCATAATTACAAAATATACTGTGAATATTCGAAGAATATCCACTAATAAATATCCTTTTGCTCGTTTATCAAAGTTCTTTGTTCCACTTGTTTAATAGCAAGTAAAACCAGATATTTTTGTTCTTCATTCTCTGAAAACTCACAATTGGTATAAGAGCGTCTTTTTCTTGAGGGATCCGTGGGTGTTTCATCAAACTCAGAATGGAAATCAACAAGGCAAGTTTATCAAGTATGGAGGCAGAATCAAGTTTTTCATCAATAGCACCTGCTGTTTTTAATGGTGATAATTATCATATTTTGGCGGTGAGGATGGAAACTTATCTAGATGCCATGGATATGTTGGAGGTAGTCGAAGAAGATTATGAAGTTCCTCCGCTGCCTAACAATCCAACTATGGCTCATATCAAGAACCATAAAGATAGGAAAACCAGAAAATCAAAGGCAAAGGCTTGTCTATTTTCAATTGTATCTTCTACAATTTTCACTCCAATTATGTCTCTAAGATCAGCCAAAGCCATCTGGGATTATCTCAAGAAAGAATTCAAAATGCATGAACGGATCAAAGGTATGCAAGTGCTTTATCTTATAAGAGATTTCGAGATGTAAAAGATGAAAGAAAATGAAATTATCAAAGATTACTCCGAAAGGCTCTTGAACATAGCCAACATAGTGAGATTGCTCGGTTCCACTTTTAATTATTCTCATATTATTGAAAGGATTCTGGTAACTATGATGGAAAGATTTGAAGTAACCATAATCACTTTAGAAAATACCAAGGATCTGTCTAGGATCACTTTGGCAGAGTTGTTGAATGCTTTGCAGGATCAAGAACAATGAAGGGTTATGACGGAAGAAGGAAATACCGAGGGAGCATTCTAGCCAAAAACCAAGTTACTGGCAGAAACAAAAAAGAACAACAAGAAGAATCAACAAACAAATGGTGAAGGCATTCCAACAAGTACTACCAAAGGAAAAACAGAAAACTAAAAGAGAAGTTATCGTCCCTTTAAGCATTGTGACAAGAAAGGCCATCCTCCATACAAGTGTTGGAGAAGGCCTAATGCTAGGTGTAATAAATGCAATTAACTTGGGCACGAAGCTATCATTTGCAAGAACAACAGTCGGCAACAAAAAGCAGAGGCTCAAATTGTTGATGGAGAGGAGGAAGATCAACTCTTTGTTGCTACATGTTTTTCAAATAGATCATCGAGTGAGTGTTGTCATGCACTAATCACATGACAAATGACATGACTCTCTTCAAGGAATTGAATCCTACGACCATTACTAAAGTCAGAATATGTAATGGTGAACATCTTCCTGTGAAAGGAAAAGAAACCATCACTATTCCAAGTCATGCAGGTACAACAATAATTTTTTATGTGCTTTATGTACCTGACATAGATCAAAACTTGTTTAGTGTTGGTCAATTGATGGAAAAAGGCTACAAATTAATTTTGAAGATAAACATTGCGTGATTAAGGATGTCTCAAATTAAGAAATGTTTAAAGTAAAAATGAGAGACAAAAGTTTCTCATTAGATCCATTTGAGGAGGAGCATCTCGTTTTTTCAGCCAAATAAAGTGTCGCAAAAATATATCACTATGAAGGGTTGCTTAAAATGCAAAAAGTGAAAATAGTTTAGGACTTACCTATTTTAGAAGTGAATTCTTCAAATTGTCTTGCTTGTCAATGCAGAAAACAAAGCAGACTTCCATTTCCAAAGACAACTTGGACAGCCTCAAACAAGTTGCAACTGATTCATACCGATATATCAGGATCTCAAAGAACTCCCTCACTAAAATATAGTCTTTACTATATCATTTTTGTTGATGATTTAACCTATATGTGTTGGATTTACTTTCTCAAGCATAAGTCAGAGGCCGTCAATGTCTTTCGGAAGTTTAAAACAAAAGTAGAAAATGAAGCTGATTGTAAAATTCAGTCAGTAAGAACAGATAATGAAAAGGAATACACTTCTCAATAGTTCAACATGTTATGCGAGGAAGTAGGGATTCATCATCAGCTTACTACTTCCTATACTTCACAATAAAATGGAGTAAGTGAGAGAAGGAATAGGTATATTATGGAGATGACTAGATGCATGTTGCACGAGAAGAAATTGCCAAATAAATTTTGGACAGAAGCAGCAAATACAGAAGTGTTTCTCCAAAATAGGCTTCCCACAAAGGTAGTGAAAGGCCGAACTCGTTTTGAAGGTTGGTATGGATTCAAACCATCAATGAATTTCCTTAAAGTTTTTGGCTGTCTCTGATTTTACTATGTTCCTCAGATTAAACGAGATAAGCTAGATAAAAAATTTGTTCTTGGCATTTTTATTGGATATAGTGTAGTTTCGAAGGCATATAAGATCTTCCAACCACAAACTGAATCTATAATCTTCAGTATAGATGTTTATTTTATGGAGAATGAAGACTGGTGTTGGGAAGACTCAAAGAAATGTGTCCTAAACTCTTCTGACTCAGCAGAAAAGTTTCCTGCTAAGGTTTCTGAAAAGCAAATATCACTCGCATGGCAGGATAAAATGGTGGATCATTCACCAGTTAAAGGTACTAGATTGCTTTCTGATATATATCAGCAATGTGGAAGTATGTGAACCTTCTAGATATAATAAGGCCAAGAATGATAAAAATTGGATGGCTGTAATGAAAGAGGAATTGTTTATGATTGAGAAGAACAAGACTTGAGAGCTTGTTGATCAACCTTAAGACAGAAAGATAATTGTGTTAAAATGAGTCTTTAGAACCAAGCTAAATGCTGATGGTTCAGTCAACAAGCATAAAGCAAGACTTGTAGTTAAAGGATATGCTCAAATTTTTTGTGTGGATTATTGTAATACATTTGCACCAGTTGCTAGACTTGACACAATCAGGTTACTTCTTGTTGTTGCTGCATAATTGGGCCGGAAAGTATACTAGATGGATGTTCAATCAACATTTCTTAATGGTTTTCTTCAAGAAGAAATCTATGTTGAGCAACTCGAGGGCTTTGTGGTGAAAGGAAAGGAGGATAAAGTTTATACGCTAAAAAGGCACTTTATGGACTTATACAGGCACTAAGGACCTGGTATGGTTGAATAGATGACCATTGCTTGGCTTAGGCTTTGAAAAGAGTTTATCAGAATCTACTCTTTATGTTAAACATGTTGGAATTGATATCCTTATTGTGTCTATATATGTAGATGATGAACTAGTTACAGGGAGAAATACAAGGCATATCGAGGATTTCAAGTAAGAAATGCAAGCCTTCGAGATGACTGATCTTGGACTAATATCCTATTTTCTTGGAATGGAAATCAAGCAGGGACATAATGAAGTTTTTATTTTCCAGAAGAAATATGCTAAGGAAATTCTCAAGAAGTTCAACATGGAAGATTGCAAGGAGATGCATACTCATATGAACCAAAAGGAGAAACTAAGCAAGAATGATGGAGTAGAAAAAGTGAAAGAAACGTACTTCATAGGCTTGGTTGGTTGTTTGATGTATCTCACAGCTACAAGACCCGATATATTATATAATGTAAGCATTTTATCTAGGTTTATGCATTGTGCTAGTGAGGTGCATTTAAAAGCAGCAAAAAAAGTTGTCAGATACATCAAAGGAACCATTAATTATAGTGTCAAGTTTTAGAAAACTTTAAATCTGAGACTACTTGGGTATTCTAATAGTGATTCGGTTGGATCCGTGGATGACATGAAGAGAACATTGGGATATTGCTTCAGTTTCGACTCATGAATTTTTTCATGGTGTTCAAAGAAGCAGGACATTGTGGCTCAGTCCACTGCAGAGGCAAAATTTGTGGCTACAATAGCAGCAGTGAATCAAGCATTGTGGTTGAGGAAAATATTGGTTGATTTACGTATGAATCAAACAAAAGGAACTGAAGTATTTGTGGACAACCAATCTACGATAGTAATTTCTCACAATCCTGTATTTCATGGAAAAATTAAATACTTCAACATCAAGATTTTTTTCTTGAGGGAAGTGTAAAAAATAGTTGTAACACCCCGTACGACTAAGTTGAAGTCGACAAACTTACTTGAATATGGTAGAATAAGGTTATAGTTAAGACTAAGGATCCAAGTATGGAAATTTTAAGTCTAGTTAAATAAAATGAGATTCATAAATGAATGAGACGTCAGATGAATGTAGATGACCTACTAGTTTTACCTACGTTTTGCACCTACTTGCTTAGACGTCCTATGTGCTTAAGCTACTTTCTTACACGTCCTACTTGATTGAGCTACTTTTTTCACGTCCTACTTATTAAATGAGGATGACATATGTGTTTAGAGCTAGTTAACAAGCTACTTGTTTAAGTAGGTGATACACCTACTTAAAATGTGTGGACTAGATTAAGAGGGAAAGAAAGATGAGATGGGTCAGCCCAAGATCCATCTGCCCAAGCCCATTTAATTTGGCTATAACTATACTTGTAGTATCTCATTTCACTTAGAAAACATTCTACAACCTTCTCCCATCTCTTTCTAAGATCTGAACCAGCAGCAAATGTTTTTCCCCTTCTCAATCTTCTCCCTCCATGTTGAGATCTAAGCTCTCATGGCTGCCATGGATGCCTCTCTTTTCATCATCTATATATCAATCCCTCTCTTCCAAAATTATATTGTTTGGGGAAAGTTTAAAGGGCAACAAGTAGAGAATAAGAAATTTGGATAGTAAGTTGATGAAGTTGAGGTTTACTTCTAGTTGAAGCAAAGTAAAGATAGAGCTTGTTCTTGATATTTGAGGTAAGAGTCACCCTCTTTCTTATGTGTATGTGATAGATCTAGCTTTAGATACATCTCGCTATTACAAGTTGAAAGTTGGTGTTGATGTGTTGGGTGTTATGTGGTGTGTGAAGGGGCTCTTCTTGTTATAGTTTAGATTATGGAAATATTAGCATGTTAGAGATGAGTTAGTTAAATGTGCTTAGTTGGTAAGTTGAAGGTTGATTGATGTAGTTGTGTTACTAGTTGTGTTGTATAGCATATTAGGATTGTTTTGTTGTGTGCATGTGTTGGAAGTATTAGTATGTGGTATATAAGTTAGTTTGATATTTTACATATCCTTATAAGATACAAATTGTGAGTTGAATAACTAGATGATGTGGTTGAAGTGTTGATTGTGCTATATAGTGTGTTAGACTGGTTTGGCGATAAAGTTAGGTTGTATTGGGACCGATTTGGTGATAAAGTTGGGTTGAAGTGGTTGGAGATATTTATGTATGTGTTTACATGTTGATTAATGTAGTTGCAAGGATTAGAAGGGAGCTAGGTGAAGAAACATGTTATTGAAGCTTTTATAACTTAGTTGTCATTCGTCGGTTAGTTGTTGTGTTTTTGGTTTTTAAAAGTGGTATTGTTTCTTAATTATAGTTGATGGTAAAAGGAGGATGAGTTCCTCATTGGTATCCAGGGCCGAAGTTAAAGGTATGTAAGGCTATTCTTTGATTCGCCACTACGGCATGACGTGTGTTTACTTGTTTCCGATTAGAACTATGAGGTCTAGTACTTGCAAGTGTAGTAATCCCAGATTAAGAGTTATGAATATCTTAAAGAAATGGTATGAGTTCATAATCAGTTGCTACTTAAGTGAGTTATTCTTGAAGCTGAGTTTCTAGTTGTCTGGATGAAAGTACGGTTTCCCCCTTAGATGGACCTATGTTAGCAGCCTATAGGGTATGGCTAAGAGAGCATATCAAGTGTGGTTAAGATAATTGGTATTTAGAGTGAATTGTGTGATGATTCTTAGTGGATGGTTGAGAGGTATATAACGACGACCATTAGTAAAAGATCACATGAGGATTTATTTGTTGATGATTACTAGTGGATAACGAGAAGAGGACTTTACTTGGTGATGATGTTGAAAGTCTACAAAATATAATTTAAGAGGTTATAGAACATCGTCTAAGATGAATAAAGCTTAGATAAAATGGTGTGATAATTCCCAACTGATAGTTGAGTAGTTGTAAATCTATGGTTGAGGTATAGCATTTGGTAGTTGCGGGCTATAGACATGGAACTGTAGAATGCTACTTGAGGTAAATGATATCCCGCGGCTAACACCTAAATGACCATTATGGGTTGTAGAGGACAAGGTAAGGTGAATTAGAGTGTTGGTATGCATTACCTCTATTTGATCGTAGAGCATATTTATGGAACAAATTGTGTGAATGTAGATGAATTCAGATCATCACGAGAGTACAATGGTCCTAAGAGGATAGAGCTTATATTTGAAGTACTAGACGAGTATTATAAAAGCATGTGTTTGTACGTCCCTATAGTATCTTTCGACTTAAAGTCGAGTCATTTGTCCTCTCTTTTATATGAATTCCACCGGATGAGGAGTATATGTTCTCCTCTCAAATTCAGTTGTTCCTTCTATATGATGTCAATTGTATCGCATCAAGCTTCTATGTTCATATATAAATTTGTAGCTAGAGTTAACAACAGTTCCACTACTTGAGTAATCCATAAGCTATTTGAGTATCACACGGATCATTCCGCACTTGAACAATCGAATTAGAGTTATAAATAACGGCTATTTATTTGTCTCATCTAATAGAGATCCGTAGCACCTGTCCGTTGTTGTGAGGCAAGAACTCTTAAGAAGCAATGAGTCATATGAGCCTTGTTTAGATATTTGATAGGTATCTAGCTCGTCTAGTTAGTTGCACTCATGATTTCTAAATTTGTATTTGATCGTATCGTACTTGGTTTGTCTCTTGAGAGTGTTTAGACTCCCTAATTGTATTACTTGCAAGTTGTAGTATAGTTGTATATTTTAAATCATTGCGAGACTTTCTCCAAGTTACGAGTAATTTGAAAGGAGCTAATGATGTGCAACTAGATAAGTAGATGAGGATAATTGACGTCCATAGCACGTGGCCTATAGAGGCTTATTTGCTGGCCCACAATGGCTTATTTGCTGTCCTATCGAGGCTTATTTGATGGTATGGCGAGGCCTATTTAATGGCCCACGGAGGCTTATTCGATTGCCCGTATATGCTTATTTGCTAGCCTACCGAGGCTCATTTGCAGAGTAAGTATTTGTCGTTCTTATACGTATTAGATCTCGTTATGACTCAATAGATTACTTGTTATGTTATGCGCTCATTTGATTCGTGTACTATAAAGGAAAATAAAAAATAGATCTAATGTACCATTAGCCCAAGTGTTTTAGTGAACGATCCCAGAATGTCGTTCTACATAGAGACCTAAAGATATCATCAGAAAGACTCAAAAGAACGTCCAGAACGACTTTAGTACAATATGTTTTAATAAGAGTTTCCATATGGTGTTTAAGAGCTTTCAGTTGCATTTGATTGATTTCATTCCAGTTGTCTCTTCTATGAGTTTAACTTACTATATTTGTTTCATGTATGTCTTGCGTACTTGGTGCAATCTTTCTGTAATAACGTCCCTTAGTTGGGGATGCTATATTTTCTATGTTCACATATGCAGGCATATACAGGTTGGCAGACACACTTGCTAGTTGTTGCAGACACTCAACGAGAGGGTGTAGGCTCCTATTCTATCCGGAGCTGAGGTCTAGTATTTTCATACATATAGATTATGAGTAAGTCGGGGCCCTGTCCCGACACTTGTATCAGTTGTCCAGTATTAGGCATTCGTAGAGGCTTCATAGACAGTTTATGTGGGTTCATTTGTATAACATTTGCATGTCAGGGGCCAGTGGCCACATTTACATACAGAAGTCATTTGTACTTGCATATTTGTCTTTCAAGTTAGGTCATATGACTTGTACATGTTTAAAGTAGTTGCATATAGAGTATAGTCCGTCCCATCCGAATTTGGGGCGTGACGATGGTGATGTGATTCTGCTTTATTGCAAAACTGAGGAGCAACTGACTGATATCTTCACCAAGCCTTCGCCATGCAACAAATTTCAATTTCTCAGGCAAAAACTTGGAATTTGCAGCTCTTAAAGCAAGGAGGAGTGTTAGAAAAATGCTTAAGAACTGCAGAAGTCCAATTTCTCTGTAATATGTGTAGCAGTTATTTACTGTTAGCAGATATTTAGTTTTTATGTTATCCCTAATTCTTATGAGTTGATTTTTTAATTTCAGTTGAGATTGTAAACTCTATAAAATTAGTCTGGAATTTATAATGAAGAGTGTAGTTTTACTTTCATCAATATTCTTTTGTTGATTTATCAAAGTTCTTTGTTCCACTTGTTTAATAGCAAGTAAAACCAGATTTTTATGTTCTTCATTTTCTGGTAACTCACAATTTAGCTACAAATGATGCACGAGTAATCTTTTTATGGCGGTTCTTCCTTTTTATGACCGAAACTGTGTCTCAACGACTTAAATAGTACTTCATCCGTTTCAAAAAGATTGTGTTACTTTTTTTATTAGTTTGTCCCAAAAAAATTAACACATTTTTATATTTAGAAATAATTTAACTTTATGAGATGATTTACAATCACACAAATATCTAAGACTTGTTTTAAAACACACATTTCAAAAGTCTTCCTTATTTATAAAATTTCGTGTCAAATCAAACTAAAATAAAAAAAATTTGAACGGAGGAAGTAATTAATAGAAATGTCATCAAGCTAGGTATCGTCCTTTATGGTCTGGACACAAACGAGAATCAAACGTCAAGTATACCTTGATCCAAATAGTCTTAGGCAGTTTCCAATTATTCCACTTTAATAAGGATTAGAAGCCAAAATTTTCACATTTTGCGGTATATTTTATTTTCTTTCTTTAACTTGTTTGAGGGAATAGACGTAGGAGTTAGGACCAATAATAAGAAAGGAAACGGGAAAGTCAAATTGGGCAGTAACACTTTGAACGTATCATGTACTACTCCCTCATTCCTAAATTACTTTACCACTTTTCCTTTTACACGTTACTTAAAAAAATCATAAATAAGAAGAGTATTTTTATTATATTATTATTAACTATCTTCAATTAATTGCACTTTAATTAATATTGATTCTTTGAAAAATAATTAATGTTAAGAATAAAATAGAAAAAAACTTAATTAATTCTATCTTATTTTTAAAAAGTGACCAAGTAATTTGGGACATATATTTTTAGTAATGTGGCCAAGTAACATTGGTACGAGGGAGTACTAATTTGTCCAATTATGTCAATGAAACATAATTAGATTTTTCTGGAATAATAGATCAATATTTGTTAGGTAGTCCTCAATGGGAGTTACTAAAAACCTCATCTCTTGTAGTGTAAGACGCATTCATTGTGTCTATTCTGCATAATATGTCTGATTTAGAAATCAAATATACAGTAAATAGAGAGAAAGATAACACTTTTCTCTTTAATTCACTATCTTTAAGCTTCTTCTTCTTTGATGATAAGCTCATTATTTTCTCCTACAATTCTCTTCCAAAACCAGTGTTCCCTCCAAACTCTGTCCATTTTCTCAATAGGCAAATTCTTGGTCTCTGGTAAAAACAAGTAGACAAATGCAGTCATTATTGCCACCCAAACTCCAAAAAGGAAGAAAATCCCAAACTTGAAGTGGCACAACATGGCTAAAAATGTTTGTCCAACCAAGAAAGTGAAGAGAAAGTTCACTGCTACTGTAATACTTTGTCCAGCGGATCTTATCTCCAATGGGAATATTTCACTTGGAATTAACCATCCTAATGGCCCCCATGACAAACCAAAACCAGCTACATAAATGCATATCAACACCAATATCACAAAGGCCCAACCTTTACTCAATCCACCATGATCCCCTAACTTAGCCCCCATTAATCCTCCTACAATCATTTGTGTAACAAACATTTGTATTCCTCCGAAAATTAGCAGCCCCCTTCGACCAACTTTATCGACAATCAGCATTGACATAGCAGTTGTAACAATTCCCACTGCCCCTGTCACAACAGCAGATAGAAGAGCTGCACTTTCACCTAGTCCAATCGTTCGAAAAAGTATAGGAGCATAGAATGCAATGACATTAATTCCTGTGACTTGTTGGAAGAATGGTATCGCTACGGACATAACAAGTTGAGGCCTATATTTTCTTTGTAGAATGTTCTTAAAAGGGTGTTTGATTGTTTTTGAAATTTCACTAGCTATGATAAGATCATCAAGTTCTGCTTGGACATCAGCAGTGCCTCTAACTCTTTGCAGCATTCTCTTAACCTTTTCGTGATCATTCGTGCGTTGAATTAAGCTGTTGGGTGTTTCTGGGAGGAACAACGCGCCTAGTGTTAAAATGGATGCTGGGACTGCTGCCATAGCTAGTGAGACTCTCCATCCCCAACCACCTTTGACCTTTTCAGTGCCATAATTTATAAGGTTTGCTACTAAAACTCCAATGCCTACACTAAGTTGAAAGCTGTTGTTGATTCCTCCTCTGTACTTTGATGGTGCCATTTCTGACAGATACAAGGGTACAGCCTGCAAAATTGCAAAAACCAACTTAAGTTTTAGCTAGAATAGATAGTTGATTAGGCTGGTTCCCAAAAAAAATGCTAATGAATAACAAATTGAACAAATGGAAACTCATTGAGATTGCAGTTTGAGAACTTTTCATTATCTTTACAAGGGTGAAAATATAGGATGTTTGTCTACTAGTTGAGCATTACTGCTTCCATTACATTTCAAATGATCGTGTTTGATTGGAGTGTAAGAACGAAAGACTTTTGACACATGTAAAAAGTAATTTTAGAACTTGTGATCTTAAAGATGTCGTGGGATTTCTATGGCTATAAGAGTATCTCGTTAAGAGTAAGATGGAAATTTAAAGTTAAAGTATTTCCAAAAAAGGAAATATGTAATTCTTCTTAGAACAGTCTGAAAAGGAAACAATGTCATATAAAATGGAACAGTTGGAGTAATAAATTACCTGATTTGCAAAACCAACACCAACACCTAGTAAAACTCTGCCAAATATAAGCATATAGATATTAGAAGCAGCTCCACCAAGGGCTGCACCAGCTAGGAAGTTGGCTCCTCCAAGAAGGATTGAGGCCTTACGACCAAACTCTCTGGTGACTGATGAGGCAACAAAAGTAGCAAAAAGACCAGCTACATAAAGGGAGGATGTGAATGATGTCAACAATTGGCTGTCAAATTTGCAATAGTTGCTAACTTCATTGTCTTCTTTCATCTTAATATAGACATTATGAAAGAACTTTTTCAGAAAAGGCTCCATAGATGTTACCCCACCTTCACATTTTCAAAGCTTGTGTTAGTTAAATAAAATAGATTATGCAAAGCAATTGATTCATAGTGCCAAAGGAAATAACTTTAGCAGTTGATTGTACATTACAAAAATGAAGGTAATGAGAAACAAGTCATAAACAGAACCTATGTAATTCTTAGTTCCTTTTATTTTCCTTTGGGCACTTGAGACCTATGTTTTTTGGACTCTTCACAAATTTTACCGAGTGCAGATCCTTTAAAAGTAGTGCATTTTTTGATGAGCGCTAACGACATAGATTGAAACTTTTACAAGATGTGTCCTAGATTGTATAACTTATGGAAATGCAGAAACTCAAACCTGAAATTCCAATATCATAGCCAAAGATTACACCTCCTATAGCAGCCATCATACAAGCTAATATAACAAAACGTGTCAGCTTTCCATGGTAGTGTTCTCCCTCATTTGCTACTACTGCTAATCCCCCTGCCATAGTTTCTTTTGAGCCTTTTTTTCCTTCTATTTTGCTCTTCAAGTGAACATGAATAACAGGGGAATACAAACCTAGGACAAAAAAAGTAGAGAGTTTTAGCAGTCCAAGTTGACTGCTAGAGATCAGCATCAAATATGGTCCACACCCATGTGTGTCACTGAGTTGAATATTCAAGTTTTAAGTTCCTTGTCTACTTTGTTGTCTTATTGCCTTCGCTATCAAAATGATTGGCCAAGTAAATTAAATAAGTAGTTGTGTGAAGTAATAAACAAAAGATTATGACTCTGTAATCTCTTCGACTGACTCGTGGTCTTGGAGATTATTAATTATATTTCCAGCATTATTGATGCAACGCGATATATGGATAATTCTGTCATGCTGATAAGAAGGGGCGAAATGAAAAGTCTAAGCTGATATTATGGCAAGAAGACTGAGCAAACAGTGATAGTTTTGTTTGCCCAAATGTTAACCCAATTTTCCAACTATAAATAACTCATTTTCTCCTCAACTTTCTCACAAATCTTCTTACAATCTCTTTAATCTCTCAATATATCTCTCTACAAGTCTACATTGTTTATTAAATATTCAATTTATTTATTCATTTGGGAATTGGAAGTGAAGTTGCAACTAGCTTGAGGATCTTCCATCGAGCAAAGTTTCAATTTTCAACCTCTCGATTACACGTCGATGTTACGTCGACGTTTGGTACATTCGTTCCTTCATTAAATTATTATGGTCTGTTTATTTTATTTAGCGCACTTAATTTTATTATCTTTAATTATTTATTATCATAATTAAAATGAAATGATTAAGAGGTATGTTTAAGGGTAAGGGTAAGGGTGCTTCTTCTAGTAGGGGCAACCAGGGCAAGGGTGCTTCTTCTAGTAGGGGCAACCAGGGCAAGGGTACTTCTTCTAGTCATCCTATTCCTACACAGGATGATTTTGTTGATACTCAACATTTTCCTACAATACCATTAGATTTAGACGAGGAGCTATTTTCTGGAACTCAAGAAGACTTTAATTAAGACGATGATCTAGATGATACACCCATTAATGTTGATGATAACACACCCACTAGTGCACCTTCAACTGAAATGTCTCCTATTCCCCCTAGTATGAGACGAGGTCCAGCAAAACAACCATTAAAATCAGATGCATGGATATTTTTTTATAGGGACGTAGAGAATCAAGTAGCTAGATGTAAAATTTGTAAAAATATTTTAAAATTTAAAAATGGAAAAGGTCACGGTGGGACGGGGGGTTTAATTAGACACGTAGTAAGTGCTCATCCAGCTAGGTATGCCCAATATCAGGCTTCAAAACCGGGTGCGCAAACGTCCGCTCCATCGGAACAAGGTTCACATATTGTCCCGGACCAAGTACAGGGTCAAATTAACCCCACGACGGGGGGGGATTGTAGGCCCTAAATACAATAAACATAGAGATAGGGAAGCAATATCAAAATTAGTTGTTGTGGAGGGTTTGCCTTTTTCATTTCCTTCATCTCCCGGTTTTATTCATTATATTAGAGATATATATATAATCATGCTTTTAACGGTTTTTCTAGATCAACTGTTAAGAGAGATGTATTTAAATTCGCACATGAATATCAACAATATTTACGTTATTCATTATATTATTTTAATGGCAAAGTATCTATCACGTCTGATATAGGTCGTAGTACTAACGACCATGATTATTTAACGGTAACTTGTCATTGGATAGATTATAAATGGTCTATGCAAAAACGTATTTTAGCGTATAGATATATAGATGATAGGCACACTGGTACTTTTATTGCAGAAAATATTTATCAAGTGTGTAATGGAACAACCGATAAAATTATGACTATTACATTAGATAACGCTTCTTCTAACAATTACGATATTACAATTTTAAAAAAATAGTTTAACTCCATCTTTTCCAGATCATTTTCATATAAAATGCGTGTGCCATATATATAACTTAATTGTAAAGGATGGTCTATCACTTTTTGAATACATTCTTAGTAAAATACAATTTGCTATAAACTTTATTTTTAAAAGTAATAGAGTACAACGAAGAAAAGAATATAAAAAAAACTTGTCACGATTGTGGACTACCTTATAGAAAAATTTCAGAAGAAGTATTCACTAGGTGGAATTCTTTATACGAGCAACTACTTGTTGCTTATGACTATAGAAAACCTATAACTTTATTTTTTAACTCTCATAATCAAAATCCAGCTGATATGATTGTAGATAGTGATTGGGTAAAAATTTCCGAACTTATTGTATTTTTAGAGAAATATTTTCAAGCAACAAAAGAATTTTTTGGTATATATTATCCTACTATTTCAATTATGTTGTTTTATATAACTCTAATATTTTTATTACTTAGTGAATATATGAAAAAATCAGCTTATATGGCAGCTATTAAAAATGTTTATCAAAATTAAAAAATATTTTATTTCTATTCCCACTATTTATATTATTGGTGTTGTATTAAATCCGACTATTAAAATAGACGGTACTAAATCACTTATTGAAACTATTTACGATTGTATAGAAGTACTACCACCTCCAAGTCCAAAAAATCTAAATCACCCACCACCTATTGAACAAACTAAAGAAGAAGTGTTGTCTAGCGTAGAAGACCAATGCAAAAAATATATATAGGTTTTACCAACAAGAAAATGCTAGTAACTTACCGGCTTCCATACCATCTTCTTCATCTTCAACACAACCCCACAAAAGACATGTTGTTTCTGCGGCTAGTATTGAAAGCCTCAGAAATAGAATGTGCGGCCGTACCTCTACTAACCAAATTAGCTAGTTGGATATTTTTATTTTGCAGGGTTCTGTACCGTACCAAGAAGTTATCAATGAAGATGGACATGAAGACTTGCTGAAATACTGGAGGGAGAATGAGAAGACCTTTCCGACACTTTCAATGATGGCCCGAGATGTTTTGAACATTCAAACGTCATCAACTGCGTCTGAAAGCGCTTTTTCTGCCGGCAGATATCAAATAGGAGACCACAGACACTCATTAGCCGGAGACAGCTTGGAAATTGCAGTATTATTCAGAGATTGGATACGAGCAGAGCGGAGAAGGTGCGGTCAACCGGAGATCAATGAAGAAGAAGACGAAAACTACAACGAAATCTTATCCGAAGGTAGTGGAAGCGACATGGATCAATTTGACTAACAAATACCAATTCCAACCGAAGAACCACAGGAAATTATCAAGCAATTAGAACAGGTTTTTTTGAGAATGTAATTTTTTTAATTGCAATTTTATTATGTAATTTGCAACTTTTGGACAACACCACAAAGTTGCAATTTAGACAATTGTATTTGTATTACAAAAAAATCATATGTCTATTTAATAATATAAGAGGCACAAAAACAGCCTTGAGATGTTTTTATTACACTATCTTGTCTTGTTTATTGAGTTTTTTTTATACATATGTTATTAAAAAGGAAAACTCCGAACCCGCCTCGATCCCGACTCCCGCTCGACCCGATTCCGACGGGATCGGATCAGACGACGGATCAGAGCAAGTCCCGCCAAACCCGACCCCGCCTCTTCGCCCGTCCCGCCTCGACCCGCCAAACCCGCCCGCTGATTCGAGCCCTACCATCGCCAGCTATATATCTTAGTAACCATGTATTTCATTCATTATAATTTAAGTGTCTTACTTTTCTTTTTAGTCTGTCTAAAAAAGAATGTCATTTTTTTATATTTAGTAAGTTGACAATTTAAGCATCATACATGACAAGTTTAAAATCACAAGATTCAAATGACATTTTAGTACATTACAAAAATCTTTAAGTTAGGACCACAAGATTTAAAAGTGTCTTTTTATTCCTTAAATTTTGTATCCGGTCAAACTAAGATACTTAAATTGGGACGAAGAGAATATAAATTTAATCCCAAACTTAATTCTGAATATCCACCTTTTCATATTAAACTTGATGTTATTTTATCCCACCTGCTAAGTAAAATAAATTAGTCCAAAAATTATAATTTCGGAATAACTTGGTTCGCGAATCAAACAACCCCCAAGTTCAAAGTAATAAAAAAGCACTCCCACGTATTGGGGATAACAAAACAATTGATTTCTCTTTCTTTAGCTATTAAGATATTTCAGCTCCGTGTGTTTAAAAAGTAAACTAGCCAGGAAAAACTTATTAGATCAAATGTACTTTTTAGATTTAATAAAATAAATTTTATCGTATTCAAATTAATATCAGTCCAAGTCATTTCATAAATAAATTGTGACTAAATAACCAACCAACAAAACCACCTTAAGTATTACAAATAAGATATTACTGTTGTCCTCCGGGGCATAGTCCAGTGGCAAAGCCTGGGCGCTATAAGACGCTCTGGCATGAGACAGCGTGGGTTCGATTCCCCGCAAGCACGAAGAAACTCTGCATGTTGGGGAATTTGACCTTGTCTCATTGATCAGTTGTACGCTCTCAGAAAACTGGCCACCGGAGCACATCCCGCGATTTACCTGGTAATAGTGTTGAAGGACCGGTGCTATTATCTCCAGGACGTAGTCAGGCGCAAGCCTGGAGACCTGGATTATCAAAAAAAAAAAAAAAAAAAAAAAAAAAAAAAAAAAAAGATATTACTGTTGCATCAAAAGAGAAACAATTGATTTCTTCATTCATCTAACTTGCTTATTTTAGTCCGAAATAAGGAAACAAAAAAAGACTAGCTTCTTTAGTGTCAAGTAACAAAAGTGCACTCTCCAATATATATTGTGGATAACCCAGTTACAGTTTAAAGGTTTACTCTGCTCGATTCCAATTACTCATTAGCAGGGCCGGCTAGGGGAAGCCACTAAAGAAATTACTTTAGCCCAACCCCCCCCCCCCTCCCCCCTCCCCAAAATTGAAGGCCTTGAAAAAATTATTTTTATATTATAAAAATATGAGTGAAAGAGATTAGATTTTATATATTTTTTAAAATGTGATAGAGGGTATTGAAATAAATAATTCAAACTTTATACTACTTCCGTTCATATTCATGTAACATTTTTTTCTTTTTAGTCAGTTTAAAAAAGAGAAATATTTTTTCATATTTAATAAAATCTACCGTTAAACTTCTCATTTTTACCTTTAACGAGATGATTTATAGCCACAAAAATTTCGATTGCTTGTTTTAGCCGACAAATTTTAAAAGTGTTTCTCTCAAACTCCTTGCCCTGTCAAATACCTTCACATTCATTAGAGAGTAATAAATATTATGCAATATAAAAAATGAATAAATTGATGATGACTTTTAATTTTTTTTAAATGAAGTCTCTTGTAGAGTTGATTATTTCTTGTAAATAGAGGATTAACCCATTTTTTTAATTCAAAATAGACTTGAATTATTCTAAATTTAAGAAATTATTGACATCTATTTAGTGGTACAAAAGGAAAACTATTATATTATGAGAATTTATAAAAAAATACTATCATAACTGTCAATATATGTTTCTTATACAATATTTATTTAAGTTTTAGTGAATAGAGTTATTAAATATCTCTATGAGTAAATAATCATGATACATATAAGATGATCCATATACCATCTATACAACAATTTTTTTTTTTTTTGAATAAAAGTATATAAAATTTTATTAGAAAATTTTAAAGCCTCTTATAAAGGTTTTAGACCTCCCATTTCGTTGAGCCGCCCCGTATAAAGTCCCGATTTCATTGAGTTGTCCCTGCTCATTAGGCTGATGATATCATTGTTGACACTCTCATATATATATGAAAAAATATACATATATACTTATTAGGCTGAGGTATGGTTGATATAAATTGGACGAGTTAGCCAGTTTTAGATCATTGTCCGAAGTTTAGCCCTGATTTTGAGATGTAATTGAAAATTCGTCATTTTAATGCAGAAATAAAATTTGAAAAAAATACGCCTAGCTAAAAGCTTGAAACATGGAAAAAATCCATAAAACTGTAGCAATTCAAAAATTCATAAAAAAATACTGAAGTTATTTTGTGTTTTAGCTAACAGTAATTTTGATCCAAATTTTATTTTGCATTATGATGCAAGTAACACATTGAATAGTTTTGAAATAATGATCAAATGTTAATTAGCCGTCCGAAAAATAGTGGCTATTTGCCCACTCCTTCAAATATGGTTGGGGGAAATTCGCACAAATGCCCCTCTTTCCGGGGATGGTCTTTAATTTTTGCTTCTCAAATTGAAATTTTTTAATTTTTAGGTTCTGAGTTCGAACCCTAACCCAATAATTTTTTTTAAAAAAAAAACTCAAGGCATAGTGTGTCTGCAAATTCTACTTTTAGGCATAGTTTGTCTTAATGTAGCAAACTTTACCTTAAGGCAGAGTTTGTCTTCTCTATCTTGTGAATTCCAACTCTACGTTGCGATTTTTTTTTTAATTTTTGACTGAGCGAAAATTCAAACCCTCAACCTTAGAATATTTTTAAACGAAAGACAAAAATTAAAGACCAACCATTTGAGGGGCAAAAATTAAAGGAAAGTGCTTTTGAAGGAAAATCCGCACAAAAAGCAATAGCCCATATCTGTTTATATGGGAAGGACTCTTACCTGTTTATACCTAGCCCATTTGTGTATCTCGGGGAAGGATTTTAGTCCGGGAAAAAAGACATTATGTGACCACCAATAAAAAGAAAAGACTCGAGGTCCAACGTTAAAAAAAATGACCGGAAATAGCATTTAAGCTCAAATAAAGACAAACTCTAGCTAAAATAACCTTCTCTCCCCCACTTTTCCCAAGCCGCCACCAACGAAAATCTTGCCTTACTATGTCGCTTTTGCTGCCCATTTTCCATCATTTCTTTTCTTTCTTGATCAAAATCCAAAAAATAACTTTTGATTTCGTATGTCTTCTCTTGGGGTTTGACCGAAAGAAATTGCAATGGGTATAAGTTGATGAAAAAGAGAGAAGGTGAAAGAAACATTAAATGATTTAAAAGACATTTTGTTAACGAAGCCCAGTTTCTGCTGGTATCCGAAGAAAGCTCAGCTCTTCTGGAATAGGAACATAAGGAAATTAGTGATTGCACCCAATACAATTTGTCAATTCAAGGATATTCCTCTAAGCTGAATTCATAATATCTTCTTAAACTATGTCTATACAATAATACGAGCTATGAAAAAGATATTGATCCATTTATGAACAATGGAGTGAGACAGAGACTTTATCTGAACAAAATTGTTGTTGAAATGGACCTTGCTCCTGTTGAAAACATGTATAATAATTGTATAATATGTATATAATTAGTGAATATATGTTGATTATACATTTATTATATATAAATTATATAATAATAATATATTCTCTATACTTATACGGTAGGGATACATATTCTATACAATAATGATACGGTTTTTATATGTATGATATATTTTTTATACATACACAGTAGTGATACATACTTTATACAACAATGATACAGTTTCTACACATATTGAAATTTGTTGAAAAATAGCTACAAAATGAAATTATTTTAAAGAAGCTAAAAATAACTTTTAAAATTCTTAGATCATTCGATGTCAATAATTTCACCCGAATGACCAGTTATGTCCTTTTCCCTTTAGTCAAACCAAATTCTTGGGTCTCATTTGCAAAACTTGACGTACTATGGATCATTGGCACTTATACCTTATTTTGTGTCTTTAATTTTTGTCTCTAGTAACAAATAATTTTTTCGCGATGTATAAATTTATATTTTCACATCATAATATTCACAAGTTATGCCCCTTGTGATTTTTTCCTTAAAAAACTTATATCCCGCTATGCATGAGTTTGATAGCTAGAGGGAAAAATTAAAGACCATCCCATTTGAAATGTTATGAAACTTGAATAGTTTGGGTTGCTACACCCACCTGCATTGAGCCTCAATTGTGTTGAATAGGAGTGTTCACGGTTTGGTTATAAATCGATTCGAACCGAAATATCAAACCAAATTGATTAAGTAGATCAATATTTATTTGTGTTTGGGTTGGTTTTAAATTTTTTAAAATCGATAATATTTTATTTGATTTGGTTTTATTAAAACAAAATCGAAGAAAAATCCGAACCAAACTGACAAATTTTATATACAAATTTTTATAATTTTATATATAAAATATGTTAAATTTTTATAAATAATTTCAAATACTTTGTATACTTCTTCATCAAAATTTTATTTAGCTATAATATGCTAATGGACTTACACCTTAATTAAGCTCATTTCTTAAAAGAAAGTCGTGAATTCAAACTCATTTATTCAAAGAAATAACTATGAATTTTACCTAAAATTCTATTATATTTCTTATAAACTCTATTCACTTGATTAAAACTTATAAATCTCAAGACATTTTTCACATTATTCAAAAAAATTATAACCACCACAATAGAAGGGTAATAACGAATTATAAGTTGGAAAATGATGATAAATTCTTATGAAAAAATAAAAATTAATACCATTAAATTTCTTTAAAAATTTGAAAAACTAAACTAAACTGACTATAATCAAACCGATGGTTGTATATTATATTCGATTTGATTTGACTCTATAATTTAAAAATCAACTAACCTGATTTGGTTTTGATTTTGATTTTAACTCAAAATCAATCCAAACTGAACCATTAACACCCCGTGTTGAAGAGGCTTATTTATTATATAGCTTCTAATTTGGGTTTAGATTTTCTATATAGGCCTTTAAGTAAAGTGGACTTGTTTATCTCATATCAAAGGATAAAAGAGAGGGAAAATTAAGAAATTAATTGAAGGTGTCTTAGAAGGACATTAGACTAATAGTTGCATTTCTACTCCACATCACTTAGGTGCAGAGTTTCTCTATCCTTTATATTTCTTTTTCATTGAATTTATTATATTTTAAGAAGTATAGATTCATATTTACTAATTATTTCAATTTTATTGAATTTTTATATATAAATTTATACTTCTGTAAAATATAATGGATTAAGATAAACCTGATATCGTAACAGTGGATCCGCCATGCACTCCCAACTCTAAAAGACGTTTCTCAAAAATGCTATAGACGGTACTCATCGATTTTCTAATTCTAGTTAATTGTTAAATTTCTTATGTTTTGTATTAACTGAATAGATAGATGTTTGATATATGGAACAAGAAATTACATACTAGTAGTTCAGTGGAGTAATATTTTCTACCAAATTACTATTACAAGATATTATTTAACAGTCAAAAGTGGTACCTAAAATGTTTGCTCATACTACCTTGTTTACAAACAGTGGAACTACCAAAAGTATGATGTGATAAAAATATGGGGAAATTACCAATATGTACCGTCCAATCAAATTTATTTACCAATATTATTGAAATATACAAAACCTTACACTGATTATGTATATTATATGTATAGGTATGTACATTATATGTATTGTTTACCCGTAAAATGGTATAATTGAATTTGTATACGTGATCAATGACACGTGGATCTCAAGTGACACATTAGATAAGAATTATGCTTAAGATAAATAACAATAAGACAAATTAAGCAATAATCAGTCTGAGACTTGAGATAGCTTCTGAGTAAAAGTGATGGTAACTTGTATGTAAGCACAGAAATCAAGAGAATATCAGTAAGTATATTAAGAAAAGCAAGAATATGATGGGTTACAATGTAATGATGTGCCGTATTTATACACGAGCTTCATGGGTACATAGCCCACGAAATATGCCCTCATAAATGCAGGAGAATGAATATTGTAATAATTTGACAATCAATCTCTCAATAAATGCTATTAAAAGGCTGTTAGAAGTCGTGCGACCGGATTGAGTAACCATCGTCCGTTACGATGTAAACGGCTCTCAAACTTCTTTAATATCGGTACCGGCTCTGCTCACATCGTAACCGGTATCATGCATATCAAACCAGTAGTGCTGTAAATTGACGTGGGTCTGACTCAACATCATACTCCACGTGTCAGGCCACAATTCGTACAACTGTCTTATACGAATTTTACCCTATACAGATAGTCCCCACACTTTTCGGTGGCAACTTTTCATGCAACGGGGAAGTGGATTTGAATTACCAACCAATCGACACTTCGTGTTCTGGCGGGAAATTTCGAGAAATGCTATCTACATATTTTGATGATCCAATCGTCACCTTAATAAAATGACGACATCCTCCCACCTTTTCACGATTTATGGGAGACCTGCAAAGTAATTATGAGGCGCGCCATCTAATCATCCCTGATCTATCATCCACATGTTTCCGTCGATTGGCATGCAATACCTCATCTTTTCAAACGAAGTCACCGCTTCTTTACTTATAAATACCCCATCAACTCGAAGGTTCAGCCATCCCTCTCTCATTTTTATAAAAAAACACCCTCAACTTTCTGACTACTTTCATCCTCTTTATTGCAAACATGACTAATCCTTCCAAGCGCCGTAATACTCCTTCTCACAAGAAAACCCCTACCTCTCAAACAAGGACCCCTTCTCACCAAAATTCTTTGGTTTCTTCTATTATACAGAGGTCATGGTGTTCTACCCATGATCTTCAAAAGACAACCTCCAAGGTCCTAACTGGCGGTAGGGATACCCCCACTGGTGATTTCGAAACTTAAATCACCGTCGAAATATTGCAAAGGTGAAAATCGATTACGGCTGGGAAACAATTGAGGTCCTAATACCTTCTAGTGAAGAAAAGGTTACTTCTTATAGAGAAGGGTACTCTTATGTTTATACTTACCCCTTTTCCATGAAACACTAGAAGAAATTTGATGGTGTCATACATTCTGCCATCGATTCAAAGTGTGCATAGCCAAAATGGGTTCTCAAGTCTAGAGAGCAGTCGCGTGCCTCCGGTATTTCGCTTAGAAATCCCAAGTCAATTTTACCCTAGACTATCTGATTCACCTTTGTTCTCCGTGCAATTTCCGTGATGGAGTCCTTAACCTGCACCGTCGAGGAAGCAAGACCATTCTTGACAGTCTTGATGATGACCGTGACTGAGTTTGGATGGAAAGATTCATCCTTATTTAGACTGTCGATCTTCTTCCCCTCGATAACAACCGCCTGATCCTGGAGCGATAGAACTACCATCGTAAGATTGCTTTTACGAAGCCTTTTTTCTTATACGTTTCATTTCTTCTTTTAATCGAGTTGAATTCCTTCCCCATCCACCATGTAGGAGCCTGCAGACATTGACGACCTTGGGACCTGGGTTCAGAAGATCCTCAATGTCTCCACCCAGAAACTCCGGACGTGGAAAAAGCTTGCTTTCAATATGAAATGGGCACCTCGCAACAACAGTATGCATCGTAACTCATATTTCGAATTGCTTATTTGACCTTTTAACAAAATTATTTTTCCTTTTTGCTAGGTCTTTCCAAATCAACGGACACTGCTCCTCCTGAAGAGCAAATTGCTGACCCGGAAATAGTTTCTCACGTGATTGAAGAGGCTCGTGAATGGAAAAGGCTACGAGGTGAATCCTCTGATAGCCCCCGGATAGGGCAAAATGTTTAAAGAAGAAGACCCCCGATCATCCTGACCTAACTCCTCCCAACTTTCCTGACAATGTTGATTTTATGGTTGATTCTCTCCCTGTAGTGAACCTAGATGATGAAGGTCCTAGGGAGGAACAACCTCTTTCCAGAAGGAGAAATAAAACCTTCGTACTTTTCGCTGAAATGGAAATTGCCATTCATGGCACCGGCTACACTACTGCCTCATTTTCCCTGGCAAGTTTCGTTGCTTGCCAGCCCCGGCATGCACATTCCGATATCTTTCTCCATCCAATTGTTGAAGACCCTGGGTCCCCTTTCATGCCGACCATGGTCCTAGAAAAAGATAATGAAATTTCCTCTTCTCCAAACCGAGTTTCTTCTTCACATAGGGATGAGTTGGTAGATGAATACCCAGCCCCGGTAGCTAAGCCTGCAGAATTTCGGACTATAACCTTCCAACTTCCCGACGACTGCCATCTTTGTTTTAAGCCCGTCGGAGTGGCTAACTATATGAAACACGTGGCGTCGGAAAAGGACAGGCAAAACGTTCACTGGGTGTCTTCCGAATGCGTTATCAATGAAGGGATGCACGTTGTATCCAAGGTATCACTCTTTTCCAATTTGCTCATGCTTTAATTTTTACCGCAAAACCCCCTTTTGACAAATGCATCCAACTTCTAGGCTAACTTTCTCTGCTACGATGGGCTCCAACACATGATTGAAGAAAAGACCGCCTTGAAAAATGAAAGGGACAACGCCGTTCGCCGGCTAACAGTTACACGATGAGCCGTGCGGCAAACTTAAGCTCTTGGAGGAAGAAAAAAAGGCTTATAGGCAGCATACTACATTACACAAGGACTGGGCTGGGGATTGGCTGAAAAAGTGGAATGAGGCTTTAGACACTATGTCAAATCTGACTTTGCGACTTTCCAGCTTTGAAGCTAATGTGGGTTCCTTCTCCGATCATCTCCAAATTAAAGAATCAGAGATAGAAGTTCTGAAGAAAGAGACTGAATCCTTGAGGTCCCATCTTTCTGCTTCAGCTTCTCAGAATGAGAGACAACGAGAAGAGATTGCTGAGTTGACCTGGGATAACAAACTCCTTCATGCCGTCGGTGCTAAGCTTACTCAGGACATTAGGATGAGTTTCATGCCACCATCGATAAGTACATTATGGCCATGATGAAGAATGGTTACATGATGCGCTGAAAGAATTTGGAGACAGTGAAAATCAGGCTCGTAAGCATTGACGAGGAAATTGTCGAGGCCCAATAATTAGAATTGGCCTCTGCCGATAGCCCAGATGGCTCCTTGTCCATAGAAGAAGACAATACTTTATCTGGGGGAGGGGGCGGAGATGACGAAGTCCTCCCAGAAGCTGAAGATTCTCACTCCCAAGAGCATTTGCCTTCTGCCTCTGACAATGTACCCGGTGCATCAGCCTCAGATCAACCCCTATTTCTCAGAATATATTATAAGTACCAAAGACACCACCAAGAACACCCCCGGTGGACTATGGAGCGGATATGCCGTAACCTTTCGCACAAGTTTTTATTTCAATTTTTGTTTTGTTATTGGGTCGATTTTGGGCCTAGTTAGTAACTTTTGTATCCTTACTGGTTTCAGTCCGTAAAACATGAATGAATGAATAGTTTCCCTTTTTGTAATTTTGCTCCAAGTTTCATTCATTATTTGTTTTCATAAGCAAGCATTAGTTTCAAACTTTATTACTTTGCTTTATGAACTAGAACCTATTTTATTAAGTTCACCTTATCAGAATAGGTTAGGACTTGAAGCTTAAAAACTTTCCAATAACTTTAATTAAGCTCTACAGATGTGTTTTCTTTTCATCCTTGATTGGGGCTTCTTATGGCCTCCTAAGTTAGTTGTGGACTTAACTTGTTTCCGAATAACTTAAAAACTTTGATATTTCTTATACCCCGAGCCTTAACTTTTCTGTTAAGATTTTAATAAGAGAGCTCTTATTTTTAATGGTGCTGTAGAATAGGACATCTCCCGTTCATTATGGCACAAAATTTCGATATGTTTAATATAATAACATACATTTTATGCTCGTGATGCCAAAGATTTGTTAATCATAAAAGAAAATTTTCATTGATTCCTTTGAATTACAAATGTGAAGACAATTGTAATAATAATCCGACTGCTATATAGTGTGGTCAGTCTGGTTACATATATGCTGAATATCCGGGAAGTCCTTAGTATTCAAAATTTTAAATTCACTCCATTTCGGGTGTATGCCCCCCAATACTCGAGACTTTATGCTATGAAGACTTGAATACTGGATAGACTTCTTCGGTAGTAATATTAATAACATGATTATATCATGGTGCTGCCTCATTAAAAATCTTGCCATAAAAACCTAATAGGGACAAAAATCGGTCAAAGGGAAAATAGTGCAGCGCATGCTTTGACTTACTACACATGATACTTCTTCAAGTGACTCACATTCCAATTGCTAGGAAGTATATTCCTCTGTTGTTTTGCAACTTGATAAGCTCTTTTACTAGTGATGCCAGTTACAGTATATGGTCCTTCCTAATTTGCTCCCAGCTTCCAGCATTACGTTTCCGGGTACTCTAGTTGACTCTCTGGAGCACCAAGTCCCCGAGTTGAAGTGTCGGAGTTTTGTGCGCCGGTTGTAGTAACGCTCCATTATCTGCTTCTAGGCCACCATTCGAACGTATGCCAAATCTCAACGTTCCTCAAGAAAATCTAGGTGTAAGAATATTGATTCTACATTTGAATCCTCCTCAGCCCGGAGGTATCTCAGGCTGGGAGTTTCATCTTCCACCGGGATCAAGGCTTCTGCACCATAGACCAGGGAAAAAGAGTTTATCTGGTACTCATTTTTGCCATAGTTTGATACACCCATAAAATCTCCGGTAGCTTAGACGACCAGTTTTCTTTTGCAACCTCCAATTTCTTATTCAAATTCTGGATTATGGTCTTGTTTGTTTACTCTACTTGTGCGTTTGTACTGGGATGATAGAGAGTAGAGGTGATCAACTTGATGTTTAATTCATCAAGTTTTTTACCTTGGCACCGATGAAATTTTGGCCATTATCATACGCTATCTCCTTAGGGATGCCGAAACAACAAATAATATGTTGTCAGATGAGATCCTTCACCTCTTTCTCCTATATCTTTACGTAAGCTGCATCTTTAATCTATTTATAAAAATAGTCAGTCATAAAAATAATTTAAGACACCTGTCCTAGAGTAGCTGACAAGGGTCCGGCGATGTCCATCCCCCACTTCATAAATGGCCACGGATATACTATCGGATGCAACTTCTCTTCCGATTGGTGTAATAGTTGTGCATGGCGCTGGCACTTATCGCATTTCCATACGAACGCCTTCGTATCCTCCTCGATCCGGGGCCAATATTAGCCGGCACTTATGAGCTTCCTCATTAGGGATTCTGCTCCTCAATGATTTCCACAGATGCCTTCATGGACTTCTCTCATCACATAATATACTTCATCGGGGCCTACACACCAGTATAAGGAACCATAAAATACCTACGGTAGAGTTTTCCATCTACGACACTATAACGGGCCACCTTGGTCCTCAAAACTCTGGATGCTCTCAGGTGCTCCAGGAGATTTTCGTTCATGAGATAATTCAAGAACTCATTCCTCCAGTCCTAAGTTAGGCTGGTTGAATTTACTTCGTCATATCCAACAGGATCTAACGCCGAATGCAACAACTGAACAACTGTCTCGATTTTAAAGCCCTCAAACTCCATGCTGGAGCCTAAGTTTGCTAGTACATCTGCCTCTATATTTTTCTCACGAGGTATATGTACCACCGTCCACTCTTAGAAATGGGACAACAACTTTAAAGCTTTTTCGAGATATCTTGACATCCGCTCTTCTTTGGCCTCGAACACTCTGTGGACTTGGTTTACTATCAATAACGAGTTGCATTTGACTTTAATGATTTATGAACTCAATCATTGAGCTAGTTCTAAACCTGCAATCAAAGCCTCATACTATGTTTCATTATTAGTCAACGGAACACTATGTATAACTTCTCTTAAATCTTCACCAATGGGAGTTCGTAATACAACCACCAACGTTTGAGGCACCATCTATATAAAGTGTCCAGATCCCGGGAGCACTCCTCGAGACCAAGATAGCCTATTTTTCCGCTTGTGGGGTTACCTCCGGGCTAAAGTCGGCCACAAAGTCTGCAAGGACTTGCGATTTTATTACAGTCTGGGGTCTATATTCAATATCAAATTCAGTTAACTCTACCGCCCATTTAGCCAGGTGCCCAGATAGTTCGATCTTATACAACACATTTTAAAGGAAAAGTTGTTACTACGGCAATAGGGTGGCATTGAAAATAAGGTCAAAGCTTTCGTGACGATATTACTAAGGCAAAAGCCAATTCTTTCAAGTAACGGGTACCGGGTCTCGGCCCCTGACATTACTCTACTTACTTAATAAATAGAAATTGCATACCTTTTTCCTTATGTACAAGTACTACACTTATCACTACCCACGAGACTGCTAAATATATCAGTACTTCTTCTCCATCTTTTGGCTTTGACATGAGCGGAGGACTGGATAAGTAAGTCTTCAGGTCCCTTCAGGCGTGATGGCACTGGTGTCCATATAAAGTCATACTTCTTCTTTAGAAGTGAGACGAACCTATGACGTTTTTCTGAGGACCGGGATATAAATCTGCTTAAGGCCGCCACACGACCGGTCAACCGCTACACTACTTTTACATATTCTAGTACATCTGATATATCTTCAATAGCCTTTATTTTGTCAGGGTTTATCTTGCTCCCTCTCTGAGAAATCAAGAAACCCAAGAATCTATCGTAACCGACCCTAAAGGCACACTTCTCAGGATTCAACTTCATATTTACTTCCTCAGTACCTCAAAGGTTTTCTTCAAATGACTAAATGGTCTTCTGCACGAAGACTTTTAACAAGCATATCGTCTATATATACTTTCATTATTTTACCTATTTTCGTTTCAAATATTTTATTTACTAACCTTTGATATGTGGCCCCGATATTTTTTAGTCCAAAAGGCAAAACGTTATAACAATAAGTACCAAAAATAGTTAAAAAATGTTTTTTCTTGGTCTTCCGGGTGCATCCTTATTTGGTTATACCCGAAATACGTATCGAGAAAAATCATTATCTCATGCCCGGTCGTAGCATCGATCATTTGATCAATGTTCGGTAGCGAAAATGAGTCTTTAGGGCATGTCTTATTTAAATCTTTGTAATCAATGCACATTCTAAATGTATTTCCCTTTTTAGGTATCACTACTACGTTTTCTAACCAATTCAGGTATTTTACCTCCCGGATCGATCTTATATTGAGTAACCTAACTACATTTTCCTTAACAAACATGTTACGAAGTTTGACTATCAGTCATTTCTTCTGTCGTACTAGAGGGAAACTGAGATCCAGGCCCAACTTATGAGTTGTGACTTCTGGAGAAATGTTTGTCATATCTTCATGAGACCATTCAAAGCAATCACTGTTAGATATAAGGTATCTAAGAATTAAATTTATGAGCTCCGGGGTTAACTCGGTGCCCAGGTATACCTTTCTATCAGGAGTTTCCAGATGTAGTGTAATTTGTTCCAACTCCTCTATAGTGGACTTAGTGGCATCTGATTCATCCGGTACCTAAAAGTATATGTGTACTTGATATCGGTCCGAAAACTCTTCCTCTAGATAGGCTGCTAGTGATTCCACTAGCAGGACTTGGTGAACCTCTTCGGGTACCGGCTCCACTTTCTGTAATTACTATTTAGGGTCTACTTCTGCTTCCTCTATGGCAAATATTTCCCTGGTAGTAGGTTTTTCACCCTGAATTTGCAGAATTCCTTTCGGTGTTAGAAATTTTACCAAAAGATACAAGATTGATGGGACCGCCTTCATATCATGGATCCACGGTCTTTCAAATATTGTGTTGTACCTTATATCCCTATCGAGGACGTAAAACCTTGTCATAATGACAACCCTCATCGCTCCATCGGTAGATCTACTTTCCCATTCGTGGTTTCACTTGACATGTTGAAATTAGAAAGAGTTCTTGCAGCCAAAACCATTTTATCCGCCATAATCAACTATTCCACCACCTTCAGTCTTATTATGTTAGCTGAGCTTCTGGAATCAATTAGAACCCTTTTGACCTAGAAGCAATCAATAGGTACCGTGACTACCAGTGTATTTTTATGAGGAAATATTACACTAACAACATCATTTTCGGTGAATGTGATAGTGTGTTCATCGGGAATCTCACAAAACCTTTTCTTCTGGGTCACAAAGAATTTTGTTTTTTTAGACGCCGTGAACGATGTAGCGGCAATCATTGATCTATCATAAATCATGTTTATAACACGAGGAGGCGTAGCCGAGTTAGACTTTCCTTCTGCAGGCGGTCCTCGCTCATAATTGTTCCAAGCTCTCTCACTCAGATACTCCTAGAGATGGCCCTTGCTTAGCATTTTTGCCACCTCATCTCGTAGATGCCTACAATCCACCATTTTATATCCTTGAGTGTCATGGAAATCGCATCAGACGAAATGATCTCTTTTACTTGGATCTGACTGCATTAGCTTCGGAGGTCGAGACGCCAAATGCGTCCTTAATACAGCCACCATCTGATCTCCGACGATGCTAAAATTATATTCGGATAACTTTGGATACCCAGTACCCTTGGATGAGCTATTTTTCTCAGAATTCCCCGATCCCTAATTGTTTCGTCCAAAACCTCATTTGCTATTTGATTTGTCAAAATAGCGGAAACCTTATCCCCCTTATTTCTTTCCAGTGGGAGGATAAGGTTGATATCGGTTCTTTGAGGAATTCCCTTTCTCCACTTTTGCGAAGATACTACCGGCCTTAGCTCCAAGCATATCACCCTCAATCTGGATCTTAGACTCATACCATTTGTGTACGTCCTCCCAAGTGGTTACTTGGAACTCCAATAGATTTTCTTTGAGCTTTCGGGAAGCATCTAAGCCCATTGGATTCAACCCTTTTGTGAAATCCTCTGTAGCTCATTCGTCTGGGACTGTTGACAACATCATTCGCTCCTTTTGGAACCGTGTAACAAAGTCTCTAAGGAGTTCTGATTCTCCTTGCGCAATGTGGAAGATATCTACCTTGCATGATTTCACCTTCCGGGCCCCTACATGAGCCTTTATGAGCATATCTGTGAGCTGGGTGAATGAACTGATTGAATTCTTAGGGAGCTGCGAATACCATGTCAGTGCTCCATTAGTGAGTGTCTTAGCAAACTTTTTAATCAGAATCGATTCTATTTCATGTTCTCATCGATCATTCCCTTTTATGGTCGTAGTATAGGTCATGATATGCTCATGGGGATCAGTAGTTCCGCCATAACTGGTCAAAAAAAGCATTTTGAACCTTCTGGGTAATTAACTTGGACTCAGCTTCTGACTTATACACCAACTGAATATATCTTTTTGCATCCGGACCATCAACCACGGGTGGCACCCCCGGTATTTGGCTAAACTGTCGCCAAAACTCCTGAGTAGTTTTCTTTGTATTGGTATCAACTTTGCTACTCATGTCCTTCATGAATTTCAGGACTTTCTCCTGGAACGAATTTTCAGGAACCTCGCCCTCCGAGCCACCATTTGCAAATATGTCTTTGTTATCATTGGTTCTGTCTCGACCATCACAGGTTTCTCCGTGTGTGTTTGGTGGAGGAGTCGATTTTCCTGTCGGAGTACTGCCAGTATTCATGGACATGAACTCTTCTTGAAACTACTTAATAAGCTTCAATTATGCATTTATTGCAACATTCTGTGTCGGAAGGTTATGTATGGCTTCTTTGGGCGTTTCATCAGTGGGATCATCTCCGTGTTGAGTCTGACCGTCCTCGACAGTGACACCGTCTATATTCAGCGGGTCTCTGGGCGTCACGTTGTCTGGCCCCAGATTGCGAGTGTTGGCCCTGATGTCCCGGCTGTTGTCACATAGTCCTGTCATCTTGTATGATCTGAACAAACAAAAAGACTTAAAGAAAAAGTAAATTAGTAGAAAGGTCACTTATGACACCATAATTGTCCAGGCCCTACGGTGGGCGCCAAACTATTTACCCGTAAAATGGTACAGTTAAGTTTGTATACGTGGTCAAGGACACATGGATCTTAAGTGACACGTTAGATAAAAATTATATTTAAGATAAATAACAATAAGACAAAGTAAGCAATAATCAGTCTGAGTCTTGAGATAGCTTCTGAGTAAAAGTGACGGTAACTTGTATGTAAGCACATATATTAAGAGAATATCAGTAAGTATATTGTGAAAAACAAGAATCTTATGTGCCCTATTTATACATGAGCTACATGGGTACATAACCCACAAAATATGACATCATAAATGCAGGAGAATGAATGTTGTAATAATTGGACAATCAATCTCTCAATAAATGCTATTAAAAGGCTGTTAGAAGTCGTGTGACCGGATTGAGTAATCGTCTTCCGTTACGATGTAAACGACTCTCAGCCTTCTTTTATATCGGTATCGGCTCTGCTCACGTCGCACCTGGTATCATGCATATCAAACCGGTAGTGTTATAAACTGACATGGGTCTGACTCAGCATCATACTCCACGTGTAAGGCCATAATTAGTACAACTGTCTTATACGAATTTTACCCTATACATATATATTATACGTATAAATATACAAAACTTATACATTTGATCAAATTTATAAACTAGATCACCCAAAGGCATCGGGAATTGTAATTTTCCTATTTCTTCTAGCTCCTTCCTGGGCAAGGAGATCTGCCCAATTCTGTTTTTCTTCCGATAACTATGCCTTATCTGAATATCCCAACCTTCGCATCAATAACCTGTATTTTTAGATAATAGTACTGCAAGGGGTATGATCATACTTAATCATTCTAATTACTTCTGAAAAATCTGTAGAGATTTCCAAAAGTGTTAATCCATTTTCTAGGGCAACATTTAGACTCTGCATGTAGCTAAAACATCTGACCATGCTTGAATTTTACATATTACTAACACTCACGGTCAAGGGTAAACATATCTTTTTATTCTCCAAAAGTAGGGACGGCAGGTGGGTATAATTTTGCGGATTCCGCATCGCATCCGCCTCAGTTGGGGCGGGTATGGGTATAACTTTGGCGTATAGTAGGCGGGTATGGATATTAAAATTGTACCCGTCACGGGTAGGCGGGTAGGTGGTGGATTTGCAGTCATACCCGCCTGCCTTATACCCGCCCCAAGCCCAAAATATTAGCAGCCCATAAGTCGTGCCTTCAGCCCATAAGTCGTGCCTTCAGCCCATAAGTCACAACAAGTCTCTCATTCTCCAACAAAACTCAAAACCCTACGCCTCTTCAGTCCTTCAGTCCTTCACGCCTCCCCCTCTCTCTCTCGTTCCCCTTCACGTCGTCTCTCCTCCCTCTCTCATTCTCGATGTCTCTGCCTTTTTCTTTAAAGGAAAAATCACAAACTTTTTTCACGAACCATCTCGACGTCTCTGCCTTTTTCTTTAAAGGAGATGCTGATGTGCTTTGGGGTTGTCTTGGTGAGGTCAATTTTTGTGCATTTGTTAAGTTTTACCTATTGGGTTTGTCGAGTTCAATTGAAAAAGTTGAAAAACTTTAACTTCTATAGCTGAAATAATATATGGGTTTTGTCTACATTTGTAATATATAACTATTTGGGTGGATAATTTTTGGATTTTCTTGGAAATTTTGTTTTCTTGATTCTTTGTTGTAAGGGAGAAGAGGTGAAAAAAAATGAGAAATTCTGATGGTGAAAAAATCCGGAATTCCCCTCCCTCTCTCCCAAAGAAAATGAGACCGTGACAGTATTGATTCTTGACTCAAATTTTTGGGATAATTTTTGGAATTTGAATTTTTGGGATCATGTTGATCAATAATTGATCACAAATGAATTGATTACAAAATATAGCAGGCGGGTACAGACGGGTGACGGATATCCACTTGAGTGGTGAAGCGGGTGTGGATTTAGGAATATACCCGCCTAGGCGGGTATGGATGTTGAAAATTATACCCGCCACAGATGATGAGTATAAAATTTTCTAGCGGATACAGATGCTGGGGAGGGGTATCCGCACTCGCCCCGCCCTATTGTCATCCCTATTGACCAAAAGTGACCACTTTTCGTTACTGCAATAATTTTTCTGTTTTGAAGAGGAAAATAAATTGTACTTATATCTCTTCTTTGATAAACTTATTAAGGGGTCTATATTCTAATTCTCAAAAGGTGTACCTTTCAGATATAATGAGAGTAACTTTTTTCCTGCTTCTTGTCATTTTCTTATTCCATCATAGATGCTAATACGATCTTGATGGCAAGTTGGCAACTATATTATAGCAAAAATTAGTGTCAATAAAATGTCATGTCTGATAAATGATAGATCTGATCCTCTTCTTTTTTTCCCCCAAATTATATATATTTTTTTCCAATGACGGAGTTTTTCCAAGTAAATTAAATATAGATTTCTCAATAAATAAAAGAAACAAGGCAAGATTAAGTTGCTATAGCCTCATAGTCCGTTGCGATTAATAATATGGTAAAGACTTGAGTTTTTGTAAGGAGAATATCCGCAGCCTAAGTTTGGGGGTGTGATCTTGACCACAAATACAGATATGTTTTTAAGAATAAATTATAAATTAAACACATTATTGAAGCTACCATTTTGGAGATTTAATTCAAAATAACTTGGGCATGGTAAGAAATAATACGTGTTTACCAGTAAAACGGTACAATTGAATTTGTATACGTGGTCAAGGACACGTGAATCTCAAGTGACTGATCTGACAAGATTATTAGATAAAATGCAGTTTAAATAAATCATATTGAGACAAAGTAAAAAAATAATTAGTCTGAGCCTTGTGTTAGCTTATTGGCAAAGCCTCCGTGATTAGTATGAAAGTGTAAGGATCGAGAACAATCTTAATAAGTATATTGTACAGTCAAACCTTTCTATAATGACAACGTTTGTCTGAGAATTTTATGGCCGCTATAGTGAGGTGTTGTTATATATGTATACTGACATTTGATGTTTAGATCTCATTTAGCTATTATAAACGAAAGTACGCAAAGAATTATTGTTTTGTACTTTTTATGCTATAAACGAAAATAATATACTTATTAATTTTAAAATCTCAATTGATTTTCATATCTATTAATTAAAAATTTAAAAAGAATAATAATTATAAATAAATCCATGACTAGTTGTACCATACCGATAAAAATTTGAAATCTAAGGAACATATATATTTAAAATTAATTGAAAATTTAAATATAATTTCAAGTTTAACGTAAGAATTCTACAATTGTAGGTTGTTTCGTAAATTTAGTCTCCTAGCGATAATATAACGCTTGAATTGACAAAGAATTTTGTCCAAACTTTCAGCAAAAAAGAATTCAATAGCTTTTTCTTGAAGGCTGTCTAAGACCTTAATAATTGACTCTTCTATCTCACCCCAAGTAGCAATAGGTTGATGCTCTTCATCAACACTTTCGCTGTCACCTTCTGTATCTATTGTCTCTTGTTTTTCCACTTCAATCACTTGTGCAATAATCTCTTCATCAGTATAAGTTTCAAAAATTTAAAGAGTTGCGTTAAACTCCGTATAAATGGTAGCATCCATTACTTGATTGATATTATGAGATCGGATTTGAACTATAAGTGATGACACACTATCAAATAGACTGATTACATCTACCAAAATCAAGTAAACATCGATATATAGAAAATATATAATTTTGAAAATTTTCAAATCTAAATCAGATCACTATGAGAATTTTTTTTCTTTTAGATATTCATACTTGAAATTTACTATGTACATGACATTAATGATGATTATCATAAATATTTTGATATTTTTTATACACAATATATTTCTTATTTGAGTATGACTATTATAGAGAGGTAAATTTATAAAGAGCGTACCGCTATAATGAATGTCATTGTTGTCATAGATAGAATGTTTTTATAGAGAAGTAAAATATAACATGAAAAATCATTTCCGGAGAAGATCATGACGTTATAGTGTAATGTTGTTATAGCGAATGACAATTATAGAGATGTTTCACTGTAGTAACTTGCATATGATGATTTATAATGAAACAATCTGTCCTATTTATACATGAGCTCATGGGTACACTCTCCACGATATATGCCCTTATTAATACAAGAGAATGAATGTTGTAATAATAAGATAATTAGTGTCTTCATAAATGTCATTAATGCTCCGTTGGAAGGTGTGAGATAGGACTAGTAACGACCATCTGTTATAATTCAAACCGTTCACCCGACCTTCTCAATCACCGGTACCTTGCATCCTTACGATGCTCCTGGTCTTGCTTATGTTCTACCGGTAGCTCCATAGGATGACATGGACATGACTCACCATTATCTGCCATATGTCATGATATAATTCGCCCAACTATATTATACGAATTTTTCCCTATACAGATAGTCCCTGTACTTTCGGGGCGCGTCTTTCGCGCGCCCGGGAAATGGATTTAACCATCGAACTATCAGAACCTTATACTTTGGTAGAAAAGTTGAAACAAAATGATTGTGAAAACGTCAAACGTCACATCTCTTCAATGCTTTGGAAACGGCGGCAACTGACCATTCACTTTGATGGACGTGAAGAATTGCTATGATGATGCATGTCTTTTCATTTCCCAAACATTATATTTTCATACTATAAATAGAAGTCTAAAATCTTTCATAGAAGGCAACTAAAATTTCCTCCAAACTTATAGCCCCCAAAAATCCTCCTTCCTTCTGCATACTTACTTCCATAATTTCGTCTACTAATCTTCTCCATCACACTCTCCCGATGTAATGATGGTCCTCTTCCAAACCGTCGCTCGGAGAAAGAGCATTATCTCCCCTGAAAGTCAAGAAGTTGACACGCACTCCCTTACTACAGAAATTCTCCCTCTGATTTTGATTTCTAAGAAGACCCTTGCTCACAAGAGAACTTTGAATCAGTTGAAGGTATAAAATCTTTGATAACTGTAAAAATTCTCCCTAAAGTAATAAAAGACTGTAATTTTGACTTTGATACAGTTGTCAGAATAGTAGACTTGACTGATCGGATGAACCACCATGTTGAAGGGTTTTCAATGTTTTATACGTACCTTTTTACCATCGGTTTTCGACTCCTCATTCCAAAGATCATCGAAGATATCTGTCATTGATATAGAGTTTGTTTGAGGCAAGTGACTCCTCAAATTTGGAGATTGGTATATTGTATCCAGATGTTAGGTGACTGTGCCAATGCACCATTCACAATCGACCACATTTTTCTTCTTTACTACCCTAGGATTTTTTGGGGTGGTATTATCCACTTGTATCCCCGTAGAATTCACAGCCTTATTACTGCAGAGGATGATTTTGACCGTGGTTGGTTAACCCGATTTATTATGATCAAAACTGATCAAATCCATCAGCCTTCCTCTGATCCTTTACCAGAAGAATGGAACACTACTCGTCAGTGTTGACACCTAATTTTTATCCTCCAAAAGTGCTATTTAATTATTCAAGATTTTCGAGCCATAGATGGAGTGAAACATACTTTTTATAAGACAAAAATGACTTTACAAAATTATCCCGAAAATATTGTGTTACTTTATTGACAATATATCATCCATTATACTTATTGTATATCATGTATTATTTTTCATTATTAATTGCAATTTTTAAAATTAAAGGAAAAAAATGATTGTGCAATTAATTATTTTAAAATTCTCAACTTTAAAGAAATAAATATTTTATTCCATCATTCAGGATATTGGTTAATTGAATAGGATAATGGAACTACATCTCAATTTCAAAGCATGCTTTTAAATTAGAAGGATTTTTACATGATATAAATTTCTTAATTTCCAATTAGTGTCAAATTTAGGCTTAAAATGAAGCTTTTGACCTAATTAGGTTATATTTGAAATTATATGGTCATCTTTTAATTTTAAAATTGCCGCATTTGCAAAATGTGTTCATTATTGCTTGAAGCTTTGTAAAAATTATTTGGGTCTCTTTATTTTAAATTAAATCGGTCGAGCTCAGGCCAAAAGGCCTAGACCCGGTCCACCTCATTCCTTAAACGACTTAAGCCCCAATTTCTTTTCTCATTTGGTTCTATTTGGTTCTAAGTAGGGGTGGGCAAAAAATCCGGAGAATTGAAAAAACCGAACCGATTCGAAATTCGGTTCGGTTTTTTATCGGTTTTTCTTTTAAAAAAAACTGAACCGAATCAGGATTTAGTGATTCGGTTCTGTTTTTTAATTTTGGATACGAACTGAACCGAAAAAATTGAATTAAATATATAATTATTCTTATTTTTTATTTTAGGCTACTACTATCTCTTGAATCATAACCATTGAAGTCAATCTATGAAGCTTTTATGGAAGTCGAATGCGGTATGAACTTAATTTTAACATATCACAGAAGCATTGACATAAAATGTAGGGAGAGAAAGTATTTGAAAATTGGTGAAACTTTAAATGGTCATAACTCTGTGTTGGGATGTCCATTTTATCCGTTTTTTTTATTTTGGGTATTTTTTCGAGACGGGGCTAGCCCAAACTGCCACAAGGCAGTTTGGCCCAGCCAATTTTTACGAAAACATCCATTTTCCCAATCAATTTGTATTTTCCCCCAAATTGATTTCTAATTTTTTTTTTCTTTAGTAAATATCTCACGATACACAAAAGATATCAACGTCGAAATTTCATGGTAGTGTAAGTGTGAATATCAATTCCTCGGCCCGACCCGACCCACTAGAAAAAAACCGATACGCTCAGCGATATAAACCGAACATATCGGGGTTTTTTAAAAAAAAAATTGTATTCATTTTTTATTTTAAAATCAATTTTTATTCGGTTCATAATTTTCGTATACAAACCGAACCAAACGAACCGATCTAGCCCACCCCTGGTTCTAGTCGCCTTCATCATTTTCTCATAATCGCCAAAAATGGCAACCTGCAATGGTTCAGTGTTTAGCTGAAGTTGGTATGGCCAAAAGGGGTAAGAGCATTAACCCTCCAAGGTAAGGTTGCCCCTTTCCCTTTGCTGCTTTTTGATTGCGATCCTTAATTGATTTTGTCTGGTTTTGATTTCAAACTCACGATTGTGATTGGTTGATTACTCTTTGGGAGGAAGATCCCCCCCCCCCAAACTTGTTCTCCCATATCGACATTGATCAGGTCTGCTAGGATTTGAGAAATTCTATAAATTGACCCCTTTGTTCTTTATTTTGAGAGGTCCACAACTTGAATCTTTAGTTTTTATACTTTTAAGAGTTGTTTTCAAGTTAAAATCGGCCAAGTTTAGTTTAATTGGGATCCAAGCCCTTTGTTGGAGCCCTACTTAGCTTTAATTGATCAATTACAGTTTAAAATCCCTTTTTGATGTGTGTTTGCGAGTGTTCGAGATTCGAAAAGTGAAGATCAAGCTCCCCATTCGATCCTAGGCTATCTCCATACAAGGTAATCCTATTTTCCTTTTAGTTTCTTACTTAAATTATGCTCCATGATCTGCTATTTTGTGTATTATGTAGTTAATTAACATATTTAGCTATTTTTCTACAGTGTATGGACTACTGTAACTTAATTAAGCTTGGTTCACTTTATGATGTGCATATGACCGTCTCTTATAGGATTTCTAGCAATTAAAATGATACTTTAGAACTGATGTGCATTATGAACATGATTAAATAAGTCATAATAGGTGCTTAGATGAATCTATGATCAATGTGTGGTTTATTGGGGACTGAAATAGCTTTAAGACTATCCTATATGAATTTTGTGAGTGCTGAATGACTTGTCTGGGATCAGTTTATGTAAAAGGTGGTGTTATCTTGACTCTAATTTTGTATTTGAATGAATCTAAGTAACTTAGGACATTTAATAGTACATAGAAGATTGTTTTAGTACCTAGAACACCTCCTACATAATTTCATTTAGTTTGAAGCTATTTTGATATGATATATACTAAAATAATCCCTGTCTTATGCCCTTTGTGTGAATATTTGCCAATCTAGAACAAAACAACTTAGACATAGATGGGCATGGCCCTTTTTAGCTTTAATGTGTAAGCATGACATGACTTGGTTGATTATTGACCCCTTTGCACACTTAGATATACATATGTGTTGTATGAATGACTAGAATAGGACTAATAGGCAATAAAAATGACCATTGTATGAGAAAAATAAGGGTAAAAATATGTTCTGTCTCATCTACTATGTACCACAATGATAAATAATTAAGGATGAGATTAATAAAAAGATTAGTAGGTCTTTTAACTGTTATTAGGTCTGTCTAGGTTAGGTATTGTCAAAATTAGGTGTCTGTTGAGAAGTTTGGCTGGATATCTAAATAGTAAGTTTCAATTGCTTGTTTGATTCATCCCATGTTTAGCTTATGATTGTTTTCTGTTGAGTGTGAATTCATTCCAAAGTCAAGATGACCTCCAAGGTGTGTCAATCTAATTCTTGGAGCATAAGAGCTTGTATACTTGCATCTGTGCCCCCTTGTTTTGGCTCAATAATATATGTTTTGCTTTAGATCATGATATGACAGCATGTGTAGTTCTGTAGGAGTTAATGAATTTTATCACTAGGATCATATTTGATGTTTTAAACTAGATAACCACTTACACGCCTTGATATGTCACTGTTCTCTTATATGTGTGTTTCTACTAAATGTCAGTCCATATGTCTTAATCTCAACATCATTTATCTAATGCCTTTCCTCTATGGATTGGCTTGTTTGCATTCAGTCTTGAGTTGAATAAGTCTCAATATGGAATTAGTGTAACCATGCTAGATTGATGCATCATGTCTCAATACTTTTGCATGTCCATGCCAAATTGATGAGTCTGATATACTTAGTTGAATATCCCAATTAAGATGAGGTATAAAATCTAAAAGTCACATGCCATATAAATTTGATGTCCAGTTCTAGCTAACTCATGCTTGGGATTCCCCCATCTTAAGATAAAAAATGACATGTCATACTTGATAAAATGTTGTGCTAAATGTCTTAATGTGCATTTTCCTAGAAGGCTAGGTAAAAGGGCTACTTTGAACTATTTGTGTCGATCTGAGTCTACCTCTTTTGTCTTCTGTCTACCCATTTTGATCATGTGATAAGCATAATGCCTTAAAATTTGCTATTAGATGTTGGAAAGTCTTTGGTTTGGTCTTGTTAACCTGTTCTTACTCCACATATTGTACAAGTTTGTTTCTGCCTACATGACTAGGTCTTGAGAGAATCTGAGAATTTCTATATAAAATGAGCTAATTGCTGCCTTCGTTGTACAATGTCATCTGTGTTGATCCTGTAATCCTAAACCAATAATTGTGATAGCCTATGTGAACTTACCTAATTGGTCTAATTGCATTATCCTTAAGATTGCCTTGTAATGTGAATGCTAATGAACCCCCTTAAGGACTAGACGATTAAAAGGACTAAGTATACACTTAGGATTGATAAGAAGAACACGTCTTGCTTTTTGTGTGTTGATTGAATCACCATGTTTGGAATCTATCCATTATCATGCTATCCCCTAAGCACGTGTCTAAAAAGAAGAGCCATGTTAGCACAGCTTGAAGTGTTCTTAACCTGTTTGCTATATCATTTCTTACTTATATTGATTTGTACTGAATGTTTTTTTTTAACAAAGAGTTAGGCTAACTGATATAAACAAGTCAAGCATGTATATTGGCATTTGCCTTTGATCATTTTCTTCTGGTTCTTATATGTGGGAGTAGAAGACATGTAATGAATATATACATGTATATACAACCTGTACATCATGTATACCCAGTATATCATGTATACAAGACCAGTATATCCTTGTGTATATCACTAGGATAATCAAGTTGTGGGAGTTCCGGGCTCAGCCCATTTTCTTGCCTTCCCTCGATGCCTCTGGCTACTGAGCAAGTGTTGTTTCATCCCTCTTTTACATTATTACTGCTGGCATAGATGGGCTAGACCCAATTATTGTATCTTAATTGTTCTGATTCAACTATGTGTTGTGGCTGTCTTTGATTTCTTTGTGTTGGGCTTTATGATATTTCTTTTAATCAGTATGTGTTCTTGTTAATGTGTGGTGTGCCAAAATAAAGGGGGGTATGTTTCAATAAAATATTTCAATGAAGGGGGGTGCAAACGAAGTTGTGTAGTCCTACTCAGTACTCCCTTCCCGTTATAGCTCTTCTTTATGTTAGTCTTTTCAATCAATAATCATCTCCGGTAAAGTACTAATAATTTTTTTTTAATCTGGACTCTGTCCAGTCACTAGTCCTTAATTACTATTCATCATCTCTGTCATTCATCCTTGGTTACTGTTATGTTCTAGACTGCGTTATACTTTTTTATTTTTCCTTCTGAACAGTTCATCTCTTCTTTAAGACCTTACCCCAATCATGACAGTCGTCTTTAGCTACACCCAATTCACAGGCCAAAACAGTCCTTCAGCGGACAACAACAGGCCAATAATCAACCACCGTTGACATAGGAATTTACAAGCTAATCCATAGAGGTCATAACGGAGTCCAAAGATAACCATACCAAAGAAGAACTCCAGAGACAAAATATACACCTCTTAGAAAAAGTCACTAAATTAGAACTTCAGATCAGACAGAGTTCTCCATCTCCCCAAAAAATGGATGAGATAGGTGTGCATTCCCTTCTGAATGCTAAGAAATCTCTTGTGCAGGATAGAGGTAGCTAGTCAGTGCAAGCGGTTCTTAGTAAAGACAAATCAAAACCGTTGACGGCTGCCACTTTGCCAAAAAGTGAACAGGAAGAGACTACCTCTTTAAAGACAAGACGAAGACTCCCACAGACCTTTACTGGAACAAATTCAAAGACTAGAACTAGAAAAACAAAAGCAGAAAAAAATAAGAGTATAGAAAAAATAATTAGAGATACTCTAGAAAATATTTTTAAAGAACAAAAGGACATCATTAGTGAAGACAAACACGAGAATCCAGAAGTAACTCCGCCTTTGATACCCATTACACAAAATCAAGACGGAAATAGTATAGATCATGTTTCAGAAACCAGTTCAGACAGAGAATTCCTAGAATCGAACTATATTCAAGATGCTCAGGATCCTAATGAGAACGATGATTCCGGCATGAGTTTCGATTCAGTAGCACTACACAATTTGAGTACATAGACGCGCCCAAAAGACATAGAAAGTAACAAACAAAGAATTATTCGGCGAAATAATCAGAAACAGACAAAGAGAAAAAAGGAACGGTGCAGACAAAAAGATAAAAAGCGACAAAGGATAAAGAGACAAGATAAAGATGCTAAAGCAGGACAGCAATGCAAGACGACAAAATGGAAAGAAAAGTCTTCAAAGTTAAAGTGACGATGGGGCCCATAGCGCACCCGGCCGAAACTTTAAAGATTCTTTTTACAGATTGAAGTCCGAAGTTGAAATCCGCGAGACTCTATAAATAGCAAGACAGAAGACACCACAAGTAGAGAACAAAAACGATCCAGAGAAAAATCACTCTAAAAAATGCAAAACACCCTTTCCTCTCCTCTCAACACCTTCATTGTATAAATTTTCTTTATGTAAGATAGCGTGCTTGGAATAAATCTCTAGTGTGCAGTAGTTTCCGGGACTCCCGAAAGGGAAACCTCCCCGTACTCCTAATTATGTGAGTTCTTTATTTCAGTAGTTATCTCCACCATGTATATTATGTTTTAATGTTTTTTTTAATGAAATCCTGTAGAAATACAGGAACCATGTTCATATAATGTCCATATGATGTTGATATTTTCATCATGAATCTTTAATTACTGTTATAATTTATGTCATAAATCTAGCAATTATTGTTATAATCTTAGCTGCAGTATGCTTTAATATGGTTATCTTCTGAACTTAGTATATGGTTATCTTTGGACTCCGTTATGACCTCTATGGATTAGCTTGTAAATTCCTATGTCAACGGTGGTTGATTATTGGCCTGTTGTTGTCCGCTGAAGGACTGTTTTGGCCTGTGAATTGGGTGTAGCTAAAGACGACTGTCATGATTGGGGTAAGGTGTTAAAGAAGAGATGAACTGTTCAGAAGGAAAAATAAAAAAGTATAATGCAGTCTAGAACATAACAGTAACCAAGGATGAATGACAGAGATGATGAATAGTAATTAAGGACTAGTGACTGGACAGAGTCCAGATTAAAAAAAAAAATTATTATTAGTACTTTACCGGAGATGACTATTGATTGAAAAGACTAACATAAAGAAGAGCTATAACGGGAAGGGTGTACTGAGTAGGACTACACAACTTCGTTTGCACCCCCTTCATTGAAATATTTTATTGAAACATACCCCCCTTTATAAAGTTTACAAGTTCTTTATCCAGAGTATATACGCCTAAGTACTACTTTAGACAATAGTTCAAGACTTTTATAACTTATAGAAATAATATCCGCGTTAGAATATAAGTTAGTAGTATTCTTAAAAAATAGACTAAACTCTAGAAGATATAGACCTATTGATGAGAAGCCTACCTTTCGTATTTAGATTACAATATATAGCTTATATTATTGACATAGAAACAAAAAGAAAAAATAAGCATATAGTAGCTAAAAGAGCATTAGAAGGTTTATACCAAGAATTCGTAGCTCATACGTTAGGACTAGCAGACTTATTAGAATACTTTTATACCAAGGTTAGACCTCACTTGTTAGAATTAAATTTAAACAGACTATCTGATAACTTAGAAGACAATATAGTTTTAATACACGTAGATAAAAGTGTTATACTAGATTTACATTGGGATATTGAGACACTAAAAAGCGATATAGAAAACGCAGAAGGTTGGATAGAACACCAAGAATTAAGAAGGAAAATATTAGAATATTTTCCATTAGGATAAAAATAGATCACTTAAAAGATATCGCGTTCGCAGACTTAAAAATTACTCCAGAAAAGAAGTTTAGAATTCTAAAAGACAATAGTATTATTAAGTGCAATTTTAGTACAGGAGAGCACTATCTCCATAGTGAAGAAAAACAGTTAAACACAATAGTTGACTTAATTATAAACTTAAGTGAAAATATAAAAGAAACTAGTAAGAGATACACGGAGAATCTAGAAAGATTAGAAGCAACGCTTGCTAAACAAGAAAAGATCTTTAAAAAGTCAGAACAAAACTTAGAATACATAAACAGTTTAGTAACAAATTGCAATTTTAAAAAATTATCAACTAAAAGGGACTTAGAAAAAACCTTAAAAGACAACTTAATAAGTGTAGAACTAAAAATTAGTCAAGAAAACCATAAGATTAAACAAAATTTAGCAGAACAGTTGTTAAAAATAGAAGAATCTGTTAAAGACCTTAGAACAACCATACTTTCATGAACAAACTTTTTGCTGCCCAAGAACAGATTTCAAAATTAATAGAGAAATCTATTCCGTTACCCCCAGACTATAAGGATTACGTTCCTACTCAAAAGTCGGATCAAGTAATAATCCAACAGAATATAATAATAGCTACAATAATATTAGATTTATATAGAAAGATAGATACGCTAACAACAAAAGTAGATAAGCTTAGCGAACATATCACCCAACTAGCAGTAGAAAGAGACCAGATAAATAGAGAAAAAGATAAAGGAAAACAAACAAACGAACAAATAGACAATCTAATAGAACAACTAAGCAAAATAGAGTTGACTCCTCAAAAAGAAAAAACAAAAGTAGTAAGGAAGCCTTAAAAATGGACATTTTTACAGATAGATCGAGAAGAGAAGACTTAGCACCTAGACAAAGTTGTTCAGAAAATAGAATAGGTAACAGTTTCATCTCTAGAATGATAAATAGAAGAAACCCAGAAGAAGATCATAGTCAACTTAGCGAAGTAATAAATATAGATAGAGATATAAATATCTTTCAGCAAAATCAACTAAACTTATTAAACCCTAGAACGTTGTATAACGCAGGACGTTTTGCGTCAACAGCTCAACTTTATAGACACTATAGAGAAGAACAATTATCAGTTTTAGGAGATTCCGCAAAAAATATAAATTTAATAGACCCAACAGCTTTTAGACAAATTAAGAGAACTACTAGAACTCTCATGCATATGAGACTAATAGTAATAGGAATTAAAGGATTAACTAGAAAAAATTTAGGCAGTAAAATACTCCTAATGTTATACGATGATAGATGGACAGACATGAAAAAATCCATCATAGGTATGACGGAAATAGACATGACTGATAATGGAGGAATTTTCTACATCAGTCCAGATTTTTTGATGAATTTGTCAGAATTCGGAAGACATATTAAGATAGGAATTCAGACTAAAGGTTACGAAGAAATGCATAACGGTAACAATATATTATTATGCTTAGGATTTTTAGGAAAAATGACTAATAATAGTAATACAAGATTTAAAATAAAAATTAATGATGTAGTAGAACTAATGAGTAACAAAGGCATAAATTTGATAAAACCAACTAAGATTCAACCAGAAGAATACGCTGGTTTAGAATGGAAGTTAGACCAGTTCAAAACAAAAAATAAGTTATTACAACCAGTTTCTCATGTAGAATACACAAACCCAAAAGGAGAGACTTCAATTAGATTTACAGACTATAATTACAAACCGCAAAAAGACTGCGAAGAAGAAGATATTATAGAAGAAGAAGACCTAAACCTAATGAATATAGAAATAATCCAAGAAGGTTACGAGGTGGACATCGCCATAGAAAAAGCCAAAGACCTGAAAAAGGAAAAACCTTGGATGTTATTTAGATGTAAAGGTTGTAAACAAGACAATATGGAATTAGAATATACTATAGAACATTTTAAAAAATGTGATAAAAGAACGGATAATTCTGGATACATAGAAGAACAGATCACAAAAGATAAAAATGAAATGTTTGAAGAAATATGGAAAGATTTTATTACAGATAATGAAGACTTCGAAACTAATTCAGAAATTAGTCATAAAGAATTAATGGAAACTAGCGCTACTAGCTCTAGCCCTTTCCAAAGAACAACAGGAGAACATTTCATAGTAGACACTAGTACAGGTAACATACCTAGAAGAAGAGTGTTTAGAACAGCAGGAGAACCGGTAGATAATATAAAACCTTCAGGACGAAGAATGCCTTTAGAAGAACCTATAACTCTCCAAGAAGGAGGGAATAGGGGAAAAATATTAAATATAGCTGCCCACGATCCACAGAGATGGAACTCTGTAATCGATTTGTGAAAAGGAATAGTAGTAGCAGATTACATACATAACTACGTAGAAACAGACCCTGAAACTATGTATAAATACTTAGAAACATTCTTAGGAGAATCTACTAAGGCTTTATGGGAAGCATACAAAACAGATTTTCCAACAGAATTTCACCAGTTAGTAGCAATGGGATCAAACCCATATGATTTTACAAATAAAATTCATACGCTAATAACAGGAGAAGACCCTAATAGCGGCCTAGTAGTATTACAAAGAAATGCTTTAATAAAACTAGAACAGTTAAGTATTAGTAATTGGATATACATTGAGAAATTTTTAAATGATTTCTTTTATTATTGCACGATCAGTGGTAACTCATTTGATCAAGAACTAGGAAAGAAGCTCTTTAATAAACTTCCAGGAGCTTTAGGTAGAGAAATAGAAGAACGCTGGAATAAACGCGATGGAATAATACAAAATCCAAACGCTAGATGGTCGATAGGACATAGAATCCAGCATGTTATGGAGATTTTACAAGAAAAATGTACTCATTTGCAGATTCAGAAACAGTTAAAACAGAACGAGTTAAACTTCTGCAAAAGTGTAATTTACACAACACAAAGTTATGATAAAGACCCCCCTAAAAGGAAAAAATATAAAAAGAATTATAAAAATTACGGTTACCAGAATTATGATAGATATGATAAGTATAAAAAGAAGCGTTACTACCTGAGAAAATCATCAGCTAAGAAATCTTATTTAGACAAAAATAAACATATAAGAAAATTCAAGAACGATAGAAATTACAAAAATAAGTTAGAATGTTTTACATGCGGTAGTATAGAACACTTAGCAAATACTTGTCCGAAAAGAATTAATAACAATTCCAGAAATTCTCAGCTTATAGAAGATTTTCAAGAAACTTTAATTAATGTAGACGAATATATGTCAGACACAGAAAGTATCTACTCAATAGTAAGTATAGACACAGGAGATTGTACTAAAATAGACTCCTCAGATTCAGAAGCAGATAATTTCATTAATAAAATAGGTATAGAACAATTAGACCTAGACCCAGATTTAAACAATTTAGTAAATACTACAATGGACTGTGACCACTTTTTCGAAAGAAATAAGGGGTTAGATAGCACGGCTTGTTGTATATGTAAATGGTTTCCTAGTAGAAGCAAAAGAACTAAATGCAAAAAATGCTTCTTAGAAGGATGTATAAACTGTTTACAAAAAGAATTAGGAATTATAATTAGCCCTAAAGAAATGGAGAAAAAGACTCAAGAAGACTCAACTATAGGTATAAGAATAATCACTTTAGAAACCAGGATAAACTCTTTAGAAACAAGAATCCTTACATTAGAAAAAGGTAAACAGAAAGAAGTAGAAGATAATCAATATACAGATGAAGACTTACTAGAAAAAGATTTAAATACAGATTTATCTTCAGAACTAGTTAATACAGAAGATAGTAGAAATTTAATTTGCAATGAAGATAAAAAATTTAGTTCTTTAAGACTTTTAACTAAAGTAAAAATTAAAGACTACGAAATAACTACGTTAGCACTGGTAGACACAGGTTGTACTAATAGTATCCTTAATAAAAAAAATAGTCCCCATTAATTTAATAAGAACTCTAGATAAACCTTCGTCAGCCATGCAAATGGATGGCACGCATAATTTTTATAGATACTATCTACAAGAGGCAACAATAAGTTTTGTTAACTCTTGCGAAAAGTTCTATAACCCTAGTTACAAAATGAACAAAATATTAGTGAGAGATTTAAACATTAATACAGACTTTATCATATGACTAGATTTCCTGTTAGAAAATAACGAAAGTTGTACAATTACACGAGACGGTATTATTTTTCAAAAGAATAGCACTTATACTCCAGTACAAACTAGAAAAATAGATACAACCATTTTACAAAACTCCCAGATTAATTTAAAAAATAATAGTAGTTGTTGTAAAAACTGCAGCAATGGAGAAAAATACTGCTGCCAGACTAGCAATAAAAACTTAGCATTTGAAGAAATCATGCTAGACTACGAAGATAGCACAATAGAAAAAGACTACACTTTAATAGATATAGAGACAAATTTCTATAACTTTAAAAATGGGATAGATAACATAGGAGTAATAAAAAATAAAACAGATTTAGACAACATAGTAAAAATTCTAGACAAATTAGAAATTATAGGAGAAAAACCTCTTAAACATTGGAACAATAATAAGATTTTATGTGAGTTAGATATTATTAATCCAGAATATATAATTAAAACAGCCTCTATAGAGTCAACAAACCAAGACATAGAAGATTTTAAGTTAACTATAAAAGAATTATTAGACTTAGAAATAATAAGAAGATCTACGTCTAAACATAGATCAGCAGCTTTCATAGTTAGAAACCATTCAGAAATAGTTAGAGGAAAAGCGAGAATGGTAATAAACTATAAAAGACTAAACGATAATACTAGAAGCGATGGTTATAAATTACCCGATAATACAGAATTAATCAATAGAATACAGGGTTAGAATATTTTTAGTAAGTTCGACTGCAAATCAGGATATTGGCAGGTTAAGATGCATCCTGATAGTATAGAATGGACCGCGTTTACCTGTCCAGAGGGGCATTTCGAATGGTTAGTTATGCCATTTGGTTTAAAAACAGCACCCCCAATTTTCCAAAGGAAAATGGACCAAATTTTCGGAGACTATAAAAGATTTGTAATAGTCTACGTAGACGATATTCTAGTTTTTAGTAGCAATTTGACTGAACACTTATGACATTTACAGACTGTCTTTAGACTCTTTGTAAGTAATGGTATAATTATAAGTAAAAAGAAAATGGAACTATGTAAACAATACATAAATTTCCTAGGAGTAACAATAGGAGAAAGAAAAATCAAGTTACAGCCACACATAGCTAAAAAGGCACTAGACATGCCTGATAAATTAGACAAAACAAAGGATCTACAGACCTTTTTAGGAATTTTAAATTATGCTAGAACTTTTATAAAAGACTTAGGAAAAATAGCAGGACCTCTTTACTCAAAGACTGGTTCTACAGGACAAAAGCATTTTAATGCTGAAGACATAAAAATAGTTAAGCTTTTAAAAGATCGTATAAAAAACATCCCTGATTTAAACATGCCTTTAGAAACTGACTATTTGATCATTGAGACAGATGGAAGTTTTGAAGGATGGGGAGCAGTTTTAAAAGCCAAGACTAATAAATATAGCAACAAGACCACAGAAAAAATTTGCGCATACCAAAGCGGCAAATATAAAGAAAAAGGAAATATGAGTAGCATAGATGCAGAGATCCTAGCAGTAATATATGGTTTAAATGCTTTTAGGCTTTATATTCTTAATAAACCAGAAACTTTGGTAAGAACAGATTGTGAAGCTATAGTAAAGTTTCACCAAAAAATTAATGATAAGAGTAGCAGTAGAAGACGTTGGCTTAATTTTTTAGATACTATATCCATTTATAACTTAGTATTTGAACACATTAAAAGCAAAGACAATAACATAGCCGACCAACTTAGTAGATTGAGAATTACAACAAATTAACCAGTTTGTTTATAATCTTAGAAGAATGAGTTCATCCAAGACTTCTCAAAAAGACAAGGGGAAAGACCCAGCCAAACCCCAAGACGAATATAGACAAACAGTATTGGGGAACCTGAATTTGAGGCCCATAATTGCTCATGAGACTCCAACACTAGAAAGACTGTACTTCGGTAAGAATAATTTAGTCTCTTTTCCATCGTCAAATTTGACGTTCAAAATACTTCCAGACTACGTTTTAGATAGACAGCAAAAATGTTTGGTAGACAATCTGTGGATAGCCCACAACAGAAGGGACGCAAGTCACTTCGTGGCCACATTAAATAGTATATGTTTTTATTTTAATGAGAAAAACCTGGACAAAAAATTTAAATTTTACGTAGTTGTCCATGGAAAGACTAATGGTATTTTTCAGACTTGGCTTGAAGTAGTAGATTCGATAAAGGATTTCAAAACACCTTTATTCAAAGGCTTCAATGTATTCACCGAAGCCCTAGACTATGCTCGAGGCACCCTTGAGCCAAATTACTTCATATCCCCAGCATTAAGATTTACCCAGTCTCAGACACCTCAGTATAAAATACATAAAGATACAGACAAAATAATTTTTTGCGATCATTGTAGTTCAATGACCGAAGCTTTTAAAAGACTCAACCAAACCAAAGAAGAACTCCAGAGACAAAATATACACCTCTTAGAAAAAGTCACTAAATTAGAACTTCAGATCAGACAGAGTTCTCCATCTCCCCAAAAAATGGATGAGATAGGTGTGCATTCCCTTCTGAATGCTAAGAAATCTACTGTACCAGATAGAGGTACAGCTAGTCCGGTGCAAACGGTTGCCGGTAAAGACAAATCAAAACCGTTGACGGCTGCCACTTTGCCAAAAAGTGAACAGGAAGAGACTACCTCTTTAAAGACAAGACGAAGACTCCCACAGACCTTTACTGGAACAAATTCAAAGACTAGAACTAGAAAAACAAAAGCAGAAAAAAATAAGAGTATAGAAAAAATAATTAGAGATACTCTAGAAAATATTTTTAAAGAACAAAAGGACATCATTAGTGAAGACAAACACGAGAATCCAGAAGTAACTCCGCCTTTGATACCCATTACACAAAATCAAGACGGAAATAGTATAGATCATGTTTCAGAAACCAGTTCAGACAGAGAATTCCTAGAATCGAACTATATTCAAGATGCTCAGGATCCTAATGAGAACGATGATTCCGGCATGAGTTTCGATTCAGTAGCACTACACAATTTGAGTACATAGACGCGCCCAAAAGACATAGAAAGTAACAAACAAAGAATTATTCGGCGAAATAATCAGAAACAGACAAAGAGAAAAAAGGAACGGTGCAGACAAAAAGATAAAAAGCAGACAGTGACAGCAGACAAGATAAAGATGCTAAAGCAGGACAGCAATGCAAGACGACAAAATGGAAAGAAAAGTCTTCAAAGTTAAAGTGACGATGGGGCCCATAGCGCACCCGGCCGAAACTTTAAAGATTCTTTTTACAGATTGAAGTCCGAAGTTGAAATCCGCGAGACTCTATAAATAGCAAGACAGAAGACACCACAAGTAGAGAACAAAAACGATCCAGAGAAAAATCACTCTAAAAAATGCAAAACACCCTTTCCTCTCCTCTCAACACCTTCATTGTATAAATTTTCTTTATGTAAGATAGCGTGCTTGGAATAAATCTCTAGTGTGCAGTAGTTTCCGGGACTCCCGAAAGGGAAACCTCCCCGTACTCCTAATTATGTGAGTTCTTTATTTCAGTAGTTATCTCCACCATGTATATTATGTTTTAATGTTTTTTTTAATGAAATCCTGTAGAAATACAGGAACCATGTTCATATAATGTTCATATGATGTTGTTATTTTCATCATGAATCTTTAATTACTGTTATAATTTATGTCATAAATCTAGCAATTATTGTTATAATCTTAGCTGCAGTATGCTTTAATATGGTTATCTTCTGAACTTAGTATATGGTTATCTTTGGACTCCGTTATGACCTCTATGGATTAGCTTGTAAATTCCTATGTCAACGGTGGTTGATTATTGGCCTGTTGTTGTCCGCTGAAGGACTGTTTTGGCCTGTGAATTGGGTGTAGCTAAAGACGACTGTCATGATTGGGGTAAGGTCTTAAAGAAGAGATGAACTGTTCAGAAGGAAAAATAAAAAAGTATAACGCAGTCTAGAACATAACAGTAACCAAGGATGAAGGACAGAGATGATGAATAGTAATTAAGGACTAGTGACTGGACAGAGTCCAGATTAAAAAAAAAAATTATTAGTACTTTACCGGAGATGACTATTGGTTGAAAAGACTAACATAAAGAAGAGCTATAACGGGAAGGGAGTACTGAGTAGGACTACACAACTTCGTTTGCACCCCCCTTTATTGAAATATTTTATTGAAACATACCCCCCTTTATTTTTGGTATATATATGTGTGTGTGTGTGTGTGTGTGTGTGTGCGCGCGCGCGCGCGTGCCGTTGTAGATATTGTATTTTCGGGTGAGTTGTCAGTCTTCTCCATGCCTCCCCCAATACCATCCGATCTTGGAAAAGCATTACTTCCAAATGGTTGAAGGGAAAATATCACGGTAAGCCTAACCCTAATACGACCCATTATATATGTTTAATCTCCAATTTTCCCGAGATCCACATTCTACATGTTCCTATTGTAGGGCTTCCGACAAGAAAACCTGCAGCCCAAAGAGTGTCTTCTCGTGCGGCCACCTTAACCAACATACTCCAATATGCTTCCAGTAACTGAAAGCGAAAATCTCAAGAAGGAACTCCCAAGACCCCAGCGGGGATCGATTCCAGAGTTAAGAATCTCCGTCGGCTTATTGAGCGTGGGAAAGAAATGCAAACGGGTGTTATTCAAATTGATGACGAGGAGAAGGAAATCGCCAGAGGCATGAATTCCGAAGGTGCTTCATATGACGCTCTAGAAAATGAAACAACAACCCCTTCAATCGCTCCTTCTAAACATAGCTCTATCCTCACATCTAGTACTGAGGTCGGGACATCCTCCACCTCCCCCAAAAGTGTCCTAATGCCACTCTAGAGGCTTCTCTTGCGCATCTCGCAGATTTATTCCTGCAGGTAAAATTTTTCTTCCCTTTTCCCGTCTTTTCAACTTTGCTTCCTTATTGACATAACTTTTCTTATTCAGGGGCATGCCACTACTCTTTCTGCAGCAATTGTAGGTAAAGCGATGGCTCCATCTAATGAATAAAAGAAGTTGTTAGTGGAAATTTAACATCTCCGAGCTGAGGTTAAAAACCTTAGAGTTGACATCGGGGATTCAGACTCTCTTCCAGCATCCCTCATATTACACCTGTAAGACACCGTTGACTCGTTGAGGGACCGAGAAAATTCTCTCCAGGTCTTGACCTCTTTATATATGACCTTTTAAGGAAAATAGCTTGGATGGAAGCCAGCAAATCAGGGATTGACATACCTTCTGAAATCCTGGATGCGGAGATCGACCTTCATGATGCGGAACTATCCTTGGAGAAGCTGCGTGGAGAAAGAGACGACTCTGATGTGGAAGCTAATGATGCCCCCCTGCTTGACCTTTCTGTCTTTTTATTTTGATAATATTACTGAAACACCTCCGATAGACCATGGAGCGAATGTATAATAACCTTTCGCGCGGGTATATTTTTTACTTTATTTTATTAAGTTACCGGATCACTTTTGGGCCTGGTAGTTCCTTTTGCAACCGGGTTGATTCCAGCCCGATAAAATATCAATGAAAGAATTTTCCTTTTTTCGCAATTCGCTCAAGGTTTTCAATTCATATTTTTATTCGTATGAGCGCATTTCTATTCCTCCCATAGATTTATCTGATGATTGTGACTTTAACTATTCAAGCAATAATTTGAAGCTTGCTTTATACTTAATAAATTCTAAGTCTTGAAGTTTTTAACATTAAACTTGAATTTATTCTGAAAGATGTATTTTTCATATTTTAACGGGGCTTCACATGGCATTTGCAGTTTGTCCTGGACTTGCCTTGGTTCCGGTCAACTTAGAACTCTGGTACTTTGAGTAACCGAAGCCTTAACTTTTTATTTTCTATTAAGGTTTTAGTAAAAGAGGGCCCTTATTTTTAATGGTGTTGTAGAAGAGGACGTCTCTTGTTCATTATGGCACGAAATTTTTTATATGCTTATAACAACACACGCTTTATGATCTTGATGACAAATATTTATTTAATCATAAAAGGAAAGTTTTATTGATTCTTTCAACTTACAATTGTAAAAACAAGTGAAAGAATAATAATTTGGCTGTCATCTAGTGTGGTTAGTCCGGTTACATTTAGTTTGAAAATTCGGGGAAGTCCTAGTATAGAGTATTTTCTCTTGAAGCTTTAAATTTACCCTCTTGGTACGAGTATACATGGCCCCCTAGTGTTTCGGTGTTTATACCATGAAAACCCGGACACTGGATAACCTTATTCGGTAGCAAGACTCAGAACATGCTTTTAATGGTGCTGCCTTATTAAAAATCTTAATGAAAAAAATCAATTGGGATAAAAATTGGATGAAGAGAAAAAATGTGCAGCGCATGTTTGTCTCACTAAACGTAATACTTCTTTAAGTGGCTTACGTTCCAATTACTAGGAAGTTTGTTTCCTTCTTGGTCTGCCAATTGATAAGCTCTTTTATCAGTGATCCCGATAACGGTGTATGGACCTTTCCAGATTGCGCCTAATTTTCTTGCATTATGTTCTCGTGTGCTCTGAATTACCCTCTGGAGCACCAAGTCCCAGAGTTTGAAATGCCAAAAATTTATGTGTCGGTTATAATATCGCTCCATTTTTTCTTCTGGGCTACCATCCGGACGCATGCAAGATCTCGATTCTCCTCGAGTAAGCATAGATATACGGACATTGATTCTGAATTAGATTGCTCCTCAACCCGGAGATACCTCAAGCTTAGAGTACCAACCTCTACCGGGATCAAGGCTTCTGCACCATACACCAAGAAAAAAAGGAGTCTATCCGATACTCGTTTTTGTTGTGGTCCTGTACACCTATAATATCTCTGGTAGCATCGAAAGCCAATTTTCCTTTGCTGCTTCCAATTTCTTCTTCAAGTTCTGAATTATAGTTTTGTTTGTCGACTCGGCTTGACCATTCACACTGGAATGATAGGGAGTGGAAGTGATACACTTGATGTTCAGGTCATCCAGGAACTTGGTAACTTTGGCTCTAATAAAATTACGGTCGTTATCACAAACTATCTCCTTTGGGATTCCAAAGCGACATATGATATGCTGCCATATAAAGTCGATCACCTCTTTCTCCCGGAGCTTTGTATAAGTTGCATCTTCAACCCATTAAGAAAATAATCATTCATAAATATAATTTGAGATACCTATTCCGGAGTCATAGACAAAGGTTTGACTATGTCCATTCCCCACTTCATGAATGACTATGGGGATACAACTGGATGCAACACTTCTTCCGATTGGTGTAACAGTTGTGCATAACGTTGACATTTATCGAATTTCTTCACAAACGCTTTGGTATCTTCCTTTATTCGGGGCCAATAATAATCGGCCCTCATAAGTTTTCTCATTAGGGATTCTACTCCAGAATGGTTTCCGCATATCCCTTCATGCACTTCTCTCATGACGTAATCGGCTTCATCGGGGCCCATACACCAGGCTAAGGGACCATAAAAGCATCGCCGGTAAAGATTTCTATCAAAGACGCAGTGCTTTGGTCCATAAAGCTCTAGATGCTTTTGGGGCCTTCAAGATTTTTCCGTTTATGAGGTAGTCCAAGAATTCATTCCTCCAATCCTAAATCAAGATGGTCAAATTCACCTCATCATACCCTTCTGAATTCAGGGATGAATGCAGAAGCTGAACAACTGACTGGGCTTTTGGACCTTTTGATTTTATGTTGTAGCCCAAATTCACAAGCGTATCAGCCTCTATATTTTCCTCACAGGGTATATGTACCGCAGTTCACTTTTGAAATTGGGAAAACTGCTTTAAAACCTTCTCAAGGTATCTTGACATGCGTTCCTCCTTAGCTTCAAATACTTCATGAATTTCGTTCACCACCAGCAGCGAATCACATTTGACATCAATGATTTGGGACCCTAAGCCCCTGGCTAGCTCCAAACCTACCACCAAAACCTCATACTCAGCTTCATTGTTAGTCAAAGGAGAAATATGAATTGTCCGCCTTAAAAAATCCCCGGTGGGAGTATCAACACTACTCCCAAACCAATCCCCTTGACGTTGGAATATCCATCTGTGTGAAACGTTAAGACCCTGAAGGTGTTACGGTTCACTTTTACGAGGATAAATTCATAAAGGCTACTATGAATTTGGATGCTCTAGGTCAGATAGTGTTTTTAGAGTGTCCACCTAATTTATAGGTAAATTAGAAAAATCAGTGTGAAAGAGTTTATTCAAATTTATTAAAAAAATCTATGTAAATCAGAGGCAAGGTAAAAGCTCTACTGATCCCTGGAGAAGGTGTTAGACACCCCGATATTAAGGATCCGTAGAATACCGTTGACCTACAAGTTCTATAGCATATTTAAATAATTTAAATTGCATAAAGAGTTTAAAATATCCGCAAAATACTTGTCATTCATTTATTCGAAACTCAAAGATTTCTGTTTAAAATAAAAGAGTTAGGCTTCCGCCAAAATAATATGCACAAGGGTAGTTTAGTCAACTTTATTCTCGAGCTAAGAACACCCAAATATGAATTTGAATAGAACTCTACATGTAGTCCAATAATATTATCTAAATTACACTTCCATCTTAAAACTCTTTTATGTTTGAAAATAATATAACTCAATTAAATGACAAGTTTGATTTTGAAAAGAAAAGTATGAAAATGATTTCTTTTATGTTGTCTTTTGCATGCTATATTTTCCCAAAGCCAATTCATATTCTAATGCCCAAAACCCATTAACTCAATTCAAGTCCAAGATAGATGTTTAAAGTCCAAAAATAACTAATTGGTCTTAGCCCGTGAACTCAACTTAAAAATATTAATTTAAGTCTATAAGTTGTAACCATAATAAAGGTTCCACTAATGTAACATAGTTTTTATTACAAATATTACATAATAATTTAAAGGAGAAAAGTTTAGGCTGGTGGGCCTACCTAAGCCCACCTGTTGACTATTTTAACCCATTGCTGGGCCTTCACACAAATGTTAGCTTCCCTCACACGGACTCTATAAAAAATTATGCAGTTGGGCTAGGCTGAATACGCAATATGTGTATGAATCTGTCTTCGGCTGAATGAAGTATGGGCCCATCTCGCAGTGATGCGGCAGGAACAAACAAAGGGGTAACAAGAGGCCCAAGTTAGAAGGTGTCTAATCACATAATTAGTATGAAATAAACAAACACACAAGAGGAAACAACATATTTAAGGACCAAGTCAAACTACATAAGCACTAATTGAACAATACGCCATATGTGAGGAAAATAAACGAACAGGCCAGGCCCAATAACTGATATTCAAACAGAAGGAAAAAGGAAAGATAAGACCACATAGATGGCCTAAGCCCAATCATTGTAAATGAAGAGGAAGAAAAGAAATAAAATGGTGTCATAAATGGGCTAGGCCCAGCATGTTCATGGAACAGTCCTCACATACCCCCTGATATATTGAATATATGTGCAACACGGTATATATCACGGTGTATATCAATGTATATCATAATCAAAACAAACCAAGAGGATGAAGAAGAACAGACAGGAGTTATACATAATGTTTAGATCCCCGCAACACTTGTATACCTCCATAATTTCAGATTTAAACCTGCCCAACTATTTTTCTTGACATGTTGGATACTAGTTAACACAAACAACCAATGGATCACTTATCATTAAAAGAAACTCAGATTCTAGGGGAGGGAGCAGGTAATGGCACAAGGTATGGATTCCAAGGATCATTTAAACCAAACCATATGGTACCCTTAGTCTAAGTCAACTGGTACATGTATGGTTAGGCAGAACGCAAGTCAAAACAAGTTCATAAGACATAGTTTAAACTCAGCTTTAGCAAGCAGATAACACAGGTTGAACATTATGTGAATTAGGTAAGGATTGCAATCCATATTTCCCTATATACCAGACTTAGATTAAGTTAAACCTAGATAGGACATTGAATTGTTAACTTAAACAAAGCACTTTCTTTTAACTTTACCAATCAGACCAAACATGAATCATTTTAAGTTCAAACACATTCTTAGTGATCCTAAATGGTCCTATGAGAATTCACAAGACACCATTACAGATATTAGTCAAAACCAGACCCTCATACAGTCATCTTAGGGTGTCTGTAGCCTATATAAATTGATATGACAATCTCTATGATCAACCTAGAGTCTGTAGGTCCCTTCCCAAATCTTGTTAAACTCATTTCATACCATGTCTAACATTATATGCTTCATTTAACTAACCGGTATTTGTCTATATTCATTTTAAACCATGAAAGCTAAGTATCCCAATCTCTTTTAAACATAGCAATCCAGTAATATACATTTAAGCCATGGTTATTTCCAGTTAAACAAATTTATTAGGATAGTTACTAATGTATTTGAATTCATTGTTAGGCTTAGATTAGCATCAAATGATACAATAAACACACAATGACACTATTTCACTAAACATGATTCTTAAGAGTCAATTTACACATTAAACAATCCACATGATAATAACAATCCAACAAACAGTCATAACACTTCAAAATAATACTATCTATACCATCATACACTATATTAAACTGAAATAGACAAGAATTTAAATAAGGATCGAAAGGTCGAAGGAGAGCTCGTCTTCACTCCGGGGACCTCAAACTCACAAATCACATGAAAAGGAAAGGTTTTAGTAGTGAAAGGACTAATTAAGCTAGGTCTGGGTTCCGCCAAAGGGCTGGATACCAACTTAAGCAATAACTAGTCGAATATAACTTGAAAATGACTCTTAAGAATGTAAAACTCAGAAATTCAAGTTCGGGCCGTTTTAAACTTATTCAAAATAAAGAGAAGATGTTAGTATTTATAGGGCGTCGAAACCCTAGAAGACCCAGCGACAATCGATGTGGGAGAACTTGGTTTTGGGGGGGGGGGGGATTTCCCTCCAATAGTTCTTCAACCAATCGAAATCGAGAGTTTGAAATCAAAATAAACAAATTTCAATTAAAAACTCACAGAAAAGCAAGAGGACAACAGAGAGGGGCGACCTTATCTTGGGGGTATGGGGGGTAACGGTAGCGTCTGGTGAGATCTTGCCTTGTTTGGACGAACCATTGACTGTAAAAGGGGGCCCCTGACATTACTCTACTTATATAGAAAACAGGAAATTATGTACATTTCTCTTCCCGTACCAGAACTGCACTTACCGCTACTTTCGAGACAATGAGATATATGAGAAGTTGTTCTCCGTTCTTTGGCTTTGACATGAGCGGAGGACTGGACATTTAAGCTTTTAGGCCCTGTAGGATCTGCTGACATTCAGGCATCCATACAAAGTCATTCTTCTTTTTTAGAACTGAGAAGAACCTGTGGCATATTTTTGATGATTGGGAGATAAACCTGCTTAGAGCTACCATTTGCCCTGTCAGCCGTTGTACCGCTTTTACGTCTTCTAGCGTATCTAGTATATCTTTAATGGCCTTTATTTTGTCGGGGTTTATCTCAATTCCTCTTTGAGAAATCAAGAAACCCAAGAATTTTCCAGAGCCTATCCCGAAGGCACATTTCTTGGGGTTGAGCTTCATCTTATACTTTCACAACAACTCAAATATTTCCTGCAAATGACTTAAATGGTCATCTGCACGAATACACTTAACAAGAATATCATCTTTATAAACTTCCATAGTTTTTCCTATTTATTTTTCAAACGTCTTATTTATTAACCTTTGATAAGTAGCCCCGACATTTTTTTAATTCGAAAGGCATAACATTATAACAATAAGTGCTGAAAGTAGTTAAAAAGATGTTTTCTCTTAGTCTTCTAGGTGCATCCTTATTTGGTTATACCTGGAATACGCATCGAGGAAACTCATTATCTTGTGTCCAGCCGTAGAATTAATCATTTGATCTATGTTCTGTAATGGGAATGAATCTTTTGGGAAAGCTTTGTTTAAATCTTTATAGTCAATACACATTCTAAATTTGTTCCCCTTTTTAGGAACTACTACTATGTTTGCTAACCAATCTAGATATTTTACCTCCCATATTGATCCTATGTTATGTAATCTAACTACCTCATCTTTTACAAACCTGTTGTAGAGTTCGGTGATGGGTCACTTCTTCTGTTGCTTGGGAGGAAGACTTAGATCCATGCCCAACCTATGAGTTGCGACTTCTGGAGGGATGTCTGTCATATCCTTATGTGACCAAGCAAAACAATCACTATTTTTGATGATTGGGAGATAAACCTGCTTAGAGCTACCATTTGCCCTGTCAGCCGTTGTACCGCTTTTACGTCTTCTAGCGTATCTAGTATATCTTTAATGGCCTTTATTTTGTCGGGGTTTATCTCAATTCCTCTTTGAGAAATCAAGAAACCCAAGAATTTTCCAGAGCCTATCCCGAAGGCACATTTCTTGGGCTTGAGCTTCATCTTATACTTTCACAACAACTCAAATATTTCCTGCAAATGACTTAAATGGTCCTCTGAACGAATACACTTAACAAGAATATCATCTTTATAAACTTCCATAGTTTTTCCTATTTATTTTTCAAACGTCTTATTTATTAACCTTTGATAAGTAGCCCCGACATTTTTTTAATTCGAAAGGCATAACATTATAACAATAAATGCTGAAAGTAGTTAAAAAGATGTTTTCTCTTAGTCTTCTGGGTGCATCCTTATTTGGTTATACCTGGAATACGCATCGAGGAAACTCATTATCTTGTGTCCAGCCGTAGAATTAATCATTTGATCTATGTTCTGTAATGGGAATGAATCTTTTGGGAAAGCTTTGTTTAAATCTTTATAGTAAATACACATTCTAAATTTATTCCCCTTTTTAGGAACTACTACTATGTTTGCTAACCAATCTAGATATTTTACCTCCCATATTGATCCTATGTTATGTAATCTAACTACCTCATCTTTTACAAACCTGTTGTAGAGTTCGGTGATGGGTCACTTCTTCTGTTGCTTGGGAGGAAAACTTAGATCCATGCCCAACCTATGAGTTGCGACTTCTGGAGGGATGTCTGTCATATCCTTATGTGACCAAGCAAAACAATCACTATTAGCTGAAAGATAATTAGAATCAAATCCCTGAGCTTCAGGGTTAACACCGTGCCCAAATATACCTTTCTATCGGGAGTTTCCTTATGTAGAGCTATATGTTCAAGTTCTTCCAATATAGATTTGGTGGCGTCTGACTCGTCCGGGACCTAAAAATATCTAGGCACCTGTTACTAGTCTGAAAACTCTTATTCCGTATAGGTTGATTCTATTTTTTATGGCGAAACCTGGTGGACATCTTGTGATGTGGCTCCATTTCCTTTAATTGCTATTTAGGATCTGCCGCTACCTTCGGTTCCTCTATGGCATACACTGGCAGTGGGTTGTTCTCCCTTAATTTATTGGATCCCTTCTAGTGTCAGAAATTTCACCAGTAGATGTAATGTTGATGGGACTATCTTCATATCGTGTATCCATGGCTTCCCGGAGATAGCATTGTATCTCATGTCACGATCGATGACATAAAATTTAGTCATCTTTATGACTCCCATAACATCCACCGGTAGATCGATTTCACCCTTACTGGTTTCACTAGACATATTTAAACCTGAAAGAGTCCCGGCAGCCGAAATGATTTTGTTTGTCATATTCATTTCTTCAATGAGTTTTAGCTAGATAATGTTAGCAGAGCTTCATGGATAGATCAAAACTCTCTTCACTTGGAAGCAATCAACATGTATTGTAATGACCAATACATTATTATAGGAGAAAGTTACACCGGCAGTGTCTTCTTCAGTGAGAGTAATAGTATGTTTATCTGGTATCTCCCAGAATATCTTCTCCCGGATTACTGAAATTTTTATTTTCTTAGCCGCAATGAAGGATGCAGCGGCAATCATTGACCCACCAAAGATCATGTTTATCACATGGGGTGGTGCAACCATATTGGATTTGTCATCAGTGGGAGATCCCCGCTCATAGTTATTACGAGCTCTTTCGCTTAAATATTCCCGAAGTTGGCCCTTGCTCAATATTCCTGCCACCTCTTTTCGTAAATATATGCAATCTGCGATTTTGTGTCCGTGTGTGCCATAAAAATCACACCACAAAGACTGATATATTTTGTTTGATACTAAAGTTGTATTCAGATACTTACGGATACCCAGGAACCTTTGTGAAAGAGTTGGACGAATTTCCTTTATCGAAATTCACCAATCCCTGGTTGATAAGGTTGGAAACGGTACTTCGAGGAGTTCCGGTCTGTCCCAACTCCTTTGTCTGATTTTCAAAAAATGCTTTTGGCTTGAGTCCCCAACAAATTATCTTCTATCCGAATCTTGGATTTATACCGATTGTGTACATCCTCCCAGGTTATGGCCTGGAATTTCAAAGGATTTTCCTTGAGCTTTCTGGAAGCATCCGAACTCAAAGGATTCAAACCCTTTGTGTAAACCTCTGCAGCCCATTCATCCAAAACTACGGGTAGCAGCATTCGCTCCTTCTGGAACCGTGAAACAAAGTCTCTAAGGAGTTATGCTTCTCCCTGCGTGATATGAAAGATATCCGCCTTTCTCATCTTCACCTTCCTTACCCCCGCATTAGCCTTTATGAACATGTCAGCAAGCATGGCGAATGACCCAATTGAGTGCTCATGGAAGAGTGAATGCCATGTCAAGGCTTCCTTAGCGAGTGTTTCAACAAACTTTTTGATTAGAACTATATCCATTTCGTGTTCTTTTAGATCATTCCCTTTGATGGCAGTGGTATAAGCCGTTATGTGCTCCTGTGGATCCGTAGTTTCATAATATTTGGGTATGGATGACATTTTGAACCTTTCGAAGATCAGTTCGGGCGCAACATCTAGCTTATACACCAACTGAATATATATTCTCACAACTAGCCTTTCTATCACAAGAGGAGCCCCGATATTTGATTTAACCGGTGCTGGAATTCCTTGGCATTTTTCTCTCCCTTTTCTGCGTTGGTATTTACTTTTTTTGTCATGTCCTTCATAAATTTTTAACCCTGTTGCTGTAATGGATTTTCAGGAACAATTTCCCTTGCTGAAGCATCATCAAGTCTTGGTTACTTTGAGCATTCCTTGCAGCAGCGGGGGCATTTGCCGGTGGTATTGTTGCGGCCGTTGGAGTATTGTCAGCATTTTTGGACACGAACTGAGAGAAAAACTGCATCAAGTGGTCCAACTGTCCACTCATCGCGACTTTCTGTGCCCTCATATTTTGTATGACTTCCTCGAGTGTCTCGTTATTGGAAATGTCTTCCTCTTGGGTCTTTCAGCCTCTGGAGGTGGCTCCACCTGCACCCATCGGATCTTCCGATATGTGATCTTATATCGGTAGACCATCGGGTTCTATTAGGGGATTGTTATTGTTATCCCCGGTATTGTGGTTGCCTCAGAGTTCTTCTACTCCTACAATCTATTTGTTCTGAATAAAAAACAAGACTCAAAGAAAATATTATATTAGTAATGAGGGGTCATTTGTGACACCACAATTGTTCAGGCCCCACGGTAGGCACCAAACTATTTATCCGTAAAACTGTACAATTGAATTTGTATACGTGGTCAAGGACACGTGAATCTCAAGTGACTGATCTGGTTATATTATTAGATAAAATGCAGTGCGAATAAATAATATTAAGGCAAAGTAAATAAACAATTAGCATGAGCCTTATGTTAGCTTATTGGCAAAGCCTCCGTGATTAGTATGAAAGCATAAGGATCGAGAACAATATTAATAAGTATATTGTAGTAACTTGCGTATGATTATTTACGATGGAACAATGTGTTCTATTTATACATGAGCTCACAGGTATACTCCCCACGATATATGCCCTTATTAATACAAAAGAATGAATGCTGTAATAATGAGTATTTAGTGTCTCTATAAATGTCATTAATGCTCCGTTGGAAGGTGTGATATCGGACTAGTAATGATCATTCGTTGAAATTCAAACCGTTCATGCGATCTTCTCAATCATCGGTACCTTACGTCCTTACAATGCCCCCGATCCTGCTTATATTCTACTGTAGCTCCATAGGCTGACATGGACCCGACTCATCAATATATGCCACGTGTCACGACATAATTTGCTCAGCTGTATTATATGAATTTTGCCCTATACAATACTCGAAGAAAATGTAAACACTAAAGGATCATTTGGTTGTTGGTTAAAGACTTAGAGTTATGCAGCTATTATTATCTTTACATGCAGGGCCGTCTCAACAAGATTGAGGGCCTAAAATCAAACTTCAGAAAGCGGCCCTAAAATCTTTTTTAAAAGGCAAATTAGAATAATAAAACCTGGCTCAAGTATTTGATAAATTGATATAATAAGATAGAAATAGTGTTGCACTGCTTCAATATAATCATTGCTTGTTGCAATGCTTGAAATTTTGAAGAAGACACCAAAGGCTCAAGAATTTGATAAATTGATATAATGATATCGAAATAGTGTTGCACTGCTTCAACATAATCATTGCTTGTTGCAATGATTGAAATTTTGAAGAAGACACTAAAAAATAAATTTTGATCTTTTATAACTTGTAAGCAGCAATATTTTTGCAGCCATTTGAGAGTATAAAATATTGAGAATTAGAATAGTGAAAGTAATAATATTGACTCACGTTAGTTGTTAGGATATAAATGAAGCAATAAAAAGATACCTAAACCTAATTACCTAGTTAAGGAAATAATTTCCTAATAGTTACAATGGTCCCCACATTAAAAGGTAAAAAAGTTATTACACTTTTTTCCAAAAAATTCTCTTCAAATTTAACAACACAATTATTTTTAATTAATTTTATATATATATATATATATATATATATATATATATATATATATAATTCCTATTTAAGAAATAATGGGGACCCCCAAAAAGTTGGGGCCCAAGCCATTGCTTCAGTTGCTTCATACTTTAGTCAGTCCTACATGAATTAGTTATGCAGATATTAGTTACGCATGAATTTTTTTTTTGATCTTTGATTTGTTCAATTAGAAATTAATAAAATATTCATTTACTATTACACCCTTGGGCTTTCTTTAGCTTTGTATTGCATGGATTAGTAATGTAGAGATCAGTTATGCATGGATTATTTCTTTGAATATTTGGTTTGTTTAATTAGAAATTAATACGTATTATATAAATTCTAAAATAAAATATTCATTTACAATTTTACCCTTGGCCTTCTCTAGCTTTGCATTTTTTCTTTTCGCATTTAGACAAGAACTTTGGTTTTAGAGTATAAACTTTCTCATCATATAGTTGACCTAATGTCAACTTGTGGGCTGATGTCATTCCTTATGTATTCTCTAGTAACTTCTTCTGTTCACCTTGTTCTAATTTAATTATAATACAATTTTAGGAACATTGCTCAAGCACCGCCAGTGAAAGATGAAAAATAGGCACTAGATCCAATAGAACGTTGAAATCACAATAAAAACTAATCCTATGCCCTCATGCTACAAGGATAGATCGCAGACCTGGCAGAAATAGATATCCATCTTAATTTCAAAGAACAAGCAATCACTTTCTGATTGTGTATAGAAATCTATTAGGCACCCCTCCTTAGGGCGTGTTCGGTAAGCCAAAAAATATTTTTTCGGAAAAATAAGTGATTTTTTTTATATTCGGTAGGTAAGAAAAACATTTATTCTAAAAGCATTTACGTAGGTCTAGACAAACATTTTACTTATAAGTAATATTAATCTAAAGAATACCACTCGAAGAGATCAAAGATTATTGATGTTGGATCATGAAATATTTATCTTGACAAGAATTTATCTACATGGTAAAATATGTATCACAAGCACTAAAGGCTATAGCTCTTTAGTTGGACAGTCTTAGTTCAGTTTGAGAAGTCAAGGAGGCACGAAAAGCTACCAAAGAGTGTATTTGACTGTCCGAAATCAAGTGGGAGATACCATGGGAGATGGAGATGGAGGTGGGGTAGGGGTAGGGGTGTGGGTGGTGGAGATGGGGGCTATAAGGTGGGGGGTGAAGATATATAAGATGTGTTGGAGGGTGGAGATGACACAATCAAGGTGAAGTGACATTGGTGGAACTTGTTTTCCCTACTTCTTCCATTAGCTAGAAAAGTCATTTTCTCATATTTAAGAAACTTATTTTCCTAAAGATTGACCAACTGAATATATAAAAATTGGAAAACATCTCCCAATTGAACACACCCTTAGATTCAATAATAGATATCAAATACAGAGCAAACAACGAACAGAAATTACCAATAAGCTGAAAATAGACCGAGCCAACTAGAGCATTTAAGTGTGGAGTGCGCGCGTAATCTTCTTATTTCATTATTTTAATGCATGTATTAGATTCATATTCTATCATGCATAAAATAATAGAATATGATGTAGATCAAAGTGGCACTACTTCAATGAGACCTTTTACAAGAAGTCAAGCTAAAGACATTCAAGCATTGCAAGCTTTATGGATGAAGATGAAATCTTTGGAAGGCTCCAACATCGAAGACTTGAAGATATTTAATATATTAAGTGTTTTTATTTTAATTAGCTTGTAATTTTAGTGAAGGGCAATTGAGTCTTTCTTTACTACTTTTAGCCCTTAATATAAATAGTATAACATTTGAGTTTCATAACTAGTTTTTGGACATATAAAAATTGCATCTTTCGTGAGAGTTTGGAAATCCCTTGTTGAATTTCAACACTTTGTCATAGGATTTGCAAGTAAGGTTGCTACCTTCTTGAGGATTCTAATAGATCAAGTGTTTTTTGATTCTTAATTAAGTGGTGTATGATTAGTTTCTCCATTACATCTTTTAATTGTTTGAATTTAATTGTATCTATCTTTCTTTAATTTTTATCTTTCAATTTTTTCTTGTTTCACATCAAGTTGGTGTTCAGAGCTTTAGGATTATTGAGTATTCTTATACGCAATTACTTCATTGATTTTGAATCATAAAAAAAAAAGAGAAAATCTGGAAAAAAAATGAAAGATACCAAAAAAAAAGATGACCTTTGTTGATTCGAAATCATTAATTAGAAATTAAATTTTATTGGGTGTTTTGTTGCTGAGTGAAGCAAGAAATGAAAGAGAAAATCCAAAAAAACTCCATGACCACCATTAATGGAGGTTGAGGAAAAAAACTTTAAAATTGGGTTTGTTAAAATTCTTGATTGTTGATCAAATTGATTATTGGGTTTTCGTTATAATGATGTTGTGAAGCTATGGTTAAAATTTTGAGTCATTTGGTAAAGATTTGATGTGGTTTAGATCAAAATCTTTGAGCCAAAAACTTGAAGAAGCTTGAAAGAAGAAGAATACTTCAAAAAAAATTCAAAAATAGCCAAAATCAGCCATTTTCAACTTTATTTTCTTGTTTTTTCTTGTTAGTTCTAGCTAATTTACTTTAAGTATTAGTTCATACTTAATGTTAAACTAGTTCTTATCCGTTTAGTTTTCTTTGTGTCAATTTGTTTCTTGCTTTTTTTGTTTCTTTTGTTTTGTTGTATATTTATTTGTTTTCTTGTCCATTAGTTTTTAATTATCTTTCTTGATTAACATAAACTCCACTCCATTCAGAAGAAGTTGTGCCACTTGTGAAATATTGGAACAGTGTTAATTTTCAACCTTGGGTTATTCAAGAGTGATAAAAGGCAAGAGTGAAGCGAGTTCATTTGAGAGTGACCTCAAAAGCCTTTGGCCTTGGAGTGATACACAAGTGTGAGTGACAAAGTGAGGGATATGTAAAGTGAGTGAGTGGTGAGGGACTTTTTCTACTAACTCTTTGTTTTTTATTTTTTTTAGGTACAATGACTCAATCGGAGGGGGAACCCTCTAACAAAACGGAAATGGTGCTTCAAAAATTATTGGAAGAAATGAAAGATATGAAGGAAAAATTGGAAGATGTGGATAGAAGGGTGAGAAGTCAAGAAATAGCAAAGCAACCACTTGAGATCTTTAATCCCATTGATCAAAATGATGAGGGATCAAGTAAGACACCTCTTGATGCAACTCCATCACACTTGATTGTGCAAGATACCCTCTCCCCTAATGCTACTTTATCAACGGGGTTCGTAATCAAGCTACACTTCCACAAGAAGAAGGTCCACAAGCAAATCTTTCACAACATGCCACTAGACCTCAAATGAGAGCTCGACATCAACAACAAAACCTTAAATATCATAATTTTTTTATGGTGATAATTATGACTATGGGATAGAAGATCGAGCTCAACAAGAGAGGTTAGGTGGAAGAGGAAGAAGAGGAAGAAATTGAGGTTGGCAACCGGTTGATAGAGAATACAATAAAAGGAATGATGATGAAGATCGAGGATTCAACAACATCAAGGTTACACTTTCATTCTTCAAAAGAAGTAGTGACCCAAATGAATACCTTGATTGGATAGTGAAGCTTGAGAGGCAATATAGTCTCAACATTGTGAGTGACGTTAAGAAAATAAATTATGCTATAAGTCACCTTGAGGAATTTGCTTCTACATGGTAGGAGAAAGTTGAAAGAGATGTTTTGGTAAATAAAGATTTTGTTACAAGTTGGGAAGATATGAAAAGACGGATGAGAGAAAGATTTGTGGGTCAAAATTATGAATAAGATACACTCAAGAAGAGTGTGGAGGAGTATTATGAGGAGTTGGAGCATACTAGGCTTCGAGCTAATGTCAATGATGGAGAGGTGAGTATTGTGGCAAGGTTTATCTCAGGTCTAAATAAGGAGATAAGACAACCATTGAATTTGCATCATCTTCCCATTCTATATGATGCTTATAAAAAGGCACTCAAGATTGAGGGACATCAAAAGGATAAAAAAGCAAAGACTCAATCTTTTTCTTCTTCATGGGCTAAAAATAAGAAAGTCCGGAAATCATCTTCTACTTGAGACAACTCCAAAAGTTGAAAGCAAGACTTCAAGTTCAATTTTGACAAATGCAAATCAAAGGTGAACTACAAAGACGGAGGTAACAAAGCTAAACTTGAAACTCCATCTAAAATAAAGTGTTTTAAATATCAAGGTTATGAGCATAAAGCAAATGAATGTCGTAATAGAATAATTATCATTGCATTAAATGATGGTGATTATCAAACGGAAGATGAATCTAGGGATGACCAGGAGGAGGATGATAGAAGTGATGATTTTACCGGTGAAGGGCTCTTGTTGTAAGAAGAAGTATGAGTGCTCAAGCGAGGGAAGATCTTGATCAAAGGGAGAACTTATTTCATAATTGGTGTAGAGTTCAAGAAAAATTATGTTTTTTTTATCATTGGTAGTGGAAGTTGTGCAAATGTTGCTAGCATATCTATGATGGAACAATTGAATATTCCAACAAGAAGGCATGAAAAACCTTATAGATTGCAATGGCTCAATGAATGTGGTGAACTCAATGTGATCAAGAGAGTGTTGGTGAAGTTCAAAATTGAAAGTTATCATGATGAAGTTTTTTAAGATGTTGTACCAATGTAAGCTTGTCACCTCTTATTGGGAAGGCCATGAGAATATAATGTAGGGGTTAAACATGATGGAAGGTCCAAGAAATATGCATTTGTTAAGGATGGTAAAAATTACATTCTTAACCCTCTTTCTCTTTTTCAAGTAGGTGAGGAATACAAAAAAAATGAGAGAGTTGAAAGAAAAATTTGAGAGAGAAAAGAAAGAGAGGAGTAAGGAAGTGAAAAGTGGTAACTTAAGAGAGGAAAAAAGAGAGGTTGAGATCTCAAGTGAGAATAGGTTATCACAAGAAAAGAGAGATGAGCAAGAAAAATAAAAGATCAAAGGAAGAGAGAAGATGTGCATGATTTTGCAAAATCAAGAGAGCGTAGAAGAACTAAACATTGAGGATGATACTCAAGTCATACTTATTAAACCTCAAGGTTATTCTTTGCTATATAATAATGAATTAACCTCCTTACCTTTGCCTAGTATTATTTCTTCTTTGTTGCAAGGTTATAAAGATTTTTTCAGAAAGAAATGTCGAGTGGATTGCCTCATTTGAGGAAAATTGAGCATAAAATTGACTTTGTACTGAGTTCTCAATTACCTACCAAAGCGGCTTATAGGAGCAACCTTCAAGATACCAAAGAATTGTAAATAAAAGTGGAGGAACTTTTGGATAAATGATTGGTAAGAGAAAGTTTAAGTCCATGTGTAGTGCCCATGATTCTAGTGTCCAGGAAGGATGGGACGTGGAGAATGTGTGTGAATTGTCGTGCCATTAATTGAATTATGGTAAAATATTGATATTGTATTTCTAGACTTGATGATATGCTAGATGAATTGTGTGGCTCTACCTTATTCTCTAAAATTTATTTGAGAAACGGATACCATCAAATTCGAATAAAACCCGAAGATGAATGAAAAATCGCCTTCAAAATTAAGTTTGGCTTATATGAGTGGATGGTGATGCCTTTTGGGCTAACCAATGTACCAAATACTTTTATTGATTAATGAACCATGTAATTAAACCATTTATCAATGATTTTATTGTGGTTTATTTTGATGATATTTTAATTTATATCAAGTGCTTGGATGATCATGTGCAACATTTGAAGTTGATATTTGATGTGTTGAGAAATGAAAAGTTGTATGTGAATTTTAAAAAGTGTTCTTTTTGTGTGGACCGTGTTGTGTTTCTTGGCTTTGTTGTAGGCTCAAGAGGGATTGAGGTGGATGATGAGAAGGTAGAGGCTATTAGGAGTTGGCCAACCCCTAAGTCCATTAGTGGTGTTAGAAGCTTCCATGGGTTGGAAAGTTTTTATAAGAGGTTTGTGAGAGGTTTTAGTTCTCTAGCTGCTCCTCTAACTGAGGTTATTAAGAAGGATAACCCATTTATTTGGGGTAAGAAATAAGAGGAAGCCTTTAGGATCTTAAAAGAGAAACTTAGTTCCACTGCTTTACTTCAACTTCCCAACTTTGAAAAGATGTTTGAAATTGAGTGTGATGCTAGTGGGGTAGGAATTGGTGTGGTCATGATGCAAGAAGGTAAATTCATAGCTTACTTTAGTGAGAAATTAAGAGGAGCTCCATTGCAATATTCTACATATGATAAAGAACTCTATGCCCTAGTGAGAGCTTTAGCAAATTGGCAACATTATTTGTGGCATAAGGAGTTTGTGATTAGAACCGATCATGAGGCTTTGAAGCATATTAGGGTCCAAAATAATCTAAATAAAAGGCATGCTAAGTGGATAAAATTTATTGAGTCTTTTCCTGATGTGATTAATTATAAGCAAGACAAAGAGAACATTGTAGCGGATGCTTTATCTAGAAGATATGCATTGATGAATACTTTGACTGATTGATGGGTTTTGAGAGTTTGAAGGAATTATATCCTAGTGATGTTGATTTTGGGAAAGTCATTGGAGAGTGTCAAGTAAGCTTGAGTGGGTGTGTGCAAGTTGTTAAAGAGGATAATGAAGCTAAAACTCCTAGGTTTGAGTTAAATGAGAGCTATTTGTTTAGGAATGCAAAACTTTGTGTACCTATGTATTCATAGAAAGAGTTGTTAGTGAAAGAGGCACACAATGGAGACTTGATGGGTCATTTTGGAGTGTCAAAAACCTTAGCTATTCTTAGTGAACATTTCTTTTGGCCTAAGATTATAAGAGTTGTTGAAAGAATTTGTGCTAGGTGTTTGAATTGTAAGCATGCTAAATCTTGTACTCAATTCCACGACTTATATACCCCTTTTCCTATTCCTAGTGGCCCTTGGCTAGATATTTCTATGGATTTTGTTGTTGGCCTCCCTATAACTCGAAATGGTAGAGATATCATCTTTGTTGTTCTGGATAGATTTTCTAAAATGGCTCACTTTATTGCTTGTAATAAAAGTGATGATGCATCTCATGTTGCTACTTTATTTGTGCATAATGTGATGAAATTGCATGGTGTTCCCCAAACAATTATTAGTGATAGGAATTCAAAATTTCTTAGCCATTTTTGAAGGTGTTTGTGGGGAAATTTGGGAATCAAGTTGCTATTTTTTACTTGTTGTCATCCTCAAATGGATGCTCAAACCGAGATGGTCAATAGAACTTTAGGTAACATGCTTAGGGCTATGGTTAAAGGGAAGTTAACTTCTTGGGAGGATCAATTGCCGTTAATTGAGTTTGCATATAATAGAACTATTCATAGATCTATTGGTATAACTCCTTTTGAGTGTGTTTATGACTTTAACCCCTTGACTCCATTAGATTTAACTCCTTTACCTAAAGATGTTATTGTGAGTATAACTATAGATGCAAAACCTAAGGCAAAAGCTATCAAAAGCATCCATGAGAAGGTAAGAATGCAAATTGAGAAGGCCAACAAAGATGCAATCAAAAGAGCCAACAAGAGACGAAAAAGAGTCACTTTTGCACCCGGTGATTGGGTATGGTTCATTTTAGGAAGGAAATATTTCCAAGCAAAAGGAAGAACAAGTTTATGCCAAGAGGAGACGGACCTTTTCAAGTGCTTGAGAAGATTGAGATCATGCTTACAAAGTGGACCTACCAAGTGAGTATTTGGTCCATAATATTTCTAATGTTAGCGATTTATCTCTTGTTGACGTAGTTGTGGCGAATTCGAGGATGAATTTTTTTGAAGAAGGGAAGAGTGATGTAGATCAAAGTGGCACTACTTCAATGAGACCTTTTACAATGAGTCAAGCTAAGGACATTCAAGCATTGCAAGCTTTATGGATGAAGATGGAATTTTTGGAAGGCTCCAACAGGGAAGACTTAAAGATTATTAATATATTAAGTGTCTTCCCATTTTAATTAACTTGTAATTTTAATGAAGGGCAATTTGGTATTTCTTTACTACTTTTAGCTCTTATTTATCTAAATAGTATAATATTAGGGTTTCATAACTAGTTTTTGGATATTTGAAAATTGCATCTCTGGTGAGAGTTTGGAAACCCCTGTTGGATTTCAACACTTTGTCCTAGGATTTGCAAGTAAGGTTGCTACCTTCTTGAGGATTCTAATAGATTAAGTGCTCTTTGATTCTCAATTAAGTGGTGTATGGTTAGTTTCTTCATTACATCTTTTAATTGTTTGAATTTAATTGTGTCTATCTTTCTTTAATTTTTATCTTGTTTCTATCTTCTTGTTTCACATCAGTATATAAAATATCTCATAACTTATACTCTTTTTATTTATATGAAATTGTAAAATGACAACAAAACACCGTATTTTGATGTGATAAATTTTATACAAAACAGCTTAAGGCTGCCAAACATAATATTAATTATGCTAATTTTAATATATAAATAATTTCCTCCTTAACGAGCAACCTAACGAGCCCTAAAGTACCGAGGAGGTATGGATGGGGCTGGTAATTTAGGCCTTTATGTAGAGCACGACCATTCTATAGAATGATTATTGCTTTGGAACTAGGCTTTGCAAAAACATACTCACACCTGATTTAGCATATGTCTTTGAAAAAACTTTTATCATCCAACAATAGTTAGTTAATATATATATCTTCTCTTTAATTTGCGACTCAAGAGGTCGATTTACTTCGTTTGGTGCAAATACATAACACAAGTGATTAAATTTGTTCCCCTTAAGTTGTTATAGTACTCAGTTTAGAATCAAATGAATGGTAGAATTAGAGTACCTAATGATTATACGTAAAATTCGTCTTAAAAGGATACGGTCTCTACAAATTAATAGGTCTTCACTCGACACTTTTTAAAGAAAGCTTCAACAAAGATGATAGAAGGATATAATAAAATCAAAAGCCACTCAAGAAGAAAACACTTTCCTATATGGATACTTCCAAAATGGACTCGACGAGTGTAGTGCATGAAAACTAGAAGAGCAATGATTGGTGGGTGAGACATCATTCTCACACGGATTTTTATTTTAATGAATCAAAGATGATAAGATTTCCAAAAATGACAAATTTTACATCAATACATTAATTAACGTTGAAATCACGTCCACAAGTCCCTCTAAATGATACCAAACAAATGAATGATTAAATGTAAAGAAGAACATATATAATGAACGTTATAAAGTACTCCCACGTATCACCGGAAATTTAGGCAGTTTTAATTTGTCAAAATGTACACTATATCATTTAGGTCTAAATACCTCAATTCTTGATCTTTAATGACTTTATAATCCATTGGAGGAATCAAGTTTTTGAAGACCTTTCATTCGTGAAAATTTGAGTCTGCAGTCCATTATGTCATCGAAGATATATCAGTAAAATATAATATATGCGACCTGTAAATATAATACAAAACGACCGGCCTGTAAATATAATAAAATATTTTTATAAGATTATCTTCTTTAATTGAAATTGTTAAGAGTCCCACATCGGATATGGAATGGGAACATGGACTCCTTATATGGACTTGGAATGATTTCCCTTGGGGATTCCTTTCATTAATCACAATATATATAGTTGTACAGGGGTTGATTCCTAATACAGTAAGAATCCTAAGTTACCTTAAATGGTTGATTCCTAATACAATAAGAATCCTAAGTTACCTTAAATATACATCTATCATAATTACAAAATATACTGTGAATATTCAAAGAATATTCGCTAATACTCCCACTCAGTCGGAGCGGGAGGAGGCCGAACGCTAAGGCTGGATCGGAAGTCGGTGAAGAGTTGTCTCGGTAGTCCCTTTGTAAAAATGTATGCTTACTGAAAGGAGGAAGGCACGTGTAATATTTTGACCTGACCAAGGGCAACCTTCTCTCGCACAAAGTGAATATCCATCTCAATATGCTTAGTCCGCTGATGTTGGACCGGATTATGAGACATATAAATGGCAGATATGTTGTCACAATAGACTATATACACATTTTGTAGTGGACACTGGAGCTCTAAAGAATATTTCAGAGCCAATAGATCTCAACAACTACATTAGCAACTCCATGATATTCTGCTTCAGCACTCGAACGGGATAGCGTGGCCTGCCGCTTGGCGGACTAGGAGATAAGATTATCCCCAAGAAATACACAGTAGCCTGAGGTGAAGCGACGTGTGTCGGGGCATCCTGCCCAATCTGCATCCGTGTAGGAGAGTAACTTGGTTAGGGCAGAGAGGTAGAGATGTAGTCCAAAGTCCAGTGTGCCCTTAACGTATCTGATAATACGTTTGAGGGCGGCAAAATGGGACTCTCTGGGGTCGTGCATAAACAGACACACATGCTGAATGACATATGCAATACCAGGCCTAGTGAAAGTAAGATACTGAAGGGCACCTGCAAGACTCCGATATAGAGTGGGATCAGAAACTGGCGCACCGTCATTGACACTGAGCTTGGATTTTGAGTCAACCGGAGTTGGCATAATTTTACAATTTGCCATTTTAGCCCTATATACTATCTCTTCTGTATATTTACGCTGACACAAAAACATAGTAGCTGTAGATTTGGTCACTGATATACCAAAAAAATAACTCAGTTTGCCTAAGTCAGTCATAGCAAATTTAGTTTTGAGTAGAGCAATGATTTCATTCTTCAAACCGTCAGATGAGGCAGTAAGAACAATGTCATCCACATATAATAGCAAATAAGCAGTGATGCTACCTCGATGAAAAGTGAAGAGAGAGTTATCACACCTGCTACAAATAAAATCGATCTGCATAAGATACTTGGCAAATCGATCATACTAAGCGCGGGGTGCCTGTTTCAAGCCATACAATGACTTCTTGAGACGACATACAAACTGCGGAACTATCAGATGAACAAAGCTAGGGGGCTGATGCATGTACACAATTTCTTTCAAATCCCCATGAAGAAATGCATTCTTGACATCAAGCTGATGAATCGGCCAATGCATGCCCATAGCAATACTGAGAACAGTCCGAATAGTGGCCGATTTAACAACCGAACTGAATGTCTCACCACAATCAATACCCTACTGTTGATTAGTGTCATTGGCAACTAGTCTTGCCTTATACCGCTCCAAGTCACCACTGTCTCTGAACTTGTGACGAAATAGCCACATACACCGGATAACATTCACACCGTCTGGTCTAGGTACCAAATCCCAAGTGTTCTGCTTGGTTAAAGCGTTAAACTCCTCGCACATGGACGTGAATTTAATAACTCAGCATTTCACAATTTCTACTCTAAACAAGGCATGGTTTTCCATTTTTCATGCCCCTATACTTCCTCCCAAAACGGAAAGGCTGAACGAATTATACGTACCATCAATAACATGGTTCACACCCTTCTGAATATTTTACCAACTAGCACTCTCCAAAACAAGACCCCTACCAAAATCTTATACCGTAGGTTCCCATCCTATGACCATCTCCGTATTTTCGGTTGCTTATGCTACCCCAACATAGCCTCCACTGCACCTCACAAACTTGCCCCTCGCACCTTGCCCTGTGTCTTCGTTGGTCTCTCTCCTATTCATCGGGGCTACCTGTGCTATGACATTGTCACTCACAAAATCATCGTTTCCCGTCACGTCACCTTTGACGAGACGACCTTTCCTTTTTCAAATCTCCAAAAATTTCAGACCACCAATTACACCTTTCTCGATGAACCGAGTCTGTCCCCGGCTATCCAATCTCTATACCAACAACAACCCACTGTTCCGACAGAGCATACAACCCCGTCCCCGCCACTGTCTGGCACCAACTAAACAAATCCCTGCTCTCGGTCGAACACCCCACCAATACCCTTGTTGCCTCCATCCATTTCTCCTGCCCCCCCAACAGCACTGCAGCCTCCCAGTCCAGAACCCGTAAGCTTGCAGCCTCCCAGTCCAGAACCCCCACTGATGCCTAACCATCGCATGGAGACTCGTGCACAACACGGGATCTTCAAACCCAATGTTCACTTCAACCTCTCCACACAAACCTTATCAGCCATTCCAAAAAATCTAAAATCTAGCTTATAGGGTGAGGATTGTCCAAGTCCATATAAGGAGTCCATGTTCCAATTCCATATCCGATATGGGACTCTTAACACTCCCATGCACGCCCAGACGTTGTTAACTGGAGGATGGTATCAAAGCCAGGCCCATTCCAATTCTCTGTTCACCGATATTGGCCCCCAAATTATACCACGCTCCAGTTAACAACGTCTGGGCGTGCATGGGAGTGTTAAGAGTCCCACATCGGTTATGGAATGGGAACATGGACTCCTTATATGAACTTGGACAATCATCACCCTATAAGCTAGTTTTTGGGGTTGAGTTAGGCCCAAGACTCATTCTTTACAGAAATTGTAAGTATTATATTATATGAATTGGTCTAACCTCTTGTCCCACCCAAAACGGATTCATAACAAAGGTAATCATAATTATGAACATCAACTTCACGAGATTGTTAAAAGTAAGACAATCAAATCTCTCTACAACATCACTATTTGTTCTAATATTTAACCTAGCTGATATAATAAAATTTTGTTATAAAGAACATATAATATAATATAATATGTATGAAAAATTGATTTCACAATGTTATTTTAGAGGATCACTGTTATAAAGATGTTTGATTGTGTAGCTAGGAAATTTAGTTTTGGATATATAATATAAGATCAAGAAATGGACAAACAGAAATTGGGGAAGTTTCAACGACCAATAACCACCATCAACGGCAGGTTAGTGGGGATTTTATTAATTTATTTAGAAAAAGACAGAAAAATGACATACAAAGGTTTGCACGCATATGGCCCCATTTCTGCCGACAAGTTTGCCTTTTACTTTAAAGTCTAGAACTATTGCTCGGCCATGCACTACTCCTTAGAAAATACCAAGCCACGCAAATTGTTAATTCAATCACGTTGTGCCATTTGTTAGGTGTAAAAATAGTTCACACTATCAAATTGCCTTTATCAGTTGTGTGTGACAGAAAACATATTTATTTTTAAGACTATAAATTTCAGTTTTAAAAGAAATTCTTTATAATATAAAAGATTGATAATATTTATAGCTTAAACTCTATAAGAAAATTCTTACTGTGCAATTTCTACTCGTATGCTAATTAATATATCAAAGGGTGTGGCTGTGAAACCTAATCATGTTTACACCGAGAAGCGATATATTTTTCAAGATATTACGTTCTCACTTAATTATTTGATTTTATATCTAATGTTTATATCAAATTAAGGTCAAAATAAGAAATAAATAGTTAAGTGAATAAGAGTAGTGTACATGTCTTGCATTGATCATTTGCTTATTTCAAATCGGGAGTGGATAATTTTTTCCCCTCATTTTTCAACTATACGGCCTTCGTTAATTTTTTTTCCTTTTCGGTAATTTCTAGTGAGGCATAAGAACTCAGCGTGATCTAACAAGATTGACCAAAATTTTAGATCAAAATCCATACAACATACAAGTAAGCTTTGATTTGACATAATATGCTGTCCCTCCTGTAATTAAAGAGAAAATGAGGAGATTTTAGTGTCAATTTCAGACGTCGGCAAACATCAAAAAGTAATTAAGGGCGTAATAATTCAGGTCAACAACAATAATAACATACCCAGTGAAATGAAAGTATACAATAATATACACGGTATTACGGCATATCCAATACCTTGTGTATACCGTGTATATCACGGAATCCCATGACAAGTTGAAGACCGTGATATACACGGTATACACAGCCGTGTATATTAAGTTTTGGTAACATGTTATTTGTATTTAATTAACATTGTACACTTACCATAATTGTAGAATTCTTGTACAAATAGAATAGGGTTTTGGAAGTAGAATAGGAATAGGACTTTTCATATTATGAAAATTGTAAATTGTATATATAGTCATTCATTAATTAAAATAATCAAGGAATTATTTCTTTCATGGTATCAGAGGTCTAGGTCTTACTTTCTTCTACCGATTTTCTCTCTCTTCATCTGCCTCGGTTTCCGTGTCCCTCCTCGGAATCCATGCCCCTTACCTCATCTCTTCCCAAATTTTCTTCCAAATCCCTCATTCACCTATTATTCTTTCATTATGTCTACGTCAAAGAACATGTTTCATCCTGCCCTTACTGTTTCCAACATCAAGAACCACATCCCTATTGTTCTTGAGATGGAAAACGTTCAATATGCGACGTGGGCTGAATTGTTCAACAACGTAGGGTCTGGGGAGGGTAAAGTGTACGCAGACCTTACCTCTACCTTGGTAGGTAGAGCAGTTGTTTCCGAGAGACCCTCATCTCAAGACAGAGCATAAGCACAAGCAAAGCAAACGCAAAGCAAGAGTAAAGCAAGCAAGAGAAACAGTCAGGAAAAAATTTAAAGCAGTATAAAAATGCTGGTATCAAAAGCGAATAAGTCATGATAGTGCATTCCGAAAAAGTAAGCAGTAACTAGCGCATGTAAATAAGCTAAACAAAGTACACTAAATGACACATATCAGTAGAAGATAAGCTATATAGGATTATAAAACAATAGTGTGCCTATTTGTATTATAGGCTAAGCATGCTTACAATAATAACACTACCACTACCAGTTTGCAAGTGTAAGTATGACTACGCTCGACTACCCACTACCATTATATCCTAATCTGTGTCCTCCACAACCCCTATCTAAGGTCATGTCCTCAGTAAGTTGCACCTGCTCCATATCCCGTCTAATCACCTCTCCCCAATACTTCTTCAGCCTACTTCTACCCCTCCTGAACCCGTCCATAGCCAACCTCTCACACCTCCGCACTGGGGCATTTGTGTCTCTCCTCTGCACATGCTCAAACCATCTCAACCTCGCTTCCCGCACCTTATCCTCCATCGAGGCCACTCTCACTCTGTGCCGGATATTATAATTTATAATCCTATCCCTCCTTGTATACCTGCACATCCATCTCAACATCCTCATCTCCGCAACTTTCATTTTTTGGATGTGCAAAGTCTTGACTGGCCAACACTCCGCTCCATACAACATAGTCGGTCTAATTCATGTCGCTTTCTAAAATACTTTTACTTTTTAATTAGATACTAATTAATCATATATTAGTAGGTGTGTCGTCAAACCCTATCGCAATTATTTAAAAGACTATAATACGAGAAATTATCTTCTTCATGTTTTTTATTTTTCACTTTTTTCGAATCCGGTCATTCATATTTCCCCTCAAGGTAGAAGTGATGAGGGTTCTAATTGGATGTCAGTGACATGCATATTTGGACTTGAATTTAACTTATAGTAATAAATTTTTACAGTTCTATTCTATAATATCGAGTTGTTTGCATATAACTAATTAATATATTATGAATACTTACTTGTAAGTTGTAATTATCTATTAAGTAATTTTAATTTAGAATTTTTTTGTACAATACTTTCTTATATAGAAATTAAACCCAAATTGGAATTGGATTTAACATATACTTGGAATTTAGCCCAAAAGCAAGCTAAAAACGACCTTGACATCATTAATTAAGAACGAAAAATCAAGTACACGTGGAGGATTAATCTGATAGCAACAGCCAATAATTCATCTATATTTTCTCCCCATATATACTTCAACATTGCGCCCTCCATTTTGCATTGCCAAATACTTGCTCTAGCTAGTAATATTACTACAAATTAAACAAGCAGCGAGACAATATTAATTCTAGTGCTGCTTAATTTAAGAAGCAATAAGCTAAAGTATTTGGACAAAAACATGGGCTTATTCGCCATATCACATTTGGTCATTCTTTCTCATCTTATAATTGTTTTAGTTTGTTTCACTAGCCCATGCTTCAGCTTCCGGCCTAAACACTTCAATTTGTCCACTTATGCCACTCACTGGGCGACGGCCGGCGCTACTTGGTATGGCAGCCCCGATGGTGCTGGTAGTGACGGTAACTTACACCTCATTCCTTTCTCTTTTACGTCTCAACACACCCCTCAAGACCAAACACATGAAATACTTTTTTTTTGTTTTTGGGTGACAGTGAGATTTGGACCCAAGACTTCTGTCTTGCTCTGCGACCACATTAAAATTGTGATTATTTTATCTAAAATTTTAAGCTATTAGAAGAAGTGCATTTTTAATTATTTAATTATATTATGTTTCAACATTCTATTCTCTCTCCTCTCCTTTTTTATGGATTGTCATTTCAAGTATTTCTCCCATTAGACTTCTTATGTCGGGATATGAATCAAATAAGAAGTTTTCCCTTTTAGGTGGTCTACGGGAAGTTGTCCAATTAATTGGTTATGAAATATCATTAATTGTATGTGTGTTATCAATATCTTTACGTGTGATTTGGTGAGACTTAAAATTTAAAACCCAAAAGCCCCTCGCAATTCACTCACAATTTTGTGGAGAAGGGTGTGCAACTATTAATGAGTTATGAAAATGTGTAAGTAATTTTATGATATCAGTAACGTGAAAAATAAGAAGGTTTACACGTCACAACAAGCACTTAAATACATTGTACATTATCAGTGTATATCTAAATTATAGAGATGAGTTACAACGTTATGAGTGCAGGAGGATCTTGTGGATATGGAACTGCAGTATCACAAGCACCTTTCTCTTCATTGGTCACTGGGATTGGCCCATCCCTCTACAAATCTGGTAAAGAATGTGGAGCTTGCTACCATGTGAAATGTACAAAGAAGGTTCATAGATCGTGTTCAGGGAAGGGAGTAAGGGTGGTGATAACAGACTTTTGCCCAGGTGGTCCTTGCGTCTCCCAATCAGCACACTTTGACTTGAGTGGAACTGCATTTGGTTCAATGGCTATTCCAGGACAACAACACAAACTCAGGAATGCTGGTGTCTTGCAAATCCGCTATGCTAGGCAAATTCCACTTACTCAACTACCCCGCAATAACCAAACAAAATAGAAAAAATAATTATATAATTAAGTATTTAACTGACAACATTTTTTTTTAAAAAGTCGGTATATTATATTGGCTGTAAAATGTTTACCGTCTTTTCTAAAATATTAATTTCAAACTGAAGTGTACAATAAATAATTACATGTAGTTACTAACTAAATAATATGGTAGTGCAAAAATTCTTTATACAATTAGTATATTACAATAGAAATCTTTTTATTTAAAAAAAATAAATTTTATATATATAGCCAATATGAACATTTTCTTTTACCTGTCAAGTTTATTGAAAAATCAATTATACGTAACAGTTAATAATAAACGGTGATTTAGTCGTATGATGAGATGGAAAGAAACTTACTAGTATAAGAGCCGTTTAAATAAGTTTATGACTTTTGATTTATAAGTCAAAAGTCATAAGTTAGAAATTCTACTGACTTTTGACTTATTTTTATTATTTTAATTTAAAAATAAGTGTCTAAAAATATTTTTTTATTTTATTCATACACTATAAAAGTACTTAAAAATAGTTAAAATAAGTCAATCCAAACATGGTCTAACTCTAATTAAACCACACTAGCTAGTGGCGCAAACACGTTTTACACGGTAAGTGTATATGACCTAAAAATCTTTATATTAAAGGACAAAAAAATCAATTTATTAATTCCTCCCTCTTTACCACTTTCTAGGTCACTTTCTTTGGTTGGTCTATTTTAAAAAGAAGTCATATTTTATATGAGCTTTTATACATTTGTTCGTCCCCTCAAAAATAATTACAGTCTCTAACTAATATACAAAAAATATTCATGAATTATGTATAAAACATGCATATTTTTTGTATACTATAATTAATATTAAAAAAATATATTTGCTAACTATTATTTTAGTGAACGACTATATAGTATAAAAATTATTTTTATATTTGAGAACTCTTCAACTTTAAATATTTTGGTGACATGCTTTAAATAGGCATAATATGTTTAATACCATAAATTTTAATGGCACTTTTAAGATGTGGCAAATGAAACAAAAAGAGTACAATGCTATTTTATTTGCATATCACCTTACCAATCTTTTGTTACTATTATTGAAATGTGTGACCATCTGATCTAAAAGTTTAAGCTGTTAGATAGAACACACTTTTAATATTTGATTATATTCTCAACACGCCCCTCACGTGCTGATCTGTTTTTTTTCATGGTCCAAGCACGTGGAAATTCTTTTTGAGAATGGGTGACGGTGAGGTTCGATCCCAGGACCTTTGTCCTGCTTTGATGTCATATTGAAGTGTGTGATCATCTGATTTAAAAGCTTAAGCTGATAGATAGAACACACTTTTAATATTATATTCTCAATAACTATATTTCAAATTTCAGGGTGGCCTGTGATTATTCTAGGAAAAACATAGCGTTCCATGTTGACCAGGGGTCAAACTCGGAGTACTTCGCAGTTGTAATAGAGTTTGAAGAAGGAGATGGTGATCTTGCTAAAGTTGAATTGATGGAAAAAAGAAGCAGCATTAGTAGAGGAAATGATTATAAATGGAGGCAAATGCAGCAGTCATGGGGTGCTGTTTGGAAGCTGGATGCTGGCTCTGAGTTACACCCTCCCTTTTCCATTCGATTGACTTCACAATACTCCGACAAGGTATTAATAGCCAAGAATGTGATTCCCACTGGTTGGCAGCCTGGTGCTACATACCGCTCCCTCGTCAATTATCTTTAAGAGTTCGAGTTTTATGCATTGACAGTATAAAAATTATGTACGTATTTGGCTTGGAAGATAGTAAAATATGTATCCGCCCTCCCTATTGTTCACCATTGGCGGCCGGACCAAAGATGGTCTCGTGCTAATTAAACATATATATAGTGTGTGTATTTGTATGAAATATAAATGTGTGATTTGATGGTTCTCTTTTACTTAATCGAATAGAAAAGTATTCACTTACTATCTTTTTATATTCATTTCATTATGTAGTTAACAACGAAGTAACTAAAAAAATGGACTTGCTAGTCAGTGTTATTGAGATTCAAATTTGTGATATTGTGATTTGAGAGGTAAGTACTTCTTGACCAAAGAATAGTAGATTGTTAAGCACATTTTTCGAGAATCGACAACGCCAATAATGAATTTCTGTTTTGACAAATATCAAATATACAAATTACAAGTCAAAAGAATTGGATAATGCGAAAGAAATAGACAAGTGCACCAAAGTATCATGAGGTACAACACATGAAAGATTTATTTTTAGTTGGTTGAGTTAGTTATAAGATTGTTATGAGTTAGTTAGTTTGTTGAGAATTAATTAAGTGTAATTAATAAGTTATTTAGATGAGTTGTGATGTACGTATGTATACCAACATTGTATCCTACTTAACTCATATTAACATCAGATATTTTCTTAGCTCAAGTTCGAGCAACATATCTTCTCTGTTTTCTCTGTTTTTCTTCAATGGCAGCCACTACCATTTGATCCTTTCCTTCACTTCACGAGCAACACAACAAATTCACATGTTATCAGAGTAATCGACTGGCGTAGATCGAGGGAGATTCTATCACATGCAGTGAAGAACTCGAGGGATCTGTGTTTGAAATTGAAGAAATTGGACATCGAGAAAATTGAAATCAGTTCATCACAAGTGCAATTGAGACCACAAAAAAATTATTAATCGCAATTACGATTGAAGTCTAAGGATTACAAATCAACAACAATGGGAACTAATGGAGAAGACATGACGAATGGAGCTGCGGTAATGGCGACGAGCATCGATCACAATCATCCTTTATACCTTTTCCATCAAATGCACCAGGTTAGTTGTCTGCTGGAATTATGTTAACCGGAATGGATAATTACACTTTGTGGAGTAGGGCATTGAAATTAGCTCTACTAGGAAAGAATAAAATAGGCTTCATCGATAGAACAGTGAAGAGAGAAACTTTTCATAGTGATTTAGCTAAACTCTGGGATAGATGTAATGCAATTGTGGTGTCTTGGTTAATGGAAAACGTAAGCAAGAATTTGCTCACTGACATGTTGTTCAATTCTGATTCCTACATGATATGGGAAAAATTGAAGGATAAATTTGATAAAATAAAAAGTTCCAAAGCCTTTCAATTACATAAAGAGATATTCACATTGAGGCAAGGAATACTATCAGTATTTATGTACTACTCAAGACTCAAGGATCTTTGGGATGAATATGATTCTATCATACCACCACCAGCTTGCTGTCCTAAATCAAAGGAGTTTGTAGATCATCTACAATATCAGAGAATATTGTAGTTTCTGATGGGACTCAATGACAGTTATAGTCAAGTAAGGAGTCATGTGATAATGATGCAATAAATGCCAAACCTAAATCAAGTATATGCAATGATCAACCAGGAGAAAAGCCAAAGGATAGTTGCAGGAACAAGCAGGATGATGCAAGATACAGTAGAGTCTTCTGCCATGTTCACAGCAGCTAGGAATAGAAGTGGAGGTCCAAAGCAAAAAAGGCCATACAATCATAATGCAATTTGTGACTTTTGTCATGTCAAGGGTCATTTAAAAATAGGCTATTTTAAGTTGATGAAATATGTTTTTTGTCATAAAACTGGACATGTACAAGATGATTGTTACAGGCTCAATGGATATCCTGAAAGCTTTAAAGGAAAAATAAGGAAGGTAAATGTGGTAACAAGAGGAAATTATTCTTTTGATGATACTAAGTGTGTCCAACGGGGCGGGTCCCGGCGGGACGGGGGGAGGGTCGGGACTCAGGTTCAGGCGGATCTGGCGGGCCGGGCTAGGCGGGACGGTGGGAGGTCTCGTCCCGTCCCACATCCCGCCGAAATGGGGTCGGATTGGGGCGGGGCGGGGTCGGGTCGGGACTCGGGATTTTTTTTTTTGTCACTTAATTTAAAAAAATAATATATAGTTATACACAAACACTCCAATAATTGAATAAGATAGTGTAATAAAAATATTCAAAGGTTGTTTTTGTGTCTCTTATATTATTTAATAGAAATATGACATAGTAATACAATTTCAAAATTATAACTTTGTGGTGTTTTTCAAAAGTTGCAAATGACATAGTAAAATACTAAAATTGCAATTAAAAAAATTACATATTCAACCATACTCTTTCGAATTTCCTCACAATGTCTTGAGGATCTTCTGTTCGAATTGGAATTTGTTTGTCAAATTCTTCAACGTCGCTTCCTGCTCCCTCAGACAAGATTTTGTTGTAGTTGTAGTCTTCTTCTTCGTTGGTCTCCGGTTGGCCGTACCTCCTACGCTCCGCACGAATCCAGTCTCTGAATAGAACTGCAATCTCCAATGTGTCTCCCGCCAATGAATGTTTGTTGAAATCTTTCCGCGAAAAAGGCGCTTTCAGGCGATGTTGATGACGCTTGAATGTTTAACACATCTCGGGCCATATTTGTTAGCGTCAGAAATGTCTTCTCATTCTCCCTCCAGTATTTCAAAAAGTCTTCTTGTCCTTCAGCATTGCCAATTGATTCGTACGGTACAATACCCTACAAAACAAAAACATCAAATTCGCTAACTTGTGAATAAGTTGAACCACTACACATTTTATTTCTAAGGCCTTGAACACTAGCAGTAGAAATCGCATATTTTTTATAAGGTTGCAGTGAAGTAGTAGAAGATGGTACAGAAGCCGATTGATTATTTACACTTTGTTGTTGGTAATACGTATATAGGTTTTTGCATTCGGTGTGTATGCTAGACGTAACTGCTTCTTTAGTTGGTGTGTCAGTTGGTTCTTCAGTTAGGCCTGTTGGAAGTACTTCTACACAATCATAAATCATTTCTACAAGTGTTTTACACCGTCTACTTTAATAGTTGAATTTAATACAACACCAACAATTTAAATAGTGGGGGATAGGAAAAAAATATTTTTTAAATTTTTTAAACATTTTTTTCAATAGTTGCCTTATAAGTTGGTTTTTGCATATATTCATTAAGTAACAAAAATATTAGCGCTACATAAAATAACATATTTGAAATAGTAGAATAATAAATACCGGAAATTCTTTAGTAGCTTGATAAAATTTCTCTAAAAATTCATTAAGTTCTAAAATTTTATCCCAGTCACTATCTACAAGCATATCCCTTTGATTTTTATTATGTGCGTTAAATAATAAAGTAATAGGTTGTCTATAATCGTAAGCAACAAGTAGTTGCTCAAACAGAGAATTCCACCTAATCGAAACGTTTTCTGGAATTTTTCTATATGATAATCCACAATCATGACATATTTTTTTATACTCTTTGCGTCTTTGTATTTTTTATCTTTAAAAATAAAGTTTATAGCAAATTGTATTTTATCAAGAATGCTTTCAAAATATTTTAGGTCATCCTTTACAACTAAGTTATAAATATGGCACGCACATCTTATATGAAAATGATCAGAAAAAGATGAAGTTATCTAAGTTTTAAAAGTCTTATAGCATAATCATTAGAAGAATTATTATTAATGTAATCGTCATAATTTTGTCATTTATTCCATAGTATTCACAAATTTCATTAATATTATCTACAATAAAATTATCAGTGTGCCTATCATCTATATATCTATATGCTACAATATATTTTTGCATGTACTAGGTCGGGGACACTATGAGAACCTTGTCCGGACTCAGATGACATTGGCACACCCAATTTTTTAGTCAGGTATTGATTCCACCTAGCTATGTGCTCGCCTTGTACATGTCTCAGTAAACCTCCCGTCCCACCTTGACCTTTTCCGGTTTTAAATTTATAAATATTTTTACAAATTTTACATGTAGCTAGTTGATTCTCTTCATCCTTATCAAAATAATTTTCCTTTGATAGTCACAAATAATAAAATCTATATGACAAATACCCCATCTGTCCGTAGGGTTAACCAGCTGCTCCAAGGGTATTTCAGATAATTTACCTTTTTTGTTTGCTGCAACCTTTTGTACATCATTCATAAAAGATAGAGCAACTTGATTTAATTGCTCAAAAACGCTCAGTTTTCTCAACTATTACTCTTGGCCTTTGGGTTGTGCAGGCCCGCAAGTCCCGTGTCAGCCGCCCGCAATTATCAAAGATGCTACAACCATGGGCCCACACAAATTTAATAATCAGAGTTTGAGAACAGACTGTCATCACCTACAAAGTCATATCTCAAAAGATGATAAATTACTCCTACCATGATTTAAATCCATGTTACCGATCTCCAACAAGATTTTAAGTCCCCTCTTTATTATCCAACTATGCCTGGGGACTACTTTTTCTTATTTTTCGTTTTTGCTGAAGGAACACAACCATCTATTCCACAATATTTTGTAATTCTCAAGAGCTCTGTTAAAATGGGCTCATCCAAACTTTACATACATAACTCTCGATATTTTTTTTCCCGGTTCATTGGCTGCCTACTTTATTTATGATTTTTGCTTTACTTTTCTTGTGGCTATTTAATTTATATCAACGGAGGCTGCAAGTTTACACTCTGTTTGGATGGTTGATCTATTATATTGTATTGTGTTATTAATTTAAATATAATACTTATTTTAATTATTATTTAAATTTTATTATAAAAAGTAAAAAAATGGTGGTATACAATAGCCGCGTAATAAATTTTATTGTAAAAAGTAATATACTACTCTTATTGTAGTATATTATTGTTAACATGTTTAGTAATAAAGAGTAGAATAAAATAAAAAGGGTAATATACTATAGCTAACCAACTTCACATAATATTAGGGGTGGGCAGTAGGACGGGCCGGAGCGGGACGGGACGGGATTTGGGGGACGGGGTGGGTGGTTGGGATCGGGACTTGGCGGGTCGGGATAGGGGGGACGGGAAGAGATCCCGTCCCACATCCCGCCGGAAGAGGGGGCAGGTTTTGGGGGGACGGGACGGGACGGGTCGGGTCGGGTAGGGGGATTTGGTGGAATTTTAATTTTTTTTGACACTTAATTTTAAATAAATATATATTTAAACACTTAAATAATTAAAAAAGATAGTAATAAAAATATTCCAAAGCTATTTTTGTGCCTCTTATATTATTTAATAGAAATATATTTTTTTTTGTAATACAATTTCAAAATTGCAACTTTATTTCGTAGTTCAAAAGTTACAAATCACATAGTAAAATTGACATTAAATAAATTACATATTCAACCATACTCTTTTTAATTTTCTCACAATCTCTTGAGGATCTTGTGTTGAAATTGAAAGTTGTTGGTCAAATTGTTCGACGTCGCTTCTTGCTCCATCGGATAAGATTTCGTTGTAGTTGTAGTCGTCTTCTTCGTTGATCTCTGGTTAACCGCACCTTCTACGCTCCGCTCTAATCCAATCTCTGAATAAAACTGCAATCTCCAAGCTGTCTCCCGCAAATGAGTGTATGTGCTCTCCTATTTGAAACCTTCCAGCAGAAAGAGTGCTTTCAGAAGCTGTTGATGACACTTGAATATTCAACACATCTCGGGCCATCTTTGATAGTGTCGAAAATGTCTTCTCATTCTCCCTCCAGTATTTCAGCATGTCTTCACGTCCATCTTTATTGACAATTGATTCGTACGGTACAACACCCTGCAAAACATAAACATCAAACTCGCTAATTTTTGAAGAACTTGAACCACTATACATTCTATTTCTAAGGCCTTGAATACTAGAAGCAGAAACAACATGGCTTTTATTAGGTTGCAGTGAAGTAGAAGAAGATGGTACAGAAGCCGGTTGATTATTTGCACTTTACTCTTGGTAATATATATATATATATATATATATATATTTGCATTCAGTGTGTATGCTAGACATAACTTCTTCTTTAGTTGGTTCGTAAGTTGGTTCTTCAGTTGGGTCTGTTGAAAGTATTTCTAAGCTTTCATAAATCGTTCCAATAAGTGTTTTATAACCGTTCACTTTAATAGTATGATTTAATACAACACCAATAAAATAAATAGTGGGAATAGGAAAAAAGTATTTTTAAAATTTTATAAAAAAAATTAATAGCTGGCGCGTAAGTTGATTTTTGCATATATTCATTAAGTAACAAAAATATTAGAATTATATAAAATAACGTAGATGAAATAGTTGGATAATAAATTTCAGAAAATTCCTTAGTAGCTATAAAACAATTCTTTAAAAATACAATAAGTTCCAAAATTTTATCCCAATCATCATCTACAAGCATATCCGTTGGATTTTGATTATGAGCGTTAAATAATAAAGTTATAGGTCTTTTATACTCGTGAGCAACAAGTAATTGTTCATACAAAGAATTCCACCTAGTCGCAACTTCTTCTGGAACTTTTCTATAAGGTAATCCACAATCATGACAAGTTTTTTTATACTCTTTGCGTCTTTGTATTTTGTTATCTTTAAAATAAAGTTTATCGCAAATTGTACTTTATCAAGGATGTTTTTAAGAAGTTTTAGGCCATCCTTTACAACTAAGTTATAAATATGACATGCACATCTAATATAAAAAATATGGAGAAAAGATGGAGTAAATCGAGTTTTTAAAAGGTTTACAACATAATCATTAGAAGCATCATTATCTAATGTAATAATTATAATTTTATCAGTAATTCCATAATATTCACAAATTTCATGAATATTTCTTGAAATAAAATATCCAATGTGTCTATCATCAATATATCTATATGCTAATATACGTTTTTGCATAGACCAATTCTGATTTATCAAATGATATGTAACAGTTAAATAATCATTACCGTTAGTACTACGGCCTATGTCAGAAGTGATAGCCACTTTGCCATTAAAATGATACAATGCATAACGTAAATATTGTTGATATTCATGCGCAAATTTAAAAACATCTCTTCTAACAGTTGATCTATGAAAACCGTTAAAAGCAGGATTATATGTTTCTCGAATGTAATGAATAAAACCAGGAGAGGAAGAAAATGAAAAAGGCAAACCCTCCACAACAACTAATTTTACTATATTTTCCCTATCTCTGTGTTTATCATATTTAGGACATATAACTCCCCCGTCATTGGGTTAATTCGGCCATATACTTGGTCGGGGACACTATGTGAACCTTGTCCCGACTCAGAATGCATTCGCACACCCGATTTTTCAGCCAAGTATTGGTTATACCTTGCTTTGTGAGAGTTTTCTACATGTCTCATTAAACCTCCCATCCCATCTTGACCTTTTCCAGTTTTAAATTTATAAACTTCGCGATAAATTTTACAAATAGCTAATTGATTAGGAATGTCCCTATCAAAAAAATCTCATGCATGTGATTTTAATTTTCGTTGTCTTTGTCCTCGACTCATACTACGGGGAATAGAAGTCATTCCAGATTCAGTTTCAGCCTGAGACTCAGTCCGAGTCTAAGGTGGAGGTGCACTAGTGGGTGTGTTATCTAAATTATCTTCTAATTCATTTTCTAAATTAAAGTCTGATTCAGATGCAGAATATACTTCATGATCTAATGGTATATTAATATTAACGTTAAAATAATCAGTTTCATCTACATGAGTGAAATCATCGTAATTAGGATTACTAGAAGATGCACCCTAACCTTTGTTACCCCTAGTACCTCTACCAGAAAAACGTCCATTTTGTTCCATTACAATTATGCAAATAAATAATTAAAGTTAATGAAATTAAGTACGATAATTAAAATTAAGTAACAATAATAATTTAAATAAGGAACGAAGGTACCAAACGCCGACTTGTAATCGAGGTTGAAAATTAAAACTTTGCTCGATGATCCTCAAGCTGGTTGCCAACTTCACTCCCAATTTTTAAACTTTGATAGAAATTAGCAAATAAAATATAATATTTAGTGTACAATGTAGACTTGTAGAGAGAGAGAGAGAGAGAGAAATTAGAGAGATGGTAGGAAGATTTGTGAGAAAAATGAAGAGGAAAATGAGGTATTTATAATTGAGAAATAAGGTTAAAGTGTAAATATACTAACTTAGGGGTTAAAAATAAATATTAAAGGGGTAGGGGGTTTATGGGGTGTGTGTGGGACAAAATGGCCGTTATTAGCCATTGTGCAACGGCTATTACTAAAAAGGGGGGGGGGGGGGTAGGGACGAAGCGGGACGAGCCCTAATCCCGTCCCGAGTTTGATCCCCTATACCGACGGTGGACATCCCAATTTTTTTGGGGGGTCGGGGCAGGTTGCGGGATGGGCCGGAGTGGGATCAGGCCGTCCCGGCCCACTGGACAACCCTATTTATAGTTGAGAAATAGGGTTAAAGTGTAAATATACTAACTTAGGGGGTTAAAATTAAATATTAACGGGGTATAGGGTTTATGCGGTGTGGGGGGGGGGATGGCCGTTATTAGCCGTTGCCAATGGCTAAAATCAAAATTTGGCCGTTGTGCAACGGTTATTACTGCAAATGGGGGGTGGGGGGACGGGGCGGGTCGGGCGGAGGGCGGGATCGGAACGGGTGGGACGAGCCCTAGTCCTGTCCCGAGTTCGATCCCCTATACTGACGGTAGACATTCCGATTTTCTTTTGGGGGCCGGGCCGGGGCGGTTTTCGGGATGGGTTGGGGCGGATCGGGCCATCCCGGCCCACTTGACACCCCTAAACAAACAAACAAATGTAAATTCAGTTAGCCAATCGTTAGGAAAATTTGTGGGAAAAAAATATTTCATATTAGAATAAACATGTCAGGTCTACAATTTAAAAATACATATTACGATTGGATGAAGTTCAAACAAATATAGTAGAGTGATCATTTTCTTTAAACAGAAAAGAACTTTAAAAAATATATTTTTTCCTCTAATATTTGTTTGAAGGTTTAAGGTTTAGTTTTAGGATTTAGAATTAAAGCTTTTTAAAAGGTCAGAGAGAAGCTCCTTTTAGAACATATATTTCTTCTTGATTGAGTCTAGAGTTTAGGCTTGATAAGAAAAACATTAAGGAGGAAGAAAGAACTTCTTTGAAAACATTGTGGGTTACAATGATGGCAGGAAATGGGAAGTAAGTAAATATTATAAATGCTAGAAAGGATAAATTAAAGATTACAACAAACTGAAAATAAGAACGATTACAAACTCCTTGTGATTTGCTGAGACTAGTGATGACACTCTGTCTTTAAGACAAGATTGTCCCGTATATATCATTTTACGTTGTCGAGCAATAGTCTCCCAAGATACAACAACAACTTAACAAATGAGCAAAGGAAACTCGAGTGTTACTCTTGAAGAACTTTGAATAGAAAACTTGCTAGAGAGGAAGAAGAAGATTTCAGAAGATTTCTAAGTGTCTTACAATTGAGCCAAAGGCCTCAATTTATAGTGTAAGGAGATGACCCATCAACTAGCCAACTAATGATCTTCAATAGCCATGTAATGACACTTATTGAGGGGTTACATTCAGCCAAATAATGGTTGAATTCATGTGCCAAATAATGGAGATTCAATGCTAAAAAACCAGCACAAAAATCAGAACTTTCCATCTTTCCATCGCAGCATTCTGCCTCCGAAGCGCCCAACTTTGAGAATTAGCGCCGCGCCGCCTTGGCTCTAGTAACCCAGCCACCATTTAGCGTCGCGGCGCTGCCTTGGTGGCGTCGTGGCTCCAACGGTGTTGCCCCGCGGCCCTTCACGACGATTTCCGACTCGCTTCATCTTACACTTCGTACACTTCTTCCTTCGTTTACCAACGTGAAATACTTGTCATTTGGCCCATCATTTTATGTCTCAAACGTAATACTTACGTACCAATATTTCTTTCACTAATGAAATTTTGCGATACTTGGCACTACGTGTGCACGTGTGTGGAAACGACGTTTCCGACGTGCGGGCCCCAATTGTTCGAGTCATAAATAATGGGATAAACTTAATTCCACATTAGTAAATTTCCAACAAATATCTCCTTTATGTAATATCTCAATTTTTTTTTTGAAATTTTGAAAATGAAAAAATTAAAATAGGAACATATAATTCAAACAGAAGTCCATCTTCAGAGGAAATAGATCATGTGGCTCGTGTTAGTTGGTAACAATACATTATAGGAGTATTCATTTCTAAAACTCTAATAAATCTATTAAGTTGACATGTTAAAACCATTATACATATTATATAATAACAATACTTAATCAGGATGGCTATGGATTATTTCATGTATACTCCATGATATTAAGTTGTATAATTGACTATTTTGAATGTTTTGCAAGATAATAGCAATTGGTTATTGGGCTCGTGCACAGCACGGGGCTACCCGACCTAGTATTATCGTAAGTTGGAGTTTACTGATATTTTTTTCATTTTTGAACAAGAACGTGAGTGTATACCTAGAAGACAAGATTCAATATATTTTTTTTGGGGGGAAAAAGTAGCAGCTAAAGGAAAGCTAAAAGATATTGGCCAAGAAGTAATGAAGGATCTTATATAAATTGAAAAGAGGGAGGGAGGGGGGAGTAGCAAAAAATAAATAACATTAGGGGTGAGAGTATATCGGTTCGATTTTGTATCCGAAAAATATGAATCGAATTAAAATCGATTTTTTTAAAAAAAACCGAATACACTTTTTTTTTTTTAAAACCGATATGTTCGGTTTATATGTCGAACGTATCAGATTATATAGGTTTTTTCTAATGGGCTGGGTCGGATCGGGGAATTTTTTAATTTTTTTTAAAATTGAATTTCCAAAACTGAAATTTACATTCACACCCCTAGACTATCATGAAATTTCGGCGTTGAAATATATTGTGTATCGTGAGATATTTACTAAAGAAAAAGGAAAATTAGAAATCGATTTGGGGGAAAATACAAATTGATTGGGAAAACGGACGTTTTTCTAAAAACTAGCTGCGCCAAACTTGGCGGTTTGACCGGCTCCGTCTCGAAAAAATACGCAAAATAAAAAAAATGGGTAAAACGGACATCCGAGCGCAGAGTTATGACCATTTAAAGTTTTATCAATCTACAACTACTTTTTCTCCCTACATTTTATGTCAATGCTTCCGTGATATGTTAATCAAGTTCATGCGGCATGTGACTTCCATAAAAGTTTCAATGATTAGCTTCAATGGCTATGATTCAAGAGATAGTAGTAGCATAAAATAAAAAATAAAAAATAAAAAATAAAAAATATATATATTTAATTCGGTTTTTCGGTTCGGTTCGTATCCAAAATTTAAAAACCGAACCGAATCATTAAATCCTGATTCAGTAAGATTTTTCAAAAAATCGCCGAGAAAAAACCGAACCGAATTTCAGTTCGGTTTGTTTTTTCGATTCTCCGAGTTTTTTGTCCACCCCTAAATAACATGCACGGAAAATTTTTACTCAAGGTACAAAAGAAAAAGTTTTAAATATATTTACGAAAGATGTTGGGTAGATCTAGAATTGTGGGATTGTAAAAATATTTTGGGAGCAAAATATATGGAAGTACCTAATTATTCTAACCATGGTTAGGATTTTGCTTTAATTAAATAAAAGGTGTCCCGTTGCCCGTATTTACGAGGCATATGTTCGTATAATTCCTAGGGAAAACATATATAATCTCTTTGTGACGAAAAGAAATAATTCCTTGATTATTTTTATTAATGAATGAGTATATATATAATTTATAATTTTCATAATATGGAAAATCCTATTCATATTCTACTGGTAAGTGTACAATGCTAATTAAATACAAATAATATGTTACCAAATATACTCCAAACTGTGATATACTTGGCATGTATATCACGGACTGCTTATTCCAATCTCTCTTGTGTTTTCGTAATATACATGGTATACACAAGGCATTGTATATGGCGTGTATATCGTGTATATCACGATATACTTTCACACCCTCGCAGTCATAGCGGGCGATCATCGTACGCTGAGACCATCATGATTCAGATACCACATTGGCTACCGCTCGATACTCGGCCTCTATACTGGAGCGTGTTAATGTAGACTGACGCTTTACAGACCATGAGACCAAGTTATCACCAAGAAACATACAATAACCAGACGTGGAGCGTCTGATATCTGGACAACCACCCCAATCAGCATATGTATACGAGACAAGTGTAGAGGCCATCGATGGATATATGCAAGCCATAGTCAAGTGTTCCCTAGATGTATCAGATAATGCGTTTGAGCGCATTCATGTGCTCAATCCTAGGATCATGCATAAACAAACACACCTGTTGTACGGCATATGTAATATCTGGTCTCGTGAAAGTAAGATACTGAAGAGCTCCAGCAAGACTGCGATAGTGGGTGAGATCCTCGTAAGGTGAGCCAGTCGCAGCACCCAGCTTGGGTTTCGTATCAACTGGAGTGGAAGTAGACTTACACGAGCACATACCAGCTCGCTCAATCATCTCAGCGGCATACTTCCTTTGGGATAAGAATAATCCACCTTTATGACGAGTGACGACAATCCCCAAGAAGTAACTCAAGGGCTCAAGTCTTTCATAGCAAACTCAGAACTGAGTAGTGTCATGATACACTTGCGTAAATCATCAGAAGAAGCAGTCAAGATAATATTATCCACATATAATAGAATATATGTCAAGGAAGTACCACGCCGATATATGCATAGAGAATTATCAGACCTGCTGTGAGAAAATCCAATAGTAGATACATAGTCTGTAAATCGCTTATACCAAACTCGTGGGGCCTGCTTGAGTCCATACAAGGACTTTTTCAATAAACAGACATGATTAGGATATTTGGGGTCTCGAAAACCCAAGGGCTGATGCATGTAGACTTTCTCCTTAAGATCACCATATAAGAAAACATTATTTACATCTAGCTGATGAATGGGTCATGCCTTTGAAAAAGCCAGACTGAAAACAGTGCGAATGGTAGCCGGTTTGACCACCAGACTAAATATTTCACCACAATCCACGCCAACCTGTTGAGTCTTACCATCACCTACAAGACGAGCCTTATGTCTGGCAAAATAACCATCAGAATTATCTTTATAAGTAAAAATCCACATAGACCGAATAATATTAATGCCAGAAGGACGAGGTACCAACTCCCACGTCTTATTATCAATAAGAGCATTATACTCATTGTGCATAGCCAAATTCCAATTCGGGTCATTTAATGCAGACACTGGGTTACGGGGTAGTGAGGATTTAAGAAAATTAGAATTAACATTAAAATGTCTTTTGGTTTAAAAATACTCTGTTGACTACGAGTAACAGGTCAGTGACTCGGGGGAGAATTGGGTGAATTTTGGGGAAAATTCGGATGGGGGATGGACTGGCCAGCAGGCAATGGGCCTGCTGGCCCAACACTGGAACATGGACCGAGAACTGGAACAGAAATAGGGGTAGAATTGGACTGGATAATTGGCCCAATTACTGGACATGGGATGTGGTGAGTTGTGGGTATTGGCGGGCCAGTAGGCAGTGGTCATGCTGGCGTTCCGGGGGTACTGGATTGGCCCAATAAGTGGTGCATAATGTACGGTGAGACTTCGTCATCTAAAAAAATATTCGAACTAGGCACGTGACTACTCACTTTAGCAAACAGAAATTGGGTTTCATAAAAAATAACATGGCGACTAATTATGATTTTATTAGACGATAAATCAAAATATTTGTAACCACGATGATTAGATGGATAACTCAAAAATACACAAACGGTAGAACGGGCTTGAAGTTTGTTAATTGTAGTTGACGGAAATAGTGGATAGCATAAACACCCAAAGACCCTAAGATGTGAATACGAAGGATTCTTATTATAGAGGATTTTAAGAGGAGATGAATATGTCAACCCTTTGGTAGAAAGTATGTTAAGTAGATAAAGAGCCATTTGTAGAGCATGATGCCAAAAGGAAGGGGGTACGGAAGCATGGACTAATAAAGTGCAGACAATATTATTAATGGTACGAATTTTTCGTTCGGTTTTTTCATTTTGTGAGGACGTATGAGGACTAGAGAAATGAAAAACTATGCCATTAGCATCACAAAATTCCCGAAACAACTCATTATCATATTCTTTTCCATTATCTCATTGAATATTTTTGATTTTCCGTTCGAATTGGGTACGGATGAATGCTCTAAATTTTAAGAATGTGGAAAAAACTTGAGATTTTTTTGCTATCGAAAAGGTCCATAAAAAATTAGAATAATCATCCAAAAATAAAACATAATAACGATGTCCCACATAACTTAGAATGGGAGAAGTCCATAAATCGCTATGAATAATATCAAAGTACGAGAAGTAGAGGCTACAAATGGTAATCTAACATGTTTTCCTAACGGACAGGAATGACAAATTGGAGTACTATATGTACCCTTTCAAGAAATAAAATTGTTTTTATCCAAAGAAGAAATAATTGACGACCTAGGGTGACCCAAACGTGTATGCTACAAGGAAGGAGCTAGAACGATAAATGTTGATGGCATGGCTTGACTCGAGAAACTGGTGGCGGGCGTGATTGGATAAAGATCTCCCCTACTATTGCATCTCATGAGAGGTATCCCCATTTTGAAATCCTTCACAGAAAACTCAAAAGGATTAAAATTAACAGAAACCCAATTATCAGTGGTGAATTTTCGGACATACACCAAATTTTTAATTAAGTTAGGGGCATGAAGGGTATTTTTCAAGACAATAGGTGGATAGGGGGAGGGGGAGACAAAGTTGTATGACCGTAACCACGAATTGGAATTGAGTTGCCATTACCAACAATAATGCCACGATTGTTGCTCAAATTGAAATAAGACGGGAGAGTACCTAGGTCGGACGTCATGTGAGAAGTGGCGCCGGTGTCCATGTACCAATTTGGATCGAGAGGATTTAATCCAAGTGTATGCATGGCGGCCTCAATATCGGTGGGTGTTGGGATCGGATTCGGGCCTGCAGCAGTGAAAGCCTCCGAGGGTTGAGGCCCAAGTAGACCGGCCTGCTGACCTGAACCGGAATGCTGCTGATTGGTGCCATAAGGACCCGAGAAACTAGACTTGTGATTGGACTGGACTGGAGCCCAATTTCTCGGATAATAACTGGGTGGGCAGTAGGCGTTACTGGGCCACTGACCGCTGGTCCAGGGCCACTGCCAAGAGGCCCAGGGCTGAGACCAGGCAGGCTGGGGCCCAGTACCCCAAGGCCCACTGCAGGTGCTACTAGTATATTGAGGAACTACACCTTACAACTTAAATCTTCTTGCTCTCAATTCGCAACTAATACAAAAAATTGACAGAACTCTATATAGTCTAAATACATCAAATCTTCCTATTTGCGCTTTCACTTAACTCGTTCACTACTCTGAATACTTTGACGCAAGGTCTGAAGCCTCGTACTTCCCCTCCATGACCATTATATCTTTAATTGTACCACCATTTTTACACCTTTAGCAAATCCAAAAGTATTTATTCTGGCAATCCATCTGCCTTACCACACATAAATACTCTCGCGTCATTAATATTTGATGTACTCAATGATGTTATCCAGCCAATAGCGTTTTGACATACTCTACTATTACGAACACAATTTCGCTTCAAAAACATGACTTTAAACTTCAAACTTAGGCGATTTGTAGCTTCCCTCTTATTAATCAATTCTAACTCATTCTTTCAAGAGTGACACAAAATTAATCGCCTTGGTACAACACAAGTCGTCTTTATATCAACCTTATCATGTCAGTCATCTAAACGCGTACCTCACTGTCCTCAATCGCAAACCCTCATGGCACTTCGCCATAACATAATAAATTACATAGATTTCCTTCAAACATACTTAATAATTATCTTTCATCCGAACGATGTGATATAATCCTACCATAATTCATACTTGACTCAAATAATCTTGGTTCTTCGAACTAAACATGTCGTTGTTTTAATTCTTCAATTTCCATATTCCATCCAAATCATATTCGCTGCTATAGACCGAAAATCACTCAAACCCACTCGAATGTGTACCAAAATATCATAAATCTTGAAAAATAGATGAGTCAATCCTGAAGATAGTAGTAAACCACAAACTCGAACAACTAAAAGTTTTCCTTGCCTCACTCGAATCTCAAAATTGGATACTTATCTAAATCAAACGCATCATATGAATAATCCTTCACAAAACCTTCTCCAACTAGAAATACTGATCAACCTCTACTACCCCAAAAAGATTCATTATTGTCGATGTAATATTCCAAACTGTCACTGCAAGTCCTTAACCTGCAGGGCAATCTCACTTACCATCCACAAGTTTCTACTAACGCTCTCATACGGTTCCACACCAGCCACGATTTTTGTCACCGCCGTTGTTGCGGTGTTGGCTCGAATTGTCAACAAAATTATGAGAATTATCGGATGAAGTCATCATCGCCACGGAACTTGCGCCGGTAGCCGCCTTTTTTGCCAAGTCGGCTTCTTCTAACGTGAGCATCGAATGGGCTTAATAAAAAAGGGGAAGCGGATTACTTTATCTGAGTAGAGTCCCAACTCCATTATATGCCTCAGATAGGCCTGCAACCATTTGTAGAACCAGACAATTATTGATAACAGGCGCTCCAACGTTACGAAGTTGGTCCGCCAATTTCTTGAGTCGTTTACAATAAGATGAAACATTCGGGAAATTTTCCATGCTGACTTGTGAAAATTCCTGCTCAAGGGTGACAACTTAGGAATGTTGGTTATCCTAGAATATGTCACGCAATCTATTCGAGGTAGTCATGGTCGTAGTGTCCGGTTCAATGATCGTCTGTAAAAGGTCGGTAGAAATAGTCGAGTAAATCCACTGAAGGACGGTAGCATCAACAGTGATCCACAACCGAGGATCCTCCGCAGGTATAGGGACAGCGGGAGGTATTATGTAATGGAGGACTTGATGTGAGATTGCATGAATTTTGAACAATTCTGCCCACGTCACATATTGGACGTTTTCCATCTCATGGACAATAAGGATGTGGTTCTTGATGTTGGAAACAGTAAGGGCAGGATGAAACATGTTCTTTGATGTAGACATAACGAAAGAACAATAGGTGAAGGAGGGATTAGGAAGAAAAATTGGGAAGAGAGGAGGTAAGGGGCACAGATTCCTAGAAGGGACATGGAAACCGAGGCAATGAAAGAGAGAGAAAAATCGGTAGAAGCAAGACCTAGACTTCTGATACCATGAAAGAAATAATCCATTGATTATTTTTATTAATGAATAAGTATATATACAATTTACAATTTTCATAATATGGAAAATTCTATTTCTACTCTACTGGTAAGTGTACAATGCTAATTAAATACAAATAATATGTTACCAAATATACTCCAAACCGTGATATACTTGGCATGTATATCACGGACTGTTTTGTCCAATCTCTCTTGTGTTCCCGTGATATACACGGTATACACAAGGCATTGTATATGTCGTGTATATTGTGTATATTACGGTATACTTTCAGTGACTACATTGGAGGCATTGTCCAGATGAATCGTGCCCCAGAGCTCAGTACCAATACGCAAACCAAACTTTGGTACTTGACTTTTATTATCATAGTTACCATACATGAAAATGGCACGTACTAAAAATTTGTTGTCTTTGTCTTTAGAAGATCTTAGGTTGTGGCAATTCCTTTTCCCCTCTGGAAAGCTTCGAACAGTCTGTACGTATATTTCCGAATCATTGTATATGAATTCAGGCAATACATGTGCATTTACACCGGTGTTTATGAATATTTCGTCACTCGTGTAAGTTACTGGAAAAAAACTGCCAGTATAGTTTGAGTTTTCTGGTAATCCACAGTCAATGCTCATGAATCGCTTTAAATACCTGATTGATCATCAAAAACTGGCTGGCTGTGAGTTAAAAGGGTGATGACCAAAAGACCAAGAACCGGAAAAAGGAAATATTTGTGTAACTTGGAGTGGAATCCATGATGAGAGGATTCTTGTCCATGGTATGGCCAAACAATCTTGATTGGATTAGAACGCCTATATCATGTAGTTAGCTAAGTAGTTTGCTAAATTCATATTATGATAATGCTAGTTGCAAATTTTGCAAATTAAACAGCACGTTCGAGGAGTACGAGTATCATATGTACTTAGTAGCTAAGTTTAATGCTAGTGGCAGAGTTTGCTAATTGAGTAGAACTCAACCCAAAAAAATTAGATCAAGAGATAATGATTGTCCAAATATACTAATTAAAGAGATCACACATCCTTTAAATCACTTTTACTTATCCACTATTGACTTTGCACACCCTTAAGAAATAATAAATGAAGTACATAATTTACCATGATACTCATATTAAATGGTGTATAGTTTTAATGAACTTGAAAAGTGATTTGAAATGAGTAATTAATACTATGAGTAAAAATAAGAAAAAAAAATTTATTTTCTCTTGATATGTTAAAAATGACAAGTAAAAATAAAAATTTATTTTTAATATAATAAATAAGTAAAAGTAAAAGAGTATTCGAGACTCTTCCCAACTTTCCTCCTTTAGAAGCTCTCAATTGTCCTTATCGTTAATTAATCACCACAAGAACAACACACTTTTTTTCTCTCGAAGAAGAATATGACATATACTTATTCCCAAAGTTATTAAAAAGGAGAAACTCCCTGCTCCCATTCTTATCGACTACTATTATTATTTGAATATTCGAAATTATATTCTTATCATTCTTAGTATTACCAGCTATATAAACGAAAAAATTAAAAAAAATTCTAAATATAAGGTTAGTGTATCTTATAAAAATCTAAAATAGCTTCCTCCAATACACAGTCTATGAGTGAGTTGGATGGAATACTTCCAAGATGCTTTGACTTTTGGAAATTTGGAATATAAGTGACGTTGCAAGTTGTTGTTGGAATATGTGTAAAACACCAACGGGAATAGTAAATAACTATTACAGTGATCAAAATGATAAACAACAATGAGGACAACAATAAGTTGTTAATATCTTGATCTTGAATGAAACTTCAAATATGGAACTTGTATTCGAAAATACAAGAACATGAACTGCTACACTTGTGGCTTGTAGATCCGCTGAGAATACGAACAGTTAGAGTCCTTCGTCTGTTAATTTTAACACCTGAAACACTTAGCAACCAATTAGATAAACCACAACACCACCGGCTGAGTCGAGAGATGGCTATCTGTCTTTAAGACAAGATTGCCCCCGTATATAGGCTTTACGGAAGTGTGGACAATAGTCTCCCAAGATGAAACAACAAACTATCAAGTGTGCAAAGCCTACACAAATGATCTCAGCGAAGAACACGAATAATGAAGATTGCTAAGAGAAGGATTGATATCAGAAAAATCTGATCTCTTTGTGGTGTTGTGAACATGTTTTTCTGTTCATATGTTCATCTATGTTCTTCTATAGAATTGACCCAAGGCTTCAATTTATAGGTGTGCAAGATGGCCTCTTCAAGTGCCCAAGTAATGGTCATTTAAATGCCATGTAATGGCCCTTTAAATCACCAACTAATGCAGCCAAATAATGGCTGAGTTATGGAGGAAAAACTACCAAGTTAATGCTCCAAAACCTCTCCATAATTAGCCAAACTTTTGGACTTCCGTTGAGCACTCACTGCCTGGGAAGCGCTGTGGCGCTGCAGCATTTAGCGTCGCGGCTCCAGAAACCAAAAGTTTGAATTAGCGCTGCGGCCCAATCCGCGAGGCGTCGCGACCCTTCTCAGCTCTACGGCCCTTTCCGACCCGTTCCATCTTACACTTCGCACAATCCTTCATTCCTTTACCAACGTTGTACACTTGTTATTTATCCAATAACCATCCATCATTCTATGTCTCAAACATTTCACTTACGTACCAATATCTTTTTCATTAACGAAATTTATGATACTTGGCACTAAGATTGCACGTGTGTGGAAACGATATTTCTGACGTGCGGGGCCCAATTTTTTGAGTCATAAATAATGGGATAAACTTAATTCCACATTAGTAAATTTCCAACAATCCCCTCTTGAAAGAGATTTTGGCGCACTTACACGGTGCATACTTTCAGCAATTTTTCAGCGAAAAGATATTGCATCAGGAGAGGTAGCTTCCGCTTTGAACCTTCCCTAGTTGAATACCATCGGACTTACTTACTGTGCGGTGAACGTGATGTCTTGAACCATCAGTGTTTAATGTAAGCCTAGACAACGGTACCAACACTATACCTCCCCTTTATTCATTTTTGTTATGTCCGTTGTGGCTGTGGACACACTTGGATTCTTAAGTGCGTTCATTTGAGGCGGCATGTCCTCACACTTAAATAGGTGATCTCCTACAAGGTATCCTGCTATACCCCACTTCACAAGTGGTAGGAATCATTAAAAGTTTCCCCAACCTTAACCTCAACCGTTTGAGGATCGTTAAAGGGTTGGAAGCTTAACATTTACCCACCATGCAGGTAGCACTTTAATGTCTATCGCGGGAATGGCTTTGGATTCATGTTTCTTTACGGAAATCATAATCCGAAGTGCTCTTGCTTCCACCCTTTTGCAGCTTAGTTTTCCCATTGAACCAAATTCTTGGGATCTCCAGTCAGTATGATTGGGTTACCACCGCAAAGGTTCGTATTGTTTTGGTTTTTAAGCCCATTCCCATAGACAGGCAGAACTCTTGATCTTCAGGTAGTCCCTTAGTTAAAAGGTCCGCTATATTCTTTGATTAGTAATCAAGGGAGTGACACCCATGATGATCAACTGTCATACAATCTCATGTCTCTGGCAGATCTGACAGATATGTCCAGATGCAGTCATCCGTGCCCTTCTTAAAGTCGACCGGCTAGCCACAATGTATAACTGCTTGAAGGCATGGGTTTCTCCCAATAAGGGACGTCCTCTAAGGAGTTGTGAAGTTACTCAACTTCTTTCATGCTTTGTTTAAAGCGATAAACTCCGATTTTATCATAAATTGGCTGATGCAAGTTTGCTTAGAGGATTTTCCAAGACCCACCATACACATTTACTTGTGGCTTTGGTGTTCTTCATATCTGATGTCCAATTTGCATCACTGTGTTCTCCCAGAACCGCAAGACATTCAGAATACCATAATCCGTAGATAAGCGAATATTTCAGATATCGTCATATCCGACTTAACGCCCTCTATCGATCATTTCCAGAATCACGAGTGAACCTTAGTTCAACTGATCTACTTTATAGGCAAATACCAGGTCGGTTATAGTATGTACAATACATTGAACTACATGTGATATGCACATATCGCTCCTTGTATATGGGTGCACCATGATTTCAATCAGTTCTATAATTCATATCCATTGGTGGCTTCAACGAGACTGTCAACTATCTCACAACTGAGTTTAGAGTTAGACCAGTCTGTTAGATGTCTTAGAAATCCTAATTCCTAAGATGTCATTTGTCATACCCATATCTTTCATATTGAGACTTTTGTTTCAATATGACTTCCACTTTCAAACTGTTGGTTTTTCCAACTGTTGGATTTCTAACTTCAGAGTCAATGTTTCTGTTGTCAGATTCATTATTTCTGTTTTATCTTAAACTTCCAGGACCTAAATGTAAATATTTTAGGGACCAAAATGAAAGTTCAGGAAGAAGTCCAACAGTCTAACAAACCAACTTTGATCCTCCCCTTCTAACTCTCCGGTTATGAAGGATGTTTCAACATCCATGTCATGCAAGACTACAATGGCCCTGGATGTTAAGCTATTCACAGGGGAGCATATGTACAAGTAGTCGAGGCCTTTATACTCGTCAGTAGATCGATCTACTTTGTACTTAATTTTGAGTATCCACTTTTACAACCCAAAGGTTCTTTTTCCTGTAGCTCTGGAACGTCTGGTTTCGAACAGTCAGGCACTCGCGGGTTCTTGGTAACCTCGACCAATTACTTATTTTTCCCTTCTCAAGGAAAGTATAGGTCCAACTTGACCTTTTTTTGGTATTCCAACTTCTACCAAGCCACCTCACATCACAACATTTGTATGTGAGATCCTTTCCCTGTTTCACACGGAGGGTATCCTTATCCTTATGCGTATTTCTGTTGAGAATTTCATTAGCGGTAAGGATCGCCTTGCCCCACATAATTTGGGCATACGTCTTTGCGCTTGGCTAATATCGTTACACTGAGGTGAGTAATGATCAGTCGTTTGATAAACGATGCTTCACATTCTCCCCCTTTATCACTACGAATTCCTCAATTCATAGGCTTAGTTGATTTTCAACTTCTTCTTTGTAGCGTTTATCCACTTCAACAACTTCATCTTTGCTTTTCTACAAACAAAAGATGCAATACGTTGTACCATCATCAATGAAGGTCAAAAAGTACTTGTCTCCGCCCTTTATTTTGTACAAACTTCAAATCATCCATGTAGGTGTGACTAAGTTCTAGAGGAGTGGTGCTTCCTTCGCTATTCCTCCGACGGAACTTGGAAATGTGATTTTTCCTCTTCACCTACCTCACATTCATTTTGAGGGTTTATGTTGACAGAAGGCAACAATATCCACTTTGTTAGCTTTTGAATGACTTTCTATTTGACGTGTCTTAATCTATAATGGCATATATGCACGGATTACAAATATATCATTCATTTAGCTACAAACATATTGTACCATTCTTAGTTATTACAGACCTGTTGGACTAGTCTCAAACCAGCTTGACCAACATCGTCCTTGAAACCAAGTTTGAGACATGTATCACCTCCTTTTAGAGTGATCCCATTCCCTAAGGTCCTATTGAGGACAACCTCTCCAACCCCTTCTACTTTAGAGGTAGCGTTGCTTCACATGAACAACCTCTTGCCCGTGGTTAGGGCGTAACCGGATCACATGTGATCTGGATACTCTGTCTCATTCCAGTTGTTTTGGCAAACTGAGTGTCCAATTTCTTTTATGCCTTTATTTTGGCCTTCAGATCATTTAATACTTGGAAACCTTTGGTCCAACTCACTAGGTGTCCATTACTTTTTTGCATTTCTTTTGGCCTTCAGATCATTTAAGACTTGGAAACTTTAGCCCACCTCAATAGGTGTCCATTACTTTCTATCAAATGAATTCTGGCCCACTCCAGTCGCCCGTAGGCTTTGTACGACTAAGTTTCCAATATCATCTTATCAAATGAATGATCTTCTGTCAGATAGTGTGACAGGTCCAACGTCTTAAGATAAGTCATTATCTTTTAGTCTTCTTCCCTTGTGATTGGTTCCTAGGGAAATCCCTGACGCTTACTTAAGAGTGGTAACAGTTTTCACACAGTCAGTGGATCTCTCTCCTTCGTATGTGCGAACGTACTTTACACACTTTTAATAATTACACCAAAAAGAACGAATCTTTTAAGTTTTGTTTACAATAGTCCAATCTTTAACTGGGAAGGAAGGGGATTCAATATTTTATTTTAGAGTGTAGGGAATATAAGTTTTTAATGAAAACACTTTCATAATTCCAGCCTTGCTTTACACACTCTTATTAAGATATTAACTAAACATATTATTGATAAGGAAGGATAATTAACTTAGACATTTTGGATTCTGGCCCACTTCAGTTAGACTGAGTGTCCATATCTTCCTTACCATAATTTGGATCCTTTGTCTGAGACAGATATAGGACTTTTTCTATATTATACAACATCATCTTCAGCTTTCTCCTCTTGTCCCAGTTGATATCCTAAGCCTCCCGTGGGCGCTTATTTCTACCACCATCGGGAGCGGTGACACCAACTCGTCCTTGATCTTTAGCCGTACTAGCATGACAATCAATATTATCTTGAAGCTCAGCATCAGATCCAGAGATCCCTTCTTTGATTGAAACAAATTTGTAACTGTTGTCAAAGAGAGAACCAAAACTAGGACCAGATTTGAAAGCACGGTTGTTGACAGAGACAGTGTTAGAACTGTTTTCAAGAAGAAAACCACAACCAGATTTGGGACCATATCTGCTGGCACACATCTTTCTAGCACTAATAAATCTTGTCTTAAACTTGTTGGAATATGTGTAAAGCATCAACGGAAATAGTAAATAACTATTACAACGATCGAAAGGATAAACGACAATGAGGACAACAACAAGTTGTCAATATCTTGATCTTGAATGAAACTTCAAATATGGAACTTGTATTCGAAAATACAAGAACATGAACTGCTACACTTGTGGCTTGTAGATCCGCTGAGAATACGAACAGTTAGAGTCTTTCGTCTGTTAATTTAACACCTGAAACACTTAGCAACCAATTAGACAAACCACAACACCACCGGCTGAGTCGAGAGATGACTCTCTGTCTTTAAGACAAGATTTCCCCCGTATATAGGCTTTACGGAAGTGTGGATAATAGTCTCCCAAGATGAAACAACAAACTATCAAGTGTGCAAAGCCTACACAAATGATCTCAGCGAAGAACACGAATAATGAAAATTGCTAAGAGAAGGATTGATATCAGAAAAATCTGATCTCTTTGTGGTGTTGTGAACTTGTTTTTCTGTTCATATGTTCATCTATGTTCTTCTATAGAATTGACCCAAGGCTTCAATTTATAGGTGTGCAAGATGGCCTCTTCAAGTGCCCAAGTAATGGTCATTTAAATGTCATGTAATGGCCCTTTAAACCTCCAACTAATGCAGCCAAATAATGGCTGAGTTATGGAGATAAAACTGCTAAGTTAATGCTCCAAAACCTCTCCATAATCAGCTAAACTTTTGGACTTCCGTCGAGCACTCACTGCCTGGGAAGTGCCGCGGCGTTGCAACATTTAGCGCCGCGGCTCCAGAAACCAAAAGTTGGAATTAGCGTCGCGGCGCTGCAAGGGGGCGCCGCGGCGCTCCGGCGCTGCGGCCCAATCCGGGAGGCGTCGCGGCCCTTTCCGACCCGTTCCATCTTACACTTCGTACAATCATTCATTCGTTTACCAACGTGGAACACTTGCTATTTATCCAATAACCATCCATCATTTTATGTCTCAAACATTTCACTTACGTACCAATATCTCTTTCATTAACGAAATTTACGATACTTGGCACTAAGATTGCACGTGTGTGGAAACGATATTTTCCGATGTGCGGGGCGCAATTGTTCGAGTCATAAATAATGGGATAAACTTAATTCCACGTTAGTAAATTTCCAACAGTTGTAATTAAAGACGTGCAAACACGTTCCCAATATTAATACTTCTACGTGCTTTATGATAAATGTTTCGAATTATATAAATTTCATTAATTAGTTTCAATTAACATGCAGGTACTAAATGATTTTTTTTCCTGAACTGCCTTTAAAAAGGGAGTTAAGTGATTAAAGGGGGTGGGGGTCGAGAAACCTTACATCCTTAACTTTTATGTAAAAGGAAGATATGTCATTTTACCAATAACAAGTACCTACGCTTTTTCTGTAATTGTGGTTAGTTCATGAAGGAAAAAAAGAGAGGAAGGAGATGATTGTAGTTCTTGTGCATGAATGATTATGTAAACTCAATAATAGATGTTTTTTTAGTCCCCTCCCCAGGAGCTCCCTGATAACTCGAACTCGCAACTTTCAGATTGAAAGTGAAGGACACTTACCATGTGAGCAACCCCTCTTGTCAATTCAATAATAGATGTAGTCGATAGAGTAGAGAATTTTTAAATACTTGTTTGTCTAGTTCCGCATTAGTCTTACATAGAAATGACACCAGGTTACTTTTAATGATATTATTTAAAATATATCGACAGTTTACAAGGTATTTAAAATTTAGTCATTCCGCTAATAACTAGGTCCTCCATAAATTTCAGACATTCACGTATCTTGAACCACCTAAGTATCGAGTCAAAACACTGTAAATTTTTTTATTACAATGGCAGAAAATTATTGTTGCACTGCATTTTATGGTATCACAAAATTGCACTTCTACTTCATGACATTGGTTCGAAGTTTGAACTGTCCAACTAAACTTAAAGTTTGAAGTGTAAAAACAAAACTATAGGATATCGTCCTGGAGTACGAAGAAGTGGGATTCTGCCTTTTTTTAAATTGTTGTTATATATTAATACATTACAAGAAAATAGATATCTTTTAAAAAGCAATCCCAATGGCTATATTTTAAACAACAACTCTAAAAGTGAGTCCGGAACTTAAATGACTCAAAAACTAAAGCATTGAATCAAAATACCCCAAAAAATGTAACATAACCTTTTGCACAGGAATTTCTTGCGCAAAAGGGGTATTTCAATTTTCCCATATAATTTCAAAGGTTTGAAATTCACGTTTTTTCATACTTTGATCAAAGATTAGTCATGTCTCAAGACTACGGAATGTCAATATTTTATATAAAACCTGATATCTTTTATGCGAACATTAGTGTAAGATCAATAAATCAAGGATACATAAACGTTCGGAACGTCGTTTTAGGGGTTGTAAACTGCCAGAAGTAAGTTTTGTTTGAAAACTAGTTATCATTAGGTTTAATTGTTTTACTTTTAGGGTTTTGATTTAAGCGTTTTATTATTTAGTCAAGGCATTACTTTATTTTGAATATGTCAAGATTTTGTTTTTAATTAATTTTAGGACGTCGCACGAGTTAGTAATAAACGATAATAAAGACTAACATAACTAATTATCATTTAGAAAATAATACGCAAAAAAATATAATATTAACTTAAACTATACAACTTATTTACATATACACAATCTCTAATAGGTCCCATATGTGGTAGGCTTTAGAGTAACCTTAGGCCTAAGCCTCATACGATCCCCACCACCCTCACCATCATCTCCATCCCCCTTGCTCCTCTTAATAATAGGATGCTTTAAGCCATGATCATACCCCATTTCCTTCCTTGCGCCCTTGACCATAATGTGTTTTTTCTTAGAATTACGTGCGCTTTGTACAGTCAGAATCTCATCAGTACGGTCAGGAGACGGGACCACATATGCAGAAGGATGAACCTGAAATAATATATCAACAATTAGTATTAATTTTAATTTAGATTTAATACATTATCTTTTGATAAAAAATCAAACTTGTGTGTCGATGGGCTCCTGAGAAGGGTCTGGTGTAGGATCCAAAATCGTATCATAAATGTGATCCTGAATGACTAAAGCTGGAGCTGGAGCCAGAGCTGGAGATGGAGCTGGAGCTGGAGCTGGAGTTGTAGTGAATCCTAAGATATGAAAAATTATGAAATAATTAGTATAAGTATTTTAATTTATTAAAAATTAAAATAAGTATTTTAAATACTTATACATGGGCTAAGAAAAATGTCGAAGTCCATGAATGAGAAGTCGTATTCTAGCTCTTTGCCACCCTATAGATCACGAACTGATCGCTCACCATGTAGATCACGAACTGGCCGCTGCACAAGCACTAATGCGTAATATGAATCTTAATATATGTCATCACATACATCGACGTACGCACTCTGACTCTTCTAGGATAAAGACCCGAATACATATGAAAATAGTTGTGCCGGTGTATATAGAGGTGTTGACGGTTGGTAAGAAGTTGACGGGCAGGCTGAAGTCGATAAGCGGGCTGAAGCCAAAAGGACGTCTAAAGTCAACGGGTGCTGCTGCGCTGGAGCGGGATCGGGAGCATACTCGTCAAGCTCATCTACTAGACGGAGGCCTCTACCACCACCTCAGCTTTTATCCCCTTGGTCACCATCCCCTCGGCCACCATCCCCTTGTTTACCACCCCCTCTACCAACCCCCCCCCCTTTTTTTCCACCACCGCCTCTATCACCACCACGACCACGACCATTTGTTAGATGATAGGGGCCCTCTGGAACAGGCTCATGCATACGTCCGACCTTTTGTGATTGTTGGATACCTGACTTGGCTACTTGAATGATCTAGCTAGTAAATCATATGCACTCGGCGATAGCCATATGTTGTACTCCCAACTGGCATATTGTCTGTACGGTCTGTAGCTATATTTGCTTCCAAATATTAATAATTGAATAAACTTGTAACGTAATAATTAAGACGGTTAATTATGTTTAAGTGCGGTAAACTTACCAACACCTCATACTGTTTCGTGAGTGCTACATATCCTCGGCCATCTGGATCACGTATCTCGGGGTTGCCAATCAAGCTGTGTGTGATCTGCCAGTACTACTCCATGTAAATCTCGATCAGAGTCGTATGTCCGACCACCGCTCTCATCTGTAGCCTCTGAGCCCAATGATTAATCTGGGTGTGTATAAAGGGCTGGTATGTAGGAGTGGCAGTCGAACGCTCATTTCACGTATAGTGGTCGTGCTCCAAAATAACCGAGTCAGGTATATTCTGTACATGCCAAAACTATCATAAGACGTGGTGGGCGTGTGATCCTCAACGATCTCCATACGTATCAACGGATACCGCGATATCCACACAGGGTCATCAGCCCTACAAAACGCTGGCAACTGATCTAAAAATTGAACATACGAAAAATAAGGTAATAATGTAAAATCAAACAAGTTTATCCTGTCTTCTGTCATATGATCAAGCTGATCCCTGAACGAAAGAATATTGTGGTGCATATCCACATATCGGGATATGCCTCCCGTCTATCTCCGTGTGTAGGGCATGTCATCATCAATAAAGTCAGGCTGAGGGTGAGCAACTACGGGCTGAAAAAGAAGCATCCTATCCCACACATATAATTGGAAGGGTCATTAGAAACAATTTATTAATCATCGTTTCAAAAAGCTATATTTAAAATAACATTTCACACATTTAAATATATTACCTGGAGGAGCGCCTGAAATCCACCGACATCACTCTTATCGCCCATAGACGCTCGACATAGTGATCGCTACAGGTAGGCCATAATAGCACCACCCAAGCTGTAATTTTCCAATCGGTCCAGATCGTCCAGAAATAGCAAATACTTTAAGCTCACATGAGAACCCGATGTGTTCGGGAACACGATGCCCTCGAATATGATGAGTAAATATAGACGGGCACGATGATCCACAATCTCCTAATTTGTGTTGTCTACAATAGGATGCTGCATTTCTGTGAGGCGCAAGTGAGCACAGAGGGAAGACATCGACATCTGACTCTGTCCATGGATATCACTATGCTGAGGCACATATCCAGTAAGCCTAGTCAACTCCTGCCCTAATGTCGGCTCATGCTGAACATCCTCGGTGTATAATGGGAGTCCATCTACCCGTAGTTCATACATGACCTCCACATCCTGAAGCATGATAGTGGCCTCACCAGTGCGAAGATTAAAGATGTGGGTATCCGATCAGCATCTCTCAATCATGCCAGTCACAAGAGCTCGATCATGCAGTATCCGACCAGCAGTAACGCAACGATAGATATCGCCCCGGTATAGTATTTCTAAGATGCGGGGATGTTGTGGATGTTGGCGGTCGATCCTGTAAAATATCTCACGCATGTGTCCATCCTACGGTGATGGAACAACATACTCATATGTATATCGACAGTCTATAATAGCTCGGACCTGTGATTATCATGTAGACTAAGTATTGATCTATCGATGGGCCCGGATGAAGGTTGGGATCCATGGATGTGTCGTATTTGTATTAACAATGCTTAAATTATTCATTAACATGTAATATTAATTATGTTATCCTTTATCAAAAATTATACTAACTAACTAATCCTTTGTTGGAAAATTATATTAACTATTTAAATTTGCGAATTAGAATAATTATGATGTTCAATCCTAAACTAAGGATTAACTATTTTAAATTAATAATTGATAATTAATTATTATACTAACTACAATTACCAAAAAATATATTAATGATAATTTTAATCCTAAACTAATGATGTTCAATCCTAAACTAAGGGTTAACTATTTCTAATTAATAATTGATAATTAATTATTATACTAACTACAATTAACAAAAATTATATTAATGATATTTTTAATCCTAAACTAATGATGTTCAATCCTAAACTAAGGATTAACTATTTCTAATTAATAATTAATTATTATACTAACTACAATTAATGAAAATTATATTAATGATATTTTTAATCCTAAACTAATGATGTTCAATCATAAACTAAGCATTAAAGTAATGACGAACTAATTCATTTAACGGGAAATTAAATTAAGTAACTAAATTAAAAATTAACACATAAAATTAGATAACTAATTAGCATATTAATAATGAACATGGAATAAAAAAATTATAAATAAATAAACGGAAAATTAGATAATTAATAAATAAGAAAATTATATAGAAAATACTATTTTTATATAATCAAATAATTAACAAAAAATTAACAACTAGGAGATTACTATATTTTTCCTAATCATACAGTTGAGAAACAATTCACAAAAAAAAAAAAAAAAAATGACGGGACAGTGGCAGTGGCAGTTCGCTACTGCCCATTTAACGTAATTTTTTTTTGTAAAACAATATTTTTTGAGACTATATAATTAGAAAATTCATAGTATAATATCTAGATTAAAGGTTATTTTTTATTTTTGGAATCAAGTTTTATTCCGAAATTCAAGCTTCGAATCTTGTTCCATGATTTGAATATACCAAGAATCTTGACTTTTGGATTGAAAATTTAACCAAAAATGAACTTTTTATGAAGTGGAACATCAAATATTTGTTGTTAATGGCGTTTTTTGAATTTTAAAAGGGAGTGGGGGACCATCGGGGAAGAAAGAGGATGGCGTTTTAAGTTACCCCTTTCCTTTTGCACATAAATTTTTTGTGTAATAGAACTTAATTGAGCCGTTACGATTAAGTCCTAATGCAGAGAAATTTTCTGCGCAAAAGATACTTGTGTTACATTTATTTTAAATATTTTAGTCCACTTCCTTAATTATTGGGTAATTTAAGTTTCGGACTCCTTAAAGTGGATATTGGTGCACTCAAGCCTTGGTCTAATCTTGTTAGAGAGGCAGTGTGTTACAGATGTAGGCCCAACCTGAGAGTAGGAGGTAAAATTCAAAAATAGCTGGTCTCTGAACTTAATTGAAAATAGTTATAGATTTAAAGTCGTTGAAAATTGCGTAATTTATGAAATCCATGACATTGTCATGGTATTTTCACATTAAAAGTGTCCAAGTTTTTAAAAAATCAAATGTTGGTTATTTTTTCAAAACTCTATCTAAAAAGTTACTATCCCATGCAACTTTTTGGAGTCCAAGAGGCGAGAGGGCTCCTATTTTTTAGGTGGTTTTAATTTTTGTCATTCGCCTAAAAAATGATCGAAAATATCTTTGAGATTGTGGGTTCGGATCCCATTAGAGTAAAAAGAAAAAAAATTACAAGGCAAAATTTCATAGAAATTATTCTTATTCGACCAAAATTATATAGAAACTATGCCTTAAGTAACCATGTCTGAAAGCAAAGTTTCGTTGAAAATTAAGATTATGCCTTGTCCGGCTAGTTACATAGAAACTATACCCTTAAGGCATAGTTTCTATGCAACTTTGGCCGAATAGGCATAATTTCTATGAAAAATTTGTCTTGCGAATTTTTTTTTCTTTTTTTGACTGCTGGGATTCGAACTCAGAATCTCTGATTTAGTAGATCAACGAATAAAGGGTACTTTAGCCAACAATTTTCATTAAATGAGAAGTAGGGGGAAAAATTAAAACCAGTGATTTAAGGGGGAAAATGAAATACCAGTCCATAGGAAGGAAAATCCGTGCAAAAAAAGAAGAGGTGAGAGCTGCAGACTTTACTTTGGGCCTTCCGGAGCTCTGGCCCATTCCCAGATATATCTTTTTGGGAAAAGGACACAAATGGCTAACCGGGTGAAACTGTTGACACCTGGTGGCCCAAGATTTTTAAAAGTCAATTTGTAGCCTTTTCAAAATAATTCTATTTTCTAGCCATTTTTCAACTAATTCCAACATATGTATATGAAGTGTATCATTTTTGTATATAGTATAGAAAATGTATCATACGTATAGAAATCGTATCATTGTTGTATAGAAGATGTATTATTACTGTATATGTATAGAAAAAATGTATCACACGTATAGAAAATATATCATTATCGTATAGAATATGTATCCCTAAAGTATATGTATAAAAAAAATAGTATTGTTGTATAATTTGTGTATAATAAATGTATAATCTATGTATAATTTGTGTTTTGATAAATGTATATTTAATGTATACTTACTAATTATACACATACTATACATGTTTTGGGATATTTCTTGAAGGCTCAATTAACGTCTACTTATTAATTATACACATATTATACATATTTTGGGATAATTTCTTGAAGGCTCAATTAACGTACTTACTAAAGTAGCCACAAACAGTCATGTTGTTTTTGTAGCGAACCTTTTGTAGGGACTAAAGTCGCCACAAAAGGTCTGATTTTTTTTGTAGTGTGGGCTGGGCGACTAGCGCCTGGGAATAGTATGAAACTAACGACCAACTCGGGCATTAAGCCTAAAATGGAGTCTTTTGGGGCTTTTCTTTTGGGCAGGTGACTTCAACGTGTCTTTTTCCCTATCTTTTTTAACCATTAGTTTCACTTATTAATCTCAACCAACAATGCAGTTGAATATGTCACACCCCAACCTTGGGTGGGAAGGAGGGGGTGACCGGCACCCAGTGTCCTAAGGCAGAGCATACCACTCATGATACATGTAGCATACTCAACAATATATGGGCCGACAAGGCCTCTGACGAATAATTACCTGATTAGATGACACAACCACTTGCACGCAGAAAAGACCCAACATATATATAACAAGGTCGACACAAGACTACTATAAACAAGACGATTGTCTACAAGCCTTTAGAGAGACATCGACCACATCTGATCGGGACAGGGCCCCGTCATACGCAACTATGTACATATATGCAACCACCATACCTATCAGCTTACTAGACAGCTCCGGAAGAAAGGAGCATAACAACCTTCAGTTGGGTCGAGTCACTTACTGCAAGGTATCGTCTAAATCTCTATTTGTATCTACGGACATGAAACGTAGTGCCCCAACAAGGGGTCATCAGTACGAAAGATGTACTGAATATGTAAGGCTGAAACTGTAAACAAGTACAATACTGTAAATGGAGCATAAAGCTAAAACTGAGATGAGTGCAAGATTGTAAATAAAATAATAGAGAAACAACTTGTACTCTAAGTGCCTCTGTGGGTAAGGAATATGCATACTTTTCTTTAAAATTCATGTATTCTTATATATGTATGTATATTCCACACATCGTGGCTATCTCATCATCATTAAGCCGCTCTTTGGGGTTATCATCATCATAAACTTCCGAACAACAGCGGTGTACACATATAAGTGCTTGTCCGGCCGAGTATAGCATGGTGCGGTGTTGTAAATAGATACATACACACACACACACAGTTATATATATATATATATATATCGGTGTCGTAAAATAGATACACACACACACACACACACACACACACATATATATATATACTCTGAAGGGCCTTATGAATCTAATCAGAGTGACTCAAGGTCGTTATCCTCCGATTATCGTTCTGTAACTATGTCTGTATCAATCGTCTGAGGATTAATAAGGTTCATAAGAAGGCATACGATACAAGATACCATCAAGGCAGGAAGTGCTCCCGACAAAGAACAATAAGAGTCATGAAATATACCACTATGAAACAAAGGTATTCACAAGTTCCAATCTTAAGAATAGAGTTCCTTTTGAAGGGACGTCGCTATGATTACGTTTATTCGTAGGTCATGCCAAAAGAAAGAAAGAGTGAGCCTTAACATACCATATACCAAAACTCCACGTATCAAGCTGAAATCAACTTCCTTCACGGCTAGATCTACAATCAACAACGAAGACACTAATGTCAACTACAATTAGTTCAACAATCGACTATCGATCAACAAGTTCGTTTTATATAAAATCCGACAGCATCTCCCCGTTTCTCTTTCCTCCTCAAGTCGACAACAACCTGAACATATATATCCTTTAACTACATGTTTCCAGCACCACAACACGTTAGAGCAGCCTAACAATTAACTCATACAACTATTAATAAGCTTAGAAACTCGGAAGGGGATAGAAAAGGAATTTTGACTACAACTCACCTTGAAAACTCGATGTTTTTTGAGATTCTTATTGGATATTTCTCTACCTTGCGTGTACCTTAGCAACGTCCGGAATTGGTATACCAGTAGATAAAGCTTCAATATGATTCACTTAGCATACAAGCCATGAACTCATGAAATATTTCCTTGCAAAAATTTTCATCCGTAGGTAGATTTTAGTTATAAAGACAAAAGCTTTTGTGGTGAAGATTACTTCTTTTGCCCTTTTCCAGAATAAGAGAAATTCATAAGGGAGTTTTCTTGAGTAATAGTTATCTCCTTATCTTGGGACCCACTTGGTTAGTCATTAAAAACATAAAACGTGATCATTCAAGAATTAATGAAAAAGATGCGTCATCTTGGGCTCACTTAATGGATAAGATTTGTCACATGAATAGCATAGAGTTAAGATTGCCTTTGTTGCTATATTTGCTGCTTCTCTTTCTTTAAACTTGTTTTGACACCTCTCAGTAAAACACTCGTATCTCAACGTAGGAAAGTTCAAATGACTAACGGTTTGATATGCTGTAAATTAGACTCGTAGAAATTCGATTGAATAGATAGATCACCTCATAATTTTAAGTATATTGAGAGAAAAGATTAGAGACATAACTTAGGGTGATTTTTGTCTAACTTTTTTTTTACAACTTGCTTGATTTCATAGTTTAACATATAATTATTATATTATCCAAATACCTCATAAAAAATATTATTATCATATTAAGCACTTCTAATCTTACCTCAAAAGTATGGACAATTACAATCCACTTTGCTTTGATGAACTTCGTTGAAAAATATTTTGTTTGATTTGTTTAGTCTAAACCTCTCAAAACACTTACTTTAACACTTATTTAATACCTTTAATATTCGTGTAAGGGATATTATCCTCTCTGAGTTGTTGTTACTTTACTTGAGCGAAAATACAGAATGTAACACAATGTGATCATGAATTTTATATCCAAAGTCGTACGGTTTTCCGTTTGACTCTTTACATTTTGTATCCTTTTGAAATGAAAAGAGAGCTAAATCATTTCTCGGAACCAATCACTTACCAAAAAGTTAAACTTTCGCTTTACGCAACTTGGGGACTTTCACTTTATGAACTTGAGGAAAAAAAAAAGCTTATTCCTCGAAAATTAGCTACTAAAATTATTTATCTTTTTTTATTTTAATCAAGTCATTCAAATTTATATATTTACCTTATACAATAACAATAGTTAGTAGTCACTTTTAAAAATAAAAGAAAAGAGCCAAGATAGTCCCTTAAGTTTGGATTTTGAATTAAGATAGTCCTTATTCTTTAATATGCACACTAACAACTTTTCAACTATACAAAATAAAAAAATTAGTTCAACTCTAACAGTGATATTAAAAGTAACGGAACACACAAAAAAATGAGACTAGATATGTTAGAAATGAAAAAAATAGTACATTTCATTAGTGCTAAAAGAAGAATATGAAATCAACTTATATGTACTCAATGTTTTTAGGAAATCCGATACTTATATTAATACTTTAAAATACTAAACTATTACATTTTAAAATACTTAGGTATTACACGCGTGTAATACCTAAGTAAAGAAGAATATGAAATCAACTTAGCATTGTTTTTAGGAAATCCGATACTTATATTAATCCATTTTAAAATACTAAACCATCTCTGTTGAGTCATTTTCTATTTCGAGTGGAAATAGATTTTGTTGTTGAGCCACATAGGAGAGTAGGCATTACCAGTGATCATCATACCTACTATCCAATCACCATTGAAGTTGCGGATAACTCCTCCAGCTCCTCTTTGAAGATTATGATTGTTGTAGCTAGCATCAATATTAAGTTTATACCATCATCTAATAGGTTTAACCAGCGGACATGAATTTTCTTTATGAGTGAGGAGAGTGTACTCTAAAGCAACCTTTGTGACACTAGACACTTGCAAGAGATGGTTAATATTATTATGGTGATTATGGTTCTGATTTAGCCACAGCTTCCAAACAGCCCAATTTACATACTTATTTAATATAACACTTTTGACATTTCTGAGTGTATCAAGCCAGTGGAGGTTGTTGTTAACAAGCAGGTGTATAGGATAGGAAGTGAAGATATATTTTAAATCTTCCTACTCCCTTTTACGCATTGTGCTTATTTTGTCTATGTTTATACCAATATGGCTAAGATAAACCCTACTAGGTAGCTTATCATGGTAACTGTTGAGATAATTATGGACTCATCATATCCAAATTATCTTCATCCTAATTTGTAATCAAATCAAATATTATGATTAGCATAGTCTTAGCCTAGATTGATTTATGTAATTAGGATGATTAGCATATTCTTAGCCTAGATTGATCTTGTATATTTGTATATATATAGTATTCTTGGAATGAAATGAATCATAGAATTAATTTCCTTTATGGTATCAAGAGCCAAAAACCAATTGTCAAGAGTTGAAATTGTTTGCCGACCAACTATCAAATGTTGGTACACTGGTGACGAATCAAAGGTTAGTTCTCCAATTGATTGCGAGATTGAATGAACACTATGATGAGGTTGCTACGTTCATTCAACAAAGTAATCTATTACCACCATTTTATGAGACTCGTTTGAGATTGATTCTCGAAGAAACCTGCAAGGCGAATCAAACAGCCTCGGCGGCAGTCACTGCCGGAACAACCCTCATCTCCACCAACTCTTATTCCGCTGATTTTGGGCCACAAAATTTTGTTTATGAAGGAGCATTGAATCGCAACAGCAATGGTGAAAAACGGGGGTCAAATCATAACAATAACAAAAGGAGAAATAATGGAGAAAAGGGACGTGGTAGGGGTGGTGGTCAACTAGACGGCAACAGCAGCCACCACCAACAGTAGGGGCAGTCGCGGCCCAGCCAGTGACAGCCGCAAGCCCAGTCTAGCGGTGCCCAGTGGGGGCAGTACTCACCGTGGGCTTGGACACCACATTGGGTTGCCCCTCCTTGCCCATATCCCACCTAATCGTGGGCCAGGCCATCTCCTTCAAACCGATAGCCCGGGGTTCTCTTCTGCAACAAGCCTTTGCAGCTCATGGACCATCTTCCGTAAGTTATGCTCCTACGGATATTGAACAGGCCATGAACAACATGAATCTGAGTGTTCCCGGTGATTCGTGGTACATGGACACGGGGGCAACGTCACACATGATGGCATCTCAAGGTAATCTCACGTCTTATTTTAATATGAGCAGTAATAAAAATATTATTGTTGACAATGGGCAGAAAATTTCAATTCATGCTATTGGTCGAGTAAAACTCCCCCATCCCACCCACCTTTACATTTGAAAAACGTCATACATGCACCCAAACGGATTAAAAACATGATATATGTACGTCATTTTACAACTGACAATAATGTTTCTGTTAATTTTGATCCGTTTGGATTTTCTGTGAAGGATTTCAGACGGGGATGCCACTAATGAGATGTAATAGCACTGGGAATTTGTATCCCATCACCCGTCACTCCCAACAACCAAGTCACCAATCCGTCAACCTTTGCAGTTATTTCTCCTATTTTATGGCATAATCGGTTGGAACACCCAGGAGCACTGGTGTTCAATTTTCGTAGAAATAATAAATTTGTTGATTGTAACAAACTTATGGACTCTCATGTTTGCCAAGCGTGTATTTTTGGAAAGCATGTTAAACTTCATTTTTCATTACCTGCTTCTAATACTCTTATGCAATTTGATCTCATGCATAGTGATTTGTGGACATCCCCGATTTAAGTTCGGTAGATCATAAGTATTATATGCTTATTTTGGATGATTAGTCGAATTTTCTGTGGACATTTCCCACAGGACAGAAATCGCAGGTCTTCACCGTTTTTAAACAATTTTGTATTTTTATCAAAACCCAATTTGATAAATTCATTAAATGTTTTCAATGTGGCAATGGGAGAGAATTCATAAATGACCAATTTAAGGAATTTTGTCACCAAAATGGAATGTCCTTGCGTCTTTCATGTCCACATACTTCTTCTCAAAATGGGAAAGCCGAAAGAAAAATCCGAACAATCAACAATCTAATTCGCACACTTCTTGTGCATTCGTCCACACCACCGTCTTTTTGGCATCACGCTCTTCACATATCTTTTAAACATTTTCCTAGAAAGCTACTCTCAAACCTATCATCCACACAAATGTTATACCATCGTATTCCTTCCTATACACATTTGAGGGTTTTCAGGTATTTATGTTATCCCTTGTTTCCGTCCACAACCATAAACAAACTTCAAGCCCGTTCCACTTTTTGTATTTTTTTTGGATACCCACAAAATCATAGGGGATACAAGTGTTATGATATGTCTATTGGAAAGATTATCATCTCTCGTCACATTGTTTTTTATGAGTCTACATTACCGTTTGCTAAATCTCACGTAGTGTACCCGCCTTCATACGATTTTTTGGACATTGGATTATATCCAATCTTAAATCACCATCTTCATACCCAACCCTATACTGTCTTGGCTGATCCAACCTAAAATGCAATGGCCCAACACCGAAATGGGACTGGGCCAGTTCGAGCCGAGAAGCCCACTGCTTCCTCCTCTTCGGCCTCGTCCTAGTCCACTTCTCGTGACTGTCAGGCCCAAATGAGGGAGCCCACTGCTCCCTCATCCAATTTCCCAACCAGGCCACCTGGCCCAGCTCCACCAGCCCACAATATTACCCCCTATCGGCCTAATCCACAAAGCCTACTACCTCAACCATCTGTCTCGGTCCCATCTCGGACTGTTGCAACATTGGCATAAAAAAGTATAAATGGATAAATAACACATAAATTGAGGCCTATGCGGATCCTCAAACATATATGAAATGGAATAAACTCGTTCCATTGCAAGGGTTTTTTTTACCCAAGCGTCATTTTAACCTAACATCTTCGGTCCAACCATCACCACTTCTAAAAAATCCCAAAGCAGCCCTATCAGACCCGAATTGGAAAGTTGTCATGTTAGATGAAATTGATGCTCTTATTAAAAATAAGACGTGGGAGTTGGTGCCCCGTCCATCTAATGTGAACATAATACGTTCTATGTGGGTTTTCTGTCATAAGAAGAATTATGATGACTCTTTTGCAAGACACAAAACTCGTCTTGTTGGTGATGGCAGATTGACATGGATTGCGGTGAGACATTCTGTCTAGTAGTTAAACCAACAACTATCAGGATTGTTCTTAGTCTGGCTCTATCCAAATCATGGTCCATTCTAGGGCTGGCCAGTGGGCCGGGACAGCCCGACCCCGACCCGAGCCCGTCCCGACCCCGCCCCGACCCCGCCAAAAAAAAAAAATTTACGGGGGCGGGACTCGAACGCGGGACGGGACGATGTCTCGTCCCGCGAGACCCGAGCCCGCCCCAGGCCCGCGAGACCCGAGCCTGCCCCGACCCCGACCCCGCCCTTTGCAAAAATGGTTGTTGCACCAACGACCATAATCTAAAATGGTCGTTGGCCAACGGCCATTTTAACCCCCCCCTCCCCCAACCCCCTACCCCTTAATATTTATTTTTAACCCATAAGTTATTATATTTACACTTTAACCCAATTTTTCAACTATAAATAACTCATTTTCTCTTCATCTTTCTCACAAATCTTCCTACAATCTCTCTAATTTCTCAATATATATCTCTACAAGTCTACATTGTTTGCTAAATATTCAATTTTATTTATTCATTTGGGAATTGGTAGTGAAGTTGGCAACTAGCTTGAGGATCTTCCATCGAGCAAAGTTTCAATTTTCAACCTCTTGATTACACGTCGATGTTACGTCGGCGTTTGGTACATTCGTTCCTTCATTAAATTATTATTGTCTGTTTATATCACTTAATTTTATTATCTTTAATTAATTATTTATTTATTTATTATCATAATTAAAATGGAAGGATTAAAAGGTATGTTTAAGGGTAAGGGTAAGGGTGCTTCTTCTAGTAGGGGCAACCAGGGCAAGGGTACTTCTTCTAGTCATCTTATTCCTACACAGGATGATTTTGTTGATACTCAACATTTTCCTACAATACCATTAGATTTAGACCAGGAGCTATTTTCTGGAACTCAAGAAGACTTTAATTTAGACGATGATCTAGATGATATACCCACTAATGTTGATGACAACACACCCACTAGTGCACCTTCAACTGAAATACCTCCTATTCCCCCTAGTATGAGACGAGGTCCAGCAAAACGACCATTAAAATCATATGCATGGATATTTTTTGATAGGGACGTAGAGAATCAAGTAGCCATATGTAAAATTTGTAAAAATGCTTTAAAATTTAAAACTGGAAAAGGTCAGGGTGGGATGGGGGGTTTAATTAGACACGTAGTAAGTGCTCATCCAGCTAGGTATGCCCAATACCAGGCTTCAAAACCGGGTGCGAAAACGCCCGCTCCATCGGGACAAGGTTCACATCATCGACATCGTCCCGGACCAAATCTGTGGTCAAATTAACCCTATGACGGGGGGAATTGTAGGCTCTAAATACAATAAACATAGAGATAGGGAAGCAATATCAAAATTAGTTGTTGTGGAGGGTTTGCCCTTTTCATTTCCTCAATCTCCCGGTTTTATTCATTACATTAGAGATATATATAATCCTGCTTTTAACGGTTTTCCTAGATCAACTGTTAAGAGAGATGTATTTAAATTCGCGCATGAATATCAACAATATTTACGTTTTTCATTATATCATTTTAATGGCAAAGTATCCATCACGTCTGATATAGGTCGTAGTACTAACGGCCATGATTATTTAACTGTAACTTGTCATTGGATAGATTATAAATGGTCTATGCAAAAACGTATTTTAGCGTATAGATATATAGATGATAGGCACATTGGTACTTTTATTGCAGAAAATATTTATCAAGTGTGCGATTATTACGAAATTACCGATAAAATTATGACTATTACATTAGATAACGCTTCTAATAACAATTACGCAATTACAATTTTAAAAAATAGTTTAACTCCGTCTTTTTCAGACCATTTTCATATAAAATGTGCGTGCCATATATATAACTTAATTGTAAAGGATGGTCTATCACTTTTTGAAGACATTCTTAGTAAAATACAATTTGCTATAAACTTTATTTTTAAAAGTAATAAAGTACAACGTAGAAAAGAATATAAAAAAATTTGTCATGATTGTGGACTACCTTTTAGAAAAATTCCACAAGAAGTATCCACTAGGTGGAATTCTTTATACGAGCAACTACTTGTTGCTTATGACTATAAATTACCTATAACTTTATTTTTTAACTCTCATAATAAAAAGCCAGTGATATGATTTTAGATAGCGATTGGGAACAAATTTCGGATTTTATTGTATTTTTAGACAAATTTTTTCAAGCAACAAAAGAATTTTCCGGTATATATTATCCTACTATTTCAACTATGTTATTTTATATAACTCTAATATTTTTATTACTTAGTGAATATATGGAAAAACGACTTATAAGGCAGCTATTAAAAAATGTTTCTCAAAATAAAAATATTTTATTCCTATTCCCTCTATTTATATTATTGGTTCTGTATTAAATCCTACTATTAAAATAGACGGTACTAAATCACTAATTGAAACTATTTACGATTGTATAGAAGTACTACCACCTCCAAGTCCCAAAAATCTAAATCACCCACCACCTATTGAACAAACTAAAGAAGAAGTATTGTCTAGCGTAGAACACCAATGCAAAAATATATATAGATTTATCAACAAGAAAATGCTAGTAACTTACCAGCTTCCATACCATCTTCTTCATCTTTAATACAACCTCACAAAAGACATGCTGTTTCTGCGGCTAGTATTGAAAGCCTCAGAAATAGAATGTGCGGTCGTACCTCTACTACTAACCAAATTAGCGAGTTGGATATTTTTGTTTTGCAGGGTTCTGTACCGTATCAAGAAGTTATCAATGAAGATGGACATGAAGACTTGCTTTGAAATCTGGAGGAATGAGAAGACCTTTCCGACACTTTCATTGATGGCTCGAGATGTTTTGAACATTCAAGCGTCGTCAATCGCTGCCTGAAAGCGCTTTTTCTGCAGGCAGATATCAAATAGGAGACCACAGACACTCATTAGCCGGAGACAACTTGGAAATTGCAGTATTATTCAGAGATTGGATACGAGCGGAGCGGAGAAGGTGCGGTCAACAGGAGATCAACGAAGAAGATGATGAAAACTACAACGAAATCTTAACCGAAAGTAGTAGAAGCGACGTGGATCAATTTGACCAACAAATACCAATTCCAACCGAAGAACCACATGAAATCATCAAGCAATTAGAACAGGTTTTTTTGAGAATGTAATTTTTTTAATTGTAATTTTATTATGTAATTTGTAACTTTTGGACAACACCACAAAGTTGCAATTTAGATTTTAGACAATTGTATTTGTATTACAAAAAAATCATATGTCTATTAAATAATATAAGAGGCACAAAAACAGCCTTGGGATGTTTTTATTACACTATCTTATTTTGTTTATTGAGTTTTTTTTATACATATGTTATTTTTAAAAAAAAAATGAAAACCCGTCGTATCCCGCCCCGAGCCCGAGCCCGACCCGAGCCCGACGGGATCGGGATCGGGACGGGACTTGCTCCAGTCCCGCCAAACCCGACCCCGCCAGAGCCCGCCATACCCCGACCCCGCCCCTTCTCCCGTCCCGCCTCGACTCGACCCTCGCTGACGCCCGGCCAGACTGAGCCCGCCCACCGCCACCCTTAGTCCATTCATCAGCTGGATGTCCAGAATATTTTTTTACATAGTCACCTATAGGAAACAGTTTACATGCACCAGCCTTTGGGCTTCCGAGATCCTACTCATCCGGATTATGTTTGCTTGTTGAAAAAAAAACATTATATGGTTATAAATAAGCCCCCATGGTGTGGTATAATAGATTTGCAGGGTTCGTAGCAACACTGGGATTCTCACACAACAAGTCCGATCAATCTTTATTCATCTACAAGAAGGGAAATGACATGGCATATATTTTTCTCTATGTGAATGACATTATTCATACAACATAATCTGAGTCACTTCGCTAGTCGATTATGACCTTCCTTGCTTCGGAATTTGCTATAAAGGATTTGGACCCTTTAAATTATTTTTGGGCATTGATGTAACTCAATATGCAGGTGGTCTATTTCTCTATCAAAAGAAATACACTGAGGAGATTATTGACAAAGCTGGCATGTCCTCGTGCAAACTGTCACATAAGCCGATGGATACATAGGCAAAATTGAGTAACTCTACAGGTATTCCATACAGTAACCCAACACATTACCTCAACTTAACAGGGGCATTGCAGTATCTTACCTTCACAAGACCTAATATCTCATATGCAGTTTAACATGTTTGTCTACATATGCATGATCCGAAAGAAGAGCATATGTGTGCTCTTACATGAATTATGTGGTATGTTAAGTGTACTATAGATTTTGGGTTGCATCTGTATAAGTCCTCCATTTCTAGCCTCACATCTTATACAGATGCTGATTGGGGTGGCTGCTCGGACACACGGCGTTCCACCTCTGGTTATTGTGTGTTTTTAGGAGACAACCTCATTTCATGGTCGAAACGTCAGCCAACATTATCCTGGTCAAGTGCTGAAGCAGAATACTGAGGGGTAGCTAATGTGGTCTCTGAATCATGTTGGCTCCGTAATCTTCTTTTAGAACTTCATTGTCCGATCAAAAAAGCAACTGTGGTTTATTGTGATAATGTGAGTGCGATATACTTATCAGGTAACCCTTTCCAGCATCAACGCACAAAACACATAGAAATGGATATCTTGTTTGTCCGTGAAAAGGTTGCACGTGGATAAGTATGTGTTCTCCATGTACCGTCTCGTTATCAGATTGCAGTTATTTTCACGAAAGGTCTTTCGCGTGTACTGTTTGATGATTCTCAGCATACGAGAACCTCCCGCTAAAACTGCAGGGGAAATCCATAATTATCCTCATCACATCCAAATTATCTTTATCATAATTTGTAATCAAATCAAATATTATGATTAGCATAGTCTTAGCCTAGATTGATTTATGTAATTAGGATGATTAGCATATTCTTAGCCTAGATTGATCTTATATATTTGTATATATATATATTGTAATCTTAGAATGAAATGAATCATGGAATTAATTTCCAAAAAGTAACATAGCCAGAAAAAGAATCTATGTTTATTAGGACAATCAAATTTTTATATCTAGCTAAAATCTTTGCCAAAGTTGTTTCCTTGAATAAGTAATTTATAACAAGATTTAGTAAAAAAAAACACCATTGGAATTAAGGCTCCAAATAAGCTTAGGATGAAGATTAGGATTGTCAGGGATGAAGATCTTGTGAACTTGATCAATAATGTTTATTAGGATGAATATTAGTATATGTACTCAATTTATTTGGATACTTTGGAGTTCAATAATAAAAGAATGTGCTCTATTTATTCATTTTATGAGAAATTTTATTTTGATAAAATAGTTTAAATTTAGTTGTTAGTTTTTTCTTTGCTAAAAATCATTGCATGAGAATTCATAATTAATAAGGAAACTGATGAATTCCTTCAAACAAAAAAGAAAACTAGGTCCTAATAGAAAAAGAATCATATATAATTTTTTTTGAACGGTTTCCATATAGAAAAAAATATAGATGCTATTGACGAATATCATGATAATAATATAAATCATTCGACATCAAATAAAAAGAGGAGATTCCATATTATTGTTGTGTACTAAAAATATTAAGGTTTTCAAATATTATTTTTGTCAATCTTATAATATTATTTGGGTGAAAATTATTTTTCCTCCAACCCTGCTTTAAAAAATAATTCTCTCCCACTTTTGAACAATATATGTTCCTCCCCTTTAATTATACCATTTACAAAATTTATGCCTATTTTACCCTCTATATTAACACTCTTCGTCTTTTCTTTTTTTTACTTTTTAAATATTATGGTTTTTTTTATCAAAAAAATCTAATTTACGAGGTAAAAAAAAGTGAAAATAGTTGGAAAACTATTATGGTTCCCGTTAAAAAATAAAGATGTTTTAACTCAAAGTCCAAACTCAAGGGACTTTTTAATTTTGGCCCTTCTTCTTTCATTTTTAAAGTGACTTTTAGCCATTGTCATTTTATAAGGCCAATATATAAACTTGAATGAATTTATTGGAACAAAAAGAATATGAATGACTTTTATAGGTAATTTTGCTTAAGTTGAGTGAATTTGAGAAATTGACTCGTATAAAAGAATAACTTTTAAGAACTTATAATCTAAATAATTTATAGATATTTGTGTCACTATGAATCATCACATTAAAGGTAAATTAAAAATTTATAAGTTCAAAATATAAAAATATGACATCATTTTTAAAGTAATTAAAAAGAAAATTATCTCACATAAAACAAATGGGGTATCTAACGTATAAGTAAGCAACATATATAGTCTCCAGTTCAGTTAGTTGTGACAGTCAATAAGGATTTAAAAATACGAAGAATAAAAAGATGAAAATCTTATTGAATTTTTTGTTTTTGTTTAAGTTAACACACATGTGAGGCACAAATACAATCATAATAATCAATCATATAAGTATATAGTCGATCAACACAACAAAGTTCGTTCTAACCCCGTGGCTAATGCAAGTTACATATTGTGTCCATGTAGCGATTTTGGTATCCATTTGTCTAGAATTGTAAATCCACCTAGTTCACATTTGTTATCTCGGTAAAGAATGGATCTTGGGCACATGGACTCCCAGCGCAACCCTCCTCCTTTCGAGCTAGCTTTTGGGGTGTGAGTTAGACTCAATGCCTAATTTGACATAGTATCACAATCATGCCTCCCATGTGGGCCCATAAAAAGGCAGTAGATTGCTCCCCGGATCAATTGACCGGTTCTGGATCGATGGGGGATGAAAATATCTTTGATTCATGAAAGTGCAGCTCTAGACCGGACAGTGGACCCCGGACAAAAATAATGTCGGGATCTGAGCTACCACATCGGTGACGGACGAGAACCCTAGACAACTTATAAGGCTTGAGCAATCCTCCTTCCTTCGAGCTAGCTTTTGAAGGTAAGTTAAACCCAATAACTAATTTCACAATCTCCTACATAATTTGAGTAGTTCTTATTTAACTCTATTAGGCAAATTAACATTTAAGTGTGTATTCGACCTCAGTTTTGAATATTGTTTGAACCATGGTTAATGCCCAACAAAAGGAAGGGAACGTATTAAAAGAAAAGGACTATGTTAGCGCGTAGGGGCATAAAAGTCATTTTAGAGAGTGGGGACCAAGCCTTCATTCTGCAAGGACACGTGTTATCATCTCTCTCCTGTACAAAAGTTCAATTTCACTGCTCCAACCCTAGTAAAAACTTAAGTACATTTCATTCAACTCCATTTTCCCATTTGTAATTTGTTGCGATACATTCCAAAAAAAATTATTCTTCTTCTCAAATGTATTTGTAAAAATCATAAAGATCCTCACCTTCCCATTCATTTTATTTCTATATATCTTCCCTGCTTCAACAATATCCATCAAAAACCCATTACTCTACCACCTCATTTTCTTCATAACTAGGGTTCCTTTTCAGATAGGTATGAACAAGATTTTCATTTTTTTCCCCTTGTTTTCTTCTTTTTTATATTTCTTACCTTCAACCTTTAACTAGTAATTGCTCTTTCGCATGCATGTCCTGACTCTGTTTGTGTGTGTGTGTGTACGTAGACATGAAGGGATGGCAGTTAGGGTTTCTTTCTTTTGATGCTCCAACTTTTTTTTCCAAGAAACCATCTTGTTGTTTTTTTCTCGGGAAAGCAAAAACGGAGTACTCTAGGGCTCAATCATAAGAAAACAATATATTGGAACTCAAGTTCTAGATAATGGATCGAGTTACTTTTGAAATCCCAACCATTTTAATTTCGTGAGTTTAACTTATTCTCTTTGCTTCTACATCTCCGAAACAAAACCAAAATGATTACAACTTCTTGTTTTTTCGTCTTGCTTGATTCAATATTTCCGTAATAAGTTTACAGCTTTTTCTGTTTGATCAGTTTAGTCAAAAAGCACTGGGATTTTTTCACTTTTTATATGTGGGTTGTATGTTGGATGAATATACATAAATTAAGTTGGCGTATAGGAGAGCATGCTCAGAACTGTAAGAAGACTGAGGGTTAACAGTTCATGTCTGGGTATATATCTGTATGAGTGTTTTGATCGTTTTGCTTTTCAGCTCCTATGTTTAATGCATTATTATCGTTAATCACTGATTATTTATTTTTTTGCTTTATTTGTTTACAGATAATGGCAATGGAAACGTACTACAGAAAAAGATCAAAAAAATTCATTCAAGTTAACCTTGTAAGCACTCTCTCTCTCTCTATATATATATATATACACGCATTTTATCTCTCTAAATAGGTGCGCACTTCAGTCATGGAGATGGTTTTTGTATGAGAACAATCAGTATCTGAATATTTCCTCTTTCTGTTACGCCATTCTTTGGCTTCATTTAATGTGAGTAATGTACACGCGCTATACAATAGACGCGCCAATTAAAAAAGCATTTAGCTTTCAATGCGAGTGCGTGCATGTATACGGAAAAAAGACAAAAAGAAATCTTCTTGATGATGGTGATTTTTAAATAACCCGCATGAGTGGGGCGAAAGAAACCCTTAAATACAATTAGATTATGCCATACTAATATAATATTCCAAAAAAGGATCATAATATATATATATATAAAGTCATGTGTAGAGTATATATATTTAAAAAATAGAGAGGAAAATTGAGAGTACGTGCCATATTTTTGTACTAGGTCTGAGAGAAGGATAATGGTGGTTGTGGGTGTTCATATTTTGTTGTAATACAGCTTTATTATCTATACCTGCAGGAAATGGATTACTTAAAAGGGCAAAAGCAAAGCAGTGTCGCCGGCGCAGACACTCCAGCTTTGGCCAGACATGAAAACCAACCACTTCTGCCCACATCAGATATTAATGACTGTACCCTAAAACGACACGGTACTCACTCTCTCTTTCTGCAGTAATAGTAGTACAACAAAATATTTTAGCCTCATCTGAATCAGCCTCTTATACCCCATTTCTCCATTTTGTCTTTCTATACAATATACATTTTACTTCGAATGAGTTTTTGGGTTTTCAAAAGTTTGATTTATCGGAAATGTATTCTCATTATCCCTTTTTTCGCTTTACAGCAGACAATGAAAATATTCTGGATGACAAGATGAACATTGAGATTGGTTCCATTTACGAGATCGATCATATATATTTGCCTCCCAGGACTCCAGTTCAACTCAAGTCCATCCGAGTAGCTATGGTACGAAAGTTAATCCTGATACTATTATTTACAAAAATTATGTGTGGTCTGATATTATTAATCCTGCAATTCTTTGATTTTTGATCAGGTGAGCGAGAAAACTGCATTGAATGTGGCAGTGAGGTTTCCGAGCATGGAGTCACTAGAAACATACTTCAGCAATAGCACTCGGGAGATGTATCCAGCTCTTGATGAGAAGTTCGTGATGGGAACAGCTCTGGCTAGTAAAGTGCTTCTCCGTCAAGTTCCTACCCATGAGTTTGCCGAGAAGAAGAATCTTCATACCTTCTGGTTGCTGAACTCGACTTTGGGTGTTCCTCCAAAGAATGGTGTCTGCTTGTCTCACCTCAAGGTAAATGGAATGGTTAGCTGGGGGATACGCAGGCAAGTCAAGTTTCTGGGCAGACACGAAGAAAGCAACAACACCAAGTCTTCTTCCAGCTTCGTTCAAGGAGATGAAATTCCAAAGGTTGAACTACCTGAAAAAGCTGAAGAAGAAGATGATGAAGAGGACGATGAGGAAGAAGATGATGAAGTCGGTTATGAACTATTAAAGAAAGAATATGAAGAAACAGAGGAGAACGATGATGAGGAAGCTGTAACAGAGAAGAGTAACAGGAACCTGAAGAGAAAAAGATATTGCTTAAGAGCAACTACAACAAAAAAGGCAAAGAAAACAAGGGTTGAGATGCAAAGGCAGAAAAACAAAATTAAGAAGAAAAACACATGTAGGCAGTTGACAGTATACAAAGACCCCAAAGACCGTTGGTCTACAGAGAGGTATTTCTCTATCCCTATATGTATTGTAGTTTCAGAAAATCACTTCACTTTAATTTCTAATGACTTCACTGAAATCCTGAAGGTACAAGTTGGCGGAGAAGAACTTAATGGAGGTGATGAAGGCAAAGGGTGCAACGGTCAATAACCCTATCATCCGGCCAGAGCTGAGAGCAGAGGCACGGAAGCGCATTGGAGATACAGGCCTATTGGATCATCTGCTCAAGCACATGGCTGGTAAGGTTGCACCTGGAGGAACTGAACGTTTTTGCCGCAGGCATAATGCTGAGGGAGCAATGGAGTATTGGCTGGAGAGTGCTGACCTAGTTAACATCAGGAAAGAGGCCGGTGTTAATGATCCTTATTGGATCCCCCCACCTGGTTGGAAGCTTGGAGACTCCCCCACTCAACACCCCATCTGTGCCCAGGAATTCAAGAACCTGAAAAATGAGATAGTTGTACTCAAAAGGTTAGCTGAAAATGCTGCACTAGCTTTTCAGGAAAAAGTTGTTTTATGGTTGTTCATGTTGAGCTCTGATGGTTTTGTTATATCTGTAAATTTTGGTTGTAAACAGAGACTGGGAAGAGATGGTGCTTTCCAAGAAACAGTTGGAAGAAGAAGTTGGAATGATGAAAAGGTGAATACAATGATGATAAGTACTGTAATTCAAAGCTTTTAACGTTGATGAAATATAATCTATATATGGCTGTGTTAATATATGTTCATTTAATTTGTTTGAGCAGAAAGATTGAGGAGCTTCAATTGAAGAAGAAGAGGCAAGAAAGACAAGCTATTGTGACTCCAAGGACAGCGGTTCCATCAATGGTATTTATTTCTAAAAGCCAAAGTTTGTCATTTGAATGGTTTCCAAATAAATTAATAACCGGTTTGATAATTATGTTTCATGTTCTGTTTTGGTGGCAGGAAAAGTGCAAGAAACAATTAATGATAGCCAATTCAGAATTTATGGAAAAAATGGAGGTATATATTCTAATTATTTAACCCTTTTTTGGATAAAGTCTAATCCTCCACTTATTAAATTAGTATTGGACCCCCGAGTCTAAACTGGTCAGATGGACCCATCCTATTGCTTTGCATGTAGCCACAATGCGTGGAAATTAGATGCACCTAACACTTCCATAGTTTCCTATTGTGCTTTCTCTTACCTTTGAGATACCCAACTTAATAATTTCTGGTTTATCTAATCCATCAAACATGAATTATTTCCCCTCTCTGGTTCTCTGTTTTGGTTTTGGTTAGTAGTGGAAGGGTGGAGAGGTGGGGCTTATATTTGATTAGCTGAGAAGCAGAGATGCATGTTAATCACTGTAGGAGGTTCACTATGATATTCTTAATAATAATTGCTGTGGAATGTTAATTGGGTTATGAATACAGGAAAAGTTTCTGAACATGGTCTCTAAACTGGAAGAAAAGGAAAAGTCGATGCCTACATTAATGTTACCTGAAGTAAAGGAAAAGCAAGTGGAAGAAGAAAGTGAGAAACAGGGAGTACTGCATAAAGCAGTAGTAGCAATGGATAGATCAAAAGTAGCTGATTATCAGAGCAAGGAGCTAACAGCAGTTAACCCCAAAAAGGCAAAAAATGCTGCCCCTACAGCTGAGGGAAAAGCTGCTAAGATACAAAGGCTTAAGAGTGGGTTCAGACTGTGTAAACCCCAGGGCAGTTTCCTTTGGCCAAACATGGTCCGCAACAGCACCAAGAATGGTTGCAACATGTCCCCACAGGTAGTGGTCCAGATTGAAGATCTTCATATGGTGCAAACACCACCATCAGTCTCTTCTTCAACTGCCAGAGCTCCTCCTTCATTGCTGCCTTTTCATAAGAACAACCTGCCAGCTTCCCCTGTCAAGCCTGTCCCTGAAAGAAGAGCAGTCACTGTTACTGTCTCCACCATCTCTAGTGAAACTTGCTATGAAGCTGGGGATAACATGAACTACTCAACTGGAAACAAGACAACTACTCTGATCAACTTAAATGATGTCCCTCTTAACGTTGGTGAAGGATTTAGCCAAACCCCAACATCAAGACAAACTATAACCACAACTACTACTTTCATGCCTCATGTGAGTATCATTAATTTATCCTCTCTCAATGCTTAATACTACCTTTCACTCAATGTAGTTAATTAGTTATGCTGTAATTAACATGCCTTGATAATTGATTGCCATGTCCGGTGCAGGGAGTCAACATGAGTAAACCACGGCAAGCTTCAGGGGATGACAGCGGTCAGCAACAAGCAAGCAAATGCTGCTCTTCATCTGCCACATCCTTGCCCCAGGGAGCTCCAAGTTGGTTAGTTCTGGCTACTCCAAGAAACACTGCCTCAGATGAGTCCATCATTGGATGACCAACCAGTGCATATTTAGGGGAACTAAATACACTAGTACGTAGTAGTAACTAAGACTATTCTGTTTTTTGGCCTCGAGTTGCTTTTGCAGTGGATACTTACCTTCTAATGGTATCTCTAGGAATCAATATCACACGATAAGTGTAGGTTTAATTTTCACTATTTGTGATCCCTATCCCCGCGTAAAATTGATGCTTTTTCTTTCCAAAGCATAGCAAACTAGTACTATTTGGTACATTACTTAGGAAACACGTCTTAACCGCCGCTGCATGATGAGATTATTAACCCAAATAACGAAGACCAGGTATTCAAGGTATCTTTCTTTTTTGCTGGTCATTTGTGTTGAACCGATAAATAGATAAGGTATGTAAAGCTGCATGGAAGAGAAAATTAATGATGGAGAAATTCGTATCCAACATCGAGTTACAGTAGAAGAAATATCTGTTTCAAATTCAAATGACACTTGACAAAATGAATACGTAATGATTTATGGCATTAAATTTGTCATTTAAACAAGCAAGTGACTGAGAATAGACTTCGTACCCTTCATCAATGGGGTACCAAAAAAATAGGAATAATTGAATTTCATCGTCAGAAGGGACAAAATCCATGTAAATAATGCACGATTTCACTTGCTGATGAAGAAGGGAACATTTTCATTAATTGCTTGTTTATTTTACTAAAATAAAACTTGCTAAAGCTGCCTTTGAATGATACGAACTTTAAAAGTCACTCTTGTGCGGATGTCTTCATTAATTGCGTTTCATATTTGTCACGTCCCAAATATGGTATCTTAGGCTGTGACAGGACACCCGATGAGGCACTACCCATTGGGCGAATTCTCTAACTAAATTATACGGATAACGTAAAAATTAAAGAAGAATGAAATACTACTGAAGGTGTCTTAGTAAACTGTTACTTTGATAAACTTAACTGTTGTTTTTTGATACTACAACAATGAGTACGCATCACTACCGAATTAGGTGGGTCAGCTATATGAATTCTCAATATTTACTCCATTTTATTCCGGGTGCTCAATAAGTTTTTATGACTTCTCAATGTTTACCCCGTTTCATTCAAGTGTTCAATAAGTTTTAAAATTTTAACACTACTGTACATATATAGAAAAAGATAAATTACTGGTTCCTTATAGTTATAGAGGTTCTCTATAAAAAATCTGGCATATAAAGTTTGACTAAACTTAAATCTCCAAAGAAAGATCAAACATAATGTGAGTGTATCAACACGACTAAATTACTAATTGATATCACCTATTTGGATCATTTATTTTCATTGTATTCCATAATTCGCCAAGTCCGCAGGGAAGTTGAGAGATATCTTTTGAGACAATTTCCTCTGATGTGATCTTAAGTCTAACTTGTCCTATTTCAACACCTTATCGATCATCATAGTGCCACATTTATGGATTAATGCGTCTGGAGGCCTACATTTAACATGGCCAAATTTTCTCAGAGTACTTCCTCTCATTTTATCATCTATATGTGATGCTTATACCTTCTTTTGCATTATTTATGATATTGTTTAATCTTTTCTGATCGCTTATCTATCTTAACGTCTTCATTCTCAGAATACTCATTTTATAGACATATGGGCTTTATAGGCCCAAAACTCACTCCATATATCATTACTAGTCTTACCACCGTTCTATAAAATTATCTTTCACATTGGTAGTTTTTTTCCCATCTTATAGCACCCCATAACATTCCTCCTCTTTAGTCAATTCTTCTACTTATGTTTTATGCATTTAATCTTTATCTACCATATTATCCTCCTAGAATACTAATATGAGATATTTGGACTATCTATATTTAGGCACCACAGTCCCGTTTGGTCTCGATTTAACTTCATCTTCTTTATAATGGTTAAACATGCACATCTAATTTAGTTTTCGGTTCTACTTATCCTAACCCTACTAGTTGTTAACTTACCAAAACTAGTGCAAACACTTATGAGCTCAAAGCAAATCCCAGATGTTACCCCACAGTCATGGGAAACTCTTGTGCTCCCTGCCATTGTTCCCACACTTGCGAGCGTTCTTTCTAGACGTATCCTTTATGACATTTCTATATTTTATATGAATTCATTTTTTTCCATTAATCACCAAATGACTTTTCTAGGCACTCTATCATATGTTTTCTTTGTTGGGTTTAAATGATAGATTGAATGGAAAATGGAGGGAGTTCCCTCTTGCTTTATAAAATAAGCATTTGTCCCTCATCGGTGTGGAAAGAAAAGTTCTTCTACTTATAAGTAGAAGTACTCCTTCTTGTTGCTAAAGGGTTAAGAAGAGGGTCTCCCCTCGCGCCGTCGTCGTCGCTCGGCTCGACCCGGCCCGGCCCGACCGGCCGGCCGGCCGGCCCGGCCGGCTTCGGCTTGAAGAAGTTTGTGGTAGCCAAATTCCTAGACTACAAAATGGTGGATGGAAAAACCGTTGGAACCCAAGTTCAAGAGCTTCAACTTATCTTCCATGACCTTATTGCTGAAGGTATGGTAGTGAATGAAGCATTCCAAGTGGCGGCAATGATTGAGAAGTTGCCGCCCTAATTGAAAGATTTCAAGAATTATCTTAAGCACAAGCGCAAGGAAATGAAGTTGGAAGATCTTGTGATTCGTCTCAAGATTGAGGAAGATAACAAAACAGCCGAGAAGAAGTCGCGGGGGAATTCAACGATTATGGAAGCAAATATTGTTGAAGAGGCTGCCCCAAAAAGTAAGAAAAGAAAGAAGTTCACTGGACAAAAGAAGGAGCAAGCCAAGAAAAAGTTCAAGGGCAACTACTTTAATTGTGGGAAAGCTGGCCACAAAGCCCCAGATTGTCGTCTCCCGAAAAAGAACAAGGGAAAAGGACAAGCCAGTATGGTGGAAAAGAATGATGATATGGATGATATGTGTGCAATGCTATCGGAGTGCTATTTGGTTGGAAACCCGAAGGAGTGGTGGCTTGATTCTGGTGCCACTCGACATGTTTCTTATTTGTAAAGAAGCATTTGCAACCTATGCTCCCGCTGGACCCGAAGAGGTACTGTTTATGGGAAATACTGCAACAGCCAAGGTTGAAGGATATGGAAAGATACTTCTGAAAATGACTTCCGGCAAGGTGCTGACTCTCAACAATGTTCTGCACGTTCCCACAATCAGGAAGAATTTAGTTTCAGCCGGACTACTCGTCAAAAACGGGTTTAAGTGTGTGCTGGTTAGTGAGAAAATTGTAATAAGTAAGAATGATATGTTCATAGGAAAGGGATCCCTCACCGAGGGCCTTTTCAAACTAAATGTAATGGTTGTTGACAGTATTAATAAGAATTCAGCTTCGTCTTACTTATTGGAGTCAAATGATTTATGGCATGTTCGTTTAGGACATGTCAACTACAAAACCTTGCGAAAATTGATTAATTTAGAAGTATTGCCTAGATTCGAGTGTAATAAATAAAAATGTGAAATCTGTGTTGAATCTAAGTTTGTTAAACATACATATAAGTCTATTGATAGGAATTCAAATCTTTTAGACTTAATCCACACAGATATATGTGATATGAAGTCAATACCATCTCGCGGTGGGAAAAAGTATTTTATAACCTTTATTGACGATTGCACTCGATATTGCTATGTGTATTTGCTTAATAGTAAGGATGAAGCAATTGATGCATTTAAGCAATACAAGAACGAAGTGGAAAATCAATTGAATAAAAAGATAAAAATGATTAGAAGTGATAGGGGTGGAGAATACGAATCTCCTTTTGCAGAGATATGCTTAGAATATGGAATTATTCATCAAACTACTGCCCATTACACACCACAATCAAATGGAATTGCAGAAAGAAAAAACCGAACATTAAAGGAAATGATGAATGCTCTACTAATAAGTTCCGGTTTATCGCAGAGCTAGTGGGGGGAAGCTATCCTTACAGCTAACCGAATACTCAACAGGGTGCCCCACAGCAAAACACAATCTATTCCATATGAACTATGGAAAGGAAGAAAACCCAACTTGAAATATTTCAAAGTGTGGGGGTGTTTAGCAAAGGTCCAAGTTCCTTTGCCCAAAAGGGTAAAAATCGGACCAAAAACTATGGATTGTGTTTTTATTGGCTATGCTACAAACAGCAAAGCTTGTCGATTTTTGGTTCACAAATCGGACAATCCCGAAATTCATGTTAATACGATAATTGAATCAGATAATGTTGAATTCTTTGAAAACATGTATCCGTATAAAACTGAATGTGAGTCGCCAAGTGAAAGATCTAAACGACCGCGGGAAGAACCAAAGGAAAGTACACCAAGTAAAGAGGATCCAAGACGTAGCAAACGTCAAAGGACATCTACTTCCTTCGGACCAGATTTTTTGACATTCTTGCTTGAAAATGAGCCTCAAACATTTAAAGCAGCGATGTCATCTTCTGATTCATCATTTTGGAAAGAGGCAGTCAATAGTGAGATTGAATCAATTTTGAACAACCATACATGGGAATTAGTTGATCTTTTTCCTAGAAATAAACCTTTAGGATCAAAATGGATTTTTAAAAGGAAAATGAAAGTTGATTGCACTGTTGACAAATATAAGGCAAGACTTATGGTCAAAGGTTATAGACAAAATGAAGGCCTTGATTACTTTAACACATACTCGCCGGTAACAAGGATAACATCTATTCGGTTGTTAGTGGCACTAGTAGCCGTACATGGTCTTCAAATCCATCAAATGGATGTTAAGACAGCTTTCTTAAATGGAGAATTGGAGGAAAAAATTTACATGGAACAACCTGAGGGATTTGTGGTTCCTGGTAAAGAAGGGAAAATGTGCAAATTTGTTAAGTCGCTTTATGGACTAAAACAAGCACCCAAACAATGGCATGCTAAATTTGACCAAACAATATTGGCAAATGGATTTAAAATCAACGAGTGTGACAAATGTGTTTACATTAAAAATACTCCAAATCATGAAGTCATTATTTATTTATATGTTGATGACATGTTGATAATGAGTAAAAATATTGCCGATATAAATGCTACTATGCGCATGTTGGCTAGCAAATTTGGTATGAAGGAGTTAGGAGTTGCTGATTTAATCTTAGTCATCAGAATTCATAAAACTCCACAAGGTCTAGCATTATCGCAGTCTCATTATATTGAAAGAGTACTTGACAAGTTTAAGTATTTAAATTTCAATAATGCCAAGACTTCAATTGACATGAGCGATACATTTCAGAAGAATAAAGGTGAAAGTGACTCACAATAGGATTATGCAAGAGTGTTGGAAAGTTTGATGTATATCATGAATTGTACGCGACCAGATATAGCATGTGCTATTAGTAAATTGAGTCGGTTTACAAGTAATCCCAATCAAACTCACTGGATGGCAATGAAACGAGTTTTGGGGTATCTGAAACATACCCAAGACTATGCTTTGCATTATAACAAATATCCCGCCGTGATCGAAGGATATAGTGATGCAAATTGGATCACCGGATCATCTGAAGTTAAATCCACGAGTGGTTATGTTTTCACAATTGGGGGTGGATCAGTGTCTTGAAAATCATCCAAACAGACGTGCATCGCTCGTTCTACGATGGAATCTGAGTTTATAGCTTTAGACTGTTGACACCCAATTTTGTCCCATCTTTTATGATTTTATTCGTAATTTTTAATATTTTTTGACACTTTTAAAATAATTTTAAAATATAGGCATATATGTGTGTATCTTCATATTATTATTATTATTCGCATATTTTATATCATTTGCATTTTTATAAAAATCATAAGTTATCCGAAATGCTATATTATTTTATTCTCGCAAAATTGCATCGCATTTCCCTTTTATTAAGCATTAAGCATTTCGCAAAAATTATATTTTATTATTATCACGTCGTTATGTTATTTTAAATAATTCACATCTTTTACAAAAATAATATATATATATAAATAGGTTTTAATATTAAACCCCTCTTTTATATTTTTAAATCCATAACATTTTTATTTCCTAACCCAATACAATTTCTACCCAACCTAAATTAAAACCCATTTTTCGTCCAAACCCAAATCGCCCAAGGCCCAACCGGCCGACCCAAGCCCAAAAACCAACTCCCCTTGCCCCCTTTTAATTCCCCCCAAACCCAAATCGCCCAAGGCCCAACCGGCCGACCCAAGCCCAAAAACCAACTCCCCTTGCCCCCTTTTAACTCCCCAAAAACTCAAAACAAACGAACAAAAAAAAAAAAAAATTTTAAACCCTACCCTCCTTCAACCTCGCTGTCAGCCCCCATACCCCCATGCCCGACCGGTCACCTCGCCCCCTGCCACCACCCACTCCCTGCCACCAACCCTGACACCCCCACACCCCTCCCGTCACTTCGTCCAACCCATACCCCTAAAATCCGCTTCCAAATTCAGATTTTTTGCCTTTAATTCAAAATTCAAACTCGATTCTTGGGGGGGGAATCCACCTATAAATACCCCATGATTGTTCTTCATTTAGGAGGGAGATTTTCGGGGAGAAAAAAATACATTTTCGGAAGGATTTTCGGAAGATTATTCAATATATACATAGATATTTTGTTGTGTTCTTGAGTTTAAAGCATTTGGCTTCGTTGTTGTTCCAAGAATCAAGTCCGAAAAGGTTTGTCATCCCCTTTGATTCTCTGATTTTTTTTACTGATTTCGGGTAGGGTCGATCCGACCCGGGTCGACCCGGTTCGGGTAACATTTTCAGAATTCTTGCATTTCATATTTATGTATGTTGGTTATCTTGAATTTGGTGTTAAAATTTGATTCGGATTTGGATCACTGATTTCGGGTCGGGTTACTGACCCGGGTCGGGTCGACCCGATTTGAATTTCCAAATTTCTTGCATTGTTGCTGTTGTTACCATTGGTTATCTGAAATTGATGAATTTATTTGATTCCGGGTTGAAACGCTGATCCGGTCGAACATCGACGGTCAGTCGACCCTTGGGTAACATTTTAATTTTTGCATTTCATATTTATGTATGTTGGTTATCTGAATTTGGTGTTAAAATTTGATTGATTTGGATCATCGATTTGGTCAGTTCTTGACGGTCAGTCGATCCGATTTGAATTTCCAAATTTCTTGCATTATTCTTTATTATTATTATTGGTTATCTGAAGTTGATGAATTTATTTGATTAGGGTTGAAAGCCGATCCGGTCGGAACATCGACCGGTCGGTCGACGGATGGGTAACATTTTCGAATTCTTGCATTTCATATTCTTGTTATTGGTTATCCGAATTGGGCGTTGAAATCGATCCGGTTGAAACACCGATCCGGGTCAGATCATCGATCCGGTCGGGTCGACCGATTGGATATTTCCGAAATTCTTGCATTCCATATTCTTGTTATTGTTTATCTGAATTTGGTCTTTGAAATCGATTCGAGTTCGGATCATCGATCCGGGTCAGATCGACCGGCCTGAGCGACCGATTTGAATATTTCCGAATTTGAACTTGGGTCGGATATTTTAAGCGCTCCTTGCTCGTTTCTTCAGACCTGCTTTTCTTGTTTTAGCAATATCGCATTAAGGCCGATTTAAATTGAATTCGAGGCCGCGCTTTTCTTTCGTTTCGCTTCTCTGTTTTTAGTATAAGCTGTTTTAGATATCCGTACAGCGGATATATTATGGTTTTATTAAGTTCTTGTTTTAGATTTCTTGCAGCGGATATCATTGTTTCTTGTTTTGAACAAATACCGCGTCTGTTGGTATTGTTTTACATTTCGATTCTTGCTCGGATTGATTATTGTTTTTCTTGTTTTACATTTCTTGTTTTAAAATAAACACCGCACCTTTCAGATATTGCTTTCTGTTTTGATTACCTTTGTTTGACATTAAAATATCCGATTCATCGCTTTTACGTTTTTCTTGTTTTAAACTAAACACCGCGTCTTTTGAAACTGTTTTTTCTTCTCTGCCTCTGTTTTTACATTCTATTCGCTCTTCTTTGTTGTTTACATTCGATTTAAACTTTTCCTGATTCGAACACGATACTACACTGGCCGATGAAAAATACCCGTCGATTTTGAGGCCTACACAGTTGCAAAGACGGAAATATAACTTCTGGGCAAGGATGAAGACTTAAACCTTTTTATCCGAGATCAACATGTTTAGTAGGCGAGGTGACTAAAATAACCAACAAGTTATATATTCGCAGCCACGACGTGATTATAGTGATCTTTTTTATTCCATCCGAGAGACCGACACGTTTAGTAGGCGAGGCAATCAAAATAAACTACATTAGTCATATGTTTGCAGCCACGACGTGATTGGAATGTTCTTTTCAAAATTTAAGTCTGAGCCCTCCGCGATCAAAACATTCACTGTTTTGAATACGGATATGAAGTTATTTGTATTTAACTATTTCTAACCGTTTGTTCTTGGCGACTTGGGGGACTAAAGTAAATAAAGGCAATTATCCTCGGAGTTTATTTTTTGTTATTTCTTTTTTTAATTCAGCTTTTATCTCGCTTTGTATTGTAATATTATTTATCGCACTTATGTAATTATTGAAATGCTTAGAATAGGCAAACTTAGGATTTATTCATAGGTTAGTTTAAGATTTGAAACCCGTCGCTAGCTTATTTATTTGTAGGCTCGCAAACTTAGAAATCCTTCGGTAGGTTATTTAATTTAGGCTCAAATCACGCAGCGTATTCAAGATTTTCAAAACAACTTTTGTCATCTTTTATTTGCTTTATTAATCATAACGAATAAGTTTATCTTTTGTCAATTTACAATTCAATGATTCCCAAAATTTTACTTCTTTGGCATTATAAATAAATTGTTTTACTATGAATTGTCAAAATACATATTTTTCAACTCTACATGTATTTCTCTTTAGATATCATATAAATGCATATTTTGAAAAATCTCTACATTTATCTATCTTTTAAAATGCATCATTTTTCTAATTATTTGCAAACGTCTTTTAATCTATTATACTTGTAAAACATGCATTATTTCTACCAATAATTAACCTGAGTTTTACTGGGATAACATAAGTTAGCGGATCTTAAAGGATGCCTAATCCCTTCCCTTTAGGAAAATAAAGAACCCTTACCTAGAATCTCACTAGTTTCGCAGACCTTAAAATTGGAGTTACACGGCAGCATTTAGTTTAATATTTAGGTGTCCTAATTCACCGTAAACATAATTAGGTGGCGACTCCTCAACACCTTTTACCCAGGAATCACCCGGATACGTCCGCGCTCCGCTTTGACCCGAGCCGGTCAAAATAGGGCGCGACAGCATGGCGACTCCACTGGGGAACTTTTTAGGTTCCTAACCATAGCAAATTCAGGTTAATTATAATTGTGCTTTACTTTCACTCTTTGTTTGATGTAATGCTTTGATTTGTTTCCTTTATGAAATTTTTTGCATGCATAACTGCTTTAATTTCTATATTTTATTGCTTATCATAAATTGGCATTTCGTTCATATTTCTTCCACTCTGGAAAATTGACACTATCACATACTACACGCGAGGTGTGTTTTACGCACCCGCAAATTTCTTTCAATCTACCAAAATTTAGGAGAGTTGGCGTATGCGGCGGGTGAGGACCATCTGGTGGCCGCGTAGCCTTCTCACTCGAGTAGTCCGCTCGGGAACCTTGTGTCTAGTCAGCCAAATCTTAGAAAATTTAAGATAGAGTTATACCACCCTTTATTTTAAGTCATGCATGCATACACCTTAGGTGGGTCGATCCTTGGTATCGACTCCACAATTAAGAAATCCGCCAAAGATTGTCTACGGGTCTCACAACCCAACGATCAATCATCATATTATGTGTAGCGTGATAAGGATAGACTAATCCAAGACTAATCATGACATGCTGAAATTGGAAAATGAACATTCAATTTGTCTCATTTCCGACAAAGCATTGCGGTTTAGCGACTTGGATCAAATCTGTCGTAATCCCGCATATCTGGCGTTAGGCCCACCAGGCATAAGGGAGGCCCCATGCATATTAGGATGCGCATTTAATTGCCTTACAATCATTTTGTTGTTTTCTCCTGCTTTTTCACTATGTGCATATTATTTAAAGCAATAATTACTCGCCTTGTACTAACTTGGTTTTCTTCATTTTTAGAAGGTTTATTTTTCCTAAATTATTCTTCCCAAAGGTTGATTTGCGTTGACTAAAAATGGCGGATCATCCCTACTTCACGAGGTCAAAAGCACAATCCTTCAGCCAAATGACTGATTCAGATGCATCCGAACAGGCGGCCTGGAACTTATCACTCTTTGGGAGATGAACCACGGACTTAGAAAATAGAAATACTCTTGTCCAAGAAAAATACATCGCCCAACTGTTACAACAGATGGCGACCATGCAGATCGAGATAGAGCGGCTCCAAAATCTCACCAACTTTGTCCATTAGCGCCAATACCCCACTCCTGAACAAGGGACGAATGCAATCGCACCACAAATTTTCTCATCTCTGAACCGCCATTTCCTCAAAACCTCCCGATAATTCGCCACTATGCAAAACCAATCCACAACACACTAACCCGCAAGCAAGTCCACAACAAAGCCCGTTACAAAATGACCCTACAACTCCACATACCCAAATTAACCCACTCATCCAAAACACCTCTTCCATGCAAAATCACCAAGCGGCCAACACATATTGATGGCACACGCCGCCGATCCCAACGAACAAAGACGCGCCACCGATATATGCAACGGAAGCTCAACCTTTTACAACCACGATTACCAAACATGACTCTTCAGGAAATTGGCGGTGTGAAGAAATGAATGACGGTGAGGATCGAGCAGGTGAAAGTATGGCGAGAGAGATTCATAGCCTGAAAGAAGCATTCAAGAATGTCCAAACCAGCAAGGGGCATGGAGGACTCGAGTCACGAAGATTTGTGCATGCATCCCGATATTGAATTGCTGTCGGATATAAAATGCCAAAATTTGACTTGTTTGATGGGAAAGGAAATCCTTACTCTCATTTGAGATCGTACTGCGACAAACTGATTGGGGTAGGTAAAAATCAGGCCATCATAATGAAGTTGTTCGTAAGGAGTTTGACAGAGAAGCACTAGGCGGTACACAAGCCAGGACCCGCAAAAATGGCGTAATTGGGGCACGATGGCACAAGATTTCGTGGATGATTTAAATTCAATCGACACAGTCTTGGACAGATTTTATCGATGAAGTTGGAAAAAGAAGTCCACAGAGACCTTGAGAGAATACGCCATGAAGTGGAGGCGAAGCGTGAAAGTTCAACCCCAATAGAAGAAAGTGAGATGACCACTCTCTTTGTACAATCTTTGAAAGATGCAACATACTATGAGAGAATGATAAGCGTCATAGGGCGAAGTTTCTCTGAAGTTATAAGGATGGGAGATTTCATAGAAGAGGGAATCGAGCAGGGAGAATTACAAACTTTGTAGCATTGCAAGCAACAAGTGAGACGATCCAATCGGACTCATTTGAGGGAGCGATAAGAGGAAGAGAGATGGAGTGTCCTCTGTGGTGACAGTTCGAAACATAGGCCAAATCAAATGTCAACCTACCAAATGCCATCACCCCACCTCCCTACTACAATCAAAACAACCAAAGTCCTCATCCTTCCTATTATTACCCATACACCCAAAGCCCTCAACCTTACTATCAATACCCACCTGGTCCCTACCCTGTCTACCATACCCATCCAATATATAGCCTGCCTCGAGCGCCTGTCTATCCGAATCCCCCACAATATCAGCCCACATACTTACCTCATCCACAAGTCCATGCACCAAATGCACCCAGACCCCGCGCAAAATACGAAAGAAAGCCAGCCAAAACCTATACACCTTTAGCCGAACCTCGAGCCCAATTATATGAAAGACTGAAAACCGCAGGAATACTCCAACCCATCCCAGGGCATATCCCCAATCCTATTCCCAGGTCGTATGATGAAACTAAGCATTGTGCGTACCACTCGGGAATCCCTGGGCACGACACTGAAAATTGCTATGCCCTCAGAGACAAAATTGAGGCATTAATCAAAGAAGGAGTTATCGGTGAAAGGACCTTCCTCTAATGTAAATGATAACCCTTTGCCAAATCATGGCGATGCCAACGTAAATATGATTCCGTTGATGAAGACCACAATTTGGAAGGGACTATTGTGCCGATCCAGGAGAAAGGAAAAGGTCGAATCATCGACCTTTATCACCCCTATGATTACAGTCCAAGTGAGGGCACCGTTTGGAGTAGAAGCACTTCCTCCAAAGCCGCGGATCATGGCATCATCTTTTCTTGGAAAAGTCTTATCAACCAATCTTCGAAGGAAGGAAGATGTTTCTTTACCAAAGCCTGTTCCGCCTCTGAGTCAGTCATTCGTCAAAGCATGCGCCACTCATGAATCAAAGGAGGACAATGCAGCCAACCTCGTGAAAGGATTCAAAAGATTTTTCATTGATGAAGAAGAAGCAAAATGATTACGCTAGAAGCTCAACCATTTGGGATGCAGAGCAAGGAGATGTTTTGGGAAAATTGAACATGTGCCCTGGCCTTGTTTCTCCCAGAAACTAGTTAACTGCATTAATATTTAATGAAACAATGCGATTCAGATTGAGGCCTGAATCACATATATGCATTTAATGTGTTTTGCCTCTACCTTTTGAAAGCTTAAAATGACAAATCTGCATTGCTTTTGCTATTATAAAATATGTTTTGTTCAAAAATTCTCTTTTCTTTTTTTCATCATGCAAACTAATTTGTCGGCAGTATGTGACATATAATGAAACAAGCAAACAAGGTCCCAAACAAGCAAGGCTTCGAAGAATATAAGGAAGACTCACAAGCGGAAGAATTGAGGCATTTTTGGAATAAGTCAAAGCCAGATTTGGATGAAACATCAAGATGGTTGATAGTTACAAGCATGGGCACGGACGTTTGCCATTTGCACTCTTGGACTACCATACTACGATCAGGACTTCTACTGGGGCAATGCTATATCTTTCGCAACCAAGTGAATACAGAATCATTTACTAAGAGACTGATTGATGAAAGCAGATGGGCCTTGATTGTCAGGCAACTTTATCAGAATAGAATGGCCAAAAACCATCAATGCAGATGCAGGGAAGAGATACCATATCTAAAGATTAGTTATTCTCTATGTAATACTTTCTATGTTGTAAAAGTTGCGCTCCCTCATCGGGATACGCATAGAACCCACGTAGGGTTTCGTTTCTTTAGATCACAAATTTCCCAAATCACATTTCTTTGTAACCTGAACTACGTTATGACCTGATTCCCTCGGCGGGATACGTAGGCGGCCACATCGGCTTCGGTCCCACTTTTAAAAAAAAAAAAAAAAAAAAAAAAAAAACCCTTACAATCTCCTTTACTTGTAATGAACTACATCATGACCTGATTCCCTCATGGGGATACGTAGGCGGCCTAAATCGGCTTCGGTCCCACCATTAGGAAATATTTTCTCTTTTATCTCACATAGGACAAAATGCACCCATCTGATCACCCTGATAGGACAGGCAAGCAATCTGTACAAGACTCGGTTGTCCGTTCGAAAGTTCATCATTCTCACATATCGGAAACTGGGGCATTTTTAAGGGATCACTGCCGGAGGACGCCGATAAACATGGAAAAGCATCGGCAAACTAAGTCTTCAGCCTAAGAGGATTTTGGATAAGACGTTTGCTTTGTTTCACCGCATGTCGCTGCTCGACAGACATTTACATATATGCATACTTTCTTATAAGCAATTTATTTTCACCAAATATTTTCATTAAAGTTTGACAAGATTTTTATTACTAATATGCATATTTTCTTATACACAATTTATTTTCACCAAATATTTTCATTAGAGTTTGACAAGAACTTTTAATGATAAGCATACTTTCTTATAAACAAATTATTTTCAACAAATGTTTTCATTAACGGTTAGCCAAGGCGGGAACCAGGCAGGGCTCTGAGTCCAAATCGGCAGGGACATGCGACTATCAAGAGCCAAAGCTATCAAGTCAACGCGAATCAACCGCCCCTCCCCAAACTCACAAATTTTCTTTGAGTACAGGTTCTTCAGGTTGAAAAAGCAGGGAAGCCACATCAGTTATGATCAATTCCCCAAAGAATTTCGGCACTACAACTCACTACAAGGATCACGTTCTTGTTCTGCATTTATACGAAGACACCATCTTGACCTACAGGGTCCCGACTATTATGTCTGCACAAAGATGTTATTTCGAATCACAAAGAACGACAACAAGGCAAACCCGACGGCAAAGACGTCGCATCACATTTTCGCCCGTGCCAGGACGACATTTCAATTCACATGAGTTTGGATCGTCAGAAGATTCAGCACAACGTGGAACCCTATTACAGCAAACTGACGGCAAGGACGTCACTTACATCTCTTACAACAAACAACATTACATCCTTGCAACAACGTCATCACAATGACGTCTTCAACACAACACGTCAATACAACGACGACCTCAGCATTACATTCTTGCAACAACGTCATCACAATGATGTCTTCAACACAACACGTCGATACAACGACGACCTTAGCGTTACATTCTTGCAACAACGTCATCACAATGGCGTCTTCAACACAACACGTCAATACAACGACGACCTCAGCATTACATTATTGCAACAACGTCATTACAATGACGTCTTCAAAACAACAGCTATCTTTTACGGCAACACAACAACTATCTTTTACAGCATCTCAACGACGTCAACAACATTACAATGACGTCTTCAAAACAACAACTATCTTTTACGGCAATGCATCAACTATCTTTCACCACATCTCAACGGCGTCAACAGCATTACAATGACGTCTTCAACGCAACAGCTATCTTTTACAGCATTACAACAACGTCATTGACGTTACTGCAGCACATCAACTATCTTCAACAGCATTACAACAACGTCCACGACGTTACGGCAACACGACATTTATTTTTTACAGCATTACAACGACATCAACAACATTACAATGATGTCATCAGCAACACGCCCATACAACGGCGTCACGAACAACGCGCCCATACAATGGCGTCATGAACAACACGCCTACGCAATGGCGTCTTCTGCAAAACAATTATCTTTTACATTCTTACAACGACATCAACGGCATTACAATGATGTCATCGAACGCCAGCGCCATACAACGGCGTCATCAACAACACGCCTATGCAGCGGCGTCTTACGCACAACATTTATTTTTCTGACATTACAATGGCGTCCAACGGCATTACAACGACGTCTTGACACAACATTTATTTTTCTGACATTACAATGGCGTCCAGCGACATTACAACGGCGTCTTACGCACAATATTTATTTTTACGATATTACAACGGCGTCAGCGACATTACAACGACGTCTTCAAAGACAACAATTATCTTTTCTGACAAAGCGGCATTACAACAGCGTCTTCGACGTTACATGCGAAGACAACAAGCTGTCTTTTTACAACGGCGTCAACAACATTACAACGGCGTCTTCAACACAACACGTCAAACCAACGGCGTCATTTCAGCCCACCTTATAATGCGGGTATTTTAATTTCGATCGGCGCCCACCTTATAATGAGGGTATTTTTAATTTCAGTCATGCGTCCACCTCCTAATGCGGGTATTTCTAAGTTATTTTCTCTACAATTTTTCTCAGCAGTTATACACTAATTATATCTTAAGCTTTAGTTTGCAGGAGTTTTTAATTTGCAGGAACTTCATCACAGCGTGGGACTATCTCTTACGGCGAACCGAGGCAAATTGGTCAGCGACCTGCTTCGAACGTCGATCCGCTTTTCCCATTAGTTTCTCGCATCAACGACCAGTGTCATCCTAAGTCGACACTGGGGCATTGTTGTTTGAATGTGCACCATTTTTTCAACTTCTTCCCCAGGATTCTATTTCTTACCATGCAGTCCGATGATCGGGACAAAATTAACTACTCGATCAACTTCTTTGGCCGAAAACTCTTTCATCGTCTCCGTCAAAGAGGGCATCTGTTGACCGCTAATTTTGTCACACCTTTTATGATTTATTTACTAATTTTTAATATTTTTTGACACTTTTAAAATAATTTTAAAATATAGGCATATATGTGTGTATCTTCATATTATTATTATTATTCGCATATTTTATATCATTTGCATTTTTATAAAAATCATAAGTTATCCGAAATGCTATATTATTTTATTCTCGCAAAATTGCATCGCATTTCCCTTTTATTAAGCATTAAGCTTTTTCTGAAAAATTTTATTTTATTATTATCACGTCGTTATGTTATTTTAAATAATTCACATCTTTTACAAAAATAATATATATATATAAATAGGTTTTAATATTAAACCCCTCTTTTATATTTTTAAATCCATAACATTTTTATTTCCTAACCCAATACAATTTCTACCCAACCTAAATTAAAACCCATTTTTCGTCCAAACCCAAATCGCCCAAGGCCCAACCGGCCGACCCAAGCCCAAAAACCAACTCCCTTGCCCCCTTTTAATTCCCCCAAACCCAAATCGCCCAAGGCCCAACCGGCCGACCCAAGCCCAAAACCAACTCCCTTGCCCCATTTTAACTCCCAAAACTCAAAACAAGCGAACAAAAAAAAATGGTGTAAACCCTACCCTCCTTCAACCTCGTCGTCGCTGCCCCCATACCCCCATGCCCGACCGGTCACCTCGCCCCCTGCCACCACCCACTCCCTGCCACCAACCCTGACACCCCCACACCCCTCCCGTCACTTCGTCCAACCCATACCCCTAAAATCCGCTTCCAAATTCAGATTTTTTGCCTTTAATTCAAAATTCAAACTCGATTCTTGGGGGGGAGGAATCCACCTATAAATACCCCATGATTGTTCTTCATTTAGGAGGGAGATTTTCGGGGAGAAAAAAATACATTTTCGGAAGGATTTTCGGAAGATTATTCAATATATACATAGATATTTTGTTGTGTTCTTGAGTTTAAAGCATTTGGCTTCGTTGTTGTTCCAAGAATCAAGTCCGAAAAGATTTGTCATCCCCTTTGATTCTCTGATTTTTTTTACTGATTTCGGGTCGGGTCGATCCGACCCGGGTCGACCCGGTTCGGGTAACATTTTCAGAATTCTTGCATTTCATATTTATGTATGTTGGTTATCTTGAATTTGGTGTTAAAATTTGATTCGGATTTGGATCTCTGATTTCGGGTCGGGTTACTGACCCGGGTCGGGTCGACCCGGTTGGGTAACATTTTCAGAATTTTTGCATTTCATATTTATGTATGTTGGTTATCTGAATTTGGTGTTAAAATTTAATTCAAATTTGGATCACTGATTTGGTCAGATTCTTGACGGGTCAGTCGACCGATTTGAATTTCCAAATTTCTTGCATTATTCTTTATTATTATTATTGGTTATCTAAAGTTGATGAATTTATTTGATTAGGGTTGAAATGATCCGGTCGGTCAAACATCGACGGGTCGATCTTCGATTGGGTAACATTTTCAGAATTCTTGCATTTCATATTCTTGTTATTGGTTATCTGAATTGGGTGTTGAAATCTGATCCGGGTTGAAACACTGATCCGGGTCGGGTCACTGATCCGGGTCGGGTCACTGATCCGGGTCGGGTCGACCCGATTTGGATATTTCCAGAATTCTTGCATTCCGTATTCTTGTTATTATTTATCTGAATTTGGTTTGAAATCTGATTCAAGTTTGGATCAACGATCCGGTCAGATCCTTGACGGTCGGAGCGACCCGATTTGAATATTTCCGAATTTGAACTTGGGTCGGATATTTTAAAGCGCTCCTTTGCTCGTTTCTTGACCTTTGTTTCTTGTTTTAGCAATATCGCATTAAAGGCCGAAAATTGAATTCGAGGCCGCGCTTTTCTTTCGCTTTCGCTTCTCTTTTTTTAGTATAAGCTGTTTTAGATATCGTGCAGCGGATATATTATGGTTTTATTAAGTTTCTTGTTTTAGATTTCTTGCGACGGATATCATTGTTTCTTGTTTTGAACAAATACCGCGTCTGTTGGTATTTTTTACATTTTGATTCTTGCTCGGATTGATTATTGTTTTTCTTGTTTTTACGTTTTCTTGTTTTAAAATAAACACCGCACCTTTCAGATATTGCTTTCTGTTTGATTGCTTTGTTTGACATTAAAATATCCGATTCTTTGTTTTTACGTTTTCTTGTTTTAAACTAAACAGCGTCTTTGAGCTGTTTTTTCTTCTCTGCCTCTGTTTTTACATTCTTTATTCACTCTGCTCTGCTGTTTACATTCGATTTAAAATTTTCTTGATTTGAACACGATACTACATTGGCGATGAAAAATACCGTCGATTTTGAGGCCTACACATTGCAAAGCGGAAATATAACCACGGGCAAGGATGAAGACTTAAACCTTTTTATCCGAGATCAACATGTTTAGTAGGCGAGGTGACTAAAATAACCAACAAGTTATATATTCGCGACCCGCAGCGTGATTATAGTGATCTTTTTATTCCACCCGAGAGGCCGACACGTTTAGTAGGCGAGGCAATCAAAATAAACTACATTAGTCATATGTTTGCGACCACGACGTGATTGGAATGTTCTTTTCAAAATTTAAGTTCGAGCCTCCGCGATCAAAACATTCACTGCTTTGAATACGGATATGAAGTTATTTGTATTTAACTGTTTCTAACCGTTTGTTCTTGGCGACTTGCGAGGACTAAAGTAAATAAAGGCAATTATCCCTCGGAGTTTATTTATTGTTATTTCTTTTTAATTGACTTTTATCTCGCTTTGTATTGTAATATTATTTATCGCACTTATGTAATTATTGAAATGCTTAGAATAGGCAAACTTAGGATTTATTCATAGGTTAGTTTAAGATTTGAAACCCGTCGCTAGCTTATTTATTTGTAGGCTCGCAAACTTAGAAATCCTTCGCTAGTTTATTTATTTTAGGCTCGTCACGCGTATTCAAGATTTTCAAAACAACTTTTGTCATCTTTTATTTGCTTTATTAATCATAACGAATAAGTTTATCTTTTGTCAATTTACAATTCAATGATTCCCAAAATTTTACTTCTTTGACATTATAAATAAATTGTTTTACTATGAATTGTCAAAATACATATTTTTCAACTCTACATGTATTTCTCTTTAGATATCATATAAATGCATATTTTGAAAAATCTCTACATTTATCTATCTTTTAAAATGCATCATTTTTCTAATTATTTGCAAACGTCTTTTAATCTATTATACTTGTAAAACATGCATTATTTCTACCAATAATTAACCTGAGTTTTACCGGATAACCGCAAGTTAGCGGATCTTAAAGGATGCCTAATCCCTTCCCTTTAGGAAAATAAAGAACCCTTACCTAGAATCTCACTAGTTTCGCAGACCTTAAAATTGGAGTTACACGGCAGCATTTAGTTTAATATTTAGGTGTCCTAATTCACCGTAAACATAATTAGGTGGCGACTCCTCAACACCTTTTACCCAGGAATCACCCGGATACGTCCGCGCTCCGCTTTGACCCGAGCCGGTCAAAATAGGGCGCGACATAGACAAGGCCGGTGAAGAAGTTGAATGGCTCCGAAATTTCTTGGAAGATATTCCATTTTGGCCCAAACCTTTGGCACCTATATGTATACATTGAAATAGCCAAACAGCAATAGGTAGGGCAGTGAGCGTTATGTATAACGGAAAATCGCATCACATTCGACGACGACACAATACCGTTAGACAGCTACTCTCTAGTGGTGTTATCACGATTGACTACGTAAAGTCAAGAGATAACATATCGGATCCGCTAACAAAAGGCCTATCTAGAGAGGCGGTTGAAAGATCATCTAAGGGAATGGGTTTAAGGCTAAGGACAAGTCATCATGGCGGTAACTCCACCTAGCAGACTGGAGATCCCAAGAGCTAGGTTCAAGGAGATCTAGCAAAATCGTGACTGACTGTTCGGCATTGTCAAATAACTAAATTCATTCTCATGATGAAGCCAATGTTCAGGAATAAGGATAAAATGTTAAGGTTTTTTTTTAACAAGTTAATAAAAAGCTTAAGTTTATCTTTTAATGGTTTCTAAATTTGGCAGGTTTGACCAAAAAGTGTGTCTACACGATAACACGTTTAGGAATTACCTATGTGAGTGTGAAGTGTAAGCCGCTTCAAAGAGAATGATTGTAAGAAGCCCATTCTCTATACACTCATGAAACCAGGAGGTGTTCATGGCTGAAACGAACACAACCATAAGAACCATAGACGGTAAAGGATTGATTGTGTGACATATGGTTGTCTAGGTATACGCCAAAGCTCGACGGTTCAAAGATATCAAATCTACCGATTGACCGAGTATATCCGACATATGTTCACTACGGAAAGTTCAAAGGGAAACCTACTTATCCAGATGCAATTAATCCTTGATTGTAAATTACACACTTGTCCATACATTCTTTTATCTTATAGCCATTCCCCATTCATGTGGTGAATTGTTGGGTTTAAATGATAGATTGAATGGGAAATGGAGGGAGTTCCCTTTTGCTTTATAAAATAAGCATTTATCCCTCATCGGTAGTGAAAAAAAAAGTTCTTCTACTTATAAGTAGAAGTACTCCTTCTTGTTGCTAAAGGGTTAAGAAGAGGGTCTCCCCTCGCGCCGTCGTCGTCGCTCGGCTCGGCTTCGACTCGTCTCGGCTTCGGATTCGGATTCGGATTCGGATTAGGATTTGGATTTGGATTTGGATTTGGTCAAATGATTGATTGATAATCTTTTAGGACCAAATTTTCTTTAATTTTTAATTATTTAATTAATTATTATTTAATTAAATTAATTAACTTATCAAATCCTACCCGTTAGTGACCCGGATTCGCGTGTCTGACCCGCGACCCGGTTTCTTTCCCATATTTAAATTTCCCACCAGTTTTTAGTGGTTGTTCAGAAGGGTTGCAAACCTTCAGAAACAGTACTTCCATGGCTATAAATTCGTTTGATTTCTCAGAATTTGACTACTAATTTTCTGAACTTCTTCTTCTTCTGCACAAATAAATTCCAGTGTTGTGATTTACTACTGTTGAGTGGTTCGCTGACACCGTTGTTCTAGGTACCGATACACCGATGAGTAAGAACGTTCTATCCAGGGAGGATATATTCCATTAACCTCGGGTACTTTAGGGGAATAATTTCCTTAAGGACACACTGTGCATTCAGTGGGCTCGATTTTTTCATTCTTGAATATTTTTCAGAATCTGGTCTTATTTTCCAGAATCTGTCCAGGTTTTTTATTTTCTGGTTTCAGAAATTAATTTTACTGCTTCATCGGTTTTGCAATACAGTATAGCAACATTCTTTAGGTTAATGAATATTATGTGGGGATTCTGTTTCCTCTTTTATAACTTTATGTTGGAAATTTGCCTTTGGTGGGAGTTGTGTCCACCCATCTTTAATGACTTAAATACTAGGGTTCCGCATGTTGGAGACCTTGATTCTTCACACGTGCATAATCTACAAAGTGGGTAGATGATCGTAGGATCAAGGATCGTCAAATTTCGTTGAGAAATGAAAGAGATATTGGTCCACGAAGTGATGTGTTTGAAGCATGGAAATGTGGTGCATAATCTACTAAGTTAAACAAATCTTCCTTCTCCCATAGATGAGGGAGAATTGTTCCACACCACATTTTCATGCTTCAAACACCTCACTTCGTGGACCAATATCTCTTTCATTTCTCAACGAAATTTGACGATCTTTGGCCCTACGATCATCTACTTACTTAGTATATTATGCACGTATGAATAATCAAAGTCTCCAACATGCGGAACCCTAGTGTTTAAGTCATTAAAGATGGGTGGACGCAACTCCCACCAAAAACAAATTTCCAACAAGTTTAACACTGTGATTGTTTGCACAAGAGGCGATCCACTTATTTTGGTATGTAAATCATCTTAAAAGGAAGAGTTGCAAGCTGGCCAACCTGTTTCCGAAATAAACACTTCCAAACATCACCTTTAAAGATATGGACAATGCCACAAGAATTGGTCATATGTGTATTGGTCGCGTCAGAAAGTTGGTTTTGCACCTGCCATCTCAGTAGATGGCTGCTGGTTCCTAGAATAGAAAGTCCCATAAATTTCCTTTCTTTCTGGTATCACTTTGTAGATATTCTTGATGTACTCAAATTTCCCTTCCATCCTTTTCCCTTTTATTTATCATTAACTCTAGAAACTAGTGAGGAGGCATGATTTTATCCAACTCAATCTATCTTGATCTTTTCAGGAGGTGGGTTTTCTTGTTTAGATTATGTAAAACATAGCCCATGTTCATTTCTCTCTAGATCATCTATAGCAAAACTAAGGTTTACCCTGATCTTTCAATTCACAAAGGGAGTTATAGTTTTGCAGTGAAATCTAATGCGATTTATCGCAGCATGAGTTGACTGGTTCCGATTAACTGAGAATTTACTGAATTCCCGAAATCAAATCTTCATCTTTTAATTTTTTTGTCATGTCGTACTTCTACTTCTTTATCTGCAGAAAAGTGTTTCTTTGCGATGAAATATAGGATACCCATTTTAATACTCAATTTCTTTTGCCTATTTCTGAGTACTGTTTGAAGCATATATTCAACTATTCATACCTGACAATTCAATTTATGCTGAATCAGCGTGGTTCCGCTATTGAAAGTCATGTAAGTTTGTATTCAGAACTTCCTTTCGTCCTCTTCAGAACTTTATAATTGTTTGAAAACTGATCAACTATGAACAGTTCTTAGGATGCATCATGCTGTTTCATTTAAAAAAAGTAGAGCATCATGATAAAAAAAAACTGTTTTTACTTGATAAAGAAAGTTTGTTTGAATTGTTTATATATTTTATGAGGTTTTATATCTTCTCTGAAACATTGATCTCAAGCACCCAATTGACAGGTATCTTTTCCTATGGCTTTAGAGAATAGGAAAAGATAAATGTTGTATTCTTTCATGAAATAGTGTCACATAAAAGTTTGTGAATTCTCATGAAAAAATGTCTGTGTGACAACACTTAAAACTTTCATGAGAGGCGTTCGTGAAAAAGCATATGGAAAAAATTAAAATAAAACCCTCATGCTGTTTATGTCTACAGCCCAAAGCTCCTTTTGGTGTGTGATGACTAACATGACTAGTACTGCACATGCATGCTATACACAGATGCCATGACACGCACACGCATTTGTGTGTATCTACATATGTTGCATGCCATTGATCACCCAATAATCAAATTAGATCATCTTCGTGCATATTATGCGAGCATGTCTATTATTGACTGAAAATCATAGGTAAATGAACTAAAGGTAAAATTTGTATACTTGTCAACTTCTGGTTCAACTTCCCTTGACATCAGAACATCAATTCTTTTTTCATGACATCCCTATGTTGACATGAAAGTTAGTTCCACCGAGGGACAGTTCTTGTATTAAATTTAAACCTGCGACCCTGCACATTTTGAGGTTTCATCCCGTCGAAGAAATGCTAGATATGGGAAAACCAAGAATAGCTCTCGCAAGGTTCATTGTTACTTAAAGAAATAATCTCTTGATTATTTTCATTAATGAATGAATATATATACAATTTTCATAATATGGAAAATTATATTCCTATTCTACTCTCAAAATCCTATTATATTTGTACAAGAATTCTACAAGTATGGTTAGTGTACAATTGCTAATTAAATACAAATAACATATTACCAAAAACAATAATATACACGGTGTGTACACCGTGTATATCACGGTCTCCCAATTGTCTTGGGTTTCCGTGATATACATGGTATACATAAGATAGTATATCGTGTATATTATGGTATATTTTCACACCCCCGCAGTCATAACGGGCGGTTTTCGTACGCTGAGATTGTCCCTAAAATCTTCAAATAGAACCGAGGGAAGACCCTTAGTAAAGATGTCTGCAATTTGATACCTGGAAGGGACATGTAAGACGCGTACTTGTCCACGAGCTACATTTTCGCGAACAAAATGGATATCCATCTCAATATGTTTAGTGTGTTGGTGTTGAACCAGATTCCTAGAAAGATATACGGCACTAATATTATCACAATATACCAAAGTAGCTTTTTGAATGGGAAAGTGAAGCTCCAAGAGAAGAGTACGTAACCAACATGATTCTGAAACTCGGCCTCTACACTGAAACATGATAAGGTAGCATGTCATTTGGCAGACCATGAGACCAAGTTATCACCAAGAAACATACAGTATCCAGACGAGCGTCTGGTGTCCGGACAGCCACCCCAATCAGCATCGGTATACGAGACAAGTGTAGAGGCTGAAGATGGATATAGATGCAAACCATAGTCAAGTGTTTCATGGATGTATCGGATAATGCGTTTGAGCGCATTCATGTGCTCCACCCTAGGATCATGCATAAACAAATACACATGTTGTACGACATATGTAATATCCGGTCTCGTGAAAGTAAGATACTGAAGAGCTCCAGCAAGACTGCAATAGTGAGTGGGATCCACGTAAGGTGATCCAGCAGCAGCACCCAGCTTGGGCTTTGTATCAACTGGAGTGGAGGTAGCCTTACACGAGGACATACCAGCTCGCTCAATCATCTCAGCGGCATACTTCCATTGGGATAAGAACAACACACCTGCATGACGAGTGACAACAATCCCCAAGAAGTAACTCAAAGGTCCTAAGTCTTTCATAGCAAATTCAGAACTGAGTAGTGTCATGATAAACTTGCGTAAATCATCAGAAGAAGCTGTCAAGATAATATCATCCATATATAATAAAATATATGCCAATGAAGTACCACGACAATAGATGAACAAAGAATTATCAGATCGGCTGTGAGCAAACCCAATAGTAGATACATAGTCTGCAAATTGCTTATACCAGGCCCATAAGGCCTGCTTAAGCCCGTACAAGGACTTCTTCAATAAACAGACATGATTAGAATATGTGGGGTCTCGAAAAACCAAGGGTTGATGCATGTAAACTGTCTCCTTAAGATCACCATATAGGAAAATATTCTTCACATCTAGTTGATGAATGGGTCATGCCTTTGAAAGAGCCAAACTAAGAACAATGCGACTGGTAGCCGATTTGACCACCGGACTAAATGTCTCACCACAATCCACGCCAACCTGTTGAGTTTTACCATCACCTACAAGACGAGCCTTATATCTCGCAAAAGATCCATCAGAATTATCTTTATGAGTAAAAATCCACATAGACTGAATAATATTAACACCAGAAGGACGGGGGATCAACTCTCATGTCTTATTTTCAATAAGAGCACTATATTCGTCGTTCATAACCAATTTCTAATTCGGGTCATTTAAGGCAGAAACTGGGTTATGTGGTAGATGGGATTTAAAGACTTAGAATTGAGATTAAAATATCGTTTAGGTTTAAAAATACCCTTTTGACTACGAGTAACTGACCCTTGACTCGAGGAGGAAGCAGGTGAATTTTGGACAGTGGGTGGGCTGGTGACAGGGCCGAAGCGATTAAGCGATGGGCTGCCGGTCCAATGACAAAAACATGGGTTTGGACCCTGGAGCGATCTGAGATCGATCTTGGGCGAGTGGCCCAGCCGGGCGACGTGACGAACGATGGGGCAAGTGGGCAGTGGGCCCGCTAGCGAATTTTAGATGCGGGACAAGTCCGATAAATGGTGGATAATATATGGGGAGGCCTCGTCATCTAAAAAATTATACAAACTAGGCCCGGGACTACTTACTTTAGCAAACGAAAATTGGGTTTCATAAAAAATAACATGGCGACTAATGATGATTTTATTAGACGATAAATCAAAACATTTGTAACCACGATAATTAGATGGATAACTCAAAAATACACAAGTGGTAGAACGGGCTTGAAGTTTGTTAATTGTAGTTGACGGAAATAGTGGATAACATAAGCACCCAAAGACCCTAAGATGTGAATACGAAGGATTCTTATTATAGAGAATTTTAAGAGGGGATGCATATGTCAGTCCTTTGATAAAGAAGTATGTTAAGAAGATAAGTAACCATTTGTAGAGCATGATTCCAAAAGGAAGGGGGTACGAAAGCATGGACCAATAAAGTACGACAATGTTATTAATAGTACGAATTTTTCGTTCGACTTTCCCATTTTGTGAGGACGTATGAGGACAAGAGAAATAAAAAACTATGCCATTAGCATCACAAAATTCCCGAAATACCCCATTATCATATTCTTTGCTACACATTGAATATTTTTTATTTTCCGTTCGAATTGGGTACGGATGAATGTTCAAAATTTTAAGAAGGTGGAAAAAACTTGAGATTTTTCGCTAACGGAAAAGTCCATAAAAATTAGAATAATCATAAAAAATAGAACATAATAACGATGGCCCACATAACTGAGAACGGGAGAAGTCCATAAATCGTTATGAATAATATCAAAAGTTATCAAAGTACGAAAAGTAGAGGCTACAAATGGTAATCTAACATGTTTTTCTAAAGGACATGAATGACAGATTGGAGTACTACGAGTACCCTTACAAGAAATAAAATTATTTTTATGCAAAGAAGAAACAATGGACGACCCCGGGTGACTCAAACGTGCATGCCACAAGGAAGGAGCTAGAGCTGCAAAAGTTGATGGCAAAGCTTGACTCGAGAGACTGGAGGCGGGCGTGATGGGATAAAAATCTTCCCTACTATTGCATCTCATGAGAGATATCCCGTTTTGAAATCCTTCACAGAAAATCCTAAAGGATCAAAATTAACAGAAACCCAATTATCGGTGGTGAATTTTCGACAGACACCAAATTTTTAATTAAGTTAGGGGCACGAAGGGCATTTATTAAGATAAGAGGTGGATGTGGGGGAGACAAAGTTGTATTACCGTAACCACAAATTGGAATTGTATTGCTATTACCAATAATAATCCAAGTGTATGCATGGCGGCCTCAATGTCGGTGGGTGTCAGCGTCGGATTTGGGCCCGCAGCATTGAAGGCCTGCTGGGGCCGAGGCCCAAGCACACTAGACTGCTGACCCAACCCGGAACACTACTGGTAATAACCTGAGTAATTAGGCCTGCTATGGGGCTAGACCGAGGCCTAATGTGGCTGGAAATAATTGGGAGACGGGTAGTAGGCGGGACTGGGCCACTGGTCCAGGCCTACTGCCAAGGGGCCCAAGGCTAGGACCACGCGGGCTGGGGCCCAGAACCCCGAGGCCCAACCCCCACTGTTGGTACTATTCCCACTGGCGGTGCTACTGTTCCGGCCACCGCTGTTGTTGCCACTACGATTTTTGCCATTATTTTTTTTTACAGTTTTGACCCTTTTTGCCGCCACCGTTGTTGCAATTTTGGCTCGAATTATCAACAAACCATGAGAGTTATCGGATGAAGTCATCATCGCCACAGAACTGGTGCCGGTAGCCACCTTTTTTTCCAAGTCGGCTTCTTCTAATGTGAGCATCGAACGGGCTTGATAAAAAGGTGGAAACAGATTACTTTGATAGAGGAGAGTCCCAACGCCATTATAGGCATCAGATAGGCCTTCAATCATTTGTAGAATAAGACGAACAGGGGCGCCAACATTACCGAGATGGTTCGCCAATTCCTTGAGCCGTTTATAATATGTCAAAACATTCGGGAAATCTTCCATGCTGACTTGTGAAAATTCTTGCTCAAGAGTGACCACTCGGGAATGTTGGTTATCTTGGAATATATCACACAATCTATTCAAGGTAGCCATAGCCGAAGTGTCTGGTTCAATAATCGTTTGTAAAAGGTCGGTAGAAATAGTGGAGTAAATCCACGGAAGGACAGTACCATCAAGAGTGATCCATAACTGAGGATCCTCTACGGGTGTAGGAACAACGGGAGAAATTATGTGATGGAGTACTTGATGTGAGATGACGTGAAGTTTGAACAACTCCGCCACGTCGCATATTGGACGTTTTCCATCTTAAGAACAATAGGGATGTGGTTCTTGATGTTGGAAACAGTAAGGGCAGGATAAAACATGTTCTTTGACGTAGACATCACGAAAGAACAATAGGTGAATGAGGGATTTGGAAGAAAATTTGGGAAGAGAGGAGGAAGAAATCGACTCAGAAACCGAGGAAGGGGCTCGAATTTCGAGGAAGCCGAGAGTAGCGGAAGCTTTTGGGGAAGGAGGTATGTGAGACTTAGACTTCTGATACCATGAAAGAAATAATACCTTGATTATTTTCATTAATAAATGAGTATATATACAATTTCCATAATATGTAAAATCTTATTCATATTCTACTCCCAAAATCATATTCTATTTGTACAAGAATTCTACAAGTATAGTAAGTATACAATGCTAATTAAATACAAATAACATATTACCAAAAACCATAATATACACGGTGTGTATACCGTGTATATCACGGTCTCCCAATTCTTGGATTTCCATGATATACACGGTATACACAAGATAGTATACCGTGTATATTATGGTATATTTTCAGTTACGACCACTGCCAACAATTTCTTGTTCTGCGAGATATCTCCATAAAGGCAAAAGAAAAAAAAAGAGCCACATAACAAGATCTAACCATTGTTGTTGCCAGTAAAATTAAGTCTTAGGAAAAGTTTTCCTGCATCATTTTCTTATAACTTCAATTCTAATCAACCAATGAAACATGGTCAGCAAATGTATTTTCTAATAGCAAGTCCAATGCAGTTGAAGACACTTTGAAATCCACTAATTTTAGAGGTTAAGGAGATATCGAAGAGGGTTCTACATGTTTAGGTGAGGAGAAGTTACATTGACTAACTCTGGGGCATTCCACTATCCTAAAAAAGGACATACATTGCCACTGTCATCACCAGCTGTAATAGAACCTAAACCGCTTGGATTAAAGAAAAAATTTGGAAATTTTCATAGATATAAAGTAGCCGTGTTTTATTTTTAAAAACAGATTGCCATTTATACACTGTTATAGCTACTTCTCTGCACTTCCGTTTCATAATTATGTCTTTCTTTTGTAATTCTGTTCTGGAAAAATTATAGAGTAATAATCCTTCCAATAGAGGAGAAAAATCTCTCTGTTCAATTTCAATATGAGTATGATGTCAGTTGATGTTCCTAACTGAACAATTTTAAAAAGAATAAAATGATTAATGTGACAACTATGTCGATCTTCAGATGCCTGTCACGTGGTGCTCATCTTTTCTCCTCTCATACGTGAATATTCTAATCATCCTCTATTCTTAAATAAATTATGTATAGATGGGGTAGGTGAGATTTTTAAGTATGGACCAAATAAATCTGACACGTTTATGACTAATTATTATTTCATGCTTGCCTCTCGTGATATGTACTTTAAAGTTTAAACCTGCATTAGAGACGAGACCGTCACAAAATGCCTAATTTTCAGAAAGTAATGTAAAGATTAGACGTCCCTCGGCATAGCTGAAAGTCAAAGAAGAGAAACTTAAAATTTAGCTGGAGACCTGCCGCGTGAGTTCGAACTCTGGTGGGAGCAATTTGTTCTCTCCTGGGGTAGGATTTAATAGTGATAAAGGACCGGGACTATTATCTCCAAAAATAATTTGGCGTAAATCAGGAAACTGAATATTAAAAAAAAAAAAAGGGCCTATTGACTTTTTCGTACAGCAATCAGAAATGTCGGGGCCCAATATAGCCTTTATATTGGAGGATGCTATTTTAGTGCTCCTTGGAAGCCAAGTTTAGAAATCAAAGAAAGAAACATGACGAGTCGCCACTTCCTATTTGCTGTTGTTTTTACTTTCTTCCTCTCAGCTATTACTGCAGATTCATCTGTAAGTCCTCCTAATCTAATCTATCTTCCTTTTATTTCATTTAACTTCATGTTTTAGATCTGAACTCTCTCTGTCACTCATCTTCCAATTGCTTGATTCCAGCTGAAATCTTTAAGATTAATTGATCCTACTTTTAAGATCCAGTTTCATTTTTTGTGTTGATTGTCGCTTTTTTACTTTTTACGTATTCGTCGAATCCTACTATTGATTGCAGATCCTTATGTTACTTGTGCAATAATTGATCATCCAAATTCAAGTGCAATGTGACTCTGCTCTTATGATTATGTCCCTTTTTGCTTCATTTTTTCAGATCAGCACACTCATATAGTAACTTTTTGAACCGGTACCTATTTACCTGTTTTCTCCTGCTCCTTTTCATTCTATAGTGAAGCACATGCTGCTTCAGATCTGAATCTGTACATTTATAAATGACAGCTTGCCTTTCTATTTATGCAAACATTTTCTCGTTGAAGTACAATAATTGCTGAGCAGTATAACACTTATGGTGCACGAGTAAATAGTAAAATAATGATTGAAAATTTTATTTGACAAAGGACCATCAGATCAAAGTTTAAAATTTGATCGATTTGGTGGACATAATTCTTAGAAATTGTAAAAGTTGGATGCAAAAGTAAATTTTCTTGAATAAAAAAAGGTGCATCCTCCCTAATCTTTCCTGAAAATAGTACTAGTAACGCATTGGTGAGATCCACAAAATGGTTCAGACATTATGAAATGTTCGAAATAGAAGAGTGTTTGACGGGGCACAACATTTAAGAAATGAAGAAAGTTGACTAAAATAAGTTATAGATATTTATGTGAGTATAAATTATCTTATTAATGATAAAATTAAATATCTTAAAGTTAAATTATTACTCCTAAATATAAAAATATATAATTTTTTTTTAACTGACTAAAAAAAAAAGTGTCACATAAATTGAAAGTACTATTTTCCAAGTCAGTTGTGTGACTTTCACTATATTCTTGTGAAAAGAATTATATAACTAAATTAAAATTTGTAATGAAGTGCAAATTAATAATACCCTTTGGAAGATGATGTCTTATGTATATTTTGGTGATGCAGGAAGACTGTGTGTATACTCTGTATGTTCGAACTGGACCAATCATAAAGGGTGGAACTGACTCCAGAATCAGTGCTACAATTGGCGACGCGACTGGAAAATCGGTATGGATTCCAGATCTAGAGAAGTGGGGTTTAATGGGCCCAAATTATGATTACTACGAAAGGGGTAATGTGGACATCTTCACTGGTAGAGGCCAATGTCTTAGCCCACCAATTTGCAGGCTTAATGTTACTTCTGATGGGTCGGGTGACCACCATGGGTGGTTCTTGGATTTCGTTGAGACCACCTTCACTGGGCCACACAAACAATGTAGCCAGTCCATATTCTATGTGGAACAATGGTTGGCTTCTGATGCCCCTCCTTATGAGTTATCAGTTTCTCTTGATGGATGTAAAAAGAAGACTGGGCTTAGTGAACATGCTGGGCGTTTTGTTGTTGGCAAGCCCAATATTAGGTCTGCTTCAGAATAGTTTGGGCCGGTAGAGTTCATCATGGAAGGTCAATTGAGAGCTATTAATTTTGTCGCTACCAGAGAGATCAACCTGCGCCTTTGAGTTGAGGCCGCTGGCGGCGCAGAACGAACTATGTTTTTGAATGTGTCCACGAGTTGTAATGCTGTGTTTTCCTTCCTCCTTGGTTGAAATAAATTTCTTGTTTGTTTACGTTGTCCCATCTTTGATTGATTGGCTCTTTGGCAATTGCAATCTTTTAAAACTTGAAGAGGAATTTTTAGAGTTCTTGAAAAATAACGCAGCATAAGCACTGTATCTATGGTGTAATCTTCTACAATTATGTTCACATCACCGTAGGATTTTGGTTATTTTTATTGTTTGTAGTAGTTTCCTATTGTTTAAATGCAAATGATTTAAAGTCAAAAACTGTTTTGAGAGGTAGGTAGTTGTTTGTTGGTTTTTTTTTATGTACCCCCCTAGGAAAGTTGTTGAGAGACCATTTTATGGATCATCTCCTTTTTCTATCATCATGGAAGATATATAAAGCAATTTCATTAAATATTTACCTCGCTTTGGTTGCAAGTAATGAATCTTCTTATTGAGACAAGAGTTGTATTCATGTTTTCCATTTAGGTTTTGAGGCGTGATAGAATAAACTTTTCTTAAAGAGATATTTTCCGTACTAATAAAATTATCACTTTCTTTAAATCTTCTCAAATTGTTAGAACAACTTTCAAGTAAAATATCATCCATTCATACTTCTTACATTAATCAACAAACTTGAAAGTATGCATATAATATAATTATGCCAAATTATGAGGGTTAATTAATTTGGCATGAAATAACAAATTCATAATATGTATATCAAATATGTCATTCTTAAATTTAATTAGAATGCATTTCAAGATCATCACAAGTGATATTTACCCTAACATTTATGAAAATAAATTTCACAAAAATCAAAAAGGATAATAATTCATAAATAAATTTTAGTGAAATTAAGAAAATTTCTTATATTTGTCATTTCCTTGTTTATTCATCGTGGACGTCTTTGTACCACGTTACTTATTACCGAGAACCACTGCAGAGTGTCATCTGCATTGATGCAACTGCTTGTAACTTTAGAAGGATTGGGAACCGAAATATTTTTTCTTTTAAATTTCACATGTCGTCTACCACTATGGAGATGGGTAGAAAAAAATTCCATATCATGCTTACCCAGAAAAAATCAAGGTTGTCGGATAACGCTGAAAATCAAATTATAAACGCTATGCGAAAAAAAAATAGATACTCAAAAGACAGCCAAAGCTCACGGAAGAAGAAGGTGATACAGGGGACTGAATAGAAATGCAAATGCCTGCAAAAGTAGCATGGAGAGGAAGTTGATAAATGAGATGAACAAAATTGACATAAAAAACGGTGTCCATCTATACTCCAAAGTGTAAAGGAAGTTGAAGGGCGTGAAATGTTATGAGAAATAAAAATAATAGATGAAATAAATTGAATGGCAATTCTGTTGTCGGTAATTATGTTGTTCGACACCAGTAACAATACTTAGCAAAACAGTAATTTTAAAGAGTAAATGCAGCGGAATTTAAAGAACACAAATGTTTTAATTTTCACAAGTTATATAGATTATATAACTTATGATGGTTAATGACCAAATGTATTGTATATATATTATATTCAACAGTACAAATTCTTTTCTTTACAGATTTATAATATAAAATGAAAAGGAATTAAAAGTTGAAGTCGCAGATGACTTCTGCCTCAAAAATCTAACTAAGTAGACATAGACAACCTCTCATTACAATCGCTCAATACAAAACTAATCTAGAATCTAAATAGCAATTGTAATGTTGGACAGAATGTTGTCAACACACTCAGAAAACACATGTGATCCAGATTTTTGAGATGAAATCCCAAGAGCTCTCTTGGTATTTTTGCTTTCTGATTCTAGATATCGATTCACTGTAGTAGTCTCTCTATTTATAGTAGAGAGTCTTCCTTGAAAAATTCATCGATCAGTTGTGGAGTTTGAGGGAAATGTGGGCAGCTGGTAGGATTTGTTGGAGACGATCAATGAGCAAAATCCTCGAACAACTTTGACTAGTTCCTCACGAAGAGCAGTAGCTTTGACTCGTTCTTCACATGTGTTTACCAACTTCTTTTTTACCTTGTTAAGTCATATTTACTACATAGTAATCATTATATGAAATAAGACAAAATCGGTTATGAAAATATTGGTCCGAATATTGTACAACATTTGTCAAACATTCTTATACATTCAAATTAATATTTCATGAGATATGTTAGGTCAAATATCACAATATCAAATTCAACATGAACATAATTCTAAAGTGACTCTAAACTCTAAGATTGAAGAAACGTGTGGGAAATAGAAGTGAAAACAAATGTCCACACAAATAAAATTGCCTAGACACGTGTCACCATAAATTACAGATGTTGGGTTGTAAACCAATTTGCAACAAAGAGAAGTCACAAACTTTCGGAATACAAGTCCAATAACTTATTGTACAACAACTTATAGCTGTGTTCGTCCCTCTTTCTCGTTTATATATAATAGATTTTTTTCATGTCTTTAAGTAGATCATCCATGCCAAATCTTATGTAGTTCGCGTGATTTCAGGTATAATGATGATTGGAAGGTCAAGGAGTTGTTCAATGATGAAAAATGATTCTAAAAAAACAGAAAAAGTAGTTGAAATGGACTCAAATGATGAAGTTGAGTAAACAGTGGCTGCCAGGCATAAAACACAAATTGCAAAAGTATAATGCGGTCATTGAAGAAGGCCGAAGCTGAGGGATATTGGAGCTCAAAATAAAGACTTCCTGCCGAGCTGAAAAGTCACAGTCGCGGACCGCAAGATAAAATCTGAATGATATTTGATTAGAGTTGTATATAGGAGTCAATATTTAGCGGTGTGAATTTAATTTTTCGGTTTAGTTTTGTATCGATCGATTTTTTTTTTTTTTTTTTGCTTTTTGATTTTGAAAAAGTACAACCCAATTCGAACAAAAATAAATTCGATTTGGTTTTCCTCTTTTTGGTTGACCTTTTTCCGGTGTAGTTATTCGAATAGTCGATTGTGTCATATAAGATAATTAATATAATTAAATAGTTATATTTGAATTGCTAAAAAAAATATTATAAAAAAATAATGTCAAGTCTTTTAAATATTTTTTTAAATATAAGTCACGAATAAAATATTAAAATACAATATTTAAAAATATATAAATACATATCCATACTTAAAGATTGAATGATGCATTTTATACATTAATACAAATAGATCAGTAAATAAAGTTGAAAGTAGTAAAACACGCAATTTCAAACTCCCTCAAATAGTATTATATATATATATATATATAATATTAAATAATTTTATATTTCAATTTTTTTTTTATAAATTCGAAAGCAAAGCAAACCAAACCAAACGTCAAAATTTTAAATTCATCAATCCGAAACCAAATAAAAAAACAATCCAAATTTAAATTTAATTTGATTTAATATAATTTTTTTAATCTAATTCGGACAATGCACACCCCTATCAATATTCCATGTAAAAAATCCCTATTTAGGCCATCGCCAACTCAAAACAATTTAGCCTCGTTCCCCCGAAAACTGCCAATTTTATAATTAAAATAAAACAAAGACTTAATATATGTACAATTCCTTAAATTTGTTAATAAGTTTAATTTAGACATTTGAATTACAGTATGTTTAATTGAACACCTGAACACATGAACACATGATAAAGTATTTATATTAGATACTTTCAGTTTAAACTTTTGAAAATATTTTGTGCTTGTTCTCAATTCAATTACATAAATAAGTTATCACTTGAAATATATCATATCTTTTAATTATACACATTAATCTCAATAATCTGTAATATCTATGGCCTGTTTTAATTGATGCTTAGAAAATATAACATATTTTATAAGGTTAACTTAAATATTTAATATACACTAATATGTATAATTTGTTTTTCAAAAATAGAATTAAAAATACTTAATAAAAATATTTTCACATATATTTAGGTGTTTAATTAGAACAATTAATTGGAATGATTGACAAGTCAATATATTAATCCTAAAATAGAAGAATCCAAATTGTTACGTATGGAAATCTAAAGCTACTTGGATCTGTCTATAAATATTAACTAAATACTTACCTCCCTAATTCCTATCTCTGATGGATTCAGTTGTTTCTTCGGAAAGCGTAGCTCAATATCCTACTCAAAACTACAACAACCATTACTCCCATCCATATCCCCAAAACCCCTCTCAAACCCTAGCTTCCTCGACCAATCAAAACAATAATCAAGCATCACAGGAGCAACAAATAATCGGTGAAATCACTCGGAAGCGCGAAAATGGATTGACAAACACTCACAGCGGCACCGATAGGGATCAATCAGGCGGCGAGGAAGAAACCAGTAGTAGAAGGAAACGGAGGAGCCGTTGGGACGATGGGATCACCGGTGGTGATGGAGGAAAGAGGAAGTCGAGGTGGGCCGACGATGAGCCCAAGCCCGTGATCCAATTACCCGATTTCATGAAAGATTTTACTGGAGGTATTGAATTTGATCCTGAAATCCAAGAACTTAATAGTAGATTACTTGAAGTTAGTAGGAAATTGCAATCTGGTATGCCCTTAGATGATAGACCTGAAGGTGCTAGGTCGCCTTCACCTGAACCTATATATGATAATATGGGAATTCGTATTAACACTAGAGAGTATCGCTCTAGAGAAAAATTGAATAGGGAGAGACAAGAGATTATATCAGAGATTATTAAGAAGAACCCCGCTTTTAAACCTCCTGCTGATTATAGGCGTCCTAAGCTTCAGAAAAAGCTTTATATTCCGATGAAGGAGTACCCTGGTTATAATTTTATTGGACTGATTATTGGTCCAAGAGGGAATACTCAGAAGAGGATGGAAAAGGAGACAGGATCTAAGATTGTAATTCGAGGCAAAGGGTCGATCAAGGAGGGTAGGTTGCAGCAAAAGGGGAATTTGAAACCTGACCCTTCGGAGAACGAAGATTTACATGTGTTAGTGGAAGCTGAGAACCAGGAGTCACTTGATGCTGCTGCTGGTATGGTGGAGAAGCTCTTGCAGCCTGTTGATGAAGTGCTCAATGAACATAAGAGGCAACAGCTTAAGGAACTAGCTGCTTTGAATGGAACAATTAGAGATGAGGAGTTCTGTAGGCTATGTGGTGAACCAGGGCATAGGCAGTATGCGTGTCCTTCTCGCCTCACCATCTTTAAGAGTGATGTTCTGTGTAAAATATGTGGTGACGGGGGACATCCCACTATCGACTGTCCAGTGAAAAATACTACTGGCAAGAAAATGGATGATGAGTACCAGAATTTTCTGGCAGAGTTGGGAGGTACAGTTCCTGAATCTAATACAAAGCAAAACTCGGCCACGCTAGCTCTTGGTCCGGGAAACTCAGGCAGCAATCCTCCTTGGTCAAGCAATAATAATGCTGGTGGTGTTGGTGCCACTTCACATCCTGGCTTAGGGTCAAGTGTACTCAAGCCAAAGGAGTTTGACGAGACAAACTTATACATTGGTTACTTGCCACCTACTCTTGAAGATGATGGTTTGATTAATTTATTCTCTCCATTTGGTACCATTGTGATGGCTAAAGTTATAAAGGATCGTCTAAGTGGTCTGAGTAAAGGTTATGGGTTTGTTAAGTATGCGGATGTCCAACAAGCTAATAGTGCTATAACTAGCATGAACGGCCACCGTCTTGACGGAAGAACCATTGCTGTGAGAGTTGCAGGTAAGCCACCTCAGCCTACTGTGCCTCCAGGCCCTCCTGTTCCGGCAATGCCTTCAAATCTGGTTCCTAATCAGGGCATGTGCGCATATCCGTCCCAGCAGTATGCAGCTGGTGGTCCCATTGGCAATGCTTCCCCTGGTGGCTATCCCCCACCGGGTGCTCCAATTCCATGGGGACCACCTGTGCCTCCACCATATACCCAGTACCCACCTCCTCCTGGCTCAGCCATGTATCCTCCATATGGAGTGCAGTATCCTCCTCCAATTCCAGCAGCATCTTCTGGTGCCCCTGCTCAGACTGTTTCTTCCGGTGAAAACAAACACACTGATACATCTTCTAGCGAGACACAGCAAAGCTATCCTCCTGGAGTGCAATCTCAGAGTAGTGCACCAGTTCATTCAGTTCCTACTTATGCGTATGGAAATTCTGTCACTGCAATGCCACCTTATGCTCAACCTGCATACCCAACGTATTCATACAGCTATCCATCTTATTATGGGCTCGCACCATCACCTCCTCCATCAGCATCCCAGTCCAACGGGGACCATTCACAGGGTATGAGCAATGTTCCCTGGGCTCCAAATCCACCAGCTTCTACACCTCCATCATCTGCTGAGAAGCCTGCTTATGGTGCGGATGCAGAATATGAGAAGTTCATGTCAGAAATGAAGAAATGATGCAATTGCTGTATCACCCTGCACTATTAGGTTGGAAAATTCTTACTACGTCTGTTTCCAAATTTGCTATTTGGTCTCTCCTCTATGCTGTTTGGAGTTCACTTTTCAGGCATTTATACATGTATACGTCCTCATCCTCACACGTATGCTCTACAGTCGGACAGCGAGATTTCTTAACCAATTTATCAGGTTTTTTCAAACTTCCAGAACTTGATGAGTTTTCCATCTTTTACAAGAAAATGGTAATGAGTGTGTTTTATGTGAAGACTGAAGAACACTCAAATCTAAGCTTTGAGATCAAAAGTGAAAACCTTTTCAAGAAAGTATATAGAAAGAAACCCAGCAGACAGCTAATTCTCCAGCAACCTCGCTCTATATATGTGTGTGTATTGATTTGTATGTTTATGAATTCTAGAAAGATATGAGATTCTGCTTGATTGCAAGTATCTATATTCAAAGGTTGTGCTTGTCCCACAAATACTTGGTTGCTTTTTTGTTCATCTTTTTTCTTTTCCCCTTTCTGTTTAATTTTTTGTTAAAGGAAATGTCACTATTGTTTTTTGAAGCAATGAGCATTTTATAATTTATTTGTTGCTTGATAATTTTCATTGTTAACGCTTCTTCTTTGTTAATGTTGTAATATTTTGGCAGGCTGATGTGTTGGAGCACTTCACCTGAATTCTTTCCTCTTGCCATGACTTGTTGGAAGTTTCAGACTCACATCTTTAACCTTGCTGTAATGTTATGCAGAAATGAGACCTCAGTTCATTCAGCTTGTGTTGGAGCATTAAATCAGTGGATTATGGATATTAAATATGCTTTTTGTAGGATTCATTTCCAGGAATGCCTTCCACCATTTTTTTTTCAAATTTTGTTTTAATGATTTGTTGGAATTTCTTGATGACTAATCGCTCTCAGTTTGTGTGTTTTGTGTGTTTCTCTCCACTTTGACTTCTTCACCACTAATCTCCTTTGCTTTTCTCTTCTAACTTGTTCTCTTTTACTTCTCTGTGGACATTTAACTATTTGAGAGTTCAGAAATCAGCCTGATGCTTGCATGTGCAATTCCTCCCAAAAGGTAATGCATCTTCAAATTTTGAAGTTCCCCAAGGTATGTGAATTTTGATAGTATGATGACTACATTCACGTGTCTCTGGATTAACTTTTATTATTCATTCTGATACATTTTCCAGATGTCACAGGAAAAGATGCTTTTATTGGGATGTGGTATCCTGTGCTGGACTGATTTCTGTCTGAAAATCACTTATCCTGTTGGATATTTCAATTTAAACTTTATTTTGGATTTTCTATGATGTTTATTAAGAAGGTTTTCTATGCAATGGGAATTAGCTGAAGCCCATCAGGGAGAAGTGAGGATGAGCAGCATATTCTCTTATTGGAGGATGAGTAGCATTTAAATGTGATGGGCAGTAGAAAACTAGGAACATTTCCAACTTGACTAGGAATTATTGGGGGATCATCAGGGAGAAGTGAGGATGAGCAGCATATTCTCTTATTGGAGGATGAGTAGCATTTAAATGTGATGGGCAGTAGAAAACTAGGAACATTTCCAACTTGACTAGGAATTATTGGGGGATCAGGTTTATTACTATTTCAATGCTCTTCCAATGAAGAGCAGTGCTGTAGCACGAAGCTAGTAGTCACTTTGAATTTGGACACTGCTGTCTTAGATTTTGATTTGTGGCTAGGAAGTCTTAGAGAAACGGAATAGTAAATAAGAGAAGAAGAGTGATCCTTGTGAGGATGAATATATTTATAATTCCTTATGATCATCTCTTCTTTAATTCTTGTGAATACGTAGTTGCAGACATCTCAAGCTACATCTCCCTCAGAAGTGGCTTTTCTACTTTTTGCTCTTCAGAGTTTTGCTTTCATCCAATCATTTGTGGAGATCAAATTTGTCCCTATTGCTTCCTTTAATATTTTTTGGGGAAAGAAGTTGGGTGGGACGTTGTCTCCAGGTGTACACAAATTCTACCAGTGGATAGTTTGGTTGAACTAGAGTCATGGCTGCTTGTGTGGGTTCTCATCTTAGGAAACTATGCTCATTAATGCCTTAATATTTCTGTTTGTCGTAGTTGGGGCCTTCTCTTGACTGATTCATCAAATGTCTGGAGTTCTGGAGACATATATTTTTATAATCTGGATTTCATGTCCATTGGAATCAATTGGTCTTAATATTTTAGTCAGGTGAAAACTGCAATTCTGCTATTCGGGAGAATGTTGATTCTCGTTGGATTCAAAAGATTGCTTGCCAATAAAAGTGGTTTACACTTTATCTATCAAAAAGAATGGTTTACATTTATATTCTATAGCATTCACTTGCAATTTTCTTAAAAACTTTTTATCAAAAGTCTCTCATGTAGGCAGTATTACTCTTGAAGTTTATAATACCCTACCCTTCGAGTGATCCCCTTTGATATTTTAAAATTTTCGCTTACGGGTAAACATTGTCGCATTCTCAAATCTAATTGTTCTCACTGGCGAAAAAGGAGCACATTATGCTAAAGTAATCTCTTTGATGAAGTGGCGTGTTGTTTCTGTTATCTAATGCTGCCACCTATGCTATTAAGATATTATCATCCTTTCCTTCCTTTCCATGGTCCTGCTTTGTCCCTTCTGCCTCGAGTTTTGAACTGTGTCTGATGAAGGTCTAGATGGATTCTTAAGGTGGATGCAGGTGCTCATTTTTGCATGCTGTAGTTAACTTGATTCTCCTGATTTGTTTCTCATTTCAACTTCGTTTTGTGCTTGATCTAACTACCTTAAGTTATTTGAATCGTAAACTTTTTGTCTTGGTGATTGGTAGTTTGTCATTTGAGGTTTGGGCTTTGTCTCCCAGCTTGCTTGAGATTGAGGTGTAGTAGTTGTTGCTTTGTGCGATAAATGTCGTGGCTAAGATAGTAGGACCATTCAAGCGTCTGGTGTGGGTGGATCATATTTTTGTCTAGCGCTTTGTTGGGGTTGAATAGCTGAACTGCAAACCCTGTATGGTGAGTTTGGATATGGTGTGGAAGCTTAGTATTTGTGTTAAACAATGATTTTGGCATTTGGTATTGGTGAATATAGGTTTACTGTTGCTGTTTGGTTTTTGTTCTACTTCCTTTTTAAACCTTGTGTTTTAGACTAACTTCTTCAAGTTGGTTGTTAGTAGTGTGTACTGATAGCAGGGATGGCTCCCCATTTTAGAAGGTCTCTTGGCTCATCCTTTCACTGGTGGACAAGTTATACTAGGCGTACAGGAAGTGCTCATCTAGAACACCTGTTAATTCAAAAGAATCATTTGCATTCTTTAGGTTGAATTTGAATTTGTATCTTTTTTGGGGGTCAATTATTACTAGTTGTTTTTGCATAACTATGCATGATTTTTCTTTAGTCTTCATCCAGTCTTTTCATGTATTGGGATCTACTCAACATTAGTTTGTGAGTAAAGATGGTTGTCCTTATTTTGCTTTGGTGGTCACACCCTCGGCCTGATGTGCATTAGTATTAGGTATTTGCCTAATCTTTTCTTTTTATTTTCTGTTAGCTGACCAAACATTTTCTTTTTGCTCGTCTTCATCTATACAACGCTTAGTATAGCTTATATATTTGATTCTACGAACTCATATATATTCTATACTTTTGGCGTTATTATAGACTTTAGACATTCTTGTCGTTTTACCATTGTTTTTACCTTGTCTTGGCCGAGATGCAATATTTTGTAGGTACGCAAAGGAGCAAGACAGGCTGAATAGTGGTTAATAATAGGACAAATCACAAGTGTTATTGAGATACAAACTTGTAATTTGAAACCCGGGCTTGTTCGGACCCTCTTGATTGTTTAATTCTAGAGTCATTAGGATTAGAGGGTCGTTGAACAAGGACGGCTATACGCTCGCAATAGTCCAGCGTCCTTAGAGCGTTCACGGGGCAACCTGTTCGAACCAACGAGGCACGGATCAACGAGGTAACCCTCAATCCTTCACTGACCTCGATACACATTCCTTACGTATTTTACTACCTATATCTACTAGGCAAGCCTTAGGAGTTCGGTAGGCAAATATAAAATAGGATTGCGTCCTGTTCCTTTAATTGGGTAAAAGCTTGTTTTAACTTGACATTATTGTATAAATAAAACAAGCCTTGTAATTTGACACCGGGCCTGTCCGGATTGTGCTTTGATCCTTTATTTTGGTGCAGGCTTGTTTCAACTTAGACATTATTGTATAATTAAAACAAGCCTTGTAATTTGACACCGGCACTGTCCGGTTATATATTGCGAATTTTCATTACTTAGTACAATTGTATAAGTTCGCACAATTTTGTATTCACCGGGCCTGCCCGGATTCAGTTACAGGCTAATTATACTTTGTAAACTGGGTCATGGGAAGAAGGAAAAAGAGAAAGGAGCTTTTCAAGCCGTTAAACATACGAATGGGCCAGGCACCCATTGAGGTCGAGATTAATGACCCCGTTGTCTTCCCTCCAATTGCCCCCGGCCCCACTTCAAAAGGGAACGCAGGCCAATGGTCTTCAAGTGGGGGGAGACAACGCGGGAAAGATGATTATATCCACTGAGGAGGGAGCTTCGGACTTCACTCCCTCCTCTGTCACACTAGGCTCTGAAGACACTGCTTCGAGCAGTACCAATTGTGACACGGCAAAGGAAGAAGTTGCGGACAGAAAGATCCAAGGGGAAGGCGTGAGTCAAAGCAAGAAGGCTTACGCGTCTGTGGTAAGAGGCAGCAAAGCGTTTCCAATGGGAAACGTCTACACTATGTCAAAGATAGTTGTCATGACGGCCCTGTGGAATTATTTAGAGCCGACGTTGATGATCTCACCGACACATGGGGTTATCTATTGGTTGGTTACTTTGCGGGGACATTCCCGGGGAGCATAGCTCTTATGAAGCTATGTAGATCGTGGGGAGTCACGTACAGGTTCACCGTCCATGCTTCGGGTTGGATTGTCTTTAAATTCAACAATGAGGCAGACAAAGAGAAGGTTATGGCCAATGGGCCATATTTTGTATACAGCACACCTCTACTGCTGAAGGACATTCCACATTGTTTCACATTCGACAGGCATGAGATATGCACTGTACCTATTTGGAATGCGACTACCGTCCCTACCATTGGAGCTCTGGAATGAAATGGCTTTAAGTCGCATTCTTTCGCGGATTGGGAGGCCTATTGGGACAAACAAACTTACAAATGACAAAGGTCAAACTTCTTATGCTCGAGCCCTGGTGGAGATTGACCTCTCAAAGGAGGTAGTTCACTCTATTGAACTAAAACTATGGGACGGTACCCACATTGATCAAGATCTTGTTTATGAGAAGAGGCCGGATATTGTAATGAGTGCCGCCAGATTGGGCACTACACGGAAGGGTGTGAGAAGCACAAGGCCGAGATCAAAAGACGCATGAAGGGGAAAGGTGTGATCCACACCCCCAATGCCACGGCAAAGGGGGTGCACACCTATCTTGACAAGGAAGAAAATCAAGCGGCCAGGATCTTTGACACGGCTAAGGTTTGTGGCGGGAGAAGTACTAGTAATGGTGGCGGCCCTCGGGGTGCAAATCGGGGCTAGCAAAGGTCGGATGAAGTCACGAAACAAGATGGGCAACACGTGGGTAAGGCCCAGCCGATTGACTTTGGCGGTGGAGATGAGGACGCGCCTAAGGGTGCGGATATTGGTGGCTTGACCTCAGAGGCTCAAGCGAGGGTGGTAAGTCAGCCCAGGCGAAGGGGGACGAAGAGCCAACCCTCAGGGACCAAGCAGCGTGGAAGTTGTAAACCGACCGGGGACACCTGCGAGGCTGGCAAAGATCGGACCTCGGGTGATATGGAGAACGATGGCCAGCCCATGGGGACACAGACCGGGGTTGGCAAAGGTCGGACTTTACACAAATCGCTTATGGATGGCCAACCCGCGGGGACACATACCGGGGTTGGCAAAGGTCGGATCTTGGATAAGGAGGCTACTTGCCCGAAGCAATAACCCCAACATCAATAGGCTCACAATCCTCCCTAGTGCCAAGAAGTCCTTTATAATGGTATATGAATTCCTCAGCGACTTGGTCAATAGAAGTCGTGAGTGAGCCATCCCTCTTCTCCGTTGCCGCAATAAAGTTTCTCTTTGAGTTGCTCTTGACCATGGCGTGAAAGAACTTGGTGCACCTGTCACTAAGTTTAAGGTGCTCACATTTGGCAAGCTGTCGAAGATAACTCATTTCCGCTTCAATAAGGGCATTGGAGATGTGTCTGAGCTCCGTAACCCGCACATGTAGATGATCCAAGGCTTCCTTCTGTGCTATATCTAGATCCTCTTTTGCTCTCTTGACCCTCATGGAGATATGGGAGAAATCCATTGCATTGAGGTTCCTCAAGGGCCTTTTGAGGCTATACAGACGACGACACAAAGTGAATTGGGCAGTGCCCGGTATGTCACTATCCCAAGCATCCGCTATAATATTTCCAAACTTCTCATGTGCAGTCCACATATTCAAGAATTTAAACGGCTTATTCTTCGGCTTCGGGGGATCCAAAATAGAGACAATGCACGGCGTATGATCCGAGAAGGTCCCGAACCGACGAAAATGTGCATTGCCATACCATCCCGCTTGCAACCAAATCCCATTTATGAGAGCCCTGTCAAGCTTGCTAAATTTGTTGTCCCGGCTGAAAGTGAACTCACAACCAGTAGAGTTCATATCTGTAAGACCCAAATCGCGACAACAATCAACAACATCCTTCATTTCATAATTGCTAATAGGGGCCATGTTGTATCTCTCATCTTCCCTCATCACCGTGTTGAAATCCCCAAGGACGATCCACGGCTGTGAGATAGAGGACCCGTAGTCTCTTAGTTTGTCCCACAGGGCCCGTCGAGCTACCGTAGAATGGAACCTGTAGACGAATGTGACATAGAACATTCTTGAAGAGACCAAACAAGTAATGCTGCAGTGAATAGTTTGCGGGTTGATATCCTGAACTTGGAGATTGACCTTAGCAGGGTTATAAAGAATGAAGATTCTCCCTGCCGGGTGATGTCCAAAGTTGTCCAACACATTCCAATTCTTGAATTTGAAAGCCCAAAAACGTTGAAGAGATGTTATCCAGATGATTATCGCTTCTTGGAATATAAGGGTGCTGCACAAGTCCTCAAAGCAGAAGGAGATCAGCTCCATTGTGCACGGGGAGAACATCGATGTCTTTGACATTTTGGAATCAAAGCTAAACCACACATCTCTTCAACGTTTTTGGGCTTCCAAATTCAAGAATTGGAATGTGTTGGACAACTTTGGACATCACCCGGTAGGGAGAATCTTCATTCTTTATAACCCTGCTAAGGTCAATCTCCAAGTTCAGGATATCAACCCGCAAACTATTCACTGCAGCATTACTTGTTTGGTCTCTTCAAGAATGTTCTATGCCACATTCGTCTACAGGTTCCATTCTACGGTAGCTCGACGGGCCCTGTGGGACAAACTAAGAGACTACGAGTCCTCTATCTCACAGCCGTGGATCGTCCTTGGGGATTTCAACACGGTGATGAGGGAAGATGAGAGATACAACATGGCTCCTATTAGCAATTAGGAAATGAAAGATGTTGTTGATTGTTGTCGCGATTTGGGTCTTACAGATATGAACTCTACTGGTTGTGAGTTCACTTTCAGTCGGGACAACAAATTTAGCAAGCTTGACAGGGTTCTCATAAATGGGATTTGGTTGCAAGCGGGATGGTATGGCAATGCACATTTTCGTCGGTTCGGGACCTTCTCAGATCATACGCCGTGCATTGTCTCTATTTTGGATCCCCCGAAGCCGAAGAATAAGCCGTTTAAATTCTTGAATATGTGGACTGCACATGAGAAGTTTGGAAATATTATAGCGGATGCTTGGGATAGTGACATACCGGGCACTGCCCAATTCACTTTGTGTCGTGCCCCAGATAGCCTCAAAAGGCCTCGAGGAACCTCAATGCAATGGATTTCTCCCATATCTCCATGAGGGTCAAGAGAGCAAAAGAGATCTAGATATAGCGGAAGGAAGCCTCGATCATCTACACGCGGGTTACGGAGCTCAGACACATCTCCAATGCCCTTATTGAAGCGGAAATGAGTTATCTTCGACAGCTTGCCAAATGTGAGCACCTTAAACTTAGTGACAGGTGCACCAAGTTCTTTCACGCCATGGTCAAGAGCAACTCAAAGAGAAACTTTATCATGCAAGAACGGAGAAGAGGGATGGCTCACTCACGACTTCTATTGACCAAGTCGCCGAGGAATTCATATACCATTATAAAGGACTTCTGGCACTAGGGAGGATTGTGAGTCTATTGATGTTGGGTTATTGCCGGCAAGTAGCCTCCTTATCCAAGATCCGACCTTGCCAACCCCAGATGTGTCCCCGGTTGGCCATCCATAAGCGATTTGTGTAAAGTCCGACCTTTGCCAACCCCGGTCTGTGTCCCCATGGGCTGGCCATCGTTCTCCATATCACCCGAGGTCCGATCTTTGCCGCCTCTGCAGTGTCCTAAGGTCGGGCCTACAACTTCCACGCCGTTCTTGGTCCCGGAGGGTTGGCTCTTGTCCCCTTCGCCTGGGCTGACTTTACCAGCCCCCGTTTGAGCCTCGGGAGGCTGGCCACCAATATCCGCACCCTTAGGCGCGTCCTCATCTCCACCAGTCAGGTCAACTGCTTGGGCCTTACCCACGTGTTGCCCATCTTGTTTCCGCACTTCAGTCCGACCTTTGCTAGCCCCGATTTGCACCCCCGAGGGCTGGCCACCATTACTAGTACTTCTCCCGCCCACAGCCTTAGCCGTGTCAGCATCCTGGCCGTCGGCATTTTCTTCCTTGTCAAGATAGGTGTGCACCCCCTTTGCCGTGGCATTGGGGGTGTGGATCACACCTTTCCCCTTCATGCGTCTTTTGATCTCGGCCTTGTGCTTCTCACACCCTTCCGTGTAGTGCCCAATCTGGCGGCACTCATTACAATATCCCGGCCTCTTCTCATAAACAAGATCTTGATCAATGTGGGTACCGTCCCATAGTTTTAGTTCAATAGAGTGAACTACCTCCTTTGAGAGGTCAATCTCCACCAGGGCTCGAGCATAAGAAGTTTGACCTTTGTCATTTGTAAGTTTGTTTGTCCCAATAGGCCTCCCAATCCGCGAAAGGATGCGACTTAAAGCCATTTCATTCCAGAGCTCCAATGGTAGGGACGGTAGTCGTACCCAAATAGGTACAGTGCATATCTCATGCCTGTCGAATGTGAAACAATGTGGAATGTCCTTCAGCAGTAGAGGTGTGCTGTATACAAAATATGGCCCATTGGCCATAACCTTCTCTTTGTCTGCCTCATTGTTGAATTTAAAGACAATCCAACCCGAAGCATGGACGGTGAACCTGTACGTGACTCCGCACGATCTACATAGCTTCATAAGAGCTATGCTCCCCGGGAATGTCCCCGCAAAGTAACCAACCAATAGATAACCCCATGTGTCGGTGAGATCATCAACGTCGGCTCTAAATAATTCCACAGGGCCGTCATGACAACTATCTTTGACATAGTGTAGACGTTTCCCATTGGAAACGTTTCGGTTGCCTCTTACCACAGACGCGTAAGCCTTCTTGCTTTGACTCACACCTTCCCCTTGGATCTTTCTGTCCGCAACTTCTTCCTTTGCCGTGTCACATTGGTACCGCCAAGCGGTGTCTTGAGCCTAGTGTGACAGAGGAGGAGTGAAGTCCAAGCTCCTCCTCAGTGGATATAATCATCTTTCGCGTTGTCTCCCCGGCGAAGACCATTGGCTGCGTTCCCTTTGAAGTGAGTGGGCAATTGGAGGGAAGACAACGGGGTCATTAATCTCGACCTCAATGGGTGCCTGGCCCATTCGTATGTTTAACGGCTTGAAAAGCTCCTTTCTCTTTTTCCTTCTTCCCATGACCCAGTTTACAAAGTATAATTAGCCTGTAACTGAATCCGGGCAGGCCCGGTGAATACAAAATTGTGCGAACTTATACAATTGTACTAAGTAATGAAAATTGCAATATATAACCTGACAAAGGTGCGTGTCAAATTACAAGGCTTGTTTTAATTATACAATAATGTCTAAGTTGAAACAAGCCTGCACTCAAAATAAAGGATCAGCACAATCGGACAGTCTTGTCAAATTACAAGGCTTGTTTTATTTATACAATAATGTCAAGTTAAAACAAGCTTTTACCCAATTAAAGGAACAGGACGCAATCCTATTTTATATTTGCCTACCGAAATCCTAAGGCTTGCCTAGTAGATATAGGTAGTAAAATACGTAAGGAATGTGTATCGAGGTCAGTGAAGGATTGAGGGTTACCTCGTTGATGCGTGCCTCGTTGGTTCGAACAGGTTGCCCCGTGAACGCTCTAAGGACGCTGGACTATTGCGAGCGTATAGCCGTCCTTGTTCAACGACCCTCTAATCCTAATGACTCTAGAATTAAACAATCAAGAGGGTCCGGACAAGCCCGGGTTTCAAATTACAAGTTTGTATCTCAATAACACTTGTGATCTGTCCTATTATTAACCACTATTCAGCCTGTCTTGCTCCTTTGCGTACCTACAAAATATTGCATCTCGGCCAAGACAAGGTAAAAACAATGGTAAAACGACAAGAATGTCTAAAGTCTATAATAACGCCAAAAGTATAGAATATATATGAGTTCGTAGAATCAAATATATAAGCTATACTAAGCGTTGTATAGATGAAGACGGTCAAGACTAAACAAGCCTTCAAGTATAGGCACGGTACTCAAGCAATAAAAGACTTATAAGTATATCTATTGTGGAAAATAGTATAAGATATATATAGGTATAAAACTACGAATATATAAATTATAATATACCTTATAGCATATAAATATAAGTTAACGAGGGCATCTCTTGGCTTTAAGGTCGACCTTTTTGGAAAGGTAATGAGTTGCATCTCTCAAATTGCCTACTTAAGTGGCTTCCGAGATTTGAACAATGAAATGCTTCCTCTTTTCTTGTATGGCTGACATTTAGTTGTGGACATTGGAGAGCATGGAAGAGAAACAATTTGAAAAGCAAAATAGAGTTTCATTTATTAAACTCTCAGAACTGTTCAAACTTAAAGTGTATAATAGATGGCAAAAGCTTTTACAGGAGATATAAAAATTGCAGAAGCAGGGACCTAACAAAAGAGAGAATATACACTAACAAAGAGGAATATAATTCGGGTCGGATGCAAAGCAAAGCTTCATGAGAAGGTATATTTTCAGGGGTCAATTGAAGTCGGGTTTTACCAAGTAGATGTGGCAAATTTGATTCGCACTGTGTAACCCATCCAAACATTGATGGATTAGGTCAATAATATGTTACTATCGAGTCAATTTGGGTCATAAGCTGACACATCTTTTAGGTGTGTCAGTTTGAGCTGCTCAACAGGTCAATTATCAATACATGAGGTAGCCTAAATATTTTAGCTTCAACCTGGAATTGTCTCTGTTTTTCATATGATTTCATTGTGCTCTGTCTGAACGCATCTACCACTTTCGGGTGGGAGAATGATACCTCTTGTTCATTGTATTCGTCATTGATGAGTACTATAAGTTGAAATTTCTAAATAAATCAAAGAGAGAGTGGACAAGGATCCTCCCATCTTGTGGCAGAAGAGGTGTGAATTTTTCTTTGTAATAATAATCTGATCTGCAGAGGAAAATAATAAGCAATATAATAACTTTGTTTTACTAGTTATTACATCACAACACTCGTCTCCAACTTATACTTCTTTAGATGCTGAAATGCTTGTCATGGGCCAGTGAATAACAACTTAACTTCAAGAAACAAATTGTAGGTTCCTCTGGTATGAAATGTGATCAACAAGTACTTGCAATCAATACTTACGAGAAGCAATGTTCTGTGTTGGCAGAGCTTGATAAAAAAGGCTATTGTGACTTTTGATGTCGATATTCTCTTGGGTCCTGATATCCAAACCAAGACTACTTAACACTCAATATAAAGTGTGTGAAATATTAGCGTTAGACATCGTCAAATTCTTAAATAGCAAAAAATACTTATACTATACATTTTTGTTTACCACTACATAGCCCTAAAAGGAACTACCTTAAAAAATGGAGCTCAAAATCAATGGACTCAAGTAAAAATCAAGCACAAAATTGGCTGCCACATAAATGGGGAGACAGAGTTTTAGTCAAATGTGATTCCTTGCAAAAGAAAGATTGATTTAAAATTTTATTTTTCGTCCTTACACGCTGCAATTTCGTTCAAGCACTGCTGTTACCACGTAGTCAATGTGGTATGTCTTACATACTGGGGAACCTTTTCGTGTAAGCTACTTTTTGTGAAAGACATGTGCAATAAAGATTTGATTACGAGGTCATGGGTAAACTGTGCTTAAGGTGTCAATTTGGTTGTTACAAGATACATCTATATCGAGTAGAGGTGTCTATTTAGTCATTGATAAAGTTAAAATGTCTATCTATTCTTTATGGACAACTTAAATAAACATCTACGTATTTTGCCATAATATAATATAGAAATCAAAATTATATCATAGAAAACAAAGAACTATTTGAAAAAAATTGAACTTTAAATAATTTTTTTTGATTCAATCATCTCTTTGTCTACTTGAATCGGATATTTTAACCATTAAATGTGCTAACTACCTAAATTCGTGTGTGAACAAAGGCGAATGATATAAAAGATATCACGTGAACTTTGATGGTAAGTACTCAATATGTATTGAAAGTGATTTAGAGTCTAAGAGAGCCCTAGGGCCCAACTAAGTTGGAACTACCCTACGGAATAAAATTTTGAATGAGTGCGCATTAGGCCTAACTTTATATGAACATAACTCACTATATATAAAGAGTTATGGTGTATACTATATATCAATTAAATGTGTTTAAATCTAGTTTTCAACAATTCAAATAGTTCGTTATTTGGATATTCCTACAAGGTATTATAGCCATTTTACAAAGATTGGGTGCTATCACAGGCCATGCGATGGTGATGCGACGCATAGCCATATAGCCAGACTTCAAGGTCTATATAGAAATAAATTTCGTGAAAGAATTGGATTTTGAGAAAAGGGTTGGGTGGGAGAGCTTGAAGGAGGCGATTTTGAGCTTCATCTATGTCCAACTGACCAAGGTTAGTTATTATTGGTGATTTAAATTTATTTCATTCAACATATATGGATTCTAACACAATTTTCCATACAAATCACTAGATTTCTTCATCAAATCTTCAAGAACTTAAAAATCATCAAAGTTGTGATTTTCTAGATTCAATTTCAAAAAAAGTAATTCCAGCATTTGAAACTCATACATATGATGTAATTGAGTATGAGTAGATATTTATGAATTTTGTTTGAAGTTGTATTGAAGTTTGAGATGAAACCTAAAAATGGGTCTTGCGAAAGAGATGATGAACAGTAAACGTTGACTAAGGAATAATTTGGACAATCGTTCTAATGGCTCCAATGAGTTGTGAATACCATGTGTGGGTAATAAATTAATCTAAATGATGTGAGTAATGGGAAATGAGATATCGGATGGCTTGAGGTCGATTGTGAACCCGAAATGGGTTGTATTGTGAATTTAAATTGACAAAACTCCATTATAATTGATGTAGTTGAATATAGTGAGACGTATTGAAGTATGTGTTGGAATTATTGACGACGTTGAAGAGTTGAGAAGGAAATTGGACCGTCGTATTATTACTCTTGGAGATCAAAGTTGAGGTAAGTTAAGGCTTACTCTTCTCGGAGATTTTCTCTAAATGCATGATTTAAATCAATATGTGAGATCGTTTGTACATCCATGCTTATGGGGACAAGCAGGTAGGGATATTAAAGGAATATGTTCCTTGATTTTATTAATTTATCATTTACAATATATAGTGTTACATAAAATATTTACCTTGCTACAAACTATGTAACTAATCAATCTAATTACAAAAGGAATATAATTCTACATAAAATAGGAGATATACAATTAATGTAAGAATATTCGGTAAATATTCTATTACACCCCGCAGTCGAAGCGGGAGGTTCACGAACACTGAGATCGGCTCGAAAATCATCAACAGTATGCGCGGAAGTCCTTTGGTGAATATGTCGGCAATCTGATATTTGGAAGGAACATCAAGGACACGAACTTGACCACGAGCCATTTTTTCACGAACAAAATGAATGTCCATTTCAATGTGTTTGGTGTGCTTATGTTGGATGAGATTGCCGGAAAGATATATCGCACTAACATTGTCGCAGTAGACCAATGTGGTCTTTTGAATCGGGCAGTGAAGCTACAGTAGAAGGTTATGGATCTAACTGGACTCAGAGACGACGTTGACTACGCTTCTGTATTCTGCTTCGGCACTGGATCGGGATAGTGTAGGCTGCCTTTTAGAAGATCAAGACAATAGGTTATCTCCGAGGAAGACGCAATATCCAGGCGTGGAGCGTCGGGTGTCAGGATATCCACCCAGTCAGCATCAGAATAAGCAGCGAGACTAGTGAGTGATGACTTATATAGGTGTAAGCCGAAGTGAAGTGTGCCCTGGACGTATCGTAAAATACGTTTTAGGGCATTTCGGTGTGCTTCTGTCGGACTGTGCATATGCAAACATATTTGTTTCACATCATAGGATATGTATGGTCTTGTGAATGTGAGATACTGTAGGGCCTAAGCCAAGCTACGATAGTGAGTCGGGTCGGAATATGGAGGGCCGGAATCAACGCTGAGCTTGGAATTAGTATCCACTGGCGTGTAGGCCGATTTGTAAGATGTCATGCCTGCACGGTTAAGGATCTCTTCGGCGTATTTCTTCTGACACAGAAATAGGCCGCCAGAATGACGAGTGACAGAGATGCCCAAGAAATAACTAAGGAACCAGATCCTTAATAGCAAACTCAGAGGCAAGAAGTGACATAATGGACCGACGGAGGGCATCAGATGATTTCCGCAACAAACAGACATAATCCGGATGAATAGGATCCCTGAAACCCATAGGTTGATGCATATATACCGTTTCATGAAGATCCTCATGCCAGAAGGCATTCTTGACATCAAGCTGATGAATGAGCCAAGACTTAGAAAGGGCAATGCTGAGGACGGTCCGGATGGTTGCGGGCTTTACGACAGGGCTGAACGTTTCATCACAGTCCACTCCCATCTGTTGAGACCTACCATCACTTACAAAACGGATCTTGTGCCTCTCAAAAGAACCATCAGATTTCTTTTATGTCTAAAAATCCACATAGAACGAATAATGCTAACATCAGGTGGACGGGCTACTAGGTCCCACGTCTTATTGTCAATAAGAGCATTATATTCGTCAATCATTGCGGCTTTCCAATTTGGGTCATACAAGGCATCCTTCGGGTTACGAGGAACGGGGGAAGGGACAACTGAAACGGATAACTTAAATAGCTATTTAGGTTTGGAAATGCCGTGCATAGCACGGGTTTACATCGTCCGTGGGTGTGCCTCGGGATGCTGGACGGGAGGAGGGGGAGGTGCCGCGGGATTGCCGGGATGACGAGGGAGGGCAGGTGTTGTGGGAAGGGGTTCTGTTGACCGAGATCTTGCCGAGCCGGACAGTCGCGGCGGGTTGGGCTGAGACTCGGTTTGTCGAGGGTTGGCCGAGGAGCAACCTTGAGACGGGCTAGTCCGAGCTTCCCTCGGCGGAATCGGGTGGGCTGCCTGTCCCGAACTGGTCGTGGTGGGTTTGAATGTCATTGACTGCGATGTTGGATCATGTAAATGATGAATTAGAAGGGGTTTAGGCCATCGGTTAGGAAGTCGTAGGATTGCCGCGGTGGCGAGTTTAGCGAGGCAAAAGAAAATTGAGACTCATCAAATATGACATGTCGAGAAATGAACATTTTACGGCTTGATAAGTCATGGCACGAGTAACCACGATGATTGGGGGTAGCCCAGAAACACACACGGAGAAGACCAGGGTTGTAGTTTGTGAGTGGTCGGATGGAGAGGATAATAGAGACACCCGAAGATACGCAAGTGTTGATAGGAGGGGTTCCTACGAAACAGAACTTGAGTGAGTGACCGTTGAGCTAGTGACTTGTTTGAGATTATGTTTAAGAGGTAGGTGGCCATGGAGAGTGCATAATGTCAGAATTGAGGGGGAATTGAGGCATGGGCAAGTAGAGCACGAATTAAGTTGTTTATGGTGTGGATTTTCCGTTCAGCCTTACTATTGAGAGGAGGTGTGAGGGCAGTAAAAACGAAAAGTAAGACCGTGTTTAGTGCAAAACTATTTGAATTGGTTATTATCGAATTCTCCGCCATTGTCACATTAAAAACATTTAATGCTCTTTTCAAATTGTGTTTTTACGAAGGCAGTAAATGATAAAAAATGGAGTAGACTTGAGATTTATTACCAATTGGAAAAGTCCATAGAAAGTTGGAATAATCATCCAAAAATAACATATAATATCGATGGCCTGCAGTACATAAAATGGGTGAAGTCCACAAATCACTATGAATTATATTAAAATGCATTAAAGTACAATTTGTGGATGAATAAAATGGCAATTTAACATGCTTCCCAAATCACAAGATTCACAAACAGGAGTCTTAGAGATACGGTTGCATTGAATAAAATAGGAGCGTAAGACGGAATCTCTCGGATGTCCTAATCTAGAATAGATTAGATATTCTTAGTTAGATGCATATGTTGTATATATACTCATTGATCTTCACGAAATGAATCTTGAGCATTCAGTTTATCATTTCCACAAATGCAGTTATCCCTTTCTTCTCTGTTGCTCCCTCTTCACACAAACTGTTGGTAAGCTTCCATTGAAGCTTAACTATTTTAGCTCCAATTTTGATATGGTATTAGAGCCCTGCTTGTTTACAAAGTTTCATGTTCACGATTTGGGCGTTTAATTCTCAGATCGACATTTTCGATCGGTATTTGCTGTAAGTTTCCGCAATTAAAGTACGATTTCATTGTTCGACATTTTTGATCGATATTTGCTCTAAATTTCTGCAATTGAAGTACAATTTCATTGTTACTGTGGATTTCAATCTTACTGTCTAGATCGATTTTCCATTAGTTTGTCGTTTGGATTGATTTTCAATTATATATTTGGTATTTGTATCAACTGTCAATTTTTGTCAAAAATGACTGGTGTTGAAGAACAATCCACCATTGATTCCTCTAGTCCCTTGTACATGCATACGTCGGATAATCCCGGTGCAATGCTTGCTCCAGTTCCATTCAATGGAATTGGATACAAATCTTGGAGAAGAGGTGTGTTACAATCTCTGTCAGTGAAAAATAAACTTGGATTCATCAATGGTGAATGTCCGAAACCAGATCCCAAGGCCGCAAACTATAGGTTATGGGAAAGGTGCGATGATACGATCACATCATGAATTCTTAATTCTCTAGGTAAGGAAATTGCTGATAGTGTGGAGTATGTAAATGATGCAGTAGAGTTGTGGAATGAGTTGGAAGATCGTTATGATCAAACAAATGGTGCAAAGCTCTATCAAATCCAACAGGAAATTAATAATTTGTCACAAGGAACCATAGATATTACCAGTTACTATACTAGAATGAAGAAACTGTGGGAAGAACTAAACAATCTAAATGTTAAGACTCAATGTAGCTGCAATTGTACTTGTGGTGCTAAGGAACATATGCAGAAGGCAGAGCAAGATAGGAGACTCATTCAGTTTTTAATGGGACTGAATGAAGTGTATACTGCTGTGAGAGGAAGTATCCTAATGATGAACCCCTTACCCACCTTAGCACAAGCCTTCTTCCTGCTAATTCAGGATGAAAAGCAGAGAGAAATCATACCTGGAAATCAATTGGGAAGCAATTCAACATCTTTGAATGTTGGTGCATCTGCTCACTTGTCCTCATCCGGAGGCAATAACTATGCATCTTCATCTGGTGGAAATGGAAGTGGTAGATGTGGTTTTAGAACCAACTACTCTAAGCAAACCAATGGTTCTTACAACAATAAGTCTAGAGTTGTGTGTGAGTGGTGTAAGAAGCCAGGACACACCAAGGACAAATGATTCAAACTACATAAATATCCACAAAATTCTAGATTTTCTCACAATTCTAATTCTCAGAATCAGAATTATAGGTACAATAGAGAAGCACCTCCTCCTGATTGGAAAGGAAAGAAGATAGCAGCAAATGCACACGGGTCTTCCGCAGATATGGTGTCTATGAAAGGAGCTGGTAATCTGGAGCATACAGAAGAAAGACAGAGTGCTAACTTGTCTAAGGAGCAATATGGACAATTGATGAGCCTATTACAACAGTTGCATGCTGAAAATTCATGAGAAACTTCAAACAACAATATCACCAGTGAAGTTGTAAACTTTGCAGGTATTACAGTCTGCTCTTGTAGAATTCTTTCAATAGATCCTGGCAAGTTTTCATGCAAATGTTCAAAAACAAGTATATAGACATATGAATCATAGACTCAGGTGCTTCTAACCATATGAGCTTCAACAAAACTAGCCTATCAGATATAAAATATTTACCCTATCCTATACTAGTATGCCTCCCTAATTGATACAAGATAAAGGTGAGATTGATAATGTGACTTTGACACCTGAAATTGTTTTGCATAGAGTCCTGTTTGTCCCTACTTTCAAATACAATATGATTTCTGTACATTGTTTGACCTCAAATCTTAAAGGCATTACCTCCTTTACTGAGAATTCATATATTCTGCAGGGCCCTTCAATGAAGAGGCCTCTGGAGATTGGTAAAGTGGATGCTGGCCTGTACCTTCTGTGCTCTCAGTATTTGAAACAATCATCTGCACATCCATGTGCTTCACTTCAGTGTCTAGTTCTAGTCTTGTTGCTCATGAGAACAATAATAAGGTTGCAAATTTCCCTTTCAATAAAGTGCACTATCACTCCTCTAATGTATCAGATTGTAATATAAATAAAGTGCACCTTTCTTCTAGTAATGTTTCTTCTGTTTCTTCTTTATCTCATGGAAATAATGTGGAATTAATGTGGCATAACAAACTTGGACATCTCCTTTTGGTAAACTGAAGGGTATCTCTTCCATCTATGATGTTGTATCTTCCAAACAACCTTTATTTTCTCAATTTGTCCCATGGCAAGACAAAATAAATTGCCATTCCCAGAAAGAACAACCTTTCGTAAACACACTTTTGACTTAGTGCACATTGAACTATGGGGTCCATATCATGTTCCTACACATGATCATTACAAATACTTCCTCACCATGATTGATGATCACAGTAGAAGCACTTGGACTCATCTGTTATCCTGCAAAAGCAATGCTCTACAAGTGATCAAAGCCTTTACATCCTTAGTTGAGAATCGATTTCAAACAACCATTAAAACCATCAGATTAGATAATGGTCTTGAATTCACCAGTACAGAAGCCACTCAAATTTTCCAAAGTTAAGGCATCATTCATCAGAAAACATGCCCTTACACACCACAACAAAATTGTGTGGTAGAAAAGAAACATAAATATCTCTTAGAAATAGCCAGGGCACTCTTGTTTCAATCCAAGCTCCCAATCAAATACTGGGGTGAGTGCTTGTTAACAGCTACATACATTATCAATAGATTGCCTTCCAACCCTCTTAAAAACAAGTGTCCTTTTGAGATTTTGTACAACCAAAAACCAAACTATTCCCACTTGAAAGTATTTGGATGCCTGTCCTATCCTACCATCCCCAAACATCTTAGACACAAATTTGAACCCAAAACAACACCTCATGTGTTTGTTGGATATCCCTTTGATACTAAAGGTTACAAAGTTCTGAGTCTGGCTACAAAAAAAAAACATGTTTCAAGAGATGTTATTTTTCATGAAAATGTTTTCCCTTTCACATTTCCAACTTTACTGAGTTTTCTACTTTTTTCCTACTTTTTTATTTCCTTCTGATCCTTCTGGTTGTAATGGTGAGGGGGGACATTTAGACTATGTGTCAAACAGTACAGGTGTTTAGACTCAAAGTGATATTACCACTAATAATTAGATGTCACCTATTTCTAGTCCACGAGACATTTAGACTATGTGTCAAACAATACAGGTGCTTAGACTCAAAGTGATATTACCACTAATAATCAGATGTCACCTATTTCTAGTCCACCATCACAACCAGCTCCTAGTGCTGACACACCTAGTACTGATGATACACCTATTGAAATACACTTACTGATAATGCACCCAATGATACACCAAATCATGATACTAGCTTACCTAGGGATCCAACCATATTTAGTCCTTCCAATTCATCAAGTCATCTAGATATCCCAACCAGTAGTATTACCCCACCAGATGTGAGAAGATCACTGAGGGAACTAAAATTGCCTACATACCTTCATGATTATATCCACTCCTTACCAACCCTTAAGCACCATAGTAATTCCACTCCACATTCCAATTTCTCCCTCAGTGCCCTATTCTCCCTAAACCAGCACATCACACCTGTCTTGTTAGTTCATGATAGTCAAAAACTTGTTGAGAATGTATGTCATGATAATGAGTCATCTTCTTATGAAGAGGCAGCACTCAAGCCTTCTTGGCAAGCAGCTATGACACAGGAGTTTGAAGCTCTTTATGCCAATAACACTTGGGGATTTAGTACCATTACCAACTAATAAGAAAGACATTGGCTGTAACTGGATATATAAGGTGAAACATAAGGCAGATGGGAGTATTGAGAGATTTAAAGCAAGGTTAGTTGTGAAAGGTTACACTCAATAATTTGGGATTGATTACACAGAAACTTTTTCACCTGTAATTAAGATGACCACTGTAAGATCATTAGTAGCTACCGCTGTGAAGAAAGGCTGGGACATCTACTAGTTAGATGTCAACAATGCCTTCCTACATGAATATTTGCATGAAGAAGTATGTATGCACACTCCACAAGGGCTTGTTGTTGACAATCCAAGTCTTGTGTACAAATTGAATAAATATTGTATGGACTAAAGTAGGCAAGTAGACAGTGGTATGCTAAGCTCACACAAGCACTATGTTCAGGAGGGTATAGTCATTCCCTCCATGATTATTCCTTGTTCCATAAGAAGACAGATTCATCAGTGATTTTCATAGCAGTGTATGTGGATGATGTCCTTAAAACTGGTACTGATTTGAATGAGATTCAACATCTCAAATACTTTGTACATGAGCAGTTTAAAATCAAGGATCTAGGAAAGTTACATTATTTTCTAGGATTGGAGATTTTGTATAATACTAATGGTGTGATCATATCTCAAAGGAAGTTTGTGCTGAATCTCCTTAAAGAATACAACTGCTTGAACTATAACAGTTTCTCTTCTCCTTTGGATCCTAATGTGAAACTCAAAGCTAAGGAAAGAGCCTTGTTAACAGACCCAACCTATTACAGAAAACTAATTGGGAAGTTGAATTTTCTTACAAACATCAGGCTTGATATAGCCTATGGAGTGCAACACCTTAGCCAGTTCATGCAGGAACCTAGAGAGCCACATTTAAAGGCTGCTTTTCCTCTCTTAAGGTACTTAAAGGGTGATCCTACATTAGGAATATTCATGTCCAGAGATTCCAGTTGTAAAATCAGAGCCTTTTGTGACTCTGATTGGGCCTCTTGTCCAGATTCAAGGAAGTCACTGGATATTTGGTACTTTTGGGTGACAGTTCTATCAGCTGGAAATCAAAGAAGCAAGAGACCGTGTCTTTGTCCTCAGCAGAAGCTGAATACAGGTCTTTGAGGAAAGTGGTTGGTGAACTGGTGTGGATTGATAGACTACTCAAAGAATTGACGATCCCATTCTCAACTCCTGTATCAGTATATTGTGACAGTCAGTCAGCTTTACATATTGCAAAGAATCCAGTATTCCATGAAAGGACCAAGCAAATTGAGCTTGATTGTCACTTTGTGAGAGGCAAGCTACAAGATGGTTTAATTTCATTGCATCGTGTTCCCACAGGTGATCAACTAGCAGACATTTTGACCAAGGCCCTCACTGGTGTAAAACATGCTGCTGTACTTAGCAAGTTAGCTGTTCTCTCCTCACTTCCAACTTGAGGGGGGTATTGAGCTTAGATATTTATCATTGTTGTACACCTTGTAATGGTTGTGGTACTTAGTTAGTTAAGACTGTCCAGCCTGTCAAGTTAGTTACTGGAAAACTGTAGCCAGTTGTGACTAGTTAGGCGGTTAGGATAGATTAGATATTTTTTGTTAGCTGCATATGTTGTATATATACTCATTGACCTTCACGAAATGAAGCTTGAGTATTCAGTTTATCATTTCCACAAATGCAGTTATCCCTTTCTTCTCTGTTGCTCCCTCTTCACACAAACTGTTGGTAGGCTTCCATTGAAGCTTAACTGTTTTAGCTCCAATTTTGATAATAATATGATTTTGTGTTTATCAATTGATATTATTTTAATTGCACTACTTCACCTTATGTGCATATGAGTTGAGATGGTGCTGGCATCATACTGGCTGCGGGCGATACTCAATTCACGCAGGGATTTGCCATCACTGTCGGACAATCCGTTTGAAATGCCTAGTTCTACCCAGATAAGAGTCCGAGGTAGTTTGAGATCCAATTCATGTGAGCCAACCACATTCAAACTGTAGTATCTCTAATTTATCTTACAGTTATCTAATCAGGTCATGCCCTAAATTGTAGTAGCCGATTCTAGTATAATGAATATTTTGGACACCATTTTACTCTTGTACCATTAAATCTCAACTTCCGTTGTTTTATGTACTATAGATATTATTCGTTGCGTTATGATTCTCCTTGGTTTGAAAATGCTTGAGTTGTTTAAGTGTTTGGTTCGCCTATTGGGTACACTTTCTAGGTGCCTGCACGGCCTTTGGTTTTGGGTAGTAACACAGATAGAATCATTCAGTTCTCTAACCAAATTAAGCTCAGAACAGTGAAATTGAAGGAGTCCTTAAAACATCAAAAGCAAGAAAATTCTGGGTTAAACCATTTATTCTGTACACTGGAAAATTCTGTATTGGTTTCTTGTCTCAAGTGTAGAGACAGTAAACTTGTAACTGCAACTCCCCACTTCCAAAAGTACAGAGAAGGGGGACTACCAACTGTCATGTCGTCGAATTATGTTGACTATGCACATTGTGCTCGAGCAACAACAACAACCAGCAGAACTACGACGGAAAGGAAGAAAGAAGTTCTCAGCTTTTCATCAAATGGATCAGTATTCCCTTCTGATGTCTTCTCCTTCTCAGGGGGTTGAAACCATTCATTCACAACCGCTATGATCTTTTCAACTATTTCCATCACTTTTTCCTTGGTGTTCACAACAATCCAACTGATTATATCTATTGTCCCATCTGAATCAGACTTATCAAAACCCTCATCAGAACTTCCAGCTGGTAAGCCATTATCAGCTGCATCAACTAAATGTAGAGTAGTCAAATATATTAACGGTACCATTGACAATTCTGAATTATGCTTTGCTATAAACAGGAATAAGGGCTTCCTATTTGCTGGTGTTATTAGATAATCATACAATCAGTACATGTTCGAGAACATAAAAGCCACCAAGACTGCCATATTTACTTCAAATAAGAACATAAGTACTTGCAGTGATTTCGTTACATTTACCTAGGCTTTTTGAACCATGAATACTGATACAGATTTCATGATTCTACATTACCTTTTCTCAACCAAGAATAAAAGGCAAAATATGGTGATTTTATGATTGTGTTTCTCATTCAAATTTTGAAAGTAGAAGCTCATAGCCAGCATCATTGAACATTGTGTTAATAGATTCACATGCTTTTACTCCTTATAGAGAAACGCTATGTTGCTCACTCTCCTAAAATGTCGCTGGTTGAGTGTCGGATCCTTCAAATGCAAAGTATTATTTGGAGGATCTGACATGGGTGCGAAAACACTTTTGTAGAGTCCGAGCAACATATATGCAAATCATAATGTGCTTAAACAGATGATGCAGTGTCGCTACAAGTGGAAAATCTTCTTGGACACCTCAACAGCTAGAAGTATAAACAGAGGAGACTGGTGTGCAGATATCTATTGCACTCCCTAAGATGAATTACACTGCACAGTTCACATGAAATACAAACCTGGTTTCAGTGAATCTCTGATTTCCCGAACCGCCTCATTGTTCAGAACAGCATCCCAAACAGCCCTGTCAGATGACAGTGAAATGACCATTTTCTACAAAGATCAAGAGAGAATCTTTGCATTATCAAGAGCTGATTATGAAATGAAATGAAATGATGGATGATGTCCAAAAATAAAATTAGTGCCATTCAAACAATATCTTAGTCTCATCAATAAGTTACGAACAACAATAGCTCCATGCAATCTGATACTAAGGTAACTGAGAATTTACTTCACTTACTTTTGTCCAAGAGTTTTGTCTGTTGAGCCAATGCTTCAATTATTGAAAAGAAATCAAATAGAGGACTGAAATTTTATTTTAAAAGGTCTAGACTACTTGTTATTACACAACAAAGCAACTCTTTCTGATATCCATGTGCCTGCTAACAAATTTCAAAGATCAAAATCCTGAAGGTGCACTCTTAAGGTACCTGAATAGAAGGTTCAGTCTGCAGCAAGTGGAAAGCATCATATACTCGGTTAGATCCATATGACTGCAACAGTTTTGAATTACAGATATGCATAGACGGTTCAATCCAATCAGACACAGATCCACTGGAAGAGAGTACTTCACGTGTCAGGTTAATTGAACTAGTAAGTTCATCTGTTGTATCCTCATTTGACTTGTAACCAAGACTGTTGTTGGAGGAACACAAAAAATAGGATGGCTCAAGGACCCTAGGAAATCCAACAACATAAATCAGAAGCAAGTGAATATTTACAATAAAGACAACAAAGATGGAGATTACTACTATCTGCAGCCATATATGAGTATTACAAATTATTGGAATATATCTAAAAGAAAGATACACTCATAACACATTTGCAGACTGTCAATGAGTCATTCAGCTAATTAAAGATATTACTCGAACTTGGCTGTGAGAGTGACTTGTGATGCTCATCAGTTATCGATAGATATCAGGAAGTAAGGAACTCCGTGGCTTTCCAATTGCAAGCTGCGAGTCATTGGTTGTAATCCTCTCAAATATATGCAAGTGCCATTATTTGTAATTTAGTTATTTAATATTGTTATTTTTTGGCACCTGAAAACTTACCTCATTGAGCTCCCAACTAGAATGGAGATCTTCACTAACTTCAGAATCATGTGGAAACTCTGTCTAATTACTGCATTATTATGATAAGCTAACCTTGTCTGGCCTTGGCTGTCGTCCTCCTTTTTCTTTGTCTAAATTACAACAACAAACAAACCCAGTGTAATCCCATAAGTGGTATACTGTGAGAAGGTAAAGATGTTGTTTTTGATAGACCCTCGCCTCAAAGAATGGTGAATTTATTTATCTAAATTACAGCCTGAGGAATTCAATGATGTAGTATGTATTCCTGAGAATGAGTAAGTGGGACATTCTGTCCACATCAAGAGAGTACAATGACTTTCTGTTTTGGATTCTGCTAGTCAGCAGTCTGGCACAACTTTACTAACAAGCGTGTTCATCTAGACACCATCGGAATCATCTACTTAGAGAAATCCAAACAACCGTTTCATTGAGCCCTTCTTCTCTACCGTATCCACGAGGTGTAATAGAGGGCTCAAGCATTCAAAATTGGTCTACTTGGAGAAAATTTGAGGACAAAGAGATCAGAATAAGTAAAAGGTGTGCTAAGATTTGAATTTAAATTCCTCCTTGATAAGGAAAAGGGATATCAGTCCCCGAAGAAAAACTAATTAAATCAGAGAGTGCTTCGATATTAAATAGTAATTGATGTATTTAATTAGGTTGGATCTAATATACCAAAGTCTGAAAGTACAGAGAATTGAAGTTTCATCTATTTTCTCCAAACTTGATCAATAGGTGTTTTGATCTAGCTCACACCATGTTCTTTGTAATTTGCTTGTTTTGTTTAATAGGTGTTTTGTTTACTACTAGAGCACGCATGTCGCACTCAAATAACATTGATTTCAATTGACCTGAAAAACGGGTTACTTATTCAGCTAATTAAATATGAATGAGCACATAACTGCCCATTATCCCATAAAATAGACTTGTAATGGCATAATTTTTGTAATTGTAAACAAATCAAGTGTTTCTAATGGTGTCATTTTACTAGAAATGAAGTAGATTTAATTAGAAGAAATATCAATTAGCTTGTTCAATTCAAATTCACAAACTTTAAATAAAAAAAGAGAAGCGTAAGATGGAAGAAAAATATGAATACAAAAACTCACTGCTGAAGAGCAGATACTGCATGTTGAACCTCATCAGTTGATGGAACAGGACCCAGTATATAATCATCAAATACAATATTATTCACCCTTTCATCCTCACGTCCATCTAAACACCCCCAGTATTCAGACTCATCCCACGTGGCCGCCGGTGCAAGCGCCGCAGTAGATAACGGATGAGTTGAAAAAGGCGATGAAGAAGACAGAGAAAGGGCGGTAGAAGCGTTACTCCCTTTGTTGTTATTTAACGTGTGGCTACTACTTGTCGATGTTTTAGCGGTGGTGGACGTTGTTGAGTGAGAGAAGGACTCTTGTGCGGCACCGTTAAGAGTGCCACCTGTCCTTACAGCTCTTTGAACGGCTCCTCCTCCACCCATGCCGCCGAATGACCGCCTCATCATCTTCTTATCCACACACCACACTTTTTTCTCACACTATTAAGTACGTGTATGTATGTATGAGGGCTCATATTTTTACTATACAAAAATCTTCCTGATGACGGAACGTAACCGGCTCTTGGAAATTGGAACGTAGTGCGCCTTTACCCTTTTTCGAATTTATTCCTTGGTTATTCTTTTTTCGGATATCCCTATCAAAAGTTTCAACTCGAATTTCTATTTGTATTTATCACATTATTTCAACTTTTATTAAATGCATGAATAAGTTCCGTAAAAATTAATTAAACGAAAATTAATAATGTAAAACTTGTTATAAAATGATAGTAATAGCAATATAAGACAAGAGATGTAGACAAGAAGTAGAGAGGAGGAGGAAATTTTCTTCTTATTTCAAGTGTATGTTCGTTTCCCTTCAAAAGTGAATAACATATCAATTTATAGCATGAAACCAGCCAATGAAGGTTACAAATATTATATGCCCAAATTAATAGGTATATGTAACATATAAAAGGTTAGTGAATGCGTATGGACATCCATACAAATGATATGTATTTCATAACACTCCCATTGAATGTTCATAGATAATGTGCCTCGTTAAAACCTTACTAGAAAAAAATTAAGGAAAAAAATTCTAGTGAAGAAAAAATAGTACACATTTCTAATAATACATATTTTGGTTGACTCATTAAAAACCTTATAAGGAAAACTCAGTGGGACAAAACCTTATACGGAAAAAAGAGTACAACATGACCCCCTAAGGAGAACTTCATGTCAAGTGCTTGAGTCTTCGTATTTCAATCTTGTGTACCATCTTCTCGAAAGTTGCAGTTGGCAGAGACTTAGTGAACAAATCCGCCATATTATCACTTGAACGAATCTGTTGCACGTTGATATCACCATTTTTTTGGAGCTCGTGTGTGAAGAACAACTTTGGTGAAATGTGATTTGTCCTATCTCCTTTTATGAATCATCCCTTCAATTGAGAAATGCATGCTGCATTATCTTCGTATAAGATTGTGGTATTTTGTCACATTTCAAAAAACATTTTTCTCGAATGAGATGTATCATTGACCTCAGCCACCCAACTTCTTGGCTTGCTTCATAAATTGCTATTATCTTAGCATGATTTGAAGAGGTCGCCACGATAGACTGCTTTGTAGATCACCAAGATATGGCAACACCCCCACATATAAATACATAGCCTGTTTGAGATCTAGATTTGTGTGGTTCAGATAAATGCCATGCATCATCATAACCAACAAGATCGGGATGACTATTGTTAGAGTAAAATAAGCCCAAATCGACAGTCCCTTTTAGATACTGCAATATGTGTTTAATTCCGTTCCAGTGTCTCCTCGTAGGAGCACAACTATATCTTGCTAATACATTAACTGAAAATGCTATGTCAGGCCTTGTGGGATTGGCAAGATACAGTAGTGCACCGATTGCACTAGGATATGGTACTTCAGGACCAAGAGTTTCTTCATTCTTTTCTTGTGGTCGGAACGGATCTTTATTCACATCAAGTGATCTAACAACCATCGGAGTACTTAATGGATATGCTTCATCCATATAAAATCGTTTCAACACTTTTTCTGTATATGCAGATTGATGGACAAAGATACCATTTGTCAAATGTTCAATTTGTAAACCAAGACATAATTTTGTCTTTCCAAGATCTTTCATCTCAAATTTCTTCTTTAAATAATCAATCACCCTTTTGAGCTTTGTAGGAGTTCCAATGAGGTTTATGTCGTCAGCATATACAACAAGTACTACAAACTCCAATAATGTTTTCTTTATAAAAATATATGGGCAAATGACATCATTTGTATATCCTTCCTTTAACAAATACTCACTAAGGCGGTTATACCACATGCGTCCGGATTGTTTTAAACCATACAATGATCTTTGCAATCTGATTGAGTGCATTTCTTGAGACTTTGAACTACATGCTTCAGGCATCTTAAATCCTTTAGGAATTTTCATGTATATTTCATTTTCAAGTGTTCCATAGAGATAGGTTGTAACCACATCCATTAAGTGCACTCAATGGAGGTTACAAATATTAAGTGCCTAAATTAATAGGTACATGTAACATACAAAAGGTTAGTGAATGTGTATGAACATCCATACAAAGAATATGTATTTCATAACAAAACTTATATAATGCTAGATTATTTCTCCATGATGTTTAATTTATTGTGTTATATATTAATATGCAATATATAGTTTAAACTATTTATTTATTAAATAAGCTAAAACGTTTATTACTATTATGAGTTTTAGTTTGGTTAGTTTAGCATTTTAATCAACTTATTATTTAATTCTACATTCTTATTTATATTCTATGTACATAATGTTGTACGTATTAGACATTAGTTAATGTTGAGTTTTATGCCGAGACTAAATTTAACCAAACATGATAGTATAAATTTATAAGACCTGAATGATAGGTTCATAGTTGGACCAGCTCGCTACAAGCAAGGATATATTTGTAATAATTCTATGGTAAGTAGAATATATTTTCCTCATCTTTGTCATTTACAAATGATAAGAATATATACAAATATGGTAGAAGATTGGTAGTCTTAATCTTCTCCTCATCTATTCTATTCTTTCTATACAAATGTGATTCTATACTAATGACTAGCTATCTAGAATATTCTATAGTAATTATCATTTAAATACAATAATAAATAATATCTTCTAACAATATTATCCTATTTTTAATTATTTAGGGAAAACTGTAAATCAATAATTAAACAAAAGATATTTTTGTTCTATTTTCAATAGGCGAAGGACATTCCTTTTCAGTTATTTATGAGGTAGGATTATCTTTATATTCTACTAAAGAAGTAGTAGTAACCAGTATTTTAAGAGGCGGGGTGTGAGGCGATGCGTTTTATGCAGTGCGAGGTGAGGTGTAAGCCCCGAAATACGGGGCGTAAGTCTCATGGATCTATAGGCGTATGTCTCATTTATCTTCAATTTTATAATTTTAATACTAAAAAAATTAGCAAAAGTAAATTTTTTATTAAAATTTTATAAATAAAAACACAGAAAATGATACTCCGTAATAGCCTAGATAATTTTTAAAATAAAATCTTGATCCGCTTCGTCATTAATCTCCACATCTATTAGTTATTTTCACCCTCAACTAATATTTGCACTGATTTTTGTTTATATATTTCAAAGAAGGAGACCGATGAAAAGTGTAATAATAACGACAAAAATGAAAAAGTTGCTTCAACATCATAGTGATATGAAATCTCTATCCTATCAATTTCAGATATAATAACATTTAAAAAAATTATTTATGACAGTGTTATTTATATATTTTAGGAAAAATCACTACAACATGAAAACACGATAACATGAAGTATAAATATCATTACACCAATAATAAAAATTATAATCTGCTTACCCAGAAAAAATACAATTAAATTTGTAAGTGATTTTAAAGATACGTGGATCGATTCGTAAGTAAATATAGTAGGCAATTAATAATAATTAAGCGAATGAGAATAAGTAAAAGAAGTAGCCTGAGTTGGTCTTATCTTGATTAGAACTTGGTTCGGTTGTTAGCAGAATTGCTTCGAGTCCAAGCCAATGTAGAGATCTTGTACAACTTAAGATTACAGAGAAATCTTGCAAGTAAGTGAAATGAGAATGTGATGTCCTTCCAACATGAAGGTTGGACTCCTTTTATAGTTGATGATACAAGGCATTCATGGCCGGGAATCTCTCCCTAATTAAATGTAATTTAATGTCAATAATGACCACTTAATGAGTAAGAGTAACGGCTGACATCATATCCACAATGGATACGTGCCACACCTCTTTGGTCTCTTATCCTTCTGTCTTCTGGCTCTGCCGCTACTCTGTCTTGCTCTAACACTCGAACTCACTCTGATGCCTAGTCTCACTCCGAGGTAACTCACAGTGGGTGTGCCACATTATCACTCCCATCAATCTCACACTTAAACCATGCCACATGTCGTGTTGGTTTCTCTACCGTATACAATTATACAGATAGTCCCCACACTTTTCGGATCAAAGTTTATCATAGTGATGGAAAGTGGAAATGATCCCTCCGGTGTCTTCTCTTGTAAGCTTCCTTTCAAACTACTCCAAAATAGGCGGGAAAATAAAACGTTTACAATTCTCAAAATCTAACTCATGTCTTATCACTCTGCGACTCTGAACGCGTGTCAACCTCTGATTGAACCGTCACTTCGATTCACGAACCAAAGCATTTTGTAATGATGACTTCACCCCTATAAAATCCCCTTCTTGTTCTCTTTTTACATTTTACCTTTTAGTAAATTTCTTTTCATCCTTCAAGTGAACAACCTTCAAATCTCCAAATTTTCTTCAAATCTTCATACCCTCAAATCTCCAAACCTTCAAACTTTCAAACCTTCAAACCTACATCACAATGGCCAAGAATGCTCGATCTTCGTCTAGGCAATCTTCTCCAGCGACCTCACCACCACCGGCCACTGAAGAGGTCAGTAGCACAGGTGAAACTTCTAAAACTCAGGCTGCTGCCGAACCTAGAGTCTACAATATGCTGCCTTCAACCTTCCACTTCAACACAGAGTTCGTCGTTCAAACGGACTCCAAGAAATCTAACCCAGGGGAAGAGGCTAGAAATTGGTCGTCCTCTATCAAGGCCTTCGACCACAAAAGAGTCAGAGATAAGTGTGGTTGGAAAAAACTCTATGGGGTCATCATCCCGGGCCCCAACGATGACATCACCACCTTGAGGCCCGGATACTCTAACATATACACTTACCTCTTCACTTTTAAACTCGACCCACCGATCAACCGTGTGATCCTCAAGATGTGAAGGACCTACAACTTGTGTCTTGCACAAATCGATCCGGCCATTTGGTGGATCGTAACCTGCCTCCATTTTTTGCCAACTTGGTCAAAGAGGACTTACTTTGGATCATTTGATCCGTTTATATGTTCCACAATTCTTTCGTGGTGGAATAGTCCAGTTTTCTAAGCAATGTAAATTCCTCATCCTCTCCAGTGTCGATGAGAATCAATACCGGGGGTGGTTGGAATTTTTTGTTGTGGTTCTGATCGCTGAAATCATTCCAGTGAGGTACATGCCCTTCTCGGAGGAGTGGAACATGCATCGTAAGTATTGAAGCCCTTCTCCCCTTTTTAATCTAAATGGCATGCTCTTACAAAAATTTCTCTTTGTCTCTTTAGCCGCCCAGTGGATTCCGAACCATGTGGATAAACTCCATGAGTGGGTCGAGAAAATAATCAACACCTATCCACACAAGAAGTGGACATGGAAAGTACTTTCTAATAGACGATGGGTAGCCCGAAACCATGGTCAGCATTCACCTAACCATCATTCTTAGGTTTAATCACAGTTTTGCATTTTTTTACTCCTTCCATTTTTCGAACTTGGAAGTCTACCAAAGGGATCCTCGATCCCATGGTCCAACCTCTTTGCTGCTCTAGCTGTCCCCGATCTGGTATTTGATCTGACCGCATCGATTTAGTGCATTACTAAGGTACCCAAGAAAAAACCCACAAAAAACAAATCCTCAAAGCTTTTGAAGTCATATTCGGTCGCTAAAAAGAGGGAAAAAATCTCGGAGGCGGGAGGCTCCTCCCGAGCTCAAGATACAAACATCTCCCCAGATGATGTATGGGTTGGCAAAACCTCTACCACTGCTACCACCACTCTGTCAGAAGACACTCCGACCGAAGTGAGTGAAGAAATTGTTGCTACTGAAGTAGCCGGGCCAATTTTGCCTCCAACCCAGGCCGTGATTACTCCTTCCCCCACACCACTAGTCATAAAATCTGTCATCATTGTGGTTGATGAAAAATCCACGGGTGAGGAGTCATTGGCTAAGAAAATCAGGACTTTTACTTTAACTCATCCCGCACACAACCGGCCCAAACCTTTGGTCTAAAAGATTTTGACCTCCTCTTCGAAGAGGCTGGCACCTCTGCAGTTCAGGCTGAGCATTCTCACATCACTGGGTTCTCCCATTTGGTTATTTCTAAAAAAGTGACGAAGTCTTCTGAGCCCTGAGGAATCATGCCAGCTCTCGATCCAAAACTTGTTAACGTCTTCCCGGCCCCAAGTGTGGATCCGAGAAGAATGAGATCGACCACAATTTCCTTCATCGAGGATACTAACTTCTTGTCCCACCCTTTCGGGGATGCCAACTACATGAGGCCCCTTATTATGGAGTCTGATCGGGAGAAAATGCAAAATATGTCTTGGCTATGCCTCTTCAACGAGGGTATGCATGCTGCCAACCGGGTACATATTCTTCTTGATTTCTTTAATTAACACTTGTATTATTTTTCCTTTTATAACTTCCCCTCAATTTTTAATCTTGCAGTCCTCCATTCTTATTGGTGAGAGCATTATCTGGTGCTTGGATGAAAATGAGCACCTTAAAGGGAAACTGGATTCCCAAGAGAAATAAATCCAGCAAAAGGATGCCCAACTGCAGTAGATCGACGATTTGCCCACTGTCCGTGCTGAACTAGACCAAGTCTGGGCAAATTCCTCCAAGCGATGAACGACCTCGAGCTTGTCACTGAGGAAAATAGAATATTCGAGGAAGAGAATGAAAAACACTTCTAAGATGTCAAAGTCCTTACCCAACAGCTCGGGAAACAAGAAGAGAATCAGCACCACTAGGCTCAGCAAGTAGAATTTATAAGTGTTGACCTCGACCGTCTTGCTGCTGAGCTTACTGTAGTGGAAGCTGGTAATGCCGCCGATGAAGTTGCACTGAAGATGGCTCAAGATGATGCCGACCAACAAGCCCAAACCAACAGGCCCGAGGAATGAACTTGAAGCTTCGAATTAGAGGTATTTGAGATTGCAACCCAATTTGCTCAAGTCTCGGCTGAACGAGACCAGGCTCTGGCTGACGTGGAGACTGAAGTGGCTCAGACAATGCTAAAAATTGAGCACATAAAATGAAATGTCCGGAGGTACACTTTGGAACAGGCTCGGGATGGGATCCCCGATATTTATGCCAAAATTGCTAAAGCTAAAGAAGTTGAGCTTAGGGGCTACCGTCAACTGGCTGGAGATAGCTCCAAAGATTTCCCAGAGGACTCCGAATCCGAGTCTGAGTAGGAGCTAGGCTTAGATGCCTTTGTAGTTATATTTTCTTTATTTTGTTCTAGCCATCTATCGGCCTTATATATGAAATGAATATTTCTTTTTTTTATGACTTATCCATTATTCGGCATGTGTCATTGTCTTCTTATTTTCAACACTTGGCTAAATAAATAAACTCTCAACCTAACTTGGGCTAACTGCCTCCAACTTTAGAATCTTAACTAAACAAACCAGCACTTAATTTGCGTCGGGCTGAATGAAAATTATGTTCGGTCTTAAAAATGAATTAAGTAATTTGAACAAACTTTTCACTTTAGTTCGCTCTAGATCGGGTAATTTCCTTTGGTTTGGGTCATTCAATGACTTAAATATAAGGACATTACTTTTATGTTTGTGAATAAGACGTTTCCTATTCACTCCGGGCATGAATATTGAAACTTTAGTTACTTCCAACTTTTTAGACAACTTCAAGTGTCTTTAGAAATAGGCTGAGTTCATTCTGACCTACTTAGAAGTGTACTTCACTTATTTTTATTCCTATTACATTTAGAACGTCAGTCCCTAGTTAAGGACTTTAACAAATTCATTAGCTCGTAAGCCTAAAGGTTTTATCGATCGACCGGAAACAAGAGTATGAAAATGGTTACAATCGGAAAAAAGTGTTTTCATTCAAATTTTGCATCGATCACACAACTGGCAATATTTGTTTGATCTTTTTGCCTTTACATTTTTGCTGTAACATCAAAACTATTTGGGCAAGATTCATTCGATCTTTTAATCCTTACAATAGTCCTAATAACTAAAAAAATCTTTGAATTTCAAATAGCCTCGAGACTCGCACTTTCTTCATAAATCCCTTGCCTTCTTTTCAGAGTGTATGGCAGTCCTCTAGTGTTTGTATTCGAAGTAACGAGAATTCAAACACTACTTGCTTTTTAATATCGGACAGTCCCCAGTGTTTTTCCGATCTTCATATATTTAGTAACACACTTTACATTATTGTCTCATTAAAAACATTACCGGAAAAACCCTTTTCAAGATAAAAATCATGCTAAGGGAAAAAAAGTGCAACACGTGTTTTCAGACCTAACTCTAACTTCTGCTCAGTCTTTAACCCATGACTCCGACTTTGCTCCTACAAAAGTTAGTTACATCGAAAAAAATGAAATTTAAGTAAAACGCATATCTTAGCAGTAATATCGCTTCAAGTGTGCAACGTTCCAGTTGCTCGGTAACTTTTGACCATCTTCAGCTTTCAGCTGGTACGAGCCTTTACCAGTTATTCTTGATACTTTGTAGGATCCTTCCCAATTCAGGCCCAATTTGCCTTTGTTGGAATTTTTAGTGTTGAGGGTTACCTTCTATAGAACCAAGTCCCCTACTTGAAACTACCTAAGCTTAGCCCTTCGATTGTAGTATCGACCCATCTTTTCTTTTGGGCCACTAACCGTAGCAATGCCAACTCACGGTGTTCATCTGTTAAGTCGAGCTTCACAACCATAACTTTATTGTTCGATTCTTTGGTTGCAAGACTAACCTTAATCTTGGCTCTCTAACTTCCATCGAAATTAGCGCTTCCGCATCGTAAGCCAAGGAAAATGGTGTTTCACCGGTACTAGACTTTGGCATTGTTATGTATGCCCATAACACCTCCGGCAAAATCTCTTTCCACTTGCGTTTTGACTCCTTCAGTCTCTTCCTCATATTGTGAATAATCATTTTATTTGTTGACTTCGTTTGCCCATTTGCGCTCGGGTGATATGGAGTCGATACTATCTTATTGATTTTCAACCCTTCAAGGAAGTCATTCACATTCTTCCTAACAAACTGACGACCATTATCACAAGTGATCTCTGTTGGTATGTCGAACCAGTAAATAATATGGTCCTATATAAAATCAATGACTTATTTTTCTTTGACTTTCTTGAAGGCCTTCGCTTCAACCCACTTAAAAAAGTAATCAGTCATAAACAAGATAAAATGTACCTTTTCGGGTGCCCATCAGAGTAGCCCCATAATATCCATCTCCCATTTTATGAATGACCATGGTAATAAAATTGGATGCATCAGTTCTGGTAGTTGATGAATCATGTGTGCGTGCCTTTCGCATTCGTTACATTTTTCGATGAAATTTTTTATATCTTCCTCCATCTCTGACTAATAGTACCTGACCCTAATCAATTTTCAGACAAATAATTCCGCTCTTGAATGATTTACACAAGTCCCCTCTTAAACCTCACGCATCACATAATTAGTTTCTCCAGGTCCTAAATATCTTTCTAGAGGACCGTAAAAAGACCTTCAGTACAACTGACCATCAACCGAATAAAATCTAACTGCCTTAGTAAGAAGGGCCCTTGACTTCTTTGGGTCCATAGGAAACTTTCCATCCCGAAGGTAGTCAATGTACTTACTGCGCCAATATCAAGTCAAGCTTGTTGTATTCACTTCGGCATGACCACCATCAATCGTGGAATTAAGCAGCTGCACAACTATTTCTGAATTGAACTCCTCTGCTTCTACTGATGAACCTAAATTACCCAAGGCCCGTGCCTCATTATTTTGCTCATGAGACACATGCTCCATGGTCGATTCTTTGAACTGATGCGATATCACTTGAATTTGCTCTAGGTATTTTTGCATCCTTTCCTCATTCACTTCGAACACGCCGTTGACTTGATTGACGACCAGAAGCGAGTTATATTTTGCTTTGATGACCTCGGTTCCCAAGCTCCTTGACAATTCTAAACTTGCAATCATAGCTTCATACTCGGCTTCATTGTTAGCTAATCTCACAGTTTTTATTGACTGCCTAATAATATCCCCTGTAGGTGCCTTAAGCACTACCCCGAGTCCGAACCCTTTTACGTTCGAAGCTCCGTCCGTGTACAAGGTCCAGACCCTCGAAGTTTTTTCCGAGGTTAACAAAAGTTTTTTTTCTACTTCAGGAATTATTTCGGGTGTAAAGTCTACTACGAAGTCTGCCAAAACCTGAGACTTTATAGTTGTTCTCGGTTTATACTCTATGTCATACTCACTAATTTCCACTGCCCATTTGGCTAATCTACCAGACAGTTCCGGTGTATGCATCACATAATCACATTTTTAGTGGATAAGTTGTTACTACACGTATGGGATGACATTAAAAATATGGTCTCAACTTTCTAGAAGCAGTTATTAATGCTAAAGCTAATTCTTCTAAGTGAGGGTACCTAGTCTCTGCACTAGCCAATGCCCTACTCACATAATAAATTGAAAATTGCCTACCTTTTTCTTCTCGAACCAACATTGCACTTACCGCTACTTCGGACATTGCTAGGTACAGGAATAATTGCTCGTTTGTCTTCGACTTATGCAGTAATGATGAACTAGACAAGTACTTCTTTAAATCTCTGAAATCCTGCTGACACTCCGTTGTCCACTCGAAGTCATTCTTCTTTTTCAACAATGAGAAGAACCGGTAACTTTTCTCCGACGATCGAGAGATAAGCATGCTTAAAGCGACTATCCTCACAGTGAGTCTTTGCACTGCTTTCACATTATCAAGCACCTCTAGTATCTCTTCGATGACTTTGATCTTATCTGGATTAATCTCTATTCTTCGGTTCGAAACAAAGAAACCTAAGAACTTGTACGAGCCAACTCTAAAAGCACACTTTTCAGGATTTAGATTCATGTTGTACTTTCAGAGCACATCAAATGTTTTCTGCAAGTGCTTTAAATGATCCTCTATTTTCAGGGATTTTACTAACATATCATCAATATAAACTTCCATTGTATTTCCTATTTGATCCTCGAACATGCGATTAACTAGGCGTTGATATGTTGCTCTGGCATTTTTTAAGCCAAACGACATTACATTAGAAATAGGTCCCGTACCTAGTTATAAAAGAAGTTTTCTCTTGATCCTCTAGATTCATCCGAATCTGGTTGTACTCGAAATAAGCATCAAGAAAATTTAACATCTCATGCCCTGCCATAGCATCAATCATTTGATCGATATGCGGCAAAGGAAAAGAGTCATTTGGGCATGCCTTGTTCAAATCTTTAAAATCTATGTAAATCCTTAGCTTATTGTCTTTTTTAGGTATGACCACTACGTTAGCTAGCCAATCCAGGTAAGTTACTTTTCGGATGAAACCTATATTCAATAGCTTTATTACCTCCTCCTTGACGAATTTATGCTGGAACTCGACCATTGGCCTTCTCTTTTGCTTTACCGGGGGAAAGCTTGAGTCCAAACTCAATTTGTGAGTTGTGATCTCCGGTGGATTACTTGTCATGTCTAAATGGGACAAGGAAAACCACTTGGACTTAGCTTTAAGAAATTCAACTAATTTAAGCCTGGGCTCCGGGGATAACTCGGTGTCCATGTATACATTTCTATCCGATAAATGCACGAACAAGATGATTTGCTCTAGTTCCTCTATGGTTGACTTTGTGGTATCCGAATCATCTAGTAGCAGGAATGACCTCGGGACACGGAAGTAATCCTCTTCATCTTCGAAGTTTATCTTGTCCTCATCTTCTTTCTTCGAACTCGAAAAGTCTGAGTCCTGTGATTGTTATTTAGCTTCTTTGCCTTTACTTAAATCTTTCTCTTCTTTCGACGCTTACACCGCTTCCTCTACCACGAACATTTCCCTTGTTGCCGGCTGTTCTCTACAAATGGTCTTTATTCCCTCCAGAGTCGGGAACTTTAACATCATGTGCAACGTCAAAGGAACAACCCTCATGTCATGTATCCAAGGCCTACCGAATAGTGTGTTGTACCTCATCTCGCCGTCAATAATATAAAACTTCATTTGTTGAATTGTTCTGATTGCGTCGACTGGAAGAATTATTTACCCCCTCATAGTCTTGCTTGCCATGTTGAATCCGTTGAGAACCCGGGCCGCCGACATAATTTGGTCCAACAACCCTAACTGCTCCACCAGCTACCTGGATCAATCAAAATACACTTAATCTAAAATTTATTAATAAAGACAGAAATTACCAACACATCATTGTGAGGCGGAATGATGCCCTCTGCGTCTTTATTATTGAAAGAAATCGTTCCCTCCGGCACGAAGTCTCTGGATCTTTACTCCCGAGTGATTGAGACTTTTGTCTTTTTTACAGTCATAACAACTCTCTTCGGAATGTCCATTCCTCCGATAATCATATTTATGATATGTTGGGGCTCAACTGGTTTTGTTTGCTTGTTCGCTTCCCTATTTCTGTAGTTCCCCTTTGCAGGATCACTTAAGAACTCACGTAGGTTGGAATTTTTCAACACCATGTCACTTCGTCCCTTAACTAGCGACAATCTTATGTTCGATGACCATGAGTTCCATGGTAATCACAACTCAAGTTTGGATCTTTTTGAGTCGTGTCTTTCTGAAGCGGTCTTAGCCTCCTTGTTTCCTTTATATGACTAATGGCCAAAACGAGCCCAGCCACATCAACTTTGAAAATGTATTCAGATAGCCTCGGGTTCTTGACAACGTTAGAAGAAGATCCACTGGTATTATTTTTTAATTGCAAATCCCTACTGGTAGACCCTCGACCATTATGCTTATCTCCTCTATATGATGGAAAATTGCGATTGTTGCAATCCCGATCTGATCTGAAATTGGACCTCTCCAGTTGACCGTAGGGTTGATACTTATTCTTTGAAGATTTTAGCTCCAACATGACTACCCTTTTTGACTTGTCAAAGTTTTTGTTCTGTCCTTCTGACCCCGGTGGAAGTTCAAGCTAATCATCCTCTACCCTGATCTTGGACTCATACTTGTTATGCACATCTGCCCACGTTACAGTTGGGAATTCCAACAGGTTCTCCTTTAATTTGAATGAAGCATTGGAGCTCATAGGATTTAGCCCCTTGGTGAAATCTTCAGCTGCGCACTCATCCAGTACTCAGGGAAGTAGCATTCGCTCCTTTTGAAATTTGGTCACGAACTCCCGCAGCAACTCCGTATCTTTCTGAGCAATTTTGAAAATATTCGTTTTCCTTGCTTGAACCTTCCAAGCTCCGGCATGAGCCTTTATAAAAGTATTTGCACGCATTTCAAATAAATTAAGAGAATGCTCAGGCAACATAAAATACCAAGTCATTGCTCCCTTGGAAAGCGTTTTGCCAAATTTCTTTAACAACACTGATTCAATCTCATCCGGATGTATGTCATTTCCCTTTATTGCATAAGTATATAACGTCACATGCTCCTATGGATCCGTTATCCCATCATACTTCGGGAGGTCAGGCATGTTAAACCTCTTCGATATCAACTTTGGTGTTGCACTAGGTGAAAACGGCAACTGGATGTATCTTTTCGTTTCCGGCCCCTTTATGATCGAAGGTGCCCCAGGAATCTGGTCTACCCGTGAATTGTAGGTTTCAACCTTCTTTTCATTGGTGTCAATTCGTTTAGTTAGAGCTTCAAGCATTTTCAAGACCTCCGAGGACTCATTAGTCCCCGAGTTGTTAGCATTCTTGTCGACTCGATCCTCTTCCCAACCTGGTTCATCATTACGGACAAGGCGAGCTTCATCCAATGCGCTTGCTCTGCTACTTTTCTTTTGCAACTGAGTTATAGCCTCATGTTGCTCCTTTAGCATATGAAAAATTCGAGCCTAATTTATTTCATCATCCTCATCATCATCCGGAGTCTTCTAACGTGATCTTCTGGATGACCGGGATGAAATCACAGGATTGTTGTTATTCATTGGATCAACGTTCGGCGGAACGCCGTTGGGAGGGTTGTCGTTTGGTGGAACAACGGGCGGAACACCATTTTGTGGGTCAGCAGGTGGTGCGTCAGGCAGAGCGCTGTTGTTATTATTAACGTTGTGAGCACCATTATCACCGTTGTTGTCCTCGTGGTTGCTAATCTCAGTGTTGAGTTCACTAGCCAGAATGTTGGTGTTTAGTTTTGACTTTTAACTACAAAAATCTCGTAAGAAATAAGTGAAATTTAAGCTTGAAATAAATCACCACTATTATCCTTAGCCCCACAGTGGACGCCAAACTGTTTACCCCAAATAAGGTATAGTCAAAATTTGTAAGTGGTTTTAAGGATATGTGGATCGATTCGTAAGTAAATGTAGTAGGCAAATTAAGCGAATGAGAACAAGTAAAAGAAGTAGCCTGAGTTGGTGTTATCTTGATTAGAACTTGGTTTGGTCCTTAGCAGAATTGCTTCAATCCCGAGCCAATGTAGAGATCTTGTACAACTTAAGATTACAGAGAAATCTTGCAAGTAAGTGAAATGAGAATGTGATGCCCTTCCAATATGAAGGTTGGGCTCCTTTTGTAGTTGACGATACAAGGCATTCATGTCCGGGAATCTCTCCATATCCGCAACAGATACACACCGAACCTCTTTGATCTCTTATCCTTCTGTCTTCTGGTTCGGCCGCTACTTTGTCTTGCTCTAACACCCGAACTCACTCTAACGCCTAGTCTCACTCCGAGGTAACTCACAGCGGGTGGGCCACATTATCATTCCCTTCAATCTTACACTTAAATCATGCCATGTGTCGTGCTGGTTTTTCTACCGTATACATAATCTATAGCAAAAATATTTTTAATTTTTTTTAAAAAAATCAAATTTAACGTTCGGGGCATACGCTTTACGCACGGGATTTACGCTTTCGTGCCCGGGACCTACACTCTAAATTTTAGGGCGTACGCTCTATGGATCTACGCCTTTCATTTGCGCCCCGAAACATTTTTGATACGCCCTGCCTCGGGACTCGCCCCGTAAACGCCTCTAAAAACACTGGTAGTAACTTTACAGTATGTTTTTTTAACTGATAGCTAAGATATCAACGCATTTTTTTTGTCAGAACTCCAAATGGACGATACTGATAATCAATGGACACATATTGAATACCTATGAATCATTAAACATTGGAGGTGCTGATATCTTAGCGCACCACCCCTATATAGATCTAGATTCTGCCAAGTATTTCATGTTATGTCTGATATTGGTGTTGGATTTCGGGCAGCAAAAGAAAAACAAGCAGCAGGTTATTGGTTTGTTTGTTCAGAACCACCTCTATTTGTGGGTTGTCGACATACGTGTGCCAACTCAAAAATTTTAAACTTTAATAAGTTTGCCTTTCAAAATTTTAATATTATTTTTATAGTACTTTTAAAATTATAAATCAGGTACAATATTTACTAATATATTTCAATTTTATTTATTTATTTACGTATAACAAAAATTGAATTTCAATTTTATGCTGAGCACTTTCTCAGTTAACGCTGGTTGGCTGTTGCAGGCGGTTGTTTTTAACACACTCGGTGCAAGCCGAATTTATAATGATTTTCATCAATAGAAAGTTAAGGGCGTGAAGAAAATAAATTAAATTCAAAAGGTTGCACTCCCCCGTAATAAAAAAGATTGTACATTTAGCATTTGTACAGCCCTTAAAAAATATAAATTTTTAGATAAAAAGAAGTAATTTGATTAGACTGTCTCTAATTAAATATGTATTGAGATTTGATCATATAGTACTTAATAAGGATAAATCTGAAAAAATAAAATTAATTCTTTTCTTGATTTGATAAGTGGACATTCTTTTTTACTCAAGAAAAAAGATTAAATGAACACTTTTTTTAATCCGGAGGAAGTAAAACACAAAATTGAAGTCAAATATCAACATTTTAAGATGAATATGTTAAAAAATTAAAATTTGCAAGTGGCGAAGTAATGGTGTCTCAAGTTCAATTTTCACCTAAAAATGTTGATTTACGTCCCAACTTTTGTGGGTGTGTGTTTGATAATATATAGGGGTGGCAAAATTAATTCAAATCCATTTGACCCGCCCAACTCATCCAAGTCTTAATGAATTTGAGCTAAAGTAATTTTAAAGATGATTGATTTGGGCTAGCCCAAGTTGACTCATCACAAATTATCAGCCCAAACTGACTCATCAACTGTCATCTGTTGAAGTGTAAAATCTACAAAATATGATTAACTCTTTTTAATAATTTGTTATTTTTAGTTTCTCAAAATGTTTGAAATATGGGTTGAGCTGGTTGGATTATGACCCATCATTTAGCCCATTTTGACCCAACTCATTTAGCCCAAATAAGCTTTGGGCAGAGTTGGACATTGACCCATTTATTGGTTCAACTCATCTTGATCCGAACAACTTCAGCTCAAATGACTCATTTGCCACCCTTATGTCGATTGCTTTTAAAAATAAAAATAGAAGAGATAGAAGAAAGATCACTGATATTATCAAGTTGTCGAAGTTCGAATTTATTAGTATTATTATTATTAGTAAGTTGACCGTGAAGGTGATAATTGTTAGGAAAAATACCAAAATATTGATATTGAACTTGGAATTAAAAATTGTAACTAAATTATCACAAACAATGTGTCGTGGCAAGTCACTACCTGAAAGTTTGGAGGTTGCTCAAAATAATTTTCCAGAAACTAACTTAAGAAGAAGAGAGGAAGAGTAAGTCACGTCCCAATTCAGGGAACGCATGGGCACCTACCCTTTTCCTACCTGGTAGGTGAACCCGTCCCGTACAGATTCATCCAACAACATAAATAAATAATAAGAGCAAGGGAAGTCTAAAAACATAGGTATATGATAATGCGGAATACAACACTACCCAAGGAATCTGGTCTGAATAGTACAAGAGCTTTTAAGTATACAACTGGAATGAAATTTACAAGCACAACCTGAATACAACTTATGTTTAGAATAAAAATTAAATAGAGAAGTCTAGATGAATTTCACAAGATTCTTGAAGGCTAATCAAACCTCGCTCATGTATATGCAACAACTCTCACCCCGAAAAGGGTGTAGCAAGAGTAGTATCAGTACAAATACTATGTACTGGTAGGTATCATAGGCCAACAACAATTAGCTAACATATAAAAAGTAAGAGACTGAAGAATAGACATGCTTGCAATTGAGTACAACACAACACAACACAATACAATAATAACCACTAAAGTACAGAAATATCAATATGGTGAAACACCTAAACCTAAGTCTGCCAAGTTTCCTCGATTCTTCAGAATGATCACAAACACAAGTACAATCAACAAATCCGATCTATATATATAAAATGAGATGATAAGGATGAATGCATATGCAATGTAACACACTAGCCAAATGTAATCTCAATACACATGCTCCGAGTGGAATATCTCTACGCCTCGATAGTCATGACTCATAGGGGACCCGCAAATTCCATATACCAGTCACTCTGTATCATACAGCTTAGAGATGACTCTTTCACCGAACACCTCGCTAGTCATTTCGTATCACTCAACCTAGAATGACTACGCAATCAATATATCATAAGAATCACTATTGTTTCCTTCTCTTTTATCACCATCACGCCAATCACAGATAATATTAATATATCATGTAAATGAGGATGAATGCAGTGCAATGATAATATCAAGTGTATCATATAAATTCCCAATCATGTCACACATGGACACTTATCACAATATCGGTATCAATTCAAGTCCTTCCTCTATCCATGATAATATCAAGATAAGTGAGAGACAACTATATCACAAGTACGGTATGACAACTACATACAAATTCAGTAACCATAAAGAGACAACAAGTCACATTCAGTCAACAATAACCAACAAAAGTAATCCATCCCAACTTTATACCCAAAGGCGTACATGCTTTCTCCAATAGAATCTAACTATACATATGCTTCGCTAGCCGAAGTCTAACCAGAAGGTAAGTCATAACCTACGTGGATGCCGAGATGGAGCCACGAATAATCAAACCTTAGCCTTGCCTTTCCACTTCGGAGAGACTCAGAACGATTAAAGTCTACTAAATATGAATTCTACGTTAGAATATAAATCTAAGGATACCCATATTGTCATGGTTTTATCCAAAACTCAAAAATAGACCCAAATTAGCCAAACCCGAGCCACAAGGGCAAAAATGTAATTTTATTGAAAAATCTGGTTCAATATAGTCATAATAATACCGTGCGAGTTTAAACGAGTCCAATACCCAAATTGCTATACTTAAATTCGAAACCCCAAAATGAACCCAAAAAGGTAACCCCGAGCTCGCAAGGGAAAAACTGGAAATTTATGTCAAAATTTATTTACCCATAGCTTAATTAGTCTAGACCCAGAAAATCCATTCAAAAATCCATCATCTTGATCTTCAAAACCATGATTTTTCACTTTTTAACTTTTGGGTTCAAAACCCCAACTTTTCCCAATCAAATTTGGATAAAATCGACAACCAACGAAGATAAACTTGAAAAAATATCAAAATAAATGTTAGATACTTATCCCCTTGTTGATACGAGAACAACTCTATGAAAATCGCCTCAAACAGAGCTCTAGAGCTCAAGATATGCTCAAAATAAGAAATGAACACAATCTGATTTTTTATAGTGCAGAAGCCCGCCCCAGCGGACCAGAGCCCATCCCAGCGTACCAGGGCCCACCCAAGTGGCCAAGAATCCGCGCCAGCGGCCCAAAAACCCGCCCCAACGAACACACTAGAACCAGCAATTTCCCCAGAACTAAAATGGGCATAACTCTCTTATACGATGTCAGAATTCGATGATTCAAGTTGCTACGGATCACAAATTTTGATACTCATATATTCCAAAAATCAAAACTGAATTTCAGCATCAACTGAATATAATGGTATAGTAAAACGTCGAAGGGGATTGACTTAAGCCCACGACTCAAACACCCTAGTTTGATCAAACGAAATTCAAATCCAATTCCGAAAGTTCCTACAAGTCACAAATGATCATACAAAACTTCTCGAACTCTCAAAACATCTAAATAGATCCGTCTTGATCCGATATTGACAGTGGTCAACTCCAAACCATCTCAAAAGTTAGTTTCTCAACCAACCACCTTAATCAGATCCGAACCTCTCGAGAACCAAATCAATGACTCGACTAAGTCATAAACCACATTCCGGACCTATCACAGTCGACAAAACTTTGAAAAAGATGTATTTGCCTCTGATGTTGACTTTGGTCAAACTTCTTCATTCCTTAACTTAAGGATTTTCAAAATATCATTTTCCTTATCAAAAACTTTTCTGAAAGTCTCAAAAAGTGCTCCACCAATCCCCGCAAGTCATAAGTACTGAGTTAAAGCTAATGGAAATAATAAATTTCGAATTCGAGCCTTATTTCTTCTTGTGACGATCTTTTCACCATAAATAGGCATATTTAATGCTACAACCGATTTAATTATAAAAAACCAACCAAACGAATTTTAAAATTAGTTCCGTCAATTTGTACATGCCATTAATAATATTTCAATCTAACAAAATCTTCAAATCACCAATTAGAGCATGTTTCCTAAAATAAATAATTTATCCAAATAATTAAATGCCAAAATTTCCATAGTGGAATCTTCCCCAATGTGAACCAAATGACATCCATTTGACTTCAAATTTTGCAAGCAGGTCAAAATAATTTCTACGGAGCTTCTGGAATTGATGATAAGCAAAATAGAGAATCGATTCTCAAAACATCCGATCGGATCGTTACATAGTATATTTTTTTTCTTAGTGTGTTGATATATTCTCAGAAGACTTCAATTTATAGAAAAATGCTAATGTGTAGCATTTACAGACAATACATTATCACAAAAATCAATAGATCAATTATTGATATTTAATAACATGAGTTATCATGAATGCATTTATTCATCAATCCAAAGAAAACACATTGAAAGATCAGGAGTTTATAATGTATGAATAATTCATTCAAAAAAGTTACTCCAACAATTAAAGACTTGGCATCAACTCCACAATCCCCCACTAATGAAAAGGTGAAAAATAGGAATAATTTTCCTGGGCGAAGGGAATGAACATGTACTTAAGTGTCAATATCTTTCGGTTTGAAGTAACACATAGTGAAATGAAGAAACAACTAATATTCACAAAGTGAAGTACTCTTGAACTGATTGGAGATAAGTTGAGACCCTCATAACACATATGATATCCTTAATTGTGGAAATCCTCTGTGATACAAACAAAGTATTTTTATGGTCATGCACACACCTTGGGTCTCATGAGTGCTCTAGAAAAATGGTCCAAGTCTTTCATAAGAGGCGACAACACCTTTACAATCACGTTGGTGATTCCATCAAGTCTATCTCAATATAGACCACCTCAAGGTTATGGAATCATTAAGACCAAAACAAACTCAATCTTATAAAATACTACCACACACCATAGAGATATGAAATATAGTGTATATTGACAACCTATATAAATTCGTTTGACCACAAACGAGAATCTATCATATTACCTCAATTAATGGGCTTTAGTCTTATCCCCGACGTTTTCAAAAATTATTTTCCTTACTAAACCCTTAGTTAAAGGATCCACCTAATTTCTTTAAGACCTTACATATTTCAAGGAAATTAATAACATCATGTTTCAACAACTGTTTAACTATACCATGTCCGATGCGAATATGTCTTCTTTTTCCATTGTAAATACTATTCTTTGCAATATCAATTGTCGCTTGTGAGTCACAATGTAAAGAGACTGGTGAAGTTTATCTTCCCCACAACGGCACATCTGTCAAAAGGTTTCTCAACTTCTTTCCCAGCCAACTCAAGAGCAATGAATTTAGATTTAATGGTAAAGCGTGCTATACAAGCCTGTTTGGAAGACTTTCATGAACTAGCACCTGCACCTAAAGTAAAAACATAGTCACTGGTGGAGTTAACTTTGTTATTGTCAGTTACCCATCTTGCATCACAAAAAACTTCTAAAATAACAAAAATGTTATTAAAATACAAACACCAATCCATAGTACCTCTCAAATACCTTAGCAAACAATGAAGAGCATTCTAGTGTTCGCTACTGGGACTATGAGTATATCTACTCAATCTGCTAGCAACATAAGCTATATTAGGTCGAGTATAGTTCATGAGAAACATTACACTCCCAATTATTTTAGCATATTCAGTTTGAGAAACACTAGATTCTTTATTGTTTCTCAAATGTATGCTAGGATCATAAAGAGTTCTCACTGGCACAACAACAAAATATTCAAAAAAAAAATCAACATCTTTCCCATATAATGAGACTGACACAAAGAAAAGTCATTAACAATTCTTTTTATTTCAATTCCTAAAATCACATCTGCTTCTCCAAAGTATTTCATTTCAAACTTAGAAAATAAAAAGTTCTTAATCTCATAAACAACATTCACATTAGGGCCAAAGATTAACATGTCATCCACATACAAATATATAATCACACAATCTTATCCTTATCATATTGGAATAAGCACAGGTATCAGATGCATTAACAACAAATTCATTATCCACTAATGTGACATTAAATTTTTCATACCACTGTTTAGATGTCTGCTTTTTTCATACAAAGACTTTCTCAATTTGCATACTTTATTTTCCTGTCATGGGACCAAAAATCCTTCATGTTGAATCATATAGATCTCACCCTCTAAATCACCATTTAGAAATGCCATTTTGACATCTATTTGGTGTACCACTAAACTATGAATAACGGCTAAAGCAATAAGAGTCCTAATGGTCGCTAATTTAGTTACATTAGAATAAGTATTAAAGTAATCAACACCTTTCTTTTGGTTAAAACCTCTAACCATAAGTCTAGCCTTATATTTATCAATTGTACCATAAGGTCTTAATTTCTTCTTAAATATCCACTTGTTACTTATGAATTTACAACCTTTAGTCAAATCATACAAGTCCCAAATGTGATTAGAAACTATAGAGTCTAATTTACTTTTAATGACCTTTTTTTTAAAACATAGCATCTATTGACCTCATTGCTTCATCATAAGTCTTAGGGTCTTCTTCTATTAGGTAGATAGACACTAATTCATTAATTAAAACATCAAGATCAAAATTCTTAGTCAAGAAGGACGTAGTAAAATCAGGACCAAAGGTAATCTTAATTCTACATCTTTTACTCCTCATAAGTTTAATTTCATGCTCATTATCAATAATATTAGAAGAAGGAACAACATGAGAATTAACAGACGTAGATGTAGAAGCATTATTTTTCACATCACTAGGCACATCATTTTTAAAAGGATAAATATGCTCAAAAAGTTATACATCTCTAGACTGACAAATATAATAATCATTCAAAGACATAAATTTATATGTAACACTATTTTGAGCACAACCAATAAAGACAGTGTCAAAAGTCTTAGAACCTACATTTACACATTTAAACTCAGGTAGACCAACCTTAGCCAAACACCCCCACACTTTCATAAATTTCAAGTTAGGGGTGAACCCTTTCCACAACTTATACAGAGTCTTGTCCAAATTTTTATGAGGGACTCTATTAAAAATCTAGCATGCAGACAAGATAGATTTTCCGCACATGTTGTCAGATAGACCCGAGCTTAAAAGCACAGAGTTCATCATTTCCTTAAGAGATCGTTTTTTCCGTTCGGCTAAACTATTTTGTTGGGGAGTATAAGGAGCGCTATCCTCATGTTTAATACCATTTTTTCTCACAAAAATTCTCTAGAGTGTTAGTACTACTAGTTTCTCGGTGATGTCGAGTCATATTGTACATGATTTCATAAAATAATACCAATATTATTTAAACAAAACTCCGAGTAAATTACATGAAAGAATCAAGTACGTTTCTGTGATTGATTAATGTGGACCTCGTATGCTAACTTGTTTGTCGAAGTAAAGATGATTAGATATCGTGTGAACCTACGAAGATGACAATTCAAAATTTAATTAGATATAAGTGATTCTTTGACGTATTATGATTTTATGAGGCACAAATATGTAGTGAAGCATAGCTCACTTAATATTCATAGACTATATCTCTGGTGTATGTTCCTTTCATCCGTCGCGATTGCTCTGTCAGGACCAAGAATATGATTGTCACATTAATATTCTTGAAAGTGCAACATAAACGTTTGAAAGTTTGTTCTAAACAAACATCAAACTTTGATAGTTCATTACAAACAACCATCAATTTGGTGTACCTTGTTTGTGATAGGATTAGTTGGCTAGAAAGTTGCTTGTTTCTTTTTCTAAAAATTAGTTAAAACTAACACTGCAAGAGATGTTGGACGTAAAAATGCTTGTTTCTTTTCCTAAAAAATCTTTAAAACTAACACTGCAAGAGATGTTGGACGTAAAAACAGTTCACACAGAATGCACTTAACAAATCCACACTTTTGTGTTTATCCCATAACTTCACAAAATATCACATGATCACATGTTTTTTTCTGTAGATTCTTACATATTAGTAAGACCATCTTTACACAACACCATATGATAATTTCCTACACATCCAATTTTAAATGACATCTTTACACACTCTCTCTCACCACCTGCACATAAAAATTAATTAACACACGAGCACTCAAAATTCCACACACATCAAAATATGAAAATACACAGCACCTCTTCAGTCTTTACAATTTTTTTTTATTATACTCTTTCTCATCTTCTAATAAGGACCTACAGATTGCACAAATACTCTCCACTAACAATAAGCATAGACACACATTTTCGGAAATGTGTTCCACGTTGATTCCTATTTTACTACTAGTAAGCTAATTCAATCAGACTAAAATCTCTAAGAATTGCTTTAATTTAGGAGAGATTTTCAACACATCCTCTGTAGATCAAGTACTTAACTTGATGCGCTTAAATTTTCAAGTTTCCAATATATAGTCTCCTTTGTTCTATTACTTTCAAGCTTATGAAAAGTGCAGTAAATTACATATATATTGATGTTAGATGAGTTCGGACTAAAGATTAATCTGGTAATTTGTGTAAATAAAAGTAAAAGAAAGAAAATAAGGGCAAAAGAAAAATACCAAAGCAATGTTGTCTATCTCTAAAAGTATTTGAAAACATATATATATATATTTTTTTACCTGAAAAACTAATATATTAAAGGTTGGCCAAGATCAAAAGTACGAACATACTCGCTACCCATCTAACAAAATGTGTTTTTAGTAAATTGAATCTAGAGGCCTTAATCTTTTTGCCAAAGTTATGCAGTGATTAGCAATAGATTAATAAAACAATTCTATTTATGAGCATTATCACATTAAATCAAATAAGAACATAAAAAATTGTGCAAAAACCGCATAATGAAGCATGCACTCAATCGATAATTCGTACGACGTGATCTATTCATCCAAGTAAGCCATGAAGAGATTAAATCATATGTTGTGCTTAATCTCGTACTTTATCCATTTCATATTAAGTGATATTTTTTTATTTTGGTTCAAAATAAGAGGTGTTTCACATCATCAAGAACGTATTAATTATTTTCTTCCAAATGTACCCCTATTTAGATAAGAAATTTCTGTGTAATCAAAACTATACTATTAAATAGATAACTAAGTGTAAGTTAGTAAAAACACTTCTTATTTTTTAGGATTGAATGATATTTTAATCGAAGACAAAGAGGATAAAACTTTTGTTTTTCTTTAATAGAGCATTAATTAGGATATTTGAACGAAAGAAAATACTACACACCTACAAACCACTTTATTCTTCTCCATAATTTAGCAAGGTCTGATCATCAGAATTCTTTCCTTTAAAAAATGGAAGTCATATAGAAGAGTAATTGACAGATTGTATTATATTCCATGATACTGTCATAGTTAATCTCGAAGAGGCACCATTTGACGCAATTAATGAAACTCTAAACAGAAGATATGTCTTTTTATTGTTTGAAAAGAACACATACATTCGGTTAAGCATTGTTTTTTGCGTGACAGATTTTCTAAGAAATAAATATGTAGGATGGCTAATTTCTTAAAAGGGTATTTTAGTAATATAACTTTTAGATTTAGGAGTTCATGCTTTTAATATAATACAGATATTCACCGCCCCTATCAATTCTTTATCTCTTGATTTTTCTGTCTAATTGATTTTTCAATTCTACTTTGAATTTTAAAAACATACTTTTTAGCCTCATCTTTAGACTTAAGAAGATATACCTTAGTGTATCTAGAAAGTCATCAACAAAAGTGATATAATATCTTTCACATTCACTAACAATATTCTTGAAATCATCTAAGTCCGAATGTACTAGTTCAAGCATTTATGTTTTTTCTACTAGTAACAAGTTTAAATGGTTTCTTGGCATGTTTTCCTTTCACACACATGACATTTAGAAAAATCATAATTTTTATTACAGGGATTAACTCCATTTTTAAGTCTTTTAATATAAGCAATACTAACATGACCTAGTCTACCATGCCACAAATTAATAGACTCAGCAATAAAAACAGAATTAGAAACACTTGCATTATTGACAATTTCTTGAACAATGTTCAGTATAAATATATCCCCACTAAAATATCTATTCCTAACAAAGTATCCTCCACGACAAATAATTATTTTATCAACTTCAAAAATAAGTTTAAGACATGTCTTGTTGAGAAGTGCTCCAGTATCTAAGTTTCTACAGAGGGAGGAAATGTACAGAATATTGTTCAAGACTAATATTTTCCCAGACATAAGATGATTTTTTCCTTGACCCATAACTCCAGCAGTAGTGGAGTTACCCATGTAGACACACTCGCCATCAATGGACTCCTCAAAGTCAAAGAACAATTCCTTGTTGGCATAGAAATGCCTTGAAGGGCATGTGTCCGGCACCCAATCAGTCTTGTTAGCCACTAGGTTAGCCTCGAAGACTACAACAACAATCACTTCATTATCCTCAGCAAGATGAGCTGGGATAACACCTTGTCCTTTCTGCTTTGAGTTATGTCCTTGCCTTAGATAGCACTGGGCAGCCCTGTCACCAAATTTTCCGCAGATGAAATAAGGTCCCTTTGACTTTTGGATTTTGCTCTACGGCTTATTGAAGTGATTCTTCTTCTTCACGTGTTCCTTTTTGGGGACTTTCTTCTGTTTGTCCTTGAACCTATCTTTCAAAATCGTACTAGAAGATTCCACAAGGTTAGATTTAGAATAATTAATAGAAAGAGCTTACATCTTATCATTGAGACAATTTGCCTCCTCAATCTTCATGTGACTGATTAGTTCTTGGAGAGTTAAACTCTTTTTCTTATGCTTCAATTGGTTTCTATAATCACTCCAAGACGGTGAGAATTTTTCAAGCAGAACATTGACCTAAAAATCTCACTCATTTTCATGCCTTCATTGAGAATATCAATAGTCAGGTTCTCATACTCGTTAACCTATTTCATGATTGGCTTATTGTCAACAATCTGAAGCCTAATCCACTGCCCAATAACATACTTTTTCGTCCCTGCATCATCAACACTATATTTCTTTTCCAAACTGTCTCATATTTTCTTGATGGATTTACAAGTAACAAATAAATCAAATAAAGGATTAGTCATATGGTTCAACAAATTTCCTCTAACAGTTTTGTTATCTTTTTAAACATCTTTTAGTAGCATCATTGACAACCATAGCAGTGCTAGAACCAGTGGTAGAGTTAGCAACATCAACAACAATGTTAGAACCAACAGTGGCAGGTTCGTTAAGCAAAACATAATCAACTTCTAGTTGTTCAAAGAAAATCAAAAGTTTTTGTGACCAACATTTAAAATTGTTTCCGTCCAAGGGCTCGAGCTTTGACATATCAGAAACGAGTTTTATTCAAGGAAATAGTCATTTGTTCAATATTGTATGTAAAAACCGCTTTCAAATTTTTAGAAAAAATGCCACAATATTGATATTGAACTTGGAATTAAAAATTGTAACTGAATTATCACAAACACTGTGTCGTGACAAGCTACTGCCTTAAAAGTGATTTTGGTCCAACTCCGATGCTAATCATTAAGGCCGGTCACTCCCCAAGTTCCACACTCTTCCAAACACGTGCATCCATGGCTGAATGTTTGGAGAGTGCCCCAAATAATTGCCCAGAAGTTAACTTGAGAAGTAGAGAGGAAGAGTATATTTTTTTCTTGGTGTGTTGATACGTTCTCAAAGATCTTCAATTTATAGGGAAATGCTAATGTGTAGCATTTACAGACAATACTTTATTACAAAAATTAATACATCAGTTATTAATGTTTAATAACATGAGTTATCATGAATGAGTTTATTCATCTATTCAACGAAAACGCATTAAGAGATCAGGAGTTTGTTATGAATGAATAGTCATTCAAAGAAGTTACTGAAAGAAATAATCCCCTTGATTATTTTAATTAATTTAAAGGCTATATATACAAGTTACATATTTTCATAATAGGAGAATCCTATTCCTATTCTATTTCTAAATCCTTATTCTACCATAATTCTAACTATATAATTATGGTAAGTGTATAACACTAATTAAGTAACCTTTACACTACAATATACTACAAATATATATACCATATATACAAATTTGTATCTTCCTTATTCAGCCCGAGATGGGCCTTGTAGGCCAACTATTTGAGCTGCTGAGAACCCTTCTTTGAGCTGCTTGCCGAGACCAACTTCTTGGTTTCTTCTGAGGCCCTTTCTTTGAGTTTGGAGGCCCACTGCTGGGCCAGTCCAGTCCACTGCTTTGCCTGTGATATACACTGCTGTATATTGGGTGTATATCACAGATATATTTCTCTGTTTAACAATTACATTACTCCAACAATTAAAGACCTTGCATTAACTCCATAATAATTTTGATCAGAAATTGGAACACTCGAAATTGAAATCAAATCTCAATTTAAACACTATCGGGTCGTTTGGTTCGGCAAATGTTATGCGTGAATTAATAGTGTGGATGTTAGTAATGGAAGAATTACTAATACATGGAATGTAATATATAAATAAGTAATGCATGAATTGTAGTACGAGGATTATTTCCTGTTAAATAGTTTAATATATTACAGATTAGTATAAAATGTATAATTTAAAATATTTAAATAACTTTTAACGAAAAATAAATTTTCTAGGTTAGTTTTTTTCTTAGTATTTATAATTCACGTTGTGCATGTTGGGTTTGGCTCCCGTCACTATGTCCATGTATTTTCTGTTAGTTTGATTTCTTACCTACCTGGCATGTTTGCATATTCAAATGCTCCTATGATAAGTGTAGTAATCTCATTGAGTTCTCCTCTGCATGCTTCAACACCTAAGTTGTCTGAATTAACCTAGATAACCATATGCACCCGAGAAATGCTATCCCTGATCTGCCTATATGAGTTATGGTTAGCATGTCTTATTTGATTAGATGTGCATGATCCTCCTTTATGTTGATAAGTGATTTGATCATTTTGTTTCTCTCTCTCTCTGATTCATCTATGTTAATTTATTGTATGTGCTGATATATCTCAAGGTATACAAAGCATGAACCTAGGGTATACATCAGGTGTATGTCAATGTTGCATACTCTCGTATACCTTCGGATATATAGTGTATATTCGGAATATCCTGTGCATATGGGCTCTTATGTGCTTAAGTGAGTATTTTTAAAATGGGCTTGGTGTACCTGAGCCTGAACCCCTGGATTTGGGCCTGTCCCTCATCATTTTTCTTATTTTCTTGGGTGCGTGCTAACTCGTTCACATTCCCCCCCCCCCCCCCCTTTGCATGGTCATGGGTTCACGAGGTCCGCATTTCCTCTGAAATCACTTATATTTTGAGCCGTTGGGCCCACGAGCCCAACATGTCATTTTTCATCAAGTCCAGTAGTATGAAGGCCCAACCATGAGTGAAAATGGTAGAAGGCTCAGTCATGGGTAAAAATAGCGTAGAAAAATAAGATTTTAAGTTTTGTACGCGGTAACTAGTGGGCCGGTATACCCACTAGCCCGTTTTCATTTTTCTACTTGATGAATTTTTTGGATTATGTGTAAAAACCCTTAATTATTATTGGAACCTTAAAAGTAGAACCTAATTACATAAGAGTTGCCTTTAAATAAATTTTCCATTTTATGATTAATCAAATCTCGATTTTTTTTTATAAAGTTCATACTTTGCTAATAAAAAGGGGAAACTAACTTAGTTTGAAATTGCCAAAAAAAAATGATCTTTCTTTCTACAATTTGATAAGTTTAAAAACCAAGTTCAAGAAATGCTTTGAAAAAAATATGAAATTGATTTAAATAAATCAAGTCTTGAATAAATGCATTTTTGAATAGTTTGTAGTTATCTTTCAGTATAAAAAATGGGAAAATACCTTTATTAAACTAGAGTTTGTGTAAGGAAATTGATCCCTTTAAAAATCATTTTATTAAAGTTATATTTTTAATTCCCTATTTTTAAGAAATAATAAGTAGTTTTTGCTATCTCTTTGATAAAAGGAAAAAACAAAAGAAGTATTTTTAACAAAAGAGTTGGAATTTTACAAAGAGTATTTGTGCTCAACTTTCAAAATGTGTGTAAAAGCTTTGGTGAAAAATGATTGAAATGACTATTATTTTGCGATGTTTTAACACAAACATTTTTAGCAAATTTATATCATATAAGACTCGAGGTCAACCGTATTTTACGGATCCTTAATACTCAGGTGCCTAATACCTTCCTCAGGAAATCATTTGAACCCTTACTAGATCTCTGGTTGATATTGGATTTTTTTTTGTTTTGAAAACCCCCTTTAAATATGATTTTTCTATTTTTCCTTATAAAGTAGGTGACGACTCAAAAAAAAAATAATCTCAAGAGTCCATAAGTTATCCAGTATCTTTTATGCCATGCGCAAAAGTGAACCATAACAACGGATGCCTTGAGCCGAAAGGCGGTTAGTATGGAGAGTTTTGCTCGTCTGATTATTTCGGAGCTTCATCTGGCATTGGAGGTTAAGCCCTTCGCCAACAGTTTTGTTAGACTTAACATCTCGAATCCTGGTAAGATTTTGACTTTTATTAAGTCAAGGTCATCTCTTTTGGAGCAGATCAAGGCCCAACAGTATAATGATGTAAAATTGTGAAAAATCAGGAACAAGGGGATACACGAGAAGCCAAAGAGGCTATGATTGATGGTGAGGGAGTTATGAGGATCAAAGTGAGAGTTTGTGTGCCTTGTGTGGGAGGCCTGACGAGGTTGATTATGGATGATGCTCACAGTTCCAGGTATTCTATTCATCCGAGTGGGACCAAGATGTACCATGATTTGAAGAAGCACTACTAGTGGGGTAGGATGGAGAGGGACATTGTTGAGTTTTTGTCTCGATGTCAGAATTGTCAATAGGTTAAGTATGAGCATAAACGATCAGGTGGTTTGATTCAGATGATGCCCATTCCCGAGTGGAAGTGAGAGCGGATTGCTATGGATTTCGTGGTTATGTTGCCGAAGACTTTGGGTAAGTCTGATGCTATTTGGGTCATTGTGGATAGATTGACTAAGTCTGCTCACTTCATTACGGTCCAAACTACTTACAATTTTGAGAAGTTGACCAAGATTTATATTCGTGAGATTATTCGGCTGCATGGGATGCCTATTTCCATTATTTCAAATCAGGGCACTCAGTTTACTTATCACTTTTAGCAAACACTGTAAATGGATTTGGGTACTCGTTTGGATCTTAGTACAATGTTTCACCCTCGGACGGACGGTCAGACCGAGTGGACTATCCAGGTTTTGGAGGATATGTTATGAGCCCGCGTGATTGATTTTGGTGGTCATTGGGACCAATTCTTACCCTTAGCAGAGTTCACGTACAACAATAGTTATCACTCCAACATTGATATGGCACCATTCGAGGCTTTATATGGTAGAAGATGTCGATATCTGACTAGATGGTTTGATGCATTTAAGGTGAGGCCTTGGGGCACTAATTTGTTAAGAGTCTCATTAGAGAAGGTTAAGATGATCTAGGATAAGCTCCTAGCGCCTCAAAGTAGGCAGAAAGAGTATGCAGATCGGAAGGTCTAAGAATAGAGTTCATGGTTGGTGATATGGTTCTATTGAAGGTCTCGCCTATGAAGGGTGTGATGAGATTTGGAAAGAGAAGAAGTTGAGTCTGAGGTACATCAGGCCTTTCGAGATTCTTCAGAGGGTTGGAAATGTGGCATATGAGTTGGCTCTGCCACCAGGTCTTTCAGGTGTCCATCCAATTTTCCATGTTTCTATGCTGAAGAACTGCCATACCGATGGGTCCTACATTATTCAATGGAACTCTGGATCGCTTGATTAGAACTTGTAGTTCGAACAAGAGCATGCAGTCGATCTGGACAAGCAAGTTAGAAAGTTGAGGTCTAAAGAGATTACTTCTGTGAAGGTACAGTGGAAGCATCGTCCTGTTATGGAGGCTACTTAGGAGACTAAGGTTGATATGCATACCCTCACTTATTTACTGATTCAGGTACATTTCCCCTTCGTTTCTATTTGTTAGAGGATGAAATTTTCTTTAATTAGTATATGATGTAATCACCCGTCCAGTCGTTTTTAGCGAAAGACCTTTATTTGAACAAATTACCCTTCTTGTATACTGCATGGAGTTATTGACTCGCGAGGATAGGTAGCACGGTTCCCGAGGTGCCTTTATGTGAAATTCAGAAAAAAAAAACCTAAGTTTGATAAGTTAGAATTGAACTAGTTGACTCAAAGTTGACCTTTGAGTATATGGGTTCGTTTTCTAGTTTCGTCACTTCTGGCAGGTTCGGGGTTTCATTTATGACTTAGTTGAGGTCTTGTTTCGCTTCATGAGGCATTCAGATGTATTTTGTGCCATTATTTGTAAAATTGTAAAACTTGAGTATTTTGGGTGATTTCATAGAAAAGTTTTGGCTCGGTCGTATCGGAGTGCGGGAGTGAGTTTGTAACATCATTTACCTTGGGGTATGATGTTTTATTTGTATTCGAAGGGTCTCGGGAGCATTTCGGGGGGAGGGGTTGGTAGTGATTTGACTAGATTACTTAGTTGTTGGTTCCGGTGTGTTTCACCAGCGAGCCTTTGGCCACTTCTGCAGGGCCGCCTCTCGGAGGTTGGCATGCAGAGGCGCGCCTTGATGAGTTTGATGTTTTCTCTTCTACGAACCTTGTTGCTCAGAGGCAATCCGCCTCTGCGGTGTATTTTCTGCTTCTGTACCCCTGTGGTATATTAAGTTGGGCTGTTTCGGCAGTGAATTTTCCACCAAAGTGATACGCCTAGGCGATGTTGATTCCACTGAAGCGGAAATACTTTTTTCTAGACCTAATTTAATACCCTATTCAAATTCTTTTCCGCTAAATCATATCTTCGAAGTTGAGCTCCGTAGAGAGAGGGTTTTTGGAGTTTTCTTCATCATTCATCTTGGGGGTAAGATCTTCCCTTCCATTTTTACTTATTAATCATTAATGTGTCTTCTAAATCTAAGTTGGGTTCTTAAAATGGGGGAAGAACTAACCTAGATTTTTATGTTAGAATAAGAGACTTGTGATTAATGAAATTGAGGTTTAATATTGATCGTATTACTTTAATATTGTAACCTAATGCTGGGTAATGATAGTAAAGAGTTTTGTAATGGTTAGTTTGATGTTTGGCATCCATTTTGAAATTAGGAAAAATCTAGTGTTTAAATTGGGGGTTTTGCTTAATTTATGAAATTGGAAGACCAAACGTGATTAGTTCTCAAAATAACTTAAGGTTGTGACTCTATAGAGTATTCTCATAGCTATTGAATAATAAAGTTCCAATTTTTACCATCGTGGGCCCGGGATCGATTTGAGGGTGGACTTTTGGGTTGTTTCTAAGGACTAAGTCCTTGTGCATGTATTAGATTATTTATTAATGTGAAATCTATGTGTTAGACTATGAGTATTACGAGGCGCTTCGGGTTTGTAGAACCTGCTCGGCTTTGAGGTATGCTATGGTTTATTCTTTCTTGACTCCGATAAAAGTACGTAGTTGTTATAAATATTGAGGGTTATTGGCGTGTTTGGGGGGTCCCACCTTAGCGGCTGTGATGAGCTCTAGGGTGGGTACCAGTGTTGAACTGGGTTGATTCCGACTGCTGTTACTTGGGCTTGTCGTCATTTCTTGATAGATTGTTGTGCTTACTCATCACATTTGCTTTTGAGATGAAAAACTGATTATGTGTTATTAAATTTTGAAGATATTTATCTTCTGTATTTGATTGCATCTCATACATTCTGATTACTTGCCTTATTATTCTTGCATTCATACACTCATGGTTATTGTGATATGGAAAGTGAAGTGGTATGGAAAGATCGGAAAGGTAATGATATTCGTATGACATGATTGAAAATATTGAGATGATGAAAATGATTGAAATGGCTCAATAAATGAGTCTTGAGCTCTAATCAGATTCGTGTGTTGATTTCCGACTAGTTATGAGTGGTATATGGACGACACATGTCTCCCATGTGTCATATCTATGTGGCAAAGCCCTTAGAGTGTGTATACCAGGTTGATGGAAAGGTACCTTGCATTTGCATTCATATCATACATTCATATTCATTCATTCTTGTGATGAGTTGTAACGTGATATTGATTGATTATCGTGATTAATGGATCTTGTTGATTAAATTTCCACAATATCTGAGTTGTGAGTATTGAACTTTTATGTGAACAATGTGACTTAAGTGATTCATTTGGATTATTTATAATAGGACTTATATAAGAGTCAATTTGGTATTTATGTCATTTACGTATCTTCCATCTTTATCGGCCTATGATGCCTATGGGGGTACATTGTGTACTCATACTACACTTGGTGCATTCTTTTTGAATGCAGATACAGTGACATCTTGTAGCTCCAGACAAGTGGCCGAGTCCAGCTTGGAGAGATCGAGTGTTCGGGGTGAACTTGCTTTTTCACGGCATACCCCGGACACCTTCCTTACTCATGTCTTTATTTGCATTTGAGAGACATTTTCAGACTTTCAGACTTGTTATTTCCTTTTTCTAGTGCTCTTGTATTATAGACCATATCATCTGGGGGATGTAATAATTAGATTATCAGACTTGTTTCTTTTATTTATGTTATGAGGAGTCAACTTATATAATTACTTCTCTTAATTTCGCTTATTCTTATATTGTATGTTATTGTTTGGGAAGTGGTTTGTCTATCGGTGGAAAAAGTGTAGGTGCCACCATGATGCCAGAAAGGGATTGTGACACTATGAAAGTGTGAGAGAGGGTGGTGGAGTTACGGGTTAGGAAGGGCGTGTCTATTTCTGAGATATAGTTTGAATTCATGTCAGGACGCTTGACTACGGAAGCCATCCATCTTGCTCAGAGACTGGTGGAGCATTACAGGGAGAGGAAGAATGACCTTCACACGGTGTTCATCGACCTGGAAAAGGCATATCACAAAGTCCCAATGGAGATTCTTTTGAGATGCTTGGAGGTTAAAGGTGTGCCGGTGGCATATATTAGGGCGATCAAGGACATATACGATGGAGCCAAGACCTGGGTAAGGACTGCAAGAGGAGACTCGAAGCACTTTCTGGTAGTGATAGGCTTGCATCAGGGATCAACTCTTAGCTCATTTTTATTTGCCTTAGTGTTGGATGAACCGATGAAAAAAATTCAAGGGGAGCTGCTATGGTGTATGTTATTTGCGGATGACATAATTTTGATTGAAGAGACTCTCAATGGATTTAATGCTAAGTTGGAGGTTTGGAGACAGACCCTGGAGTCCAAAAAGTTCAAGTTGAACGGAATCAAGACGAAATATTTAGAGTGCAAGTGCAACGATGTAAAGCATGAGGAGGGCATGAAAGTGAGATTTGAGGCATATGCCATCCAAAAGCGAGGAAGTTTTAAGTATCTTGGGTCCATTATCCAAGAAAATGGAGAGATTGATGATGATGTTACACACCGTATTGGGGCATGGTGGATGAAATTGAGGCTCTTCTCTAGTGTCTTGTGTGATAAGAAGGTTCCACCAAAACTTAAAGGTAAGTTCTATAGAGTGGTAGTTAGACGTACTATGTTGTATGGGGATGAGTGTTGACCAGTCATAAAGTCCCACGTCCAGAATATGAAGGTGGCGGAGATGAGGATATTGCGATGGATGTGTGGGCATACTAGGAACGATATTATTAGAAATGAAATTATCCGGGATAAGGTGGGAGTGGCCTCAGTGGAGGACATGATGCGGGACGCGATCTGAGATGGTTCGGGTATGTTAAGAGGAGAGGCACAGATGCTCTGGTGCGAAGGTGTGAGAGGTTGGCCTTAGAAGAGTTCAGAAGTGGCCGATGTAGGCCAAAAAAGTATTGGGGAAAAGTGATTAGGTAGGACTTGGCGCAGTTGCAACTTACCGAGGACATGACCTTATATAAGAGGTTGTGGAGGATGTGAATTAGGGTATAGGGTTAAGTAGTTGTACGGGTCTCGTGTATCCTTCCATACTAGCATGCGTAGTGTTACCTTGTAGGTTCTTGTCTTTCAATTTTCTGTTACTATCTGTTATTTCTTGTATTTCGATTGTCGTACTAGTTGATGCATTTACTGTTAAAATTTCTCCATTAATGCTTATCTATAGTATTTGTCATGATCTATTTACTTTACTTTACTTACTTCAAACCTTATCGAACCTTTTTTGTCATATTTTCTGTTGAGCCGATAGTCTTTCAAAAATAACCTCTCTACCTCCTAAGGTAGAGCTAAGGTATGCGTACACTCTACCCTCCCCTGATTCTACCATGTGGGATTACATTGGGTATGTTGTTGTTGTTATTGTATAATTCATGTGGTATTAAAGCCCGCATTTTTATTCTGCATTTTATACCGTGTTAAATATACATAGATTTTTATATACTCCCCCTGTCCCAATTTATATGACATACTTTCCTTTGTAGTCAGTCCAAAAAAGAATGACACATTTCTTTATTTGGAAACAATTTAACTTTAAACTTTACCTTTTACGCTTAACGAGAAGATCTATAACCATACAAATATCTTTAGCTTATTTTAAACCACAAGATTCAAAAGTATTCCTTTATTTCTTAAACTCTGTGTTTTGTCAGAAACCTTCATATAAAATGGGACGGAGAGAGTATCAAATTACGGGTAAAATGTGAATATTTTACTTTAAAATTTAAATAGATAAATAACACTGTGAATTTAGGCATTGAGCCTAACTCACACCCCAAAAGCTAGTTCAAAGTAGGGTTGGCGGTGGTAGGGACGACCCGACCCGAAACCCTACCCGACCAGTCCCGAGGCTTTGCCCGGTTACGACCCGCCAAAAAAAAAAAAAATAGCAGGCGGGACTCGAACTTCGGGGCGGGACGATGTCTCGTCCCAAGACCCGAGCCCGCCCAGGCCGCTTGACCCGACCCTTGAGCCGAGTCAGGCCAGGCCAGGCCCGCCCTTTTCCCCCCTTTGCAAAAATGACTGTCTCACCACCGACCATTTTAGTTTATGCCCATTGGCCACCCGCCATTTTAGGCCCCCCCCTCCCCAACCCCCCTACCCCTTAATATTTATTTTTAACCCATAAGTTATTATATTTACACTTTAACCCAATTTTCCAACTATAAATAACTCATTTTCTCTTCATCTTTCTCACAAATCTTCCTACAATCTCTCTAATTTCTCAATATATCTCTCTACAAGTCTACATTGTTTGCTAACTATTCAATTTTATTTATTCATTTGGGAATTGGGAGTGAAGTTGGCAACTAGCTTGAGGATCTTCCATCGAGCAAAGTTTCAATTTTCAACCTCTCGATTACACGTCGACGTTACGTCGGCGTTTGGTACATTCGTTCCTTCATTAAATTATTATTGTCTGTTTATTTTATTTAGCGCACTTAATTTTATTGTCTTTAATTATTTATTATCATAATTAAAATGGAAGGATTAAAAGGTATGTTTAAGGGGAAGGGTAAGGGTAAGGGTGCTTCTTCTAGTAGGGGCAACCAGGGCAAGGGTACTTCTTCTAGTCATCTTATTCCTACACAGGATGATTTTGTTGATACTCAACATTTTCCTACAATACCATTAGATTTAGACCAGGAGCTATTTTTTGGAACTCAAGAAGACTTTAATTTAGACGATGATCTAGATGATATACCCACTAATGTTGATGACAACACACCCACTAGTGCACCTTCAACTGAAATACCTCCTATTCCCCCTAGTATGAGACGAGGTCCAGCAAAACGACCATTAAAATCAGATGCATGGACATTTTTTGATAGGGACGTAGAGAATCAAGTAGCCATATGTAAAATTTGTAAAAATGTTTTAAAATTTAAAACTGGAAAAGTCACGGTGGGACGGGGGGTTTAATTAGACACGTAGTAAGTGCTCATCCAGCTAGGTATGCCCAATACCAGGCTTCAAAATTGGGTGCAAACGCCCGCTCCATCGGGACAAGGTTCACATACCGACATCGTCTCCGGACCAAATGCATGTGGTCAAATTAACCCTATGACGGGAGAATTGTAGGCTCTAAATACAATAAACATAGAGATAGGGAAGCAATATCAAAATTAGTTCTTTGTGGAGGGTTTGCCTTCTTCATTTCCTTCCCCTCCTGCTTTTATACATTACATTAGAGATATATATAATCCTGCTTTTAACGGTTTTCCTAGATCAACTGTTAAGAGAGATGTATTTAAATTCGCGCATGAATATCAACAATATTTACGTTTTTCATTATATCATTTTAATGGCAAAGTATCTATCACGTCTGATATAGGCCGTAGTACTAATGGCCATGATTATTTAACTGTAACTTGTCATTGGATAGATTATAAATGGTCTATGCAAAAACGTATTTTAGCGTATAGATATATAGATGATAGGCACACTGGTACTTTTATTGCAGAAAATATTTATCAAGTGTGCGATTATTACGGAATTACCGATAAAATTATGACTATTACATTAAATAACGCTTCTAATAACAATTACGCAATTACAATTTTAAAAAATAGTTTAACTCCATCTTTTCCAGACCATTTTCATATAAAATGCGCGTGCCATATATATAACTTAATTGTAAAGGATGGTCTATCACTTTTTGAAGACATTCTTAGTAAAATACAATTTGCTATAAACTTTATTTTTAAAAGTAATAAAGTACAACGAGAAAAGAATATAAAAATTTGTCATGATTGTGGACTACCTTATAAAAAAGTTTCACAAGAAGTATCCACTAGGTGGAATTCTTTATACGAGCAACTACTTGTTGCTTATGACTATAAATTACCTATAACTTTATTTTTAACTCTCATAATAAAAAGCCACTGATATGATTTTAGATAGTGATTGGGAAAAAATTTCGAACTTATTGTATTTTTAGAGAAATTTTTCAAGCAACAAAAGAATTTTCCTGTATATATTATCCTACTATTTCAACTATGTTATTTTATATAACTCTAATATTTTTATTACTTAGTGAATATATGGAAAAACCAAATTATAAGGTGACTATTAAAAAATGTTTCTCAAAATAAAAAAATATTTTATTCCTATTCCCTCTATTTATATTATTGGTTCTGTATTAAATCCTACTATTAAAATAGACGGTACTAAATCACTAATTGAAACTATTTACGATTGTATAGAATTACTACCACCTCCAAGTCCCAAAAATCTAAATCACCCACCACCTATTGAACAAACTAAAGAAGAAGTGTTGTCTAGCGTAGAACACCAATGCAAAAATATATATAGATTTTATCAACAAGAAAATGCTAGTAACTTACCAGCTTCCATACCATCTTCTTCATCTTCAACACAATCTCACAGAAAGACATCTTTGTTCTGCGGCTAGTATTGAAAGCCTCAGAAATAGAATGTGCGGTCGTACCTCTACTACTAACCAAATTAGCGAGTTGGATATTTTTGTTTTGCAGGGTTCTGTACCGTATCAAGAAGTTATCAATGAAGATGGACATGAAGACTTGCTGAAATACTGGATGGGGAATGAGAAGACCTTTCCGACACTTTCATTGATGGCTCGAGATGTTTTGAACATTCAAGCGTCGTCAACTGCGTCTGAAAGCGCTTTTTCTGCAGGCAGATATCAAATAGGAGACCACAGACACTCATTAGCCGGAGACAGCTTGGAAATTGCAGTATTATACATGTTCGGATTCAGAGAAGCCGTAGTACACTCGTTGACCAAGTGCGGCCCTAAGCCAATAACAAACCTATGTACCCAGTCACTCATCTCAACTATAATCGTAGGAGCATAACTGGCCAATGAATTAAACTGCAAGCTGTATTCTCAAACGCTCATACTGCTTTGCTCAAGTCGTAGGAATCTATCCGGCCTGGCCCGTCGAAGCTCGACTGGCAGAAAATGTTGTAAGAAGGCTTCTGAGAATTCTCTCCATCCTGCTGGTGGAGAACGAGGTCCCATAGATTGCTCTCATGTCTCATACCAGGTCACCGCGATATCCCACAGTCTATAAGAAGCAAACTTTACCGACTCAGTATCGGTAGCATCCATTACCCATAAGGTACGTTGTATCTGATCTAGAAAATTCTGCGGGTCTGCATTCAGGTCTGATCTTGTGAATACCGAAGGGTCTAGGTTGATGAAATCCTAAAATCTCATGCTAGGAGCTCTATTAGAAGGACTGGGAACCTGACGTTGAGCCTGAGTGGACACCAATCGTGTCAATAACTGTACAACACTTCGCATATCAAGATTCACACATGCGTATCAAATGGAGGGATTAGGGATACTGTAGCCCCACTAATCTCCTCTGGAGGTGGTGAAGTCGAGGAATCATATGAAGGAGTCGCACCGTGGGTCTCACTCTGGCCCTCACTAGCGGGTGGCACTCGGCTAGTACTTTCGCCAGCAGTCGTATCTAACGCCCTCATGCTCTTAAACTTCTTCCTTATTATAGGCATTGCTGGAATCATAAACAAGAGACGGATTAAGAATGAAATGCTTACAACTTAGCTCTACTGCACGATTTATGAGATAACAGAATGGAAGTCATCCCTAAATGTCAAGTAGCATCCTGCTTATAAGTGTGGTGCACAACACACCCATAAATAAGACTCTACTAGACACGGCTTGTAGACTCCCTTGGACAGACATGCTCTGATACCAAATTTATCACGACCCAAATCAGAGGGTCATGACAGGCACCCGGACCTTAACTGCCGAGTACCACTAACCATACAGTCAACACCTAATAATAATTAAATACGAACTAAGCTGAAAAATGACTATGTAAAAATTTTAATAAAAAAACCCAACTTATATATATACACATACCAAGGCCGACAAGGCCATACATGACTGCTACACACAAAACATCTGCCTACAAGCCTCTAAAGAGTACGCAATATCAAAAAGGTCGGGACAAGGCTCCGCCATACCCATATGTACATGCAAAAATATCATACTGAGATTAGATCGACACTCCAAAACATGGGAAGTGCTCCAATATCCGCTGAGTCAGCAACTTACTAATGTGGATCGTCGCCCTGTCTACGTGAACCTGCGGGCATGAAACGCAACGTCCCCCCAGACAAATGAGACGTCAGTACGACTGATGTACTGAGTATGTCAGGCATGAGAAATAGCATAATATTTAGGCATATATATTAGGGCCCTCAGAGGCATTTACTGCTGGTCGGCTGTTTCTATTTCAGTATTTGTTATATCCTTGTTATGCTATTCTTCATGCCTGATATACTCAGTACATCAATCGTACTGATGTCCCTTTTATCAGAGGACGCTGCGTTTCATGCCCGCAGGTTCACGTTGACAGGACGACGATCCACGTTAGTAGGTTGCTGACTCAGCGGATTTTTGGAGCACTCCCCTTATTTTGGAGTGTCGGTCTGTTTCGGTATGGTATAACTTTGCTTGTGTATACGGGTATGGCGGGGCACTGTCCCGACTTTTTGATGTCATATACTCTTTAGAGGCTTGTAGATTGGTGTCCTGTGTGTAGTAGTCTTGTGTGGCCTTGTCGGCCTTGGTATGAGTATGTATATATATATATAAGTTTGTTTTTCTGGTGAAGATTTTCCATAATCTTTTCCGGCTTAATCCGTACTTAATTATGATTAGGTGTTGATAATGTGATTGGTGGTACCCAGCGGGTGGGATCCGGGTGCCCGTCGCGGCCTTTCGGTTTGGGTCGTGACAAACTTGGTATCAGAGCATGTCTGTCCTAAGGAGTCTACAAGCCATGTCTAGTAGAGTCTTGTTTATGGGTATGTTGTGTACCATACTTATAAACAGGAGGCTATTTGACATTTAGGGATGGTTTCCATTCTTTCATCTCATAAATCGTGCGGTAGGGCTGAGTTATAAGTATTTCACTCCTAATTCATCTCGTGTTTATGATTCCAACAATGCCTACCGCAAGGAAGAAGTTCAAGAGTGTGAGGGCGTTGTATACGGCTGTATGCGAAGGTAATAGTTGATTGCCACCCGCTAGTAAGAGCCAGAGTGAGACCCATGATGTGACTCATTCATATGATTCCCCCAGTTCACCACCATCGGAGGAGATTAGTGGAGCTACAGTACCCCCCGTTCCTCCACTTGATACTCCATATGTGGATCTTGATATGCGGAGTGCGGTACAGTTATTGACATGATTGGTGGCCACTCAGGCCCAATGTCAGGTTCCTAGTCCTTCTGATAGAGTTGCTAGCGTGAGAGCTCGGGATTTCATTAACTTAGACCCTCCGGTATTCACGGGATAAGACTAAAATGCGGATCCACAGAATTTTCTGGATCAGATACATCGTACCATACGGGTGATGGATGCTACCTATAGTGAGTCGGTAAAGTTTGCTTCTTATAGACTGCGGGATGCAGTGGTGACTTGGTATGAGACATAGGAACAATCTAGGGGACCTCGTGCTCCACCAGCAGGATAAAGAGAGTTTTTAGAGGCCTTCTTACAATATTTTCTGCCGGTCGAGCTTCAACGGGCCAGGCAGGATAGGTTTCTACGTCTTGAGCAGGGCAACATGAGTGTTCGAGAATATAACTTACAGTATAACTCATTGTCCAGATATGCTCCTACGATTATAGCGGAGATGAGTGACCGGGTACACAGGTTTGTTACTGGCTTGGGGCTGCACTTGGTCAATGAGTGTACTACGACTTCTTTGAATTCGAGTGTGGATATTGCTCACATTCAGGCTTACGCACAGAACCTGGAGTATCATAAGAGGCAACAATGAATATATCGAGAACGTGATAAGGGCAAACATAAGAGGGCTCGATCCGTAGGTGACATGAGGGAATTCAGAGGTGGGCCCATGCCACAACTTTATAGGCGCCCATCTTACCCAACAACTAATGCATCATTGCCATTTTCAGGGTCAAGGACTGATTGGTATGTCCAGTCGGGACCACGTCACGGTTCACGAGCGTTAGGGTCTTATTATAGATGGGATTCTATTTAGATGAGGCAGTCATTGGCTCGATGCGGGCAGTGTGGTAGGACCCATAGAGGGCCGTGCCAACAAGGAGTAAGGCTATGCAATTCTTGTAGGGAACGTGGTCATATGGTGCGAGACTGTTCGACAGGAGGTGAAGGTATTAGAGCCCAGCCGGTGGGATCTACAGCAGCTTCATTACAGTCAGTACGCCCGTCAGGACAGAGTCAGCAGACCGCATACAGTCGAGGCAGAGGTAGGGGCCAGAACCGTACTTATGCATTGATGGGATGACAGGATCAGGAGTCCTCACCTGATGTCATTACAGGTATACTATCGGTCTTTTCACATAATGTGTATGTATTGTTAGATCCAGGCTCCAATCTATCATATATCACTCCTTTTATTGCCCATAAATTTGGTATGGAGTCTGAGTTGATAAGAGATCCATTTGTGGTATCTACACCAGTTGGTGAATCGGTAGTCGCTAGACGGGTCTATCGGAATTATGCAGTATTAGTTTATAGCCATCAGAACCTAGCAGATTTGGTAGAACTAGAGATGGTTGATTTTGATATTATTCTGGGCATGGATTGGCTGGCATCATGCTATGCTAATGTTGATTGCCGAACAAAGATTGTTAAATTTCAGTTCCCAGGCGAGCCGGTTCTTGAATGGAAGGGTAATACGATGTCGCCAAAGTGTAAGTTTATTTCATACCTTAAGGAAAGGAAGATGATCTCCAGAGGTTGTATATACCATCTTGTTCAAGCTAGAGTTGTCGTTGCCGAACCACCTACGTCTCAATCAATTCCGGTGGTTAATGAGTTTCTTGACGTATTTTCAGACGAACTTCCAGACCTTCCTCCCGAAAGGGAAATTGAGTTCGGTATAGACGTGTTGCCAGACACTCAACCAATATCTATTCCTCCTTATAGAATGGCTCCAGCCGAATTGAAGGAATTAAAGGAGCAATTAAAGGATCTACTTGGAAAAGGTTTTATTAGGCCTAACATATCTCCTTGGGGTGCACCCGTATTGTTTGTACGAAAGAAAGATGGTTCGTTACGGATCTGTATCGATTATCGGCAGCTGAATAAAGTCACTATCAAGAACAAGTACCCTCTTCCCAGGATTGACGACTTGTTTAATCAGTTACAAGGTGCGAGGTGTTTCTCAAAGATCGGCCTAAGGTCAGGGTACCTTCAGCTAAGGGTTAAGGAGGAGGACATTCCGAAGACGGCTTTTAGGACAAGGTATGGGCACTTCGAGTTCTTAGTGATGTCGTTTGGACTCACAAACACGCCATCAACATTTATGGATCTAATGAACAATGTATTTCACCCATTCCTGGATGTATTTGTGATAGTATTTATAGATGATATCCTGGTTTATTCTCACTCGGAGGAAGAGCATATGGATCATTTGCGGATAGTACTACAGGCGCTCTGGGATCACAAGTTGTATGCAAAGCTCTCCAAGTGTGAATTTTTGTTGAATTCTGTGGCTTTCCTTGGTAATATAGTGTCAGACGTGGGTATAAGAGTTGACACTCAGAAGATTGAAGCAGTGAAGAATTGGCCGAGGCCTATGACTCCATCAGAGGTTCGCAGCTTTCTATGCCTAGCCGGCTATTATAGAAAGTTTGTAGAAGGGTTTTCTACCATATCAGCACCATTAACAAAGTTGACACTAAAGGCTATAAAATTCCAGTGGTCCGATACTTGTGAGCGGAGTTTCCAGGAATTAAAAGACAGATTAACATCAGCACCAGTCCTTACTCTTTCAGAGGGTCCTGAAGGCTATGTTGTGTATTGTGATGCCTCGGGAGCAGGTTTATGATGTGTGCTCATGCAACATGGTAAAGTGATTGCCCATGCTTCACGATAATTGAGAAAAACTATCCGACACATGATTTGGAGTTGGCCGCAGTGGTCTATGCGCTGAAGATTTGGCGGCATTATTTGTATGGTGTTCATATAGACATTTTCACGGATCATAAAAGTCTGCAGTACATATTAAAGCAGAAAGAGTTGAACTTGAGGCAAAGAAGATGGCTTGAATTATTGAAGGATTATGATGTGGACATCTTTTACCATCCCGGTAAAGCTAATGTTCTAGCAGACGCGCTCAGTCGTAAGTCGATGATTAGCTCGATGACGGTGCAGGTAAAAAAGAAAGAGTTAGTAAGAGAACTCCATCAGTTAGCTAATTTGGGAGTCCGACTAATGGACTCTGAGGATAGTGGTTTTATGATTCAGAATATGTCAGAATCGTCCCTTGTATCGGAAGTTAAGGAACGACAATGGGAAGATCCTAGTTTGAGAAAAATCAGAGAAGGCATTCAACATAAGAAGACCATGACCTTTGAGATTGACGAGCATGGGATTCTCAGGCACCAGGGCCGTCTATATGTTCCAAATGTAGCGGGATTATGAGATAGATTATGACGGAGGTTCATTGTTCACGGTATTTTATTCACTCGGGATCAACTAAAATGTATCATGATCTTAAGAGTATTTATTGGTGGAACGACATGAAGAGGAGCATTGCTGAATTTGTAGCTCAGTGTCCTAATTGTCAGCAAGTAAAAATAGAGCACCAAAAGCCCGGTGGCTTGACTCAGGACATTGAGATTCCGATGTGAAAATGGGAAATGATTAATATGGACTTCATTACGGGTTTACCTCGTTCTTATCGGAAGTTTGATTCTATTTGGGTAATTGTTGACAAATTAACCAAATCAGCTCATTTCTTGTCGGTGAAAACTACCCACACAGCCAAGGATTACGCGAAGTTGTATATCAATGAAATTGTTCGCCTTCATGGTATGCCTATCTCTATTATATCTGACCGAGGTGCATAGTTTATAGCTAACTTCTGGAATTCATTTCAGAAAGGTGTAGGCACCCAAGTTAATCTTAGCACAACTTTCCACCCTCAAACAGACGGGCAAGCCGAATGTACGATTCAGATGCTCGAGGACATGCTACGAGCTTGTGTATTGGACTTTAAGGGAAGTTGGGATAATCATTTACCCCTTATTGAGTTCGCGTACAATAACAACTATCATGCTAGCATTAAAATGGCTCTATATGAGGCTTTGTATGGACGGAAATATAGATCTCCTATCGGATGGTTCGAGGTAGGCGAGTCAAAATTATTTGGGCCTGACTTAGTACACCAAGCCATAGAGAAGGTGAAGCTTATCAAGGAACGATTGTTAACCGCATAGGCCCCATTCTACCGAGACCCAGTCTGCGGAAGGCCATTGGGCCTGGCCCCATAGTTCGCTGGAAACAGACAGGGTGGAGTGGACCACTGCCCACTGGCCCAAGGCTGCGGCCCAGGCCCATGTTGGCCGCCACCCCGTCTTCCGCCACTGCCTCCACCGCCGCTACTGCGGCTGCCACCGTTGCCGCCACCATCGCCGCAGCTGCTGCCATAGTTTTTACCACAATTTCTCTGATTTTAGCCCTTTTTTCCGCCACTATTGTTGCGGTTTTGGCTAGTATTTTCCGTGAAGGAGTGAGGGTCATCGATGTCGCGTGGCGTGGACACTATCACGGCGGGATTGGCTCTGGTAGCCACTTTTTTATCCAACCCTGCTACTTCTAAGGTGAGCGTGAAACGTGTTTGGTAGAACGACATGAGAGGATTGCTTTGACGAAGAAGAGTTCCAACTCCATTATACGCACCGGAGAGGCCTGCAGCCATATGAAGAATGATGCGATCATTCGTGACGAGCGCGTCAACGTTTTTGAGTTGATCCGACAACTCCTTGAGCCTTTGACAATAGGCTGAGGCATTCGAAAAATCCTTCATATTTATGTGGGAGAATTCCTGCTCAAGGGTCACAGCACGAGAATTTTTGTTATATTGGAATATATCATGCAACCTATTCCAAGCTTCCATTGCCATGGCGTCGGGTTTGATAATAGTTTGTAAGAGGTCCGTAGAGATGGTGTAATAAATCCATTGGAGCACCGTAGCATCAAGAGTTGCCCACAATTCTATTTCATCATCGGTGGTAGGCACATTCTCCTTGTCTTTTTCCGGTTTGACGATGTGATTGAGGACTCTATTAGACATTGCGTGAATTTTAAATAGTTCTGCCCACGTCGCGTATTGGACGTTTTCCATCTCAAGAACGATAGGGATGTTGTTCTTGATATTGGAGACTACAAGGATATGATGAAAGGTGTTCTTTGTGGTAGACATGATGAAAGAACAAGAGGAGAATTAGGATTTTGGAAAAAAAATTGAAGGGGGGGGGCGGGGGGGGGGGGGGGGCGAGTACGGCCGACGGCCACTGGTTGACTAGAGCGCCGAAAGGAGGATATTTTTGGAGAAGGAAAAGTTTTTCCTAGACTGTCTGATACCATGAAAAGGAATAATCCCCTGATTATTTTTATTAATGTAATAGGTTTATATACATAATATACAATAGTAAACCTAGCCTATAATTATAAAAATCAAATATACATTTTCCTAATACTACAGATTACTACCATAATTATAGATGTATAATATCACTAATAATATCAAGGAATATACGTAGTATATTAGGTACGTATATTAGGAATATACTGTTGGAAATTAGCCTTTGGCGGGAGTTGCGACCGACCAACTTTAATGGCTTAAACACTAGTGTTACGTATGTTGGAGAATCCGGTTCTTCACACATGCATGATCTACTAAGTACGTAGATAACCGTAGGGCCAAGAATTGTCAAATTTCATTGAGAAATGAAAGAGATATTGGTTCGCGAAGTAAGGTGTTTGAAGCATGGAAACGTGTGGTTTGGGATCAATTCTCCCTCATCGGTAGAGGAAGAAAGAATTGTTGTGTATATAAGACTCAAAATTGGTTTGGGGTTTGGGACCACAAGGGGTATCCCATGTGTTTAAAGGAGGAAGGACCTAGATGTGCTTCGGTTCGAGGAAAGCCCACACGCACGCCGCCGCCGCCGGCCCGTCCCGCCCGGTCCGGTTCCGGGGTCACGGGCTGTGGGCTGTGGGTCTTCTGATATTATCTTTTTGGGCCAGAGAACTTTTCCAGAAGTACAGTTTGATCCCAGAAGTTTCAGATGTACAGTTTGGACCAGAATTCTTTCAGATGTACAGTTTGGTCCCTGAAGTTTCCATAAAGTCAGAATTTGGGCAGTCAGAATAGAAACGTCAAGCACTCAATTCAGCCATTTATGTTGGTTGAATTACTCCTCCTATAATGGCCAATCCGTTGGTCTTTCTCACCATTTATTTTGGTGGCTTTACTACCTCCATAATGGTCATTATTTGGCCAATAATGGTTGTTATGGAGGCAGTTAAATAGCCCCTCCCTCACCTATATAAACACCCCTTGCACCATTGTTGAGCAACACTTACACTACACGAAAATACACAAGCAGAAAATAGTTTCTTCCTACAACTTCCAAGCATCATTTCGTTACTCAATATTTTTCACGGTAACTATTGAGTTTCCTTTGCTCAATTGTTCCATTGCTGTTTTATCTTGGGAGACGAATTGTCCAGGACGTATAAAGGATACATACGGGGCAATATTGTCTTAAGGACAGAGTGCCACACTCGACTCAGCAATCAAAACACTTTCCAGTTTTCTTGTTCAACATCTTTGTAATTTTCAGTTTTCTAGTTGAATTGTAATTTCAATTCTTATATTAGCAGTTGCTTGTAATTTCCGTTTCCTGCAAACTTTGTATCCAACAAACTTAAGACTATAGTTGCTTACGGTAACTGCAATAACATGGCTGGAAATATGACCGATGTTGCTGCTACTGCTGATGCCTCTCGAGGCAACAGCGTTCTTTGCCTTCCCGCCATCTGCCGCTATTGGCCAAAGCGTGCTCGCTCTTCTTCACTGCTGCTGCTGCTGCCACTGTTCAAGGCAGTAACAACGCTGCCTTCCCGACTGCTGGTGCTACACCTTCTTCCTCACACCACCATGATCGCCCTGAAAAATTCATGGGATCAGAATTTAAGAGATGGCAGCAAAAGATGCTGTTCTACTTAACAGTTATGGGCATGGCCCGGTTCCTTACGGAAGATCCTCTACAAGCTGGAGATGAAATAGACTCTTCGCCTAATGAAACGGGTGAAGGGGGCCTTGGTATCCATGTCATTAATGGCATGAAGATGGTTCGTGACGCATGGAATCATAGCGATTTCATGTGCAAGAATTACATACTGAACTGCTTAGCAGACCCTCTCTACACGGTCTATTACACCGTTGGCACTTCCAAAGAGCTGTGGGAAAAACTGCAAAAGAAGTACAACGCACAAGATGGGGGTACTAAGAAGTTCATCGTTTGGAAATTTCTAAAATTCCAAATGGTGGACAGCAAGACAGTGATGTCCCAAGTCCAGGAATTCCAAATGATGATACATCACCTGGATTTGGAAGGGTTGAAACCAAACGAGCAGTTTTTGGTTGCATCGCTGATTGAAAAATTACCTCCTTCATGGAATGAGTTACTTAAAACTCAAGACAAAGGAGATGACCTTTGAAGAGCTTGTTATCAAACTCCAAATACAGGAAGATAACAAGAAGGCCTTACCTAGGGCCAGACAAACTGCTGAGGCAAAGGCAAATCTGGCTGAGGCCAAAGGGAACTCAAGCAAGAAGCGAAAGTTCTAGAAAGACGGCAGGGCCCACATAGCGGAGACGTTTAGAGGTAACTGTCATCACTGTGGGAAACCTGGTCATAGGATCAAGGAATGCCGCAAGCTCAAGACTGAGCAACAACAGAAAGCCAAGTCGAAAGGCAAGGCGTAAGCAAACGTCGTCAAGGACACGCTCCTGGATGACATGATTGAGGATTTCTCGACAGTGGTGCTAGAAGACAACTTAGTTGAGAATCCGATGCAGTGGTGGGTGGACACAGGTGCGACAAGACACATCTGTTCCAACAAAGATGCCTTCTCTACGTACACTCCGGTCACTGACAAGAAGCTGTTCATGGGCAACAACGCTTCCTCGGACGTGCTGGGGGTTGGAAAGGTGGTCCTGAAGATGACTTCCGGTAAGGAACTCACTCTGAAGGAAGTGATGCACGTCCCAGAGATTAGAAGAAATTTAATTTCTGGACCTTTATTGGTTAATGCTGGTTTTAGGCTAGTGTTTGAATCCAATAAGTTTGTACTCACTAAAAATGGCACATTTGTTGGGAGAGGCTTCGTCTGTGAAGGCCTCTTCAAAGTGAATGTCATGTCTGTATTGCGTCAAGGAAATAAAGTTGAACTTTCTTCTTATTTGCTTGAGTTTTCTAATTTATGGCATCATAGATTAGGACACGTTAACTACAATTCTATTCAAAGGCTGGTAAAGATGGAGTTGTTGCCATCTATCGACGTAAACCCTCAACATAAGTGTGAGGTGTGCGTAGAGGCAAAACTCACCAAACTTCCTTTTCGATCCGTCGAAAGGAATACCGCTCCTCTAGAACTTATTCACACAGATATATGTGATTTGAAGTTCGCACAAACTAGAGGGGGGAATAAGTACTTTGTGACTTTCATTGACGATAGCACAAGGTATTATTACCTTTACTTGTTAAAAAGTAAGGATGAAGCCTTTGAAGCGTTCCGACGTTACAAAGCAGAAGTTGAGAACCAACTGAGCCTACGGATTAAATCCATTCGTAGCGATATAGAGGGAGAATATGTAGCGCCATTTGAGGAATACTGTGCCCAAGAAGGAATTATTCATCAAACGACGGCTCCATACTCACCTCAATCAAACGGTGTGGCGGAACGTAAGAACCGCACATTAAAGAAAATGATGAATGCCTTGCTTATCAATTCCGGACTTCCCCAAAACATGTGGGGAGAAGCCGTCCTTACCGCTAATACGATTCTTAACAGAGTTCCATATAAGGGTAAGGACAAAACTCCATATGAATCATGAAAAGGAAAGAAACCCACCTACAAGTATTTTAAGGTGTGAGGTTGTTTGGCAAAGGTTGAAGTACCCAAGCCAAAACAGGTCAAGATTGGGCCTAAGAATATAAATTGCATATTCATCGGATATGCAAATAACAGTAGTGCTTATCGCTTCTTAGTGCATAAGTCATATATTCCAGATATCCACCAGGGTACAATTATGGAATCAAAGAATGATTTATTCTTTGAAGATACCTTTCCTAGAAAGGAAAATGACATAATCTCTCGCAAACGAAGTTATGCACAAAGCTCTCAAGAATCGGGAGTCCTTGACTGCCCGGATCTAGATGGTTCAGATCTAGCGAATCTCGAGGTGGCTGAACATCCGGAATCTAGTGCTCCAGATTCTCAGAACTTGGAGACTCCAGAGATGGATCTAAGGCGAAGTAAAAGGGCCAGGAAGGATAAATCCTTCGGTCCTGACTTTGTAGCTTATATGGTTAATGATGAACCAATGACAATTGCTAAGGCGTTGTCAACTCCAGAAGCACCGCTCTGGAAAGAAGCTATTGAGAGTGAAATAGGCTCCATTCTGCATAACCATACTTGGGAGTTGGTTGATCTTCCTCCAGGAAATAAACCGTTGGGTTGTAAGTGGATACTCAAACGGAAATACAAGGCAGATGGGTCTATAGACAAGTACAAGGCCAGGTTGGTAGTCAAGGGCTATCGGCAGACAGAAGGCTTTGACTACTTTGACACCTACTCCCCGGTGTCCCGAATGACATCCATACGGGTATTCATTGCGATCGCAGCTTTGCGTGACCTTGAGATACACCAGATGGATGTTAAGACAGCCTTCCTAAACGGTGAATTGGAAGAAGAAATTTATATGGACCAACCCGAGGGGTACGTGGTTCAAGGGCAAGAGAAGAAAGTCTGTCGGCTTGTCAAATCTCTGTACGGGCTGAAACAAGCCCCGAAGCAATGGCACAAAAAATTTGATAGTACTCTACTATCGAAGGGGTTCGCCATTAATGAGTGTGATAAATGTGTTTACACGAAAGGTAACTCTGACTCATTTGTTATGATATGCCTGTATGTAGACGACATGTTGATCACATGAAGCAGTCCTAGGGTAATCTTAGAGACTAAGAATATGTTGAAACAATGCTTCGACATGAAGGATATGGGTATCACAGATGTCATCCTATGGATTAAAATCTCTAAGAAGTCTGACGGACTGGTCTTATCTCAGTCTCACTACATCGAGGATGTTTTGAGAAAGTTCAAGATGTTAGACAGTTCACTGATAACGTCACTAATGGATACAAATCAAAAGCTTGATAAAAATCTTGGTGCACCTGTATACTAGGAGAGATATGCACAGGTGATCGGTAGTTTGATGTATATAACAAACTGCACCCGACCTGATATTGCTTACGCAGTCAATAAGTTGGCTAGGTTCACCCATAATCCAAGTGATAATCACTGGAAGGCATTGAATCGGGTATTACAATACCTGAAATACACGTTAAATTTTGGGTTACACTATTCGAGATATCCAGCTGTACTAGAGGGGTACAGTGATGCAAACTGGATATCTGATATAGAGAACACCAAGTCCACCAGTGGGTATGTATTTACAATTGGTGGTGGGGCTGTGTCTTGGAAATCCTCTAAGCAAACTTGCATCGCCCGATCCACGATGGAATCAGAGTTTATCGCTTTAGACAAAGCAGGAGAAGAAGCTGAGTGGCTTCATGACTTCTTAGAGGATGTTCCGTGTTGGAACAAACCCGTACCTTCGGTAATTATCCACTGCGACAGTCAGTCGGCTCTAGGAAGGGCACAGAATGCTATGTACAACGGCAAGTCTCGTCATATTCGACGGAGGCATAAGACCGTTAGGCAACTGATCATCACGGCTATAATATCCATTGATTACATTAAGTCAAAGGATAATATAGCAGATCCATTGACAAAGGGCTTACCCAAAGATCAGATGGCTTGCCTGTCTAGGGGAATGGGCTTAAAACCCAAAATATAAGGACCAATATAGCGGTAACCCAACCTTACTAACTGGAGATCCCAGTAATTTGGTTCAATGGGAAAACTAAGTTGTAAAGGTTCAGTTGATCGCTTCAGTGGAAGCATGAGCACTTCGGATAGTGATTTCTGAAAAGAAACACCAAATCCAAAGTCTTTCCCGCGATAGACGTTAAGTGCTATCTGCAGTATGGGGAAAGGTTAAGTTTTCAAAACCTGTAATGATCCTCAATAGTTGAGGTTAGGTTTTGGGAAACTTTTAATGGTTCCTACCACTTGTGAAGTAGGGTATAGCAGGATACCTTGTAGGAGACCACCTATTTAAGTGCGAGGACGGGCCACCTCAAATGAACGCACTTAATAATCCAAGACGTTGTCCATGGCCAAAACGGACAAAACATTATGAAGAAGAGAGTAAGGGAATTTGTTGTGTTGGTACCATTGACTTGGCTTACACTAAACACTGACGGTTCAAGACATCACGTTCACCGCGCAGTAAGTAAGTCGGATGGTATTCAACTATGGAAGGTTCAAAGCTGAAGCTACCTCTCCTTATGCAACATCGGTCCGCTGAAATATTGCTGGAAATGAAAAGACACCATGTGAGTGCGCCAAAATCTCTTTCAAGAGGGATTGTTAGAAATTAGCCTTTGGCGGGAGTTGCGACCGACCAACTTTAACGGCTTAAACACTAGTGTTACGTATGTTGGAGAATCCGGTTCTTCACACATGCATGATCTACTAAGTACGTAGATAATCGTAGGGCCAAGAATTGTCAAATTTCATTGAGAAATGAAAGAGATATTGGTTCGCGAAGTAAGGTGTTTGAAGCATGGAAAAGTGTGGTTTGGGATCAATTCTCCCTCATCGGTAGAGGAAGAAAGAATTGTTGTGTATATAAGACTCAAAATTGGTTTGGGGTTTGGGACCCCAAGGGGTATCCCATGTGTTTAAAGGAGGGAGGACCTAGATGTGCTTCGGTTCGAGGAAAGTCCACACACGCGCCGCCGCCGCCCGCTCGTCCCGTCCGGTCCGGTTTCGGGTTCTCGGGGTCACGGGTCACGGGCTGTGGGCTGTGGGTCTTCTTTTGATCCCAGAAGTTTCAGATGTACAGTTTGGTTCCTGAAGTTTCAAGATGTACAGTTTGGTCCCTGAAGTTTCCATAAAGTCAGAATTTGGGCAGTCAGAACAGAAACGTCAAGCACTCAATTCAGCTATTTATTTTGGCTGAATTACTCCTCCTATAATGGCCAATCCGTTGGTCTTTCTTACCATTTATTTTGGTGGCTTTACTACCTCCATAATGGTCATTATTTGGCCAATAATGGCTGTTATGGAGGCAGTTAAACAATCCATCCCTCACCTATATAAACACCCCTTGCACCATTGTTGAGCAACACTTACACTACACGAAAATACACAAGCAGAAAATAGTTTCTTCCTACAACTTCCAAGCATCATTTCGTTACTCAATATTCTTCACGGTAGCTCTTGAGTTTCCTTTGCTCAATTGTTCCATTGCTGTTTTATCTTTGGAGACGAATTGTCCAGGACGTATAAAGGATACATACGGGGCAATATTGTCTTAAGGACAGAGTGCCACACTCGACTTAGTAATCAAAACACTTTCCAGTTTTCTTGTTCAACATCTTTGTAATTTTCAGTTTTCTAGTTGAATTGTAATTTCAATTCTTACATTAGCAGTTACTTGTAATTTCCGTTTCCTGCAAACTTTGTATCCAACATATACTACGTATATTCTATCAGTGACACACACCTGACGACATTTTCAAAGAATCCGAGCAACATAGATGGTAGAGCATTTTTATAGTCTTTGCTAAGTTAGGACTCTCCATGAATCAAACTAACATCAAAACAGTCTCAGTATTTCTAATTAAACTTTAATTTAATGTATTGCCTTCCTAACTAACTGTTATACTAATACAGACTTCAATTGTCTGAGTATTTTTTGAAACAGACTATTACAACAACCAATCATACTTTATTTTGTTATTCCCTATGCTAATTGGAAGGATATCTAAGTTGCTCGGATTTGAGTGCGGATATCCGATACGGGTACGGATTCGAGTGTCAGTAAAAGAGAATAATCCCTTGCTGATTTCGTTAATGTAGATGGTTTATATACATGATATACAATAGTCATCCTAGACTATAATTACGGAAATCAAATATACACTTACCTAATACAAAAGATTACTACCATAATTACAGATGTACAGAATCATTAATAATATCAAAAGAATATACTGTGTATATTCTATCACACCTCCGCAGTCATAGCGGGCTGTTGTCGTACGCTGAGACTGTCCCTAAAATCTTCAAACAGAAATAAGGGAATACCCTTAGTAAATATGTCAGCAATTTGATAACGCGATGGGACATGCAAGACACGTCTCAAAAAATGTTGTCACACCGGTGTCGGATCCTTAAAAAATGCACTACTTTTGGAGGATGTGACACATACCTAACGACATTTTCAAAGAATCCCAGCAACATAGATGGTAGAGCATTTCTTATAGTCTTTGCTAAGTTAGGACTCTCCATGAATCAAATTAACATCAAAACAGTCTTTGTATTTCTAATTAAACTTTAATTTAATGTATTGCCTTCCTAACTAACAGTTATACTAATACAGACTTCAACTGTCTGAGTATTTTTTGAAACAGACTATTACAACAACCAATCATACTTTATTTTCTTATTTCCTGTGCTAATTGTAAGGATACCTAAGTTGCTCGGATTCGGGTGGGGATATTCGATACGGGTACGGATTCGAGTGTCGGTAAAAGAGAATAATTCCTTGCTGGTTTCGTTAATGTAAATGACTTATATACATGATATACAATAGTCATCCTAGACTATAATTAAAGAGAATAATCCCTTGCTGATTTCATTAATGTAAATGGTTTATATACAAGATATACAATAGTCATCCTAGACTATAATTACAGAAATCAAATATACACTTACATAATCTAAAAGATTACTACCATAATTACAGATGTACATGATCATTAATAATATCAAAAGAATATAGTGTGTATATTCTATCAGTCGGATTCAACAAAATCTAAATTTTAAGGTTCGGGGGGTGCGGATCCAGGTATGGATACGGGTGCGGGGATTTGACTAATAAAATTCAAAACTATAAAAATACAGCTATAAAAGTACCAGAAGTCCAAACTCAGAACATGACCCCTTTGAATTCTTCGTTTTTCTCTGTTTGGCCTGAAACATGAAGCAACGAATATGAGACAAAAGGGCTATAATATTTTATGTCATTTTCCATGTCTTAAATCTCTTTTATCTTTCATTTTGAGAAATCAAAATCTCAAATTTTCTCCCAAATTTGTTCATGGACTCCGATCAAAGCATCCAAAGCTGGTTGATTGAATTCGAGACGTATCCCGCACTAGCACCGTCACAGTATCGTGTCGAGACGGGTTCGGCATCAAGGAAGAGTCCGTGCAACTTAGCTTGTCATTACTTGTGCGCTCTTTCTTAGTCGAGAAGGTTTACGGCGAGCATGCATGAGGACTGATATACAGTGGTACTTTTGAATGTTTACTGTCAAGCCACTTTTACTCTCTTTCTTCTTTTTCATTTTATATTTTAAAGCTTCTTTTTATCTGTCAATGTAAATTTACTGTTTCACTCAAGTAGTAAATAGATTCTTCTTTTGAGGTTGCACAGTCATAGTGTAAGTTCTTTTTTTTCTCCAAAAACAGTTCTGCAAGTTCTTTTTTTGGGAACCGCCTTCTCATGAACTTATGAAAATTTCTACAATGTGATCCACATAATTGCCAATCAATTTCTGTCAGAAAACATCTTGGGCAGAAAATGAGAATATATTAGGTGTTCTAGATCTTAAAATCTTGAACTAATGTGTGCCAAAAAAGGGTAATACAACAACAACAATATACCTAATGTAATCTCACAAGTGGGGTCTGGGAAGGATAGCCCTACCTCCCGGAGCTAGAGAGGTTATTTTCAAAAGACTCTTGGTTCAAATGCAGCAAATCAAATAGTTATGAAAAATATAATATGACAGTGACGAAAACATGACAACTAATAAGGAAAGCAGTACATATCATTCAGTATAAAGAATTGCAACAACAGCGAAATAGTGCGATAACCGAAACACAATACACATGATGGTAACAAATATCAAAAGCAAGAAACTACATGAATAAGGCTAATACCACGACAGACACGGTGCTCTAGACTACCACCAAGCCTAATCCAGCCGAAAAGTGTAACAACGCTCAACTACCTACTAACCTTTTAACCTTCTAACCTGATACGTGACCTCCATACCCCATGGTCATGTCCTCGGTAAGATAAAGTTGCAACATGTCCTGTCTAATCATCTCTCCCTAATACTTCTTCGGTCTACCTCTACATCTCCTCATACCCACTATACCCAACCTCTCACACCTCCTCACTGGGCCATCTGCACATCTCCTCTTCACATGCCCAAACCATCTCAACCTTGCTTCCCTCATCTTGTCCACCACGGAGGCCACCCCTCCTTATCCCAGATATCCTCATTCCTAATCTTACATCTCTTAGTATGCCCATACAAGAGGGTAATGTGAATAAGATATATATGGAAACCAAATGTTGATTGTCTAAAATATAAAGTGAACAACATTGCTGAGAACTTGAAAAACAAATATAGAATGTAGTTTATCTGGTTTAACATTGGTTGGATCCTGCACGAAAAGTACTTAAGACCAAGTTGCCATATATCTGTTTCTGGCTTTTTCTGTCTCAGGTAGGTGGTATAATTCTACATAAAACATTTTTCGTCATCTGTTTGAAGTTTAAAAATTGTCGCTATTAATTGTTATCACCTTGCCGTGATGGATCTTCAAGGGGAGAAAATGCTGCAAACTCTTGACAGTAGCTTGGATGGCCTTCCCGTTGGGAATAGTTGTCACACTTGTAGGATGTTAGTTTGTTTTGTGATGGCAGGAACTAAGTTACTGTACTCAGTATGCACAGGCTATATGGATAAATGGTAAGCTTAAACTTTGATGTACAAACTTTTTTAATACTATTGTTCTATGTGCACATTCTTGCAAGCTGGCTTCAACTTGACCTAGGAGAATGCAGTATTCCATGGGTACATCTGATTTTGACTTTTGAAGAGGGTCTATTGCAATGACCATTGGCTGTATCTGTATGTCTTTTTCTTCAATATGATATTAATATAGCTTCGACTGGCTTTAAAATATTTATTCTACCTACATCAGTGTGAAGGTGTGGGACTTCAGAGTATGTATGTTGGACTTATGACCTCTCTGTGAATCCAAAATAGCGACTTATTGGCCATTTAAGTTCTTTTGTACAACAAATAACTTTTTTCTATTTGGTATTTTGATGAGTAGATATTATTTTATATGTCCTTTATTATTGTATTTTCCCAATTTAGCAGGCTTACATGTATACTGGAGCTACTAGCAGAACCTTTTTACATATTGTGTGAGAACTGAGAATCTGCTTCATCTCAAGTTGCATCTGACAGTTGAAACTGCAGCTACCTTTTCACGTTGCTTAACTACCTACAGGCTACATCCTCATTGTAAAGCTACCTGGCATGGTAACTAAATTTCCACTGTTTTTAGTTTGAGTTTTCTGTTCTTTATCTGTATGTACATTAAAGTTCAACCAAGGTCACATCTTGAATAGTGTTTATTTGAACACGAAGTATTTCCTAAATTTCTGTTAAAGAAGATGTATTCATTGTTATTGGATGGCATAATACAACCCAATGAAGATTAAGTTCGACCATTTGGAGGTTTCCCAGAAGAAAATATGCTTAACCGGTTGATCCAATTTATGAATCCTCTATATTCATTCCACTCTCTTCGGGTCCCTTTCATTCTAATACGGGCTAATAGAGGTTCTTGAAATCATCTTTATCCCTATACTAATATGCAAGTCTCCAATCAAACTAAAAAGATCTTGGCTCAAACTGAACCTAATCTAAGTGTAACAACCAACAATCAAACCTTAATTCCAACCAGTTGGTATCATCTATATGGATCCTTTACTTTCATTCTATTATGTTCGTAACTATCTCAACAGATTCCAATAGATTGTAAGTTTTCTTAAACAACTTTCTTTTAATTGATTTTAGGCCTACCTCATCCGTTTTTAACATTTTCAGTTATCGGGTAGCACCTGATATTTGTAGGTATGCGTATGAAGTGTCTAAACTATTTGAAGCCGCTTTCTCTCATTTAACGAAGGGAAGCCTTGAGTAACTGGTAAAGTTGATGTCATGTGACCAGGAGGTTATGCGTTCAAGCCGTGGAAACAGCCTCTTGCAGAAATGTGAGGTAATGCTCTGTACAATAGACCCTTGTGGTCATGCCCTTCCCCGGACACCGCGCATAGCGGGAGCTTAGTGCACCGGGCTGCCATTTTTTTCTCTCATTTTAACATCTATGTGTACTAGTACCACCCTCTTTTGATGTGATCATTTCATTTCTACTTTTGTTTAAATCTTGGATAACTGCCCGAATCGATAATAGACATTAAAGTTTGATGTGAGACCATCTCTTAAAGTTTCAAAATCCTAAGAGAGATTTGGAGACAAGAAAAAAGTTGGTCAAGCGACCGGTCTATTCGCACCTGAGATCTTTCTATAGAAACAGAATGATAGGGCGTGCGACCAACTTTCAGTACTCTTTGCCATGGTGTGCACTTATGCCTCGTCTTTTTCATAAAATCTTTGCTTACTCGCTCCATGGAATTGTATCAAAGATCTCTACGCCTGTACTTTTAGTTGTTGATCTCTTTTGTTTTTGTTTTTTATTTTTTTCCAGTACAGCTATATAACTTGCAGTTATGCAATAATCAAATTTGGTTTTAAATGTCTGCTTTAGTACCATCAATGCCAAAAAATGAAAAATTTATTGTATCTGTTAAATAAGGCAATATACACACAATATACAGGTGTATGTTGCCTTATTCAATGTCACGGATTCTGCCCATTGGTGGTCTCGGTTTTACTCTTAATTGGACATAAGAATATTGTATATTTGGAAAATATATGTGTAGTATATTGTAATGTATTTGTTACCTAAATTAGGATTATACCTACCATAGTTGTAGAATTAGAATTATGGTAGAATAAGATTTTAGGAATAGAATAGGAATAGAATTCTCCTATTTTGTAACTTGTATATATACCTATTCAATTAATGAAAATAATCAAGGGGATTATTTCTTTCATGGTATCAGAGTATTCCTAAAATCTTATTCTACCATAATTCTAACTCTACAATTATACTAGTGTATAATCCTAATTTAGGTAACAAATACATTACAATATACTATACATATATTTTCCAAATATACAATATTCTTATGTCCAATTAAGAGTAAAACCGAGACCACCAATGGGCAGAGTCCATGACATTGAATAAGGCAATATACACCTGTATATTGTGTGTATATTACCTTATTTAACAGTATCTTTGTCAATTCTGATTCTGCTCGTGAACCTTCTGCTTCTCTCTTCCAATAAGAACCATTGGTTAACGTCTTCAATAATGTCTATTAATTTTAAAGATTTTTCCCAGTTAAATAAAATGTTTTCCTTTCCATAATTAAATGGAGAAGGTTAACGGAAAATGTTGTCTGATTTAATCATGGAAAATAAGAGAGGAAATTAGGACTCGACACATTTCCCAAGAGAGCAGTTTTTTTGGGAGCTCAACGTCTTCACATTCCAACAGCTCACCTTTCTTGTGACCTACTTCCCCTTAAATGTCCTAGGATACCTTGCCTTCCATTCTGAAGAACACTAAAAGCAATTTTGCTCCCTTTTCGTTCACTTGATTTGATTTTTGCCGAGTCCTTGGGGAATTATTGAGCAACATCCGCAAGGACATTGACTGTCAGGCTAAGGCTAAGCAACTTCAGTTTCTATACCATCTCTGCTATTACTGTTAGGCAGCCTGTCTGTGGATTTCCTTCTGGTTCCTCTGAACAGCCTAAGGCCTAGCACATCTAGTGCCTATTTTACCGACATATAATTCTTTAGATTAACAGGTCAGAGCACCTATAATCTGCAAAAGTTTTAAGAGATTAGATAACATAATTATCATTGTAAAAGATGAAGTATCTTATGAACCTTGAAGCATAAATCATAGATGATAACAATGTAGGTTAGAGTGACCTCAAAGCTATAAAATATGTTCTTGAAAGATAGCCATTTTCTAGAAGGGAATCAGACTGAAGGTTGCAATGCTCAATCTTTGACTGCTATGTCGATGTGTTCGACGTTTATGATTTAACTCTCTCCCTTACCACTACCCCACATCAGAAACTTTTTGATAGAAGACTGACTCTATATGTTCTTTTAAATTCAGAGAATGATGCAGTTACCAAACAAGGGAGTTCTCTTGAGCTTTCTGATAAACTTTGAAAAGAATGTTTAGCTCTAAACTCCAGTAAAGTTTGTTTGACCAGCCTTATTTGTTGTGCATGTCTAGGCTAATGTGCAATACTCAATGCACAGTTTTGCAATTGATGAGTTAATTCTTTATATATTTTTAGCGGAGATAGGATTGTTAGCAAATATTTCTTTGTTTCAAATCCAGCACAACGTTCTTGTATGGTACATGGAGACTTCTAGTCATGATTTGTACATTTTTCTTGAATGAGCTCACTTTGCAGTAGGGGCTTGCGTCAGGACAAAGCTTTAATAGCTTGTTGTGCCTGTTTGGAACCCCATAACAGGGTAGGTTCTGAAGCAATGCCTTACCTAGCTGGTCGTCAAATGGAAATGCATTTTGATCACTTTTAGTAACAAGACCTTTTTTTTTTTGGGATTAAGGTGAACAGGAACAAGCCATCTTTTGTGCTTGTGTTCTTAAGCTTCAGGATCTGTAGACCGATCAGGATGAGGCAAATTCTTTTTCCTCTGAAGGACAACTAGTAGATGTCAATTATAATGCTGCAAGTTCCTGCATGTTTAAGAAACAAGCTTCCGATAGCCTAACCCCGTCTAACTTGGATTCTGAACCCCTGTTAATCAAGAAACTATCTAGACATCCTTGCAACACATGCTGCCGCAGCTGCCTCGTTATGTAAGGGGTTTTTTTGTTTCTAATTTTTGGGGTTCCCACATCATACTTTTCAAAAATGATGTTACCGACTTCAAAGTATATGCCTTTTGAATAGCTTTCAGAAAGTTCTTTATTTAGTTTTAAATATCTGGGTTCTCTAAGTTTGATCCGTTGTGTTTGGTGCAGGAATGTCTGAAGCATTTCTGAATGCCGTTGCAAATGAGAATCAACTCAAGCACTCAAATGATGTCCCTTCTTGTGTTCTCAGTTGTTTACCTAGTGATAAATGTCAGTCTTATACATTCAGCTGGTACAATTGGGTTGATTTTGGCAAATTTTTTAAGTATCCTCATGATATCTGTTAGAAGATTTTTTTACTGCCCGAGTTTTGATGTGCTTTCCTTTTCTTAAAAAAATTAAAAAGAAAATCATGATCATTGTTTTTCCTTAAGATCTTAGTTCAGAATTGCGGCACCCTCCTCTACTATGCGAAAAATAAAGTCGGTTTCACAACTCTATGGAGTGATTTTCTTGAACATTCCATATATCATATGTAGGTCGTTGATTCTCATATTTCATCTGTCAGCAATATTTCATTAGCACAGGCTTTCATGTTTAAAGAACGATTGAGTAGTGAAACTGATTCTAATTGCCTCTCCGGACCTAGTGTCATTCTTCATAATGCATTGGATTTGCGAATTGAGATTATAACTGTGTAGGTAATGGTGTTACAGCCTCCAGTCCATGACTGATAGAAAGATATTGCAGTTAGGATCACTTACTCCACATTATTTATCAGGAGCTATTTCCAGGTATATGCTTGTGAGAACTTACTGTGTTTTGCAGTATGGAAGTGTAAAATTTTGTTGGTGCTCACAGAATGTAGAATTTTTAAGGATAGTAGAACTCAAATATTCCCTGGATTGCAGACCATGATTATTTTGAGGATTTTTCTCAGGGTTCACCCTCATTTTCCTTTGATGGGTGCCTGCTTTCTGGTTGAACGATTCTGCTTCTTTCTGGACTCATCACTCTAATATCGGAAAAGATATTTCCGGACGGGATAACTTCTTGAATTCATTTTGCATTATTTTCTCTATGGGAATAACCTGTTTCACTGTAGCAGCATTTATTATGTAACTAGAGGCTTTAAAACTCTATATGCCTGTGTCGGTTGAACTGGATTAATGCTATATGCACACCAGTCTTACCTCGCAAAATAGACTTCCTCTTATCCTTCAGTGTCTGAAAATGTAATCTCTCTTTAAATTCAGCTATCGTCGTGAGAGGAGCTTTATCAACAAAATCATATGTTTGCGGGAGCATGCTGACTGAAGAATTAAGTCACTCTAGTGAGATCAATTTGTAGGAATTTTGTTGGGTTCAAAATACATAAATAAGGCACAGTGAAAGTTTAAAGTTTTTGTTTCTTACTTACCCCAACAAGTTTTCTGGTATGGTTATATAACAATTAAAACTTGTAACATAAAGCATAAATTTACAAATTAGAATATCTGGAGTCTTTATCTACTATAAGGTGCACACGCGGTTGCCCTTTCAATTGCAAGCTCCAAGCTTCAATGTACTTCTCTTTCAGAAAGTTGGGAAATCATGCAGAGGTTCGAGAGAGTATTTGATTCTAAGTCTCTAAGGCTTAGAATGATATTATGAAAATTAGTGCATGAATAATGAAGAGAATGTCTCTATTTATAGTTGAAAAATAGGTCAAAATCGGATTAGGGTTTGACCTTGGGCCTGACCCAAAATTCAAGGCAGAGGCGTCGCGGCGCTCGACGTGCTCCTGCACCGTCTCGATTTATTTTCCATGCATTCTTAATTAAATTCAAAATCCAATTTTGACTTAATTAAAATAATCATTATTTATTTAAATATCTTGATTCCAAATCGAACATTTAATTACTCTCTCAATACATCCTTAGATCGAAAAGACAATCGACATAGTGTGACCCTACATGCCTTCTCATAACGACATTAATCAAATTAAGGTCTACGCGGAACTCCTAGACGGCGCCGAAAGACGGACTCAATATGTGAAGTACGTTTATGCGAATCCAGTAAACTTAACCTTTATGTGGTAAGATAAAATCCTTTCATTCACGACACGCCTGATCAAGCTTAGGATTTGTCAAGTGTCTATCCAAATGGCTTAATCATTGTATCTCATCTATATTAGTTGACAACTAGACCATATTCTAAATATGTCTATTGCGTTGGCCAACGACTTAGTCAATCTAATATCACTGAGAATCCGAGTGTTCTCTCGAATATACATCCGAGGAATGAATCCTAATCTTGGCTTAACTACCACCTTTAATCCACATCGTAATGAACCCAATACAAGCCGTATCTCAACTTATAAGGCATTTGAGCTTAGGACGGGATCAAAGTACATTACTTTGTAGACAAGGCGCGTATTGACCTCAAGTTTAAGGACTTCTATCTCTCACACACTGATCATACTTTAGACAAGTATACCAAACAGTATATCAGCAAGGTATACCAATACTTCCAAAGTATCCATGTGTCTATCACGAGTAGCCATTACTCGTAGCAGGTGAGACATACTACATCCTCTAAGGATGTGATGCAGACCATATGTCGACTTATCACATATCATCGATATCCCATTCTCGATGATTATTAGTCGAGGCTATTTTAAGAGTTACGCTCTATCATGAATATCTCACTCTATTAATGACAACGTAAGCTCAATGGATGCACATTAATGAATAATTACAAACAATCAAATAATAATTTAATAATTGCAAATGCCAAAATATTAATCTCCATTAATAATAATACGAATGTGTATAAAGTACATTTGTCCTAATACAGATTGTCTCTAGGACATAAATATACTTTCAATCTCCCACTTGGCCTAGAGTCAATCTCCAACATATCTAATGCTCATATTCTCAAAATGATTATTATGCTAGACTAAGCTTAATGGTTTAGTGAATGGGTCAGCTAGATTATCATCTGTAGGAACATAGTCTAATCTAATCTCTTCAGTCTTCATCATCTCCCTGAGTATGTGGTACTTCCTTGGTACATGCTTGTTTATGTTGGTTGATCTTGATTCCTTAGCTTGCACAATCGCACCAGTGTTGGCATAATAAACCGTTATTGGACAAGTGGCACTTGGAACAACCCGTAGTTCCTTCAGGAACTCAGATATCGCGATAACTTCTTTACCAGCTTCCGATCCAGCAATGTACTCAGCTTTTGTTGTCGAATCAGTTGTAGCTTGTTTGGAACTTTTCCATCTTACTGCTCCACCATTGAAAATGAACGTGTACCCAGATTGAGATTTATAGTCATCAAGATCCGTCTGGAAGCTAGCATCAGTGTACCTAGTAGCAGCTAGCTTTTCTTCCCCATCATAGACTAAGAATTAATCTTTAGTTCGTCTAAGATACTTAAGAATACTCTTGACTGCTTTTCAGTGTTCTTCCCCAGGATTCTGCTGGAATTTGCAAGTCATACTAAGTGCAAAAGCCACATCTGGCCTAGTACAGGTCATGGCATACATGATCGATCCTATAGCCGAAACATATGGGATCATTTTCATGCGTTCAAGTTCTATAGTATTAGAAGGACTATCCTTCTTAGATAACTTGATGCCTTGTCCCATAGGTAGACCGCCTTTCTTGGAATTTTCCATAGAAAAACGTCTAAGCACTTTGTCTATGTAAACTGACTGTGACAGCCCCAACAATCTATTTGGTCTATCTCTATAGATCCTAATTCTCAGAATGTAGCAGGCTTCACTTAAATCCTTCATAATGAAGGTACTGGACAACCACTCCTTGACTGACTACATGAGAGTCTTATTGTCTCCCATTATCAATATGTCATCCACATATATGACAATGAAGGCAATACTCTCATCCTTGCGTTTACTATAAACACATGGATCCTCTTTGCTTTTAACGAAATCAAATGACTTGATAGCCTTGTCAAATCAAATGTTCCAACTCCTCGAGGCTTGCTTAACCCCATAAATGGACTTTTGTAGCTTGCATGCAACATTTGGTTTGGACTAAAGCGAAAAACCCTTAGGTTGTTTCATATACACCTCCTCAACTAGATTACCATTGAAGAAAGCAGTTTTGACGTCCATCTGCCAAATGTCATTGTCATAATATGCAGCTACTGCAAGCAAAATCTGAATGGACTTAATCTTAGCAACATGTGAAAAAGTTTCATCATAATCGACCCCAGGCCGTTGATTATAACCTTTAGGCACCAATCTTGCTTTATAAGTTTGTACCTTGCCATATGCATCAATCTTCTTCTTGAAGACCCATTTGCATCCTATGGGTCTAACCCGTGTTGGCAAATCAACCAAGTTCCAAACTTGATTTATGTACATGAGTCCATCTCAGATTTCATGGCTTCTTGCCATCTCTGCGAATCAATGTCTAACATAGCTTCGCTGTAGGTTGTAGGTTCATCGTCATCAGGAATATCTATCTCATTGTGTGTTTCAACAAGGAGATTAAGTCTTTCAGGCGGACGATGAGTCCTAGTGGTCCTACGAAGTTGATTATTCTGCGGTTCAATGCTTGTTGCATTCTGATTGTGAGAAGGTCTTTTTGTGTTGGACAATCCATCACCTTGAGAGCTTTCAGAAATGTCATTTTCATGTATTTCCTGAATGGAATGATGTACAACTATTGTATCATCTTCCATTGATTGTGTATGAGAGTCTTACATTTCTGCACTACCTCTCACAGCACTTCCACTGGCTGAAGGGAGTAATCTAAGTACCCAACCTTCACCAGATACTCCCAGTGAATCCTTGTTTAGGTCATTCAACAAGGGTTCAACTTTTGTGTTATCTTGTGGTTCTTGAATTTCTTCAAGTTCTATCTCTGTGCAGCTATGTTCCTTGTAGACATATTCTTCTTCAAGGAAAGTTGCGTTCCTAGAAACAATGACCTTATGTTCTCCAGGAAGATAGAAGTAGTATCCTTTAGTTTCCTTTGGATACCCCACAAAGTAACATTTCTCACTTTTAGATTCGAACTTGTCAGTGATCATCTTCTTAACATATGCAGGACACCCCCAGAGTCTCATATGTTTAAGAGCTGGCTTCTTGCCACACCATATCTCATAGGGTGTCTTTTCTACTGACTTGGAAGGAACCCTGTTCAGAAAATATATAGAGGTTTGTATAGCATGTCCCCAAAGGTATGTAGGTAGTGCTTAGGAGCTCATCATAGATCGAATTATGTCCAATAAGGTTCGGTTTCTCCTTTCAGCAACACCATTCATCTGTGGTGTTCCAGGAGGTGTACATTCTGACTGGACTCCATGTAGCTTTAAGTAATCTAGAAAATCCTTGCTCAAGTATTCACCTCCTCGATCTAATCGAAGGGTCTTGATACTAGTTGCAAGTTGATTCTCTACTTCCGACTTGTACTTCTTGAACTTCTCAAAAGCCTCGGATTTGTGTCTCATAAGATACACATATCCATACCTTGTGAAGTCGTCAGTAAAAGTGATGAAGTATGGGAAGCATCCTTTTGCTTGAGTCGAGAATGACCCATATACATCAGTATGGACCAACTCAAGCACCTCATTGGCCCACACACCTTTTCCAGAAAGTGGTTTATTGGTCATCTTTCCTCTCAAGCAAGATTCGCAGTTACCACAAGACTCCAAGTCAAATGGTTCGAGGTAGTCTAACTTCCTCAACCTTGCTATCCTTGATTTGTTGATATGACCAAGTCTGCAGTGCCATAGGTAGGTAGAGTTTCTATTACTTATCTTGGCTTGTTTATTTTGTACATTGAATATCTCTCGGCTACAGTTTAGTGTATATAATCCATTCACAAGAGGAGCAGTTTCATATATAATATTATCAAAAGACAGTACTTGATTTCCATTATAAATATACGAGGAAAAACCCTCCATGTCCAACACTGGGATAGAAATAATATTCCTCTTTAACGAGGGTACATAGAAGCAATCATTCAACACTAAACAATAGCCAGAAAGGTAAATTTAATCTATAAGTCCCTACGCGCTCAACATCTACTCGTGCTCCGTTTCCAACGCGTAGGTCTACCTCCCTTGGTCCAACCTTCCTGCTATCAGTTAGCCCCTGCACATTTGTACAAATTTGTGAGCCACAAGCGGTATCCAATACCCAGGAATGAGAGTTATTTATAGACATATTTATTTCAATGACGTATATACCTTGTCCACTAAAGGTAGGAGAACCTAGTGCTTTTCCTCCTCCTGGCGTCGTGCAATCCTTTTTCCAATGCCCCTTCCTGTGGCAGTTGAGACATTCATCCTTAGCCGGATTTGCCTTCTTTTTCACACCTCCCTTGGGCTTCATAGCTGAGGGCGCAGCGATTTTCTTGCCCTTCTTCTTCTGCCATTCCTTTCCTTTCGGCTTGGGTTGGCTAGAAGAGCTCACCATGACCACAACTTTGCCTTTGGAAGTGGAAGACTCAAAGGTCTTGAGCATATTGTACAGCTCTGGCAGAGTCGCCTTCGTTCCATTCATGTTGAAATTCACTATGAAGTTTTCAAAACAACGAGGGAGAGAGTTTAGGATGAGTGTGGTAGTGACATTCTTTTCAAGATTCGTTCTGATTGAAGCAAGACTTTCTATCAGCCCTATTATCTTCAACACATGCTGCGAGACCTGACCCCCTTCATTGAGTTTACACTTAAAGAGTTCTATTAGCAACTCATATTCCATTGTCTGGGATTGTGAGTCATAGAGACTCTTCAAGTGTTCGAGCATCTCATTGGGCGGCATGTTCTTATGTTGTCTCTGAAGTTCCATAGACATGGAAGACAACATTACGCATTGCGCTGAAGTGGCATCATCTAGATGTTTCTGGTAAGCATCCTTATCAAATGAGGCATATTATTCAAAGTCTGTCGCAGAGACTGTCGGGAACACTGTGTCCAACACGTATTCTATTTTCTCTTGTCTCAGCACTATTCGCAAATTCCTTAGCCAGTCAAGGTAGTTCGGTCCAGTAAGTTTGTTCATCTCAATCAACATTTTCAATGATAAGCTCGACATATTTTATAATCTGAAGAATTAGATAGATTGGAAATCAAACTCAAAATCTGTTTCCTATTATACACATTCGTTTAGGCTAATCAACAAGACATTTTGTTTAATTAGCTCCCATTATTTTAACATACTTCTACGACCCCATGGTAGAATATGGACCTATATTAATTGAGGTCATAATGGGCCAAGATCCAAGCCTATGATATCTCCGCATTTGATTTGGCTGATAACTTCAATAACACATCTTGGTAGGTTCTAAATCAATTGCAAAACTTATTCCCAACTCTTGGTTGATCAAATATACATTGAATGTTGCGTTCTTAGATTAGTCCGACACTTTGGCGCCAAGATTTGTCTAAGCAAGTCAACCCTATTACACGACTGCGTTTATGTATCTAAGCAAATTTGGCCTTTGTGAGCAAACACTTTGCTGTAAATACCCACAAAATTTTATCATTTACTCTTACATTAAAACACATCTATGAAAAAGTCTGGATCCTCGTAGACTTAGAGCAAATGTTTTGGCATAAATACTCGTATCGCCGAAAATGATTTTGCACTCTAACAATTATAATGGACGACGCATTTTAATATAGACTTGTATTTAAAATCTTGGGGAACATTTTAATTCAGGGTTCTAACCAAGATCAACTCTTTTATGCCATATCCAATATGACATCTTATCATACAAAACTAATGACACATATAGTTTGGGAACCGTCAAACCAATATGCATGATATAAGATAGTTTAATCAATCACTGGGCGCCGCCTGCCCACACAGTTATAGCGAACATTATTCTAGAAATGTAAATGACAAATATTTTGACATTTAGCACATAAACAGTATACTTATCAAATAATATAATATATAATAATAATCTTGGGTTAAACATTTTGAACTCTGAAAAAAAAATTGTGGTGGGGCCGCGGCGCTAATCATTAGGGCCGTGATACCACTGAGGCAGTAACCTTTTGGCTTTTGAAAAAAATGCATTAGCATCGCGGTGCTCCACCATGGAGCCACGACGCTACAGAGGCAGAAACATTTCTGCCTTCGGCGAATGCATTAGCTCCGCGACGCTCTACCATGGAGCCGCGACACCTGTTGTCCAGTGAGTCCAAGTTTTGAGATGAAGCATTAGTACCGCGGCGCTCCACCATGGAGCCGCGGTGCCTCCTTGAAACCCTAGCAAGCGCCGCGGCGCCGACGTCCTTACAAATATTTCTGTGTTGATTTTCAAAAAATTGTTCACCCCTAAATCCAATTTAGGAATCAATTCACAGGTCCTTTATCATCAGCCACCATTATCAATAATGCCCATATCGACCATCATCCGTTATTACCCATTTTTAGCCGTGCACCGTGCAATGAGCCGGACAACGCACTTTTGGCTTAGTTCGAGTTAGAGCGGAATGACTTCCTCTAGTTAGCGTAGGAGATAATTTATGGTGATTCCAAAAGGTCAACATTCGTTCAAGACATGTAGGATTTCAAGAAACCTCATTTTAATCCAATTTTTTGTTTAACCCATATTATTATTTTATTCAGTTGTTATATAATCATTGAACCAGCCTGAGCTCTGATACCACTGTAGGGATTTTGTTGGATTCAAAATACATAAGTAAGGCACATCGTAAGTTTAAAGTTTTTGTTTCTTACTTACCCCAACAAGTTTTTGGTATGATTATACAACAATTAAAACTTGTAACATAAAGCATAAACTCACATGTTAGAATATCTGAAATCTTTATCTACTATAAGGTGCACATGCGGTTGCCCTTTCAATTGCAAGCTCCAAGCTTCAATGTACTTCTCTTTCGGAAAGCTAGGAAATCCTGCAGAAGTTCGAGAGAGTATTTGAATCTAAGTCTCTAAGGCTTCAAATGATATTCTGAAAATTAGTGTATGAATAATGAAGAGAATGCCTCTATTTATAGTTGAAAAATAGGTCAAAATCGGATTAGGATTTGACCTTGGGCCTGGCCCAAAATTCGAGGCAGAGGCGCTGCGGCCCTAGGGTATGGGCGTCGCGGTGCTCGACGTGCTCCTGCACTATCTTGATTTATTTTCTGTGCATTCTTAATTAAATTCAAAATCCAATTTTGACTTAATTAAAATTATCATTATTCATTTAAATATCTCGATTCCAAATCGAACATTTAATTACTCTCTCAATACATCCTTAGATCGAAAAGACAATCGACATAGTGTGACCCTACATGCCTTCTCATAACGACATTAATCAAATTAAGGTCTACGCGGAACTCCTAGACGGCGCCGAAAGACGGACTCAATATGTGAAGTACGTTTATGCGAATCCAGTAAACTTAACCTTTATGTGGTAAGATAAAATCCTTTCATTCACGACACGCCTGATCAAGCTTAGGATTTGTCAAGTGTCTATCCAAATGGCTTAATCATTGTATCTCATCTATATTAGTTGACAACTAGACCATATTCTAAATATGTCTATTGCGTTGGCCAACGACTTAGTCAATCTAATATCACTGAGAATCCGAGTGTTCTCTTGAATATACATCCGAGGAATGAATCCTAATCTTGGCTTAACTACCACCTTTAATCCACATCGTAATGAACCCAATACAAGCCGTATCTCAACTTATAAGGAATTTGAGCTTAGGACGGGATCAAAGTACATTACTTTGTAGACAAGGCGCGTATTGACCTCAAGTCTAAGGACTTCTATCTCCCACACACTGATCATACTTTAGACAAGTATACCAAACAGTATATCAGCAGGGTATACCAATACTTCCAAAGTATCCATGTGTCCATCAGGACTAGCCATTACTCGTAGCAGGTGAGACATAATACATGCTCTAAGGATGTGATGCAGACCACATGTGAACTTATCACATATAATCGATATCACATTCTCGATGATCATTAGTCGAGGCTATTTTAAGAGTTACGCTCTATCATGAATATCTCACTCTATTAATGACAACGTAAGCTCAATGGATGCACATTAATGAATAATTACAAACAATTAAATAATAATTCAATAATTGCAAATGCCAAAATATTAATCTTCATTAATAATAATACGAATGTGTATAAAATATATTTTTCCTAATACAGATTGTCTCTAGGACATAAATATACTTTCACAATTTACCGCTACCATTAATGTTCAACCTTATGACTCTATCTTGGGGTTCGCTTTGAAATGGTACCTCGTGTGCTGGTAAAAAGGTGACTTTAGCTAAAGCACGATTAGCATTTATTCATTCAACATTGAGATGACATGTTAGCATGATTGGACATGATATTGTGAATATTGGAAACATAAATAGAGATACTCTAGATATATGAAAATATACTTAGAGATATTTTATATTTATTATAGAATATTGTGTAGCATTAACTATAAAATATTACATAAAATATTTAGTAGGATTTACATTAAGTGTAGGATATTTTTCTGCCTTTTATCTCTTACTCCTCTTGTGTATAAATACCTATGTAGTATGATGTATTAGAGGAACAAATTGAGATAGTCATTTTTCAATTTCTCTCTTATTTTTCTATGTTCTTGACATGATATCAGAACCATATTTTCACTGTTGAGTTTTAGTTCTTTCATCTATGATTTGTTTTCTAGATTCTTTTGAAAGTCTTTGTTCTCTTGACTGTTCATCAAGAGTCAGTCCTACACATCTAGGGCTTTTGGTATTGGTCATTCTAGTTATTTTCTTGGATCATTGTGTTTCTGGTGTTCTTCGCTAGTTAAGAACATGACGTCACATCAATTTGAATCCTTCAATGTTCGATTCATTGGAAAATATTATTCTGCCTGGGAATTTCAATTTCAACTATTTGTCACCGAAAAAGAATTATGAGGCCATATTGATAGAAGTGATCCTGCTCCTACTGATCCTACAAAGTTAGGTCAATGGAAGGTTAAAGATGCTCGGGTGATGGCATGGATTTTAGGGTCAATTGATCATCTGATAGTTCTTAATCTCAGGTCGTACAAGACTGCTAAGGCCATGTGGGATTATTTACAAAAGGTTTACAACAAAGACAATGCCGCAAGACGCTTTCAGTTAGAACATAAAATTGTTAATTACTCTTAATGAGATCTCTCTGTTCATGATTATTTTTATGGATTTCAAAACTTATGGGCTGAATTTACTGATATTATTTATGCTAAAATACCTGTTGAATCTCTCTGTAATTCAGGCAGTTCATGAGCAGAGCAAGCGAGACCAATTTTTGATAAAATTACGATCTGAGTTTGAGAGTGTTCGCTCTAACTTGATGAATCGTGACCCATCTCCCTCCTTGGATGTTTGTTTTAGGGAATTACTTTGTGAAGAGCAGCGTCTCGTCACACAAAACACTTTCAAATAAGAAAATGTTGTCACTGTTGTATTTGCAGCTCAATAAAAAGGAAAGGGCAGAGATATGACTAGAACTCAGTGCTACAGTTGTAAGGAATATGGTCATATTGCTAGCAATTATGGCAAGAAGTTCTGTAATTATTGTAAACAACAAGGACACATGACCAAAGAGTGTCCCACGTGCCCTCAAAACCGTAGGGTCGATGCTTTTCAAGTTGGGATAAAAGATTTCACTACTGATAACTCATATTCAACAGGACAAGTTCTTACTCTTGAAATAGTACAACAAATGATTGTGTCAGCCTTTTCAGTTTTGGGGCTACAAGGTAATGATATTACATCTAATTTTTGGCTTGTTGATTCTGGCGCTTCCAATCATATGACCAACTCAACTAGTATGCTAAACAATGTTTGTGAGTATCAAGGTCCCTCACAAATTCAGGTTGTTAATGATAGTAATTTACCCATTATCAAGGTTGGGGTTATTACTCAAACTTTCAAAAATATTTTTGTATCACCTAAGCTCTCCACTAGTCTTATTTCAATTGATCAATTGGTGGATAATAATTGTGATGTGATTTTTTCTCGTAATGGTTGGCTTGTGTAGGATCAGGTGTCGGAGACGATAATCGCGAAGGGGCCTAAAGTTGGAAGATTATTTCCTATACGTTTTTCCATTCCCCGTGTTCTTTATTTTGCTTGTTCGTCTACAACTAGTAAGACTGAGGTTTGACATAAGCGTTTAGGACATCCAAATTCTACCGTGTTGTCTCATTTATCGAATTCTGGTTTATTAGGAAATAAAAATCAATTTTCAGTTGCTTCCTTTGATTGTTCTACTTGTAAATTAGGCAAAAGTAAAACTATTCATTTTCCTAATATTGGTAGTCGTGCTGCAAAATGTTTTGATGTCATTCATAGTGATATTTGGGGTATTTCACCAGTTATTTCTCATGCTTATTTCAAGTACTTTGTGACAATCATTGATGATTATAGACGGTTTACATGAGTGTATTTTCTCCATTCCAAATCTGAGGTATTTTCCATATTCAAGACATTTTTGGCTTACATTGAGACTCAATTTTCTACTTGCATCAAAATATTAAGGTCTGATTCTGGTGGAGATTATATATGTCTCATGAATTCAATAATTTTTTGCTTGAGTAAGGAATTGTCTCGCAACACTCATGCCCATATACGCTACAACAAAATGGGGTTGCTAAGCGTAAAAATTGTCATCTTTTAGATGTCACTCATACTTTAGTGATTGAGTCCTCTGTCCCATCTAAATACTTGGTAGAAGCTTTGTCAACTGCTGTCTATTTAATTAATAGACTTCCATCTAAAGGGTTAAATCTTGAGTCTCCATATTATCGTCTTTATCACCAAAATCCAAGCTATCATAATTTTCATACATTTGGTTGTGTTTGTTTTGTGCATCTGCCTCCTTCTCAATGAAATAAACTTTCTACTCAATCTACTAAATGTGCTTTTATGGATTATAGTACTTTGCAGAAATGTTGTATTTGTTATGATCCAAGTTTTAACAAATTTCGTGTTTCTCGAAATGTTGGTTTCTTTGAGAATCAGTATTTCTTTCCTACTCATGTTGAGTCATTTTCTGTTTCTCCTCTTCTTCATACTTTTGAGGATTTGTCATCTTCTTCTGAGAGGTTCAAACCTGAATTTGTGTATGAACGACGTCAGCCAACTTTACCCCATCCCGAAACTGATTCGCCACCTGAGACTGCTCCACAACTAGAACCTGAGATTTCTTCTGCTCCTCTTGAGCCCACTCGGCGATCTACAAGAGTATCTCGTACTCCTAATTGGTATGGTTTTTCTTCAATTTTATCCATCATTTCTGTTCCAACCCAATACTCATAAGCTTCCAAGCATGAATGTTGGCAGAAAGCAATAAGGAAGAAATTTTGGCTTTTAAAGAAAATGACACATGTGACATTATTTCATGTCCTTCAAATGTCCGCCCAATTGGATGTAAATGGGTCTATTCCATTAAACATCATTCTGATGGAACTCTTGATCGGTATAAAGCTCGATTGGTTGCCCTTGGTAACATACAGGAGTATGGAGTGGACTATGAGTAGACGTTTGCACCAGTAGCAAAAATGACTACGGTGCGAACTATTTTTGCCATTGCTGCTTCATAAAACTGGCCTCTTCATCAAATGGATGTAAAAAATGTTTTTCTCCATGGTGATCTCAAAGAAGATATTTATATGAAACCTCCACCTGGTCTGTTATCATCACCTACATCAGATGTATGCAAGTTGAAGCGGTCTTTGTATAGATTAAAACAAGCTCCCAGAGCTTAGTTTGACAAGTTTCGATCTACTTTGCTTCAATTCTCTTTTGAGCAGAGCAAATATGACTCATCTTTGTTTCTTCATAAAACATCTAGAGGTTGTGTTCTTCTTTTGGTAAATGTAGATGACATTATTATTACAGGAACTAATTCTTCATTAATCACTAGCCTCCAGAAGTAGCTTAAGGATTCTTCTCATATGAAAGATCTTGGTACTCTTACATACTTTTTGGGGTTGGAAGTTCATTATGATTATTTAGGTGTATTCTTAAACCAGCATAAATATATCCTCAGAATTTGATTGCTTTGGCTGGTCTTCAAGAATCTTCCTCTGTAGATATTCCATTGGAATTGAATGTAAAGTATCGGTGTGAAGGAGATCTTCTTCCTAATCCAACTTTATTCCGGTAATTAGTTGGGAACCTAAATTATCTTACTATTACTCGGCCTGATATCTCTTTTGTAGTTCAACAAGTGAGTCAATTTATGCAGGCTCCCCGTCATCTACATTTGGTGGTTGTTCGTCGCATCATTTGATATCGCTTAGGCACATCTACTCGTGGATTATTCTTTCCTAGTGGTTCTCCATTTCGGCTTGATGCATTTAGTGACTCTGATTGGGTTGGTTGTCCTAATACTCGTTGCTCCGTTACAGGTTGGTGCATGTTTCGTAGGGATTCCTTGATATCTTGGAAGAGCAAGAAGCAAGCTCGCATTTTGAAATCTTCAACAGAGTCTGAATATCGAGTCATGTCTGCTACTTTCTCCGAGATTGTTTGGCTTCAGGGTCTACTTGCAGAGATTGAATTTCCTCTATCTAATCCTACTCCTCTCCACGCTGACAACACAAATGCCATTCAGATTTCCATAAACCATGTTTATCATGAAAGGACCAAACACATCGAGGTGGACTGTCATTATATCCGGGAAGCTGTAGATAAGGGAGTCATTACTCTTCCACATGTGTCTAGTGATCTTCAGATAGCTGATGTGTTCACAAAATCCATGACACGACAACGTCATCAGTTTCTATTCTAGTAGGCAAATTGATGCTTCTTGATTCACTAGCATCAATTTGAAGGGGATGTTAGCATGATGGACATGATATTTTGGGTGCTTGTGTTTTCCGTTATTCCCATCCATCACAATTAACAAACTTCAGGCTCGGTCTACCTCGTGTGTATTTTTGGGTTATCCGTCTAATTATCGTGGTTATAAATGCTTTGATTTATCTTCAAATAAAATCATAATTAATCGCCACGTCTTTTTTGATAAAACCCAATTTCCTTTTGCGAAAGTTCCGACTCCCGAGCCTCGATCGTATAATTTTTTGGATGAACAAATATCTCCATATATTATTCGGAATTTTTCAGACATCTCCCGCACCCAAATTCCGCTAGCGGGCCCATCGCTCACTGGACCCACAAGATCGCCAAAGAGCAAAGAGCTCAATATCGGATCGGCCCCAAGAATTGGGCCAATCCACCACCTGAACCGGGTCCAGCTTGATGACACAATTTTCGATTTGGGCCAGGCCAGGCTTTGCTGCGGCGATCCGTCTGACCCAGAAAATTCCCTCAATTCTTCCTCGAGTCATAGACCGGTCACTCGTAGTCAGCGGAGCATCTTTACACCTAAAAGACATTTTAATTTACATTCTGATGTCTCTAAATCCCCCTTGCCCCACAATCTTGTGTCCGCATTAAATGACCCTAAATGGAAAATTGCTATGACTGATGAATATAATGCTCTTATTGATAATAAGACGTGGGAGTTGGTGCCCCGTCCATATGGTATTAATGTTATCAGGTCTATGTGGATTTTTGCTCATAAGGAGAATTCAGATGGGTCATTTGCTCGACATAAGGCGCGACTTGTGGGTGATGGTAAGACTCAGCAGGTTAGGATTGATTGTGGTAAGACGTTTAGTCCGGTGGTCAAACCGGCTACCATTCGCACTGTGCTTAGCTTGGCTCTTTCAAAGACTTGGCCAATTTATCAGTTGGATGTTAAGAATGCTTTCCTACATGGTGATCTCAAAGAAACAGTCTATATGCATCAGCCGTTGGGTTTCAGGGATCCAAACCGTCCTCATCATGTATGTTTGTTGAAGAAGTCCTTATATGGGCTTAAGCAGTCTCCAAGGGCCTGGTACACGAGGTTTGCTGACTTTGTTTCAACTATTGGGTTCACTCACAGCAGGTCAGATAATTCCTTGTTCATCTACCGCCGTGGTTCGACCTTGGCCTACATTCTGTTGTATGTGGATGATATCATCTTGACTACCTCTTCCGATGCCTTGCGCCAATCTATCATGACCATGCTAAGTTCTGAGTTTGCTATGAAAGACTTAGGGCCTTTGAGTTATTTTTTGGGGATTGCCGTCAAGCGTCATTCAGGTGGATTATTTTTGTCTCAACGAAAGTATGCTGCTGAGATCATAGAGAGGGCTGGGATGTCATCCTGTAAGTCCACTTCCACGCCAGTTGATGCAAACCCCAAGCTAAGTGCCGCAGCAGGTGCACCATACGAGGACCCGACCCGCTATCGCAGTCTTGCAGGGGCCCTCCAGTATCTTACCTTTACCAGACCGGATATTACGTATGCGGTTCAGCAGGTGTGTTTATTCATGCATGATCCCAGAGTTGAGCACATGAATGCAATCAAACGCATCATTCGGTATATTCAGGGGACACTGGACTATGGGTTGCACTTGTATCCTTCATCTACATCCACACTTGTCTCTTACACGGATGCTGATTGGGGTGGTTGTCCCGACACAGACGGTCGACTTCTGGCTACTGTATGTTCCTTGGCAACAACTTGGTCTCCTGGTCGGCAAAGCGTCAGGCAACTCTATCACGCTCAAGTGCAGAGGCAGAATATCGAGGGGTAGCGAATGTGGTCTCCGAATCATGTTGGCTACGTAATTTGCTTTTGGTGGTTCATTGTCCCATTCAGAAGGCAACCTTGGTATATTGCGATAACATTAGTGCCATCTACCTTTCAGGTAACCCAGTTCAACACCAACGTACCAAGCATATAGAAATGGACATTCACTTTGTCCGTGAAAAGGTTGCAAAGGGTCACGTTCGCGTATGCCATGTCCCGTCTCGTTATCAAATTGCAGACATCTTTACAAAGGATCTACCAGAGGTTCTCTTTGAATATTTTAGGGACAGTCTCAGCGTTCGAAGACCGCCCGCTATGACTGCGGGGGTGTGTTAAACAAAGGTAATATACCTGTGATATACGCTGAATATCTGAAGATATATCACGGTATACAAGCGATGGCCCAAACAACAAAGCGATGGGCGACCATCGGCGATGGGCGATGGCCCAAATCGTCCAGGCCCATCACGACTTTGGGCAAAGCAAAGCGATGGGGAAAAGTTTGTATATTAAGGAAAGTATATTTTGTGTATATTGTAGTATATTTGTTACCTAGATTAGGATATACACTTACCATAATTAGGATATACACTTACCATAATTGTATAGTTAGAATTATGGTAGAATAAGGTTTTAGAAATAGAATAGGAATAGAACTCTCCTATTATGGAAATATGTAACTTGTATATATAGCCTTTCAATTAATGAAAATAATGAAGTCAGGTATCATAGGATGCTGCATATGTACATTTTAAGGTCATCCTGTATAGATTTTCATTGTACTCATCATGTCAATTCTCTTTTATCATTGCGTGGGCTGCCTCCAGATACTTTATTTGGTTCCACTTGTCGATAAAACCTCGCCTCCACTTTATGCAACTTCACAGACTGATCCTCATATAACAGTGAAACATGGTCAAACAGATGAGAAAAGGGAATACAAGTCATGCTAACAAGTTATCATAGGGACTCCCATGGATGTATGTCTAATGTCCCTACAGCTGATTTTTTAAAACAACTCAAGGAGTGACCTGTAGTGGCAGTGTTATATGATTATATGTTTTGAAAGCTTGGGAATATAAAGTAACCAAAGTGGGAAAGTGAAGCTTGTGATGTTGAAGTAGACTTAGCGCTTAGGCCAGTATTCAAACGATAGGAAAAAGTGAACAAACTTAAATTCTCTAAATATCAATGATTATTCGTTTGAAGTTTTGGTCGTTAGGTTGGACTTAGTGGAAATCATGCAACCTTGCTTCAAAATGCAGATATTAGATGGATTCCATGAAGACATAATGTGTCTTTTGATTTCTAAAAACAAAATTACGAGAAGCATTAGAAAACAATGGAGAAACAAAAGTGGGGGTTGTTGGGGTGAGGGAGGTGGGGGATCGCTAGAGAGGAAAGATGTCAACAGGGAACTGGATATAGTTTTATAGTTCTAGACAATAATAAGGGTGTTTTTGTTTGACCACTCATTGTGATGGTGTATTTAATCTTCCAGAAAATACTTGTGAGATATTGTGCTATGTGATAGAATAAGAAAATTATATTTAGTTATAATTATGTATATTCTGCATATGGTAGATATATATTGTACTAAAATACAAATCTAATTCTAGGCAATAATTACGGTAAGAAATAACTACAATATACATCTGCCCTATAAAGAATATACATAATTATGACTATGCACCTAGATAGTATTTTTTATCCAACGTTTCACTTAACTACTTAAGTCCCACCATGGTGAAACTTTATGTTTTTAACTGTTAAGGTGTTTTACCTAAGCTGAACTTTGGTGACGGGTGCTATTACAAGGTCAGAGAAGTCTGTAGTATTATTGGGTAAAAACATATCCATACTGATTATTTACACCAGATCAATAAATGTAAGATATGTCTTAATTTTTGAAGTTAATTGTTTAGTTAGATATAAACACTGTGATAAATATTTACTGTTTTATTGTTTGGTACAGTTAATTTCATCACTAGTTCCATGGAATATCTAGGGAAAAAGAACTTGTAAACCTGCAAATGCAAACAGTGAATCGATTGCCAGTGAACACTTTTTGTTCTCCACTATCTATAGCTGCTAAAAGCTTCACTTGATTATAGGTCTCGTGGTTAGAGCAATTAATGTTTCTCCACATCTATGAAAATGCTACTCTAGCATTGTGTATAGGAGGCAATAGTTAATCTACATGCTATTAGACTTAATTATCCATCCTCAAATTCATCTTTTTAACAGAAAGAAAAAACATAGAGTAAATTTTGAGAAATAGGACGAGTTGAAACACCTCCCAAAGATGATATATGTCACGCATGCAATGATTATGAATAGGAAAATAAGAACATCGTGATGCCTTTCCCTTTTCCATTAGCTAAGCATGTCAATTAGATTTGGAGTGATTCCAACAACCTTCTCAATTTAGTTTCCATCCCTTTTTAATTTATACATACTTTAGAAGGTCGAAATCATTTTCTTGTCTATTTATACTTTGGAAACCGATGGAGGTGGGATTTTCCACTCCAATATATCTTCACTTTAAAGCGACTTTATTTTGACATACATGAGACGCAATGATATTTATGGGGCCTTCTTTGAAATCCTTTTTTGTTCTCAAAATTTCTTACCCAATTTTCAAAAGGTTTCAAAATGGGTGATTATGAATATACTTCAAGTCACATGCATGCCTTAATTACTTTCTTTACCTATCTAATCATCAAAAAGATAAGCGTATTTTAGAGTAAATCATTATTAAACAAAGAACTCAATAGCTTATAATTCTATTAATAAATCATTCGAGAACGACTTTAATGAGATTAATTTATTCTAATGCATGTAAACTTGAAAATACCCTTATCTCGCCGAGGTAATATTAGGTCGGGGAAATATTTATTGACTTGAGATAAGGTCGTTCACATGCCAATTTCACTCAGCTTCAAAGCCTAATGATTTTGTCTTCCACTAATGGCAAAGGAAAGTCATTTTATGTGATAAATGGAAATTAAAGGCCCTACTCTACTTTGAGTGTGAATGTGTGTGAGAGAGATGAGAATTAGCCCTAGCGTGGCCCCCTTTCCGTGGTGCTCTTAGTCTAAGCAAAGAGCTTAGACCTCGTTTTGGGTTTTTTCCTTAATCAAAACAAAATCATCTCGCTCTGCCCGTACGGTGAAATGCTTGATTGATTCAGTATGTCTTAAGGTAAGCGAGTACAGTCAGTCCAATAGCAAAGCTATAGCGACTACGTACCAGCTCTTGAGTCAAGTCCAGCTTCGAAGGTTTTGGCTTTTTTAATCTTGGGTAGGCTAGTGAAAGCAGAGAACTCATACGGTGCGTTAAGCCTATAGAAGGTTTGAGGAAAGTTGAAGAGGTTATGACTGTGAAGTCAAAACACTAGGAGTCACTTTTAGTCATGCTTCGGATGGTCTCTGTTAGAGTGTACACTGTTAATGCAGCCTTTTAATTTGTGCAGTGAAGTGCCTAGCCTTGAGGTCCTTTTGTGCTTGAAAGCATAGACGATATTTAGTCTATAACTTTTGGATCACAATTAAATTTTAAATAAATTATTTATATATATTAAATATATTTTTAAGATAAATACAGAATTTGAGTCAAAATTACTATTTCTATCAAATCTAACTAATACACTAGCTCCACCCTACTTGATACCCTTTACTAAATAACTAATATGTTGAATCCCGGATAAGTTAATGTCAATTATATCAATCTTCGGTGAGCATGTCTTCATTTATAATTTATTTCAGGTCAATATTATGTAATGATTTTTTTTATTTATATTTTCTACTGACATACTAAGAATCTTTGATATGAGTAAGAAATTTCTAGAAAGTATAAGACCTAAAATATAACGTTTTAATATGACTAAAGCATATAGTTTTACTTCTCATCCATCAATACATTTCTAACATTTTCAATGGAGATGGTAACCTTTCCTAACTCATTTTGCTATGAGTGAGAAGTGGTGGAGTCACATTTAACGAAGATGTTTAACTGCTTCTCATCGGAAAATTACATTGCGTAAATAATGGAATTATTTTTATTTGAGATATAACATCAATTCTTGAATCTCCAAACGATAAGAAACAATGTCCTTTTGAAATTTCTTGATAGAATTCCCGCCTTCTTCATTACGTGTGAGTGCAAACAAATATCACCTAGCTAATAAGATTTGAATTCTTACCACAATCTACACCTTTTTGTTTATGCAAATGTTGTTTGGATTGTTCACATTTTATTTCTTAGATTTATAGATGAGTACTATACTCACAAAAAACTACAGACATACCAGTTTTAAGTTTAAGACAGACAAATAATAGACTGTCATAGCTAACAATATATTGGACCACAACCTTACATCTATAAATAAGTTGCGATGTAAAGTATGAGTCCACCAATTCACAGTCGAACACCATGTTCTCTTCTGTTCTGCAGAGTAAAGACAGAAGTAAATAACACAAGATGTTTACGTGGAAAATTCCTTGCTCAAGGGATTAAAAATCATGATCTACCCTAGTAGGATTTCCAAAACCCCACTATGACTGAGCAATGTTTAGATCACAACCTAGGAATTAAACTTGTAATCCCTCACTCCTTGCAATAACTCTATTGCTATCTCAGTGCAACAACTCTATTGCACTCCCTCTCTACAATGACTCTATTGCAAAGAAATTCCTTGACTAATCTAGCCAAGTATACAACTCAAAGACTTAGGACAAACAACCTACCTACATACATCTTCTCATAAGAGAAGTAAGTTTACAAGTTAAAGATCAAATGACAAAGACTCAACAGCTTAAGGACTTAAGATATCTTCAGAGTTAGAGAACAGGTCCTTAAGTTTGTTGCAGCTTTGTTCTTGAAATGGTCTTGAGAGAAGCGGTGGAGTGGAACTTGAGAGAAAAATCTTTTTAGGTTTTCAAGTGGTAAGTTTGCACTTGTAACATGTTGTTTATATATGAGGGCAAGTGAGAGGGATACGTTGCATCGGTTGGTCCAGCAGATTTGCAGATGCGGTGCTGCATTGCTGCCAGTCGGTACAGTGCAGTAGCTTTTACAACTGTATTGTACGACCGCAAGAGAACCGATTGCAACTGGTCCCTATCTAGTTCTTCGTAGATGTTTGACAATCATCAAACTCAAAATAGTATAACTTATCAATTTTCTCCTTTTTGATGATGACAAACTCGTAGTAGATGTTCCCCTGAGAACCAGATTTCCAGCTTCTCTTAAACAGAGAAACATTGCAGATCAGTTATTCCCAGCACTTGCAGGTAAAAGAAAAAACACAGTAGCATGTTAGAAGGATGCAAATCACAGCCATGTCATAACTACGAATCTTTAACCTGTGAATATCACGGCCATACAGTGACCTGTTCCCCCTAATAATAAGACCCTCTGCAGACACACAAAAAACACACATAATGAATACAATACAAATATTCCCCCTTTTGGCATCATTGAAAAGCATCAGATTGAGTTAGCACAAGCATAGCAAAATTTAGTAACATTAACTCATGGTCACTCAGGCAACAGAACATCAGCAAAAACAGGAACTAATAGTTAGCGCTATTGCATAAATTAGAGTAATTTGCCCAAATTTTATTTATCATAACCAAAAAAAATAGTTTAAAGCAGCACAAATACGATAATAAAACTGCCAAAAGTACTAAAGTCATCAAAAACAATGAGCAAAAGGTCATAGTTTTAAGAAGGACATGGGGATTAGAAACAGGTAAGGAACTTTAAGAATCTAGATCCTTGAAGAGCATATCCATTCTTTCACTGCTAGTGCGCTGATTCTGGACCATCTGGTCACGTAGCTCATCAAATTTTTGCTTCAACTTCTTTCGGCCCTTAACTTCATATTCTCGGCGTTAGCAACCTCTACAAAACCACTAGGACTAGGTTATTGTGCCTTTTTAACAAGTTAAGCTCTTAGGAGAGCATTTTCAGCCTGGAGTCTGTAAATCTCAATAATAGACTTCTCTTGAGCTTCAATCAGATTCAAAATAGAGGAATTGTTGCCAACTCCACCCTTCTTTGGCACACATTCACACTCCTCCAAAGTTCCCAAAGAGATCATCTACTTCAGGTTGCCCAAAGTGGTATTTCCTATTTGGACCTTAAAATGTTCAAGGATTTTTGTCAGGAAGAATCCATATGGAAGACCATGTTTTCCTTCTCTTGCATTAACAACCTTTATAATATTCTCTATCATGAGAGCTGACAGACTAACAATATTGAAAATTGACAATGCTTCAAGGAGAACCAGGTCTGCGATAGAGGTAACAGACCATCCTTCATCTATTGGAAGCAACACTTTGTTGATTAGCTCAAACAAAAGTTGATACTCTGGCTTAAGCTGCTTTTTGAAGAGCCTTGCTGCAGTTGCAGTCCCTTTCTTTTTGAAAATCATAACCATGAAGGCATCAGATGCCTTTCCAACCATAGTCTTCATCCCATCAGTTGGGACACCAAGAATATCACTAAGTTTTATGTCATCCAATTCAAAATTTGTCCCATTCACAGACAGAACCAGAGTGTGATCATCAGTATAGCACAGATTAGTATAAAACTCACCCATTTTTTCTTCAGACACACTAGGAGCAGGTGGGACAAAGAGGTGAGTCTACTTTTGGAACTCAACAATGTCAAGCATCTCCTTCATCCCAAACTTCTCAGCAACATCAAAATCAAAAACTCTGCCTAATAGTACATTTTAACCCCTCAAGATCTCCTTAATTGCCTTTTCATCTATCACACATTTTTGTTTCTTTGATGAACCAGGTTTCTCATTCGTACTACCCTTCCTCTTTCTGAGAGTGAGAGATCGAGTTTTACATTTCTCCTTTTCTGACTTGTCATTCTCATTATCTGACTTGGACATCATGACTCTAGCTTTCTTTCTTTTCTCCTCTCTTCCCTTTGCTGATTTTTTTCTTACAAGTGGAAACTTTTCCACCTCGTTTTCTTCATCTTCCATAACTTCTTCATCAACCAGTCTACTCTTCACAGGTTGACTTCTCTTTCTTTTGGACCCTTTTTCTTTACTTTCCTGTAAGGCAGATTCTAGTGATTCCAGTGCTATTTTTTTCGTTTGTCTTGTTTTAGGGAGCTTTTGGGCAATGTGTTTTCTATCTGTGAACCCACCATTTTTCTTCAGTTTCTCAGCACTAGTGACCTTGTTACATATAGATCTCAGAACAATATCATCATCAGAATCAACACCTTGACCAGGACTAGTAGAACCAGGTTTCTCTTCGGGAGAAGGATCCCCAGGGGCACGATAATAGTATACACAGTTAGGGAATTGAGCTCAATATCCAGATTTTCCCTTAAGGATCCTAGAGTTTCTTCCCAAGTAGGAGATATCTTGAGTGCATAGGACTCATGCCCTCCTTAGGTTGAAGGACTAGGTCCCTCATTTAGTTCTCCCATTATATGCACAGACACCATTACCCCCTAAACTCATTCACCACCACTCACATCCCGTAAGGTATCAATAAAATTAGCAATAATTTCAGCCTCACTTTCCAAGATATTAGACCTAACCAGACTCATTTCAGATAGTATCCCATCAAACTCTATTGAAAACTTATTTATCCCTTTTACACTATCAGTTGAAGTGGGATTACCTAATTTTGTGGTGTTGTTCTCAGCAACTTCTATGTCGACAACCTTATCTAGTTCCTCTGTAACACCAACATCGACACTCGTATGCATGTCACCAGAAACCGAGTCTTCCTTCTCACAGCCTTGTGCCTATGTTTCCACAGCCATTTGACTTGTAACCTCGACTTCAACATCTTTTTATTCAATTTCCTCCATATTTTGAAGAAATTTCGACACAGAGACAGTTTTTCCACTTTCCACTGAGTCAAGTTTTTCAATAGGAGCAGATATCGAGGAAGAAGACATAAATTTATTAGGGGTTTGACTCTCACTAGTCGGAGGGGGACCAAAAGTCGAAGGTTTTGTGGTTATGACGGTGAGGTTTTGGTCTGTAGGAATTGGAGCTTTTGGGGGTGAATTAGGGGATTTTGGTTCAAATGAAGTTTGGATTTTGGAAGGTGACTGAGTTAAGTTTACTTCTGGCACATTTGCTATGGATGATTCTAGGAGAGTCATGATCAATTTTAGTAAGGAGAGTAAGAGAAGAGAGACTTGTGGTTCGGCCCTTCCCCAGACCCCGCGCATAGCGGGAGCTTAGTGCACTGGGCTGTCCTTTTTTTAGTAAGAGAAGAGAGAATGTGGAGAGATTTGAGAGAAGAGAGAATGTGGAGAGAGGGAATAAGGTGGGTGTAAGATAGTTTAAGTGAGGAGAGAGATGAGAGAATTTATATAATAAAATTATTTTGAGTCGTTTAGAGAAGTTGAATCGTTTGGAGGAATTTATTTGTATTTAAAGGAGGGAAGGATTTAACGATATGGCACTCTAAGCAGTTTAAAAATACATATAAGCACTGAAGAGACTACTAACCTGAGTTATAGAGACCAGTATCCTTGACAATTTTGAAAATGCAAGCAAGAACTCTGAGACATATAATGTAGCCTATACTTATGTTGTCCTGAAGCTGCCATGCTTGTATACTTGTAATAGTATAAGAGTGAGTTAGATGCCACCAAAAAACACTTTCTGAATTGTAACTTTTCTCTTAACATAACCAATTATTGAGGGAACTTTGTGATAGGCCGACTAGTTGAGCTTGATCAAGCCCAACTCCAAACAACTTTCTTCAAGATGCTTACTGCTCAATGCCTTTGAAGATGTCTGTTACCTGGTCCTTGTGATGATTTTTTTGCTAGATCTGAGTACCATGTTCTGTGCTTTGTTCCTCAAGGACTGTTGAACATCCTTATACACTACTCAGATTGACTAGTGCTCTGAGGACCTGAAGAGCCACATTCTGCAGAGTGCACTACCTCATCGTCTTCTTCATAGGAAAGATCTTCATGATCCATTTTTCATGACCCTCGAGTACCTGGTGCTATTTTAGTGACCTGATATTCAGATTCTTCACACCTTGTTGCCTTTGAACTTGGATTTGATTTCATAAGAATCATGTTCTTCATGATAAACTTGTTCAGTAGTGGAAGGCTTATGTGCATCAGTTGCCTATGCTCCAGTTCAACATCAATAATATAATCAAAGGTTGTTTATGAGGTCATCCATATTGTACACATCTTTAGAGAGTATGGGAGAGTGTCTTGTCAATTCTGCCTGTGACAAGAAGGTAGCCATTCTTGACATTTCCATGGACACACTCCCTACTTGAGAGGATCTAAGTGAGAGGGTCTCCAGTTACATGCTTAGAGTATCTACCAATGATGTTCTATTTGACTCTCTCCTCTCACTCTAACCTGCAGACATGGTCACTCATTGAGTTTAGGAACCCATATCAGTTTGGGTCCTTTTGTGTGATAGAAAGGATGAATTAGATTCATTTTCGTCCATGCAGGCAATTCAATCTTTTTCTTGCTACAGCTATGTACCTTAGTTCTTGATTTATTCTCAATGAACTTATTTTTCTGCACAGACTGAGATCTTGCTTTGCATAAATCTTTGTAATGGACATGCTAACCACACTGAGTGCACAACTAATTTTTAGTGGTGGTGACATACTTGATGTAAGGATCATAGGGAGTTTCGGCCTTTTGGAAACCAAGTCCTTCCTTGCCTCCTGCTTTACTTTTTTACATAGAGGTAATCACATTGGAAGACCAGGTCCAATGAAGCGATTTGTCAAGATCAAATTTTACCCTTTCCAGATCCTCCTAGAGCTGTCTATTCTTCTCTAGCTCAATAGAGAGGCTCATTTTGATTTTTTTAAGTTCCTTTTCAAGCTCAACCTGAGTTTCACTAGACATTTTTTTCCCTTTGAAGGCTATGATAGACATCATTAACATATTTGCTAGGGACATCAACTTTCTTTGAGAGCAGCCTTTCAAGTTTTTTTTTAACATCAAGAAAGTTTACCTCATCTTGATCATAATCATCATCATCCTCAAATTTGACCATGAGTACAAAACTTGACTCATTTTCTGAAAGTCCATTGTCGATAGACATCATAGATACATCACCGTGGTTATTTCCGTCTTCAGATTCACTAGAAGAATCTCCCCAAGCTGCTAGAGCTTGCTTTACTAGGTTATCAGCTTCTTCTCTTCTTGTGAACCTTTTATAGGGGACTAGGTTATTTTTTGCCACTTTTTTAGAGTTGCCTTTGTAGTAATCTTCCTTATGGAGAGGACACTCTCCGATGAAGTGATCGGGCTTTCCACACTTGTGACAACAGTCGTTTCCTATGAAGTTCTTGCTTGAACTTCCTTTTTGTAAGACTCCCTCATTTCTTCTAACCATCTTCTGAAATCTTTGAGTAAGATAAGTCATATCATCTCCATCACTTCTTGTGTCACCTTTAGGCACCTTAAGAACTAGGGTGTTCTCCTTCTTTGGCTCTTTTCTTTCATCATCCTTTTATCTTTTCAGCTCATAAGTCTTGAGATTTCCAATTAGCTCGTCAATGTTCATTATTTGCAAGTCCTTAGCTTCTTTATTTTCCCAAGAGGTGGGCATAATACTTAGCAGCTTACGAACCAACTTGGTGGTTTTAATGACCTCATCAAGAGAATGAAGTTCATTATGATAGAGGTAAACCTGGTATGCATGTCCTGAATGGACTCACTATATTTCATCTTAAATAGTTCATACTCGGTAGTGAGCATGTCTATCTTAGACTGCTTCACTTGAATCGTTCCATCATAGGCAGACTAAAGAGCTTCCTAGATTTCCTTTGTCGTTTGGCAAGCCTTGATACGGTTGTATTCATCTGGTCCAATGCCACACACAAAATTTGTTAGACTTGAAATTTTTCTCAACAGCCTTTCTATCAGCATCACTATATTCCTTCCTTGATTTTGCAGTGTTTTTGAGACCCTCTGAATCTGTGTTCATAGGGACATGAGAACCATCACAAATGATATCCCGTAACTCAAAATCTTCAGCCATGATTGCATTCTTTTCTTCCACCACCCATAATACTTTCCATTGAACCTCGGTGGTCTTGTGGTAGATTGTCCTTCTAGATTTGGTGGAGCAGCCATGAGAGAGATCATTTCTAGGTGTTAATCTTTTAGAAAACACCTACTCTAATACCAATTGATGTAAAGTATGAGTCCACCAAATACATCCGAGAACCATGTTCTCTTCTGTTCTGCAGAGTAAAGACAGAAGTAAATAACACAAGATGTTTATATGAAAAATTTATTGCTCAAGGGATTAAAAACCATGATCTACCCTAGTAGGATTTCCAAAACTCCACTATGACTGAGCAATGTTTAGATTACAACCTATTGCAACCTAGGAATTAAACTCGTAATCCCTCACTTCTTGCAATAACTCTATTGCAAGTTTGACGCAACAACTCTATTGTTATCTCAGTGCAACAACTCTATTGCACTCCCGCTCTACATTGTCTCTATTACAAAGAAATTCCTTGACTAATCTAGCCAAGTATACAACTCAAAGACTTAGGACAAACAACCTACCTACATACATCTTCTCATAAGAGAAGTAAGTTTACAAGTTAAAGATCAAATGACAAAGACTCAACAGCTTAAGGACTTAAGACATCTTCAGAGTTAGAGAACAGGTCCTTAAGTTTGTTGCAGCTTTGTTCTTGAAATGGTCTTGAGAGAAGCGGTGGAGTGGAACTTGAGAGAAAAATCTTTTTAGGTTTTCAAGTGGTAAGTTTGCACTTGTAACATGTTGTTTATATATGAGGGCAAGTGAGAGGGATACGTTGCATCGGTTGGTCAAGCAGATTTGCAGTTGTGCTGCTGCATTGCTGCGAGTCGGTACAGTGCATCAGCTTTTACAACTCTACTGTACGACCTCAAGAGAACCGATTGCAACTGGTCCCTATCTAGTTCTTCGTAGATGTTTGACAATCATCAAAATTCGAAATAGTATAACTTATCAAGTTGCAATATAAGGTACTACTCTTTGTTTGTTCCCTAAATTTGAGTATGGTTTGGTGAGGAGGAAAAAGTGCAATAATTGTCGTTTAGTTTAAGTTATTATTAAAACAAGTTAGTTGCAACTAAAGGAACTTTTACTCTTTTCCTTTTCATCCTATAATGTGTTTAAAAAGTTTATATTAAAGGTAAAAGGGTTAATTGTACCTTTTACTTTTTACACCCACTCCTGTTCAGGTAATGTTAATCTCAATTACAGCCATTTTAATAGTAGTTGTAATGTTAAATTATCACGAGTTTTGTCGTGTTTTAAAATCTCTTGTCTGTCTTTCCCTAAATACCTTTCGAGGACTGATTATCCCCGATAATTAAGTTGACAATCCAACCAATTTTAGAGGGTAGTGGGCCATTTAGACAAACGGACATGCACTTTGTAAAGACACTTACGTGAAACATATGAAGCAAATTCTCAATTTCAATACGCGTCAAAGTATTCTATACCATCGGATTGAAGGAGCCATCAAACACAATATTTAGCTGATTGAGAGACTGTTTCACCTAGTGTTGTTCAATTTGTTCGTTATACTCCCTTTGTAAATAAATTACATGCTATTCACTAGGGGTGAGCACGGGTACAGGGTACCCAGCTACCCGACCGGAACCGACACTAACGGGTAGGTTCCGGGTAGATATATTATAATAACGGGTAGGGTCCGGGTAGTAAAATTAGGAACCGATCAATGTCGGGTCCGGTTCCGGCAAATTGAGACAGGGTACCCGGACCCGGAACCGATACCCTGAACCTATAAAATATTAAATATTTTTACTTTTTTGAGAAATATTTGGACCACTTTTAACTTTCTCCAAAATTGTTTGTTGCATGCCTGTACATTGATTTTCCCCACCCCAAGACGCAAATATTTCAACTTTTTCACCCCTTTATTCTAGAATGATCTTTGTGCCCTAAGAGAAAACACCCAAAACTCCCTCAATAACAATGGCGTTTTAGCTACACCACCGAGCTTCATTGTCGTCGTTGTTGAAGCTTTCTCTCAGGTACTTTCATCGTTGTCGTCGTTGAAGCTTCACATTTGCCTATTTCTCTCCCTTGGTTGTGTTCACGTCGTTCCTAAAATGCATATGGGTTCATATCTAACTCTTCAATTTCTTTTTAATATCCTATGCTTCTGTTCTATTTCAGGCGATACTCATCTTCAATTTGTATTACTTTTTTATTTGAAATGTAAATCTATTTTTAAAATTTGTGTATATTTTTGTAGCTGTGAAGATGAAATTTAGGGATTTACTAGTATAATAAAGTTTTTCTTTTGTATCGAAGAGCTTATGCACAAGAAAATAAGTTTAATTCAGATATTTCCAAATTTATTTTGAAATCAACACATTCAATTAATTGAGTATCAAATTTGGCTTGCAATTTTAGGTTTTAGTTACAGAATTAAGTTTTCTAAAACTTCTTATAATGGTACTAAAAACTTCGATTGCAGGCTAAAAAACTACTGGATGAAATTATTTTAGAACTCTTTTTTATTCTCATAGGCTAAAAAACTATTGCTTAATCTGTGTTTTTTTATTTACAGGGTACCCGGGAACCTACCCGGACCCGCAGGTAATGATTGCTACGGGTAGGTTCCGGATGGTAAATTTAGGAACCGATCTTTTACCGGGTAGGGTCCGGGTAGTTCAAAAATGTTAGGGTACCCGGACCCGCTCACCCCTACTATTCACTGATATTTGATTATTTCATAATCAATTTAAATAATTTATATTTTGGTGTAAATATCATTAGTATATTAGTAGTATATTTTACCATAAATATAGTTTAAATTAAGGCTTGTACACTTGTATTTATTAGCACATTATGAAATGAAATCAATACGGAAAATATTTCTTTCATTGTAGCAAGAGCAAAAAATTAACCCATTCAGAGTTCAGGGTTCCTAATTTTTTCTTCTTTCTGGCGGCCCCACTCTCCGACGGAACCCTAGTTCTGCCGCACCCCACCCCCTACTCGTCCAAACCCTACCTATTTTCCTTTTTTTTTTCTCCTTTCTCTTGGGCAATGGCCGACCAAAACAAATTTCATCCCGCTCTTGCCGTAAACAACGTCAATAACTTCATTCTGATAATACTTGAGATGGAAAAAGGGCAATATTCCTCTTGGGCAGAGTTATTCAAAATGCATTGCCGCGCATACCAAGTCATCGACCATATTCTTCCTCCTAAGCCTCAATCGGGGTCATGGAAAAATCCACCGATGTTGACATGACTCTATGGTCTCGCTTGGATGCTATAGTCCTTCAATGGATTTACGGCACCATATCAAATGACATTTTGCACACCATTTTGGAATCGGACTCTACGGCTCAACAAGCATGGGAACGTTTACAAAATATTTTTCAAGATAACAAGATTTCTCGTGCGGTATATCTTGAAAATCTGTTCACTAATGTCAAATTTGATGATTTTTCAAACGTCTCCACATATTGTCAAGAGTTAAAAATGCTTACCGATCAATTATCCAATGTTGGTGCACCGGTGACAAATCAAAGGTTGGTTCTCCAATTAATTGTGGATTTAAATGAACAATATGATTGGATTGCTACGTTCATTCTACAAAGTGACATACTTTCTTATTTGTAACTAGGCATTATGAAATGTGACCCTTCTCGTCAGTGTCTAATATGAAGGGTCTTAATAATATAAATGTCGTGCGTGAGGGAGGGGGGAAATAAAACGTAATGGAGCAGTAGTACCATGCTATTACCATCATATTTAGACAAAATATCGGCTACAATGTTGGTTTCTCTGAAAATTTGTTGCACATATGGGCCTCCAAGTTCATCAAACAAAGATCCATTATCAAGGATATGCGAGTATTTATCATTTACTCCATTATGCATAATGCATACTATCTTAGAGTCGTATGATGTTCAATTCCCGATAACCAATTGCAATTCATGTAATAAAGTAAACAGTTCCGCTCGAATAATACAAGTATTGCGGATAAGTTTTACCTTAAAAGAACCAACCAAGTCCTAGGGAAAATATAACCTATAGGAGTAAAATGGAAAATGTGTTGTACTAAATGGAACGTAATTGTCAATTAAGTAGCTATTTTATCATAAAAGGACCCAATTTACATGGGGGCATAAACGATATAATAGGAATGGGGTTTAATTTTCCCTCCCTCCAAAATTTGAAGAAAAAAAAGCAAAAAAGTAAAAAAGTGAGAGGAGCAGCAAATAATGTGGAAGAAGAATGTTCACTGAATAATCCCATCAGCATGCGTTCTCTTCAGATACAGAAACTCAAAATTCCTTAGCTTAGCATTAGTCACTGTGCCACACCACGCCACAAACCTAAAGGAACTTCCTATTGGGGCCCTCCTACAAAGATACATGAATGTGTCCCGTAGTCGCTTACAAATGAAAGAAAATAAGTAACACTTTCAAATATCTTCTGTCTTATTTTCAGATGTGAAGCATGAGAATTCGAGGGCTCATGTATTACTACTGCTACTAAAAACCTACTTTATTTATGTTTATTTGTGGAGAAACGATATCTCGTTATTCCCTATGCTCAGGTAAACTGCCGGGGCCGGTCATCCCGTAGATCTGAAAGATCCAGTCATAGACTTGATCGAATATTGTTTGTCGACAAACCAGATATCTTTTTTGTAAAAATGAACATCTCTTATAAAAAGATAAAAAAAAAATTATAAAACTAATTAACCTTTTTGGCATATTCTTAAAATTTCAGATTTTACATGTGAATTCCAAATTATTATCTTAGAAATTATTTTTTGTGTGTGAATTTTAACAAATTATGATATTAGTTATTTTTCAATTACACACATGACGTGAATAGCAATTCTTCTAATTTTGCCAATAGACACTAGCGGGTGAAACCTATGTATAACAACAGATCAAGTCAATATTTTGAACATGCAACATAGATATATTAGTATGTGTTAATGTTGAGTTTGGTGTTGTAACATTTGACCCAACATATCCCCTGAAGTACTGTTGTTGATTGTCAAAAATGTTGGGACAAATGTCACAACATTTTTCATAACAGTTTTGTCTTACTTCACGTTAAGCAGTAACAGTTTTACTGAGTGGTAAAAATGACTTAGGCATGTGAATTAGGAGTTGTGTAAAACGTTAGAGAAAGAGTCAAAGCTTGGGGAAGAAGTCAAGTGAAGAACAAGTCAAAGTTGTTGAGATTTCGACTATATGATCTTCTCCAACAAACACACAAGCTGTTGTCCACCTTTCCCTCAAGCTACTCAACCAATCGATAAGTTTTTCAAGGAAAATTCTCTACTATAAATAGAGAGGCTACAAGAGTGAATCGATATCCAGAAACAAATTGCAAAAATATCAAGAGAGCTCTCGAGAATTCATCTCAGAAAATTGGATCACAAGTGTTGCATGAGCGTGTCGACAACATTCTGTCCAACATTACAATTGCAGTTTAGATTCTAGATTAGCTTTGTATTGAGCAATTGTAATGAGAGTTGTCTATGTCTATTTATGTAAATTTTTTAGGCAGAAGTCATCAACGACTTCAACATTTAATTCCTTTTCATTTCATCTTGTAAAATTATAAAGAAAGTAATTTGTAATTTTTGTATATAATAAATATATACAATACTTTCGGTCATTGACCGTCATAGGTTATATACCTATGTAAATATTAAACATTTGTGTTTTTTAAATTTTCGTTGCATTGCTCTTTAAATTTTTCTGTTTTACTTAAGTGTTGTCACTAGTATCGGACATTACCGCCGACATTCAAAAACTGAATTGGCATTGTTAGTTTATTTCAAGTTTGTTTTTATTATTTCATAGCATACCCGGACCTAACAAGTGGTATCAGAGCCGACACTTAACACAATAAGTGATTGGTCATGTTGTCTCAAGCTATGAATCTGGCAAATCCGACTATTGGTAAACTTCCCATTTTAGATGATTCAAACTATGTCTATTGGAAGATTCGCCTACGTTCTCATATCAAATCAATTGATGTTAGGGCATGCAGATCTATACCCAATGGGTATGTTGTTCCAATGTTGCCGCATGATGAGGAAGGTGACATTCTTGTTAAACTTGAATCCGAATGGACGGCGAAAGAAACCAATAATGCTAGCTTTAACGAAAAGGCCTTAAATGCAATTTTTGGATGGGTTGATCTATACATGTTCAAACTCATTCAAAATTTCCCCACGGCTAAGGACGCATGGGATACTTTACAAATTCATTGTGAATGTAACTCAAGTATTCGACGAACAAAGTTACGCGTGCTCATGGGCAAATATAAACGTTTAAGGATGGAAGAAGTGGATGATATTAAATCTTATTTTGAAAAGTTGATTGACATCTCAAATGAATGTCAAGTGCTTGGTGAACCTTTAACCAACACTCAACTCGTTGAAAAGGCTCTCCGTTCTCTTCCTGAAAAGTTCAATTTAAAGATTTGTGACATTGAAGAAGCTCACAATCTTGCCACAATGGACATTCATACCTTGATGAGCATTCTAAAAACCTATGCAATAATGCCAAGATCGATGACACAACAATGTGGCACCAAAAATTGGGACATGTCAACTACCACAATTTAGAAAAATTGGTCTCACATAAAGCGGTTAGTGGCTTACCCAATCTTAGCCATAAAGGTAAAACTGTCTGTGAAGATTGTCTGAAAGGTAAGCAAACCCGTATCTCTCATAATATTGTCCAACACGACGGACAACATTCAGGTACGTCTCACTGTTTTCAATTATTACATATGGATCTAATGAGTCTAATTGAAGTAGACAGTCTAGGAGCATGAGGTATTCCTATGTGATAGTAGATGATTTTTCTACATATTCATGGATATATTTTTTGAAAGAAAAATCACAAACTTTTGACATGTTTAAAATTTTGCACTCTAAAATTAGGAACTTGTTCTATTCTCCTATTTTTCGGATTAGATCCGACAATGGAAAAGAATTTGAAAATAGCTCATTCACAAACTTTTGTGAGAAAAAATGAATTTTCCATGAGTTTTCTGCTCCCAGAACTCCTCAACGGAATGGGGTAGCAGAAAGGAAGAATAGAACACTGCAAAAAATGGCTAGAGTTATGCTTAGTTCTAAAAAATTGTCAAAACATTTTTGGGTCGAAGCCTTGAATACTGCTAATCACATCGCTAATAGAGTCTACTTTAGGCCATGAACAAAGATGACACATTATGAGCTGATAAATGGAAAGAAGCGTTAATTTCATATTTTTTGGTGTATTTGTTACATTTTAAATGATAGAGATCATTTGGCAAAGTTCGACTCTAAGAGCGACAAAGGATTTTGTTGGCTATTCTCAAAATAGTCATGCTTATCGAGTATACAATCTAAGGACAAAAACTGTACAAGAGTCTGTAATTGTTATTTTTGATTATTTTTCTGCTCCTACAGGAAATACAACTGAAAATAACACTAGAGCTTCAATGGAAAATGTGCAGACTGCTGAAGAATCAGATATTGCCCTAAATGTTGTCACACCCGAAGCAACATCTGAACCTGAAATAGAGACTACATAGGTCATGAATGAGGAGTCAAATGCTGAATTAATAGATCAAGTTCGAAGGGACCCCTCATCAAGGATTAAAACAAGCCCCTCGTGCATGATATGGTCGTCTAACTAACTACCTTCTTGAATTTGGTTTTAACCGTGGTGAAGCTGATCGTATCTTATTCATTAAACGTCACAGTGTAGAAATTATTATTGCTCAAATCTACGTAGATGACATAGTATTTGGTTCGACCCCACGGTCTTATCTAAAGTCATTTGTTGAATCTATGTCATCAATTTTTGAAATGAGCATGATTAGGGAACTAACTTTTTTCTTAGGCTTGCAGATTAAGCAAAGTGAAGATGGAATTTTCATCTCACAAAGTAAATATGCTAAGAATCTAGTTAAGAGATTTGGTTTGGAGAATGCTAAGCAAATGGAAACGCCAATGGGTTCATCGCAGAAGATATGCAAGGATAATGTTGGTGAAAATGTCGACCCAACATTATATCGATCTATGATAGGTAGCCTTCTTTATCTTACTGCGAGTCACCCATATATTATGTTTAGTGTTTGTGTTTGTGCTCGTTTTCAAGCATGTCCCAAAATATCCCACTTAAATGCCGCGAAACGTATTATTCGATATGTTGCTGGCATATGTGAGTTGGGAATTTGGTATTCCAAAGACACTAATCCTAACTTAATAGGATTTGGTGACTCGGATTGGGCTGGAGACGTAGATGATAGAAAAAGTACAAGTGGGAGATGTGTTTATCTTGGCAATTATCTTGTTTCATGGTATAGTCGTAAACATAATTGTGTCTCACTTTCAACTGCTGAATCTGAATATGTAGCAGCTGGAAGTTGTTGCTCTCAATTAATATGGCAAAGACACATGTTAGACGACTATGGATTTTCTAGCAACATTTTTATTTTGTACTGTGATAATTTGAGTGCTATAAATATTTCCAAAAATTCAGTTCAGCACTCACGTACAAAACATATTGATATTAGACATCACTTTTTACGAGATTTAGTCGAAAAACAGCTAGTTCATATTGAACATGTTGACACTATTCATCAACTAGCTGATATTTTTACAAAAGCTTTGGACCATGAGAGATTTCCTAGTTTGAAGAAATCTCTTGGTCTTTGTAATCTCTAAAAAAGCATTTTTGGTGAATGTCAGCTGAAATATTGTCTAACATTTCAGGTGACATTTACCTATGTAATATCATAAATTGATTATTGTTACTGTATAGTGCATTAATTTTTTGTCACACAAGCATGATCCCTCAATAAAGAATGTGTCTTTAACTTGATATTGTTCTCTATGATGATATTATATATCATAAAAAGGGAGTATCAAAATAAGGCAAAGCCTTAACAAATAATTTGCAACTGTGCAAAATGGGCAAAGCCCCTTAAAAAGATATCGTTCCTATTCTATAAGAGTATCGAGTGCTTCAAAAGAATTTTAAGAATACTAAATAAGTATTCTTATTTTTTACACGAAAAAATAATTTTGTATGTATTTTATGATTAGATCAAAGACACAATGAGAAAATGTTACATTAGTCCAGTGGTTAAACTCATAAAAATACATATAAAACGTGTCTTGATTTTTTGTCAAAACGAAAAGTTCTTGGGGGATCATAATACATGTGTTGTCCAAAATGTTGCCAACATTGATGTTGACATTTTCTGTTTGTGATATTTGTTGGGATGTTGTTCTTAACTGATTCCAGAAAAATTAAATTTTTCTCCCTATGTTTATGCCTTGATTTTATAGGAATTTCAAACTTTAAAATGATAAGATTAAATTCCGACCGTGATGCTCATCATTTTATCCCAAAATTTTAGGTGTAAGTTATTAGATAAATCTCAAACTCCTAAATCTAAGCATTTTTTGTTGCTTTGAAAGATTTGACATGTATATAAAATCCTCTCATTTTTTTTATCATATCCGATTTTTCCTATAAAATAAAATGGGGGGGGGGGGGAAATCACATCACAAATCAGGCTTAACATCACCTACCCGATGAGTGATTCACCATTCCAAACTCCACTCTCAATCTCAAACCCTAAATCCCCTAAAAATTCTCCTCAAACTTCACCAATGGATACCTCCCATATGTCAACACCTATGTCAACCAACACACCGACCAACACACCCATGAGCACAAGCCCTCATTTAAACACTGAATCACCCAAACTACCTGAACCGCAACAACCTTGCCGGTCATCTTCCTCACAATCCTCAGAGGACGTGTCTAGGGCCATAGTATTTAAAGGTTCAGAGGAACCTTTAGATATTAGCTACCCAGGCGATGACTACAATCCGATAGATGTTAAACATCTGATATTTCAGCCCTGGGCAAAAGACCAAGCTCCTCCACCTTCCCTACTCGTCGATCGAGTAGAGTATTTGAGAGAACATTTGAAGCAAAACCAAGCAACAAAAGGTCCAGATTTGATACGCCTATACCTGCTTGCTCGAGCAGTAACAGTGAGGACACGGACCTTGAACTCTCAACTGAAGAAAGTGAAGAAGAACAAATTGCTTCTATACCACAAAATATGCCTCTGAAGAGGGAAATCCCATATGAAACTCCCTTGAAACAATTCCTTCGGAAGGGAGTTCCCAAAGCTACAAAATCAAGTGCTGCCCCAAATGTTGCCACAGATGTCACAACATCTCAGGCAACATTCCAGCCAACATTCGAAGAGGCACACTCACATACTTCCTCCAACAATACTGAATCCATTAGCCTAGACTTGTCTGGTTCAGACAATAAGTTATTTGCTTTCTCCAATAAATTTTACTCTAAAGCTAAACATGATAAATATGACTATTATAGAAATAGAGTAATTAGGTCTGAAAGAGAGTTAGATATTTCCTTATGTTCTGAATATGGTCTGGTAGAATTTCTGGAAGATAGAATGTTTCTTGGCTCTGTTACCGGAAAAGAATCATATGTTGATGAGATTGTAAGGTTGTTCTATGCCAACTTAAACTCTGCTATAGATGATACCTCCTCAAAGAAATTTGAGAAGGTATATCTCTATAACAAAACTTATCAATTTACAGCTTCAATCATCAATCAATGTATGGGTCTTAGTACAAGTGAGAGAAACAAAAAGAGTAACAACAAATAGGGATACAATGATTGAATATCTCACTGGAGGTATACTAAATAAATGGATCCCAAGATGCTCAGTATCAAAACTCACTGCCTTATTTTCCACCCTCCATAAAATTGCAATTCACAATTGGCTTCCCTGTTTAAATGAGTCAGTCGTGACAACTGAACAAGCCTCCCTGCTGTTTAAAATTGGGAAAGGATTCAAAGTTGATTTAGGACAAATGATATTCTATCAAATTGCCAACTTGACAGAAAAAGAGTAAACTTCAATCCATCATTTTCCCTCTCTGATCTATAAAGTATTAACTACCTAAGGCTTTGAGCCTATGAGAGTAGACACTTTGGGGAAAGCTCCTGAACTTTACACTGTCAACAAAGAAATTCTGAAGAGCAAAGAGAGAGTCATTAACCTACCTTGGAAAAAGGAAGTAGAAAAGAAGAATGTTGCCAGGAATGTTCCCAACATTCTGGGCAACACTGGTCCAAGGCAGACTATACTGTCCACAAATTGGCTAGTGGAGAAAATTGCAAAAATCAACCTATAAATTGTTAAGGTTGATACTGCCAGAGATGCCCTGGTTCAAGCCAGAGACCATTTATTGATTCTGCTTTCTTCACAAAAAGGTCGAGATGATTCTATACAGGGGAGCAAAGAGAAGATGGTGAAGGTATGAGTGGAGAAGTTGTTGCTGCTGAAGAAGATGTGGATGCTGCTATGCAGATAGAAGAAGTTGTTGGAAGGAAAGTCTTGCTGAAGAGGCTGAGGTAGAAGTAGAAAATTTGAAGGCTGCTATCTGAAGGCAGTGAAGCTGAAGGTTGCTAAGCGAGAGGGAGAAGGAAGTTGAAGTTGTTATGCAGAAGTAGAAAGTTGTTGGAAGTTGCTACTGCTGCATAATGAGCAAGGGAGAAGCTGCTGTTGTTGATGAATTTCTTTTGTTTTTGTTTTGGTTTGGCTATTTGGTGATGTGGATGGTTATCTTGACAATGTTGTATTCTGACAATGTTTTTTTTTTGGATGACATATATGCTGATATTATTTCTTCTAATCCTATAAGAGTGGTGTATGCATGTCTGCTGGTATGCCATTTTACTCTTATAGAGTGGTATACACATGTTTTGATTGTATACCATCACAGGTTAAGGGGAAGCATAACTGTATTCATAGTTGTTGGACAACAGCTATGACGTTGCCTTAAGTCATTTGCACAGGTTATAATGGGTTTTGTGAAGAAAGGCAAAAAGGGGGAGATTGTTAATGTTGGATTTGATGTTGTAACATTTGACCCAATATATCCCCTGAAGTTGTTGTTGATCGCCAAAAATGTTGGCACAAATGTCACAACATTCATACTAACATTTTTTATAACAGTTTTGTCTTACTTCACGTTAAGCAGTAACAGTTTTACCGAGTGGTAAAAATGACTTAGGCATGTGAATTAGGAGCTGTGTAAAATGTGGGAGAAAGAGTCAAAGATTGGGGAAGAAGTCGAGTGAAGAACAAGTGAAAGTTGTTGAGATTACGGCTCCATGATCTTCTCCAACAAACACACAAGCTGCCCACCTTTCCCTCAACCTACTCAACCAATCGATGAGCTTTTCAAGGAAGACTCTCTACTATAAATAGAGAGGCTACAAGAGTGAATCGATATCCAGAAACAGATAGCAAAAATATCAAGAGAGCTCTCGAGAATTCATCTCAGAACACTAGATCACAAGTGTTACCTGAGCGTGTCGACAACATTCTGTCCAACATTACAATTGCAGTTTAGATTCTAGATTAGCTTTGTATTGAGCAATTGTAATGAGAAGTTGTCTATGTCTATTTAGATATATTTTTCAGGCAGAAGTCATCTGCGACTTCAACATTTAATTCCTTTCCATTTCATCTTGTAAAATTGTAAAGAAAGGAATTTGTAATTTTTGTATATAATAAATATATACAATACTTCCGGTCACTGACCTTCATAGGTTATATAATATATATAACCTATGTAAATATTAAACATTTGTGTTCTTTAAATTTCGTTGCATTGCTCTTTATAGTTTTCTGTTTTACTAAAGTGTTGTCACTGGTGCCGGACGACATTATCGCCGACATTCGAAAACTGAATTGGCATTCAAGTTAGTTTATTTCCAGTTTGTTTTTATTGTTCCATAGCATACCCGGACCTAACAGTATGTAAAACAAATATTAATTTTTGAATTCTTAATTCCAAAAATATATAAGTTTAGTACAAAAAATACCAATAAATTATGAATCCTATCCGCTTATGGGAATAAATGAGAACCAATTCACATTTGAATTATCATTCTACAAATATTTGGCCACACTCTATCTGACACTCAGATTACAATTTTTTATGGAAGATTTGTTGTTTAGTCATGATCAATATTTTTTTTATATCCGATTTCTTTTTTTATATCTAATTTTTTGACTTACGCTAGATTATTTCTGAAAATTGTAATTTCGGTCCCTCACCACTAATGTCATTAGTCATGCTCAATCTTTCCTTTTGTGGGTCCGGATATTGATCCCTTTTTACGCATAAATTAGAAGCTCGCTGTCATCAAAAGAGACAAATGCCATCCTTACACAATTTGATCACGACGACTCAGTTACTTTATTTTCTATATATGGACATTGAAATTTTATGTGGGAGCACCTTTAGGAAATTAAATCACCTATGTTTAAAGAATCTCAATACTTGAAATTTAAATATTTGGATGTACGAGGTGTAAGGTTTATTTAGCGTTTAATATTTGTAGATGTCATTCGCGACAAATGTTGAACTTCTTTTTTTTTTGTTGACGAAGGAACCCGCAGCCGCTACTCTCTCAAGTGTGCACAGGGTAAGCCCCGGACTGACGCAATAGCCTGCAAACAACGTCAGCCGATTAACCACACTTGGCAAGCCATGTGTGACAGGCTCAACCAAGAAGGTTTATGCAGGGGATCGAACTCGTGACCTTACGGTCCCGCGCTCTACTGCTATACCAACTTGGCTACCCTTGCGGGTTAAATGCTGAACTTCTTAAGTATACCAATTTGGGTAGATGAAGTCATGCAGCATTGCTTTTGTCATTTATCTTACTGCTATACGTACTGTTTACATAAAAAATACTGCTTGTAAACAATTTAGCAAAATATATATATTCCTCAGCCTAAGCTAATTCCATTAAGGTAAAAACAATTAGGGGGTACTGTATTTCAAATCTATCAGTTTTTCTTTTGCTGTTAACTTTTTTTTTTCTTTTTAGCATACCAAGTGATCGTGATTATTCAGGTATGAAAATGGGGCTTCGACAATGCTTTCATGTCACTACTAGAAGAATGGCATTTTGCCAACAATACTTTTTGTTACCATATGTTGGATGTTGTTGCCAAAAGTATTTTCCGCAAAAACAAAAATTATTGCATACCGTTGCAATAACCTCTGATGTGAAATGTTATCGCAACAACAAGTTATTGTCATTTACGTTTTTTAGCTACAATATATTAAAGTTTTATTGCCATTTACATTTTTAGCAACAATATATTTATTGTTGCTAAAATTTTGTTGTCAATTTCTTACTTTCTTGTAGTGTGTTCTCTTGGAATGCTCTAGAACCGAGAAAACGATCTTATTTGGCTTGTCCAATGTACAAGCATTTCGAGTAATGATCTGGGTATATAATTACAAATATAATCAACATTAGTTGCTTATAAAATCTTTAAGAAATCATATTTTGTATTTTAGAATAATTAATTCTACGCTTCTCATTTTTCCTATAATGAAAAGTTTTTTATAATCACACAAATGACACGATTAAGGCGGCAAGTTTTAATATTACATATTTAAGATGTAATAAATTTCAAAAGTTAAATTTATTTTTTAAAATTTCATCGATTAAACTGTGTCACATAAATTTAAAAAATGAAATAACTTAGTATGATATTCTATTAGATAACAAACGAATTACTGTATCTCACATGAGTACTAGGTTAACATTTAGGCGATATACATTTTCAAAGATAAACCAAATCAACTTCACTGATACTTAGGGAGTAAAACGAATTCTTCTGTCATTTGGGAAAAATGTGAAAGCTAACTAGTTAATAAGTAGTTTTTCCATTGGGCGGCAACAAAATCCATGGAAAATCTTGATTAATAGGGTGTTTCATGTTTGGCTAAGCTAGCTGATTAAACTAATTTACAAGCATAGCAGACTTTGGATTATCATAATATGGTAGCACCATTAAAGAAAAGGAGAAAAAAAATTATTGAATGGGAATTGATCTCAATTCCCTAATTAGGTAAATAACTCAACATTCAATATTCAAGTATACCATATAATTAATTAACCTCTTTGAAGCATGAGTGCCAATAGATAATACTAGATCAATTCTATAAAATATGTATATAAAATAGAGACCATGAGTTTACATGCTCCATTTATGGGGCAATAAATCAGCCACTACTTATAAGTACCTTTCTGTTTATCTACCCGTTTGGTAAACACTAAAAGTTTCTTATAAGACAAAATCAACCAAAAGTCATACGTTGATTATCCCAAACTTATGGCTTCTCATCTTATAAGCACTTTCAATTTAATTAAATTTATTACTATTTGATCAAATAGTATATCTTACGCTCTCCATAATTCATTTGTGAGATTTCACTGATTATTATTACTATTTTGCACTGTATTCAAAGCAGTAATTTAACAAATAGTGTTGTGAGTTGCTCGACAGACTCTTTCTTAAAATTTCTTTTAAGAGGTGGTGTTTTATGGACTAGTATGGTTCTAAGTATAAGCTTTCAAAATACCTATTCTCTGGTATTATGATATTAATCTTGATATTTGTTATAGACTAGAAGGGGGTTTAGCTAGAATGAGAGAGAGTATTTCAAAGATTTGAAGTTGTTGTATTTCGAAAGATGATTTCAGAAGTTACAATGAGGCTCCTTATATAGATAACCCCGTTTGCCTTACATTATTGGCATGGTATCTAAAAGTTGATACATTATTGTTACAAAAGTCATAAAGTAAATAGTATTTTGTCTCTTGTCCTTTCATGCTTTTCTTAAAGTTGTTTGTCGTTGTTGCCATTTTTTCAACGTTTGTTGTCTTGTCATCTTTTGTATTTAATTTCTTGTGCGTCCGGCGACTTTTTCTTTGAGGACGGTTGCTTTCTTCCACAGTCATCTTTTATAGGTGTCTTCTTTTCACAAAAAGACGAAAAAAAATTTCTCCTACGATACTCCTATGAAATAGGAACGATATCATTTTTTATTTTTGATACTCCTATAAAATAGGAACGGTATCTTTTGTTATTTCAGTAGTATGATGATATGATGATACATTGGGCTTTCTGTAGTTCAAACTACATTGGGCTGTAATAAATTGTTACATTGTGGCTTTCTGTAGTTTAAACTACATTGGGCCGTTTCATTCGAAAGGATTAGATGATCCTTCTTTTTTCATAGTAATATGGGTAGTATCATCCTTAATGTTCATAACAAGCCTTTTCCTATGGCCTATCAAGAGTTTGTACTGTTCTACTGTTTCACTGGAGTATTTGTGCTCCATTTTTACGATCATGTCATGCATGTTAGTAAGGTGTATTGTGTCTTGGGATAGTACATCGTTGTTGTAGTATAAGGTGATAAGTTCTTCGGTTTCTCCTCCCTTGGAGTTTCCAATGATGCTGGCATTGCCTGCTCTTAACATATCTTCAATCTTTGATTTCAATGTTGATAGTCCTATGGCTCTTTTGGCACTCAGTCGTTCTTGAAACTTTTCTATAGTACATGGTATTTTTATTTTTAGGTCCTTGTCATCTCCGCTTATGTTGCTATTCCTTCCTGTTTCAAATAATTGGCATATAATAATAGGTTTTCCTGTCAAGTCTGTTAAGGCGTCAAACAGTTGTATGCCGTAGGTACCTCTTCCAAATGATTCCATCATTAATCTAACAGATTCTAATAAACATTGGGTAATTTAGCAATATTGTAAAAAGTTTCATCTACTAGTATTTTATCTATCAAACCGTAAGTAAATAGTTTAAGAACTATATCAGGGTTTGATTTTTCGTTACATAAAAACCTTGGATATTTTCGCTACTATTATCTGGTTATTTTCCTTTACTATTTTTGAGTCTTCTTCCTCTTCTATGAATTCTGCTACTTGTACCTCTTGATTAACTAATTCAATGTTGTTGTCTTCGTTTGTATCGCTCTCAATTTTTTCATTACTAGTTGTACTTTCATCGCTTGTTCTAATTTTTCTTATCTTCTTTTTTCCTTTTAACCTTTTTATTTCTTCTCTAAGGAATTGTATTTCTTCTTTTAATTCTCATAATTCTTGTTTCACTTCATTTAATTCTTGCTTTACATTATTCATTTCCTCTTTTGTTTGTTTCAGTTCTACTTTGGTTTCTTTTAATAATTTCTTTGTATCCTTGAATTTGTGTTTGTATTTTTTATACTTGTTATGCCATTCTTCATTATTGTGTGTTTTCAATTTGGTGTTTTCTGTTTCTAATTCACATATTTTTTGTTGTTGTTTATCTAATTCGTTGATTGTTTTTTCTGCGTCTTTTAAGTGAATGTTTTCACCTTTTGAATTATTGTCTGGCAGAGTTTTTTCTTTCTTTTTTATTGATTCATACTTGTATCTTTCTCTTTCTATTATATTTTTCCCATGGTTTTTAAAAAACGTAAGTACACTAGGTTCTTGGTTTTCCATTAAAATTGTCCTTTCTTACTTAATATTGCTAGACTATCTAGTATTTTTTCTACTTTCTTTGGCAATTTTGGTTTTATTTTACTCATATATACCATTATTGGTTTTTCTCTTCTTCTCCAAGCATCTATCGGTACTATTTCTGGTTGTTGAGTTGTGGTACTAACCATCGCGTTTTCTTTGCTCGTACTAGGTTCATTTTCTTCTACTTGTTTACCTTTATCTTTATTTGTCTCTTGTACTAATATATTGAGTTTTTCCAGTATTATTTTAAATGTTGGTACTTCATATACATTTCATGATTTTGTTAATTCTTTTCTTATTACCTCTTGCAGTTTTGTTTGATTTTCTTTTATTTCATCCATTATTATTAATGTATTCTTCATTTTTTCTTTTACTACTATTTCTTCCCATAATGCACTAATTTTTTCGTTAGAGTTAGTCAGGATTATTAATTCTTTTCTCCATCCGTTTCCCATATCTATCTATATTTTATCAAACTTTTCACATTGTTGTTCTAATTGTTTTATCTTTTCTTCTAATTTTATTTTTTTTGTCTTATATTTTAAGTATTTGAGTTGTGAGAATATTTCTTCTAATAAAGTTGTTCTTATTGATTTTAATTTCTGTTTTTCTCTATTATCTCTTTTTGTATATTCATACTTTATTTTCGAATCTTGTTTTCCCTTTGTCATTTATTTCAATTCCATTATTATTTATCTTATAATTTATCATGGTTAAAAAGTCACTTCCTAGAAGTAGTTCATTAAAACTATCATATTCTATTACTCCTATATTTATCTTATACTCTAAATCTTGGATTTTGAATCTTAAATTAACACTTTTGGTAATTATTATCTCTCTTTCATTTTTAGGATGATTATAAGTTTGGGGGTCTATTAAATCACAATTATTTTCATCAATCTTACTTATATGTATAAAGCTCTTAATAGCTCCAGTGTTTATTTCAGCTATGTAGTCTGTTGTTATTATACCTTTAAATATTATTACTTTAATTTTTAATCTATTTGTGTTTATATTTATTAAGTCTAATATTATGGATTGTATAACACTAGTTTGCCGTGACATTATTAGTTCTTTCGTAATACTCAATCTAGATCCTTCTATTTTTCGTATTATTCTTCTTGATGGTGTCAAGGTTCTAGTATTAAAATCCATATATATTTCTTTTGGTATTGTTATCTTGGAATTTTCTTTATGTTCTATTTGTTCTAATATCTCTTGGTACATTCTTGGTACTAGTATGTTCATTTCATGTTGTTTCTTTACATGGTGGTTTCCGGTTAAGGCATATATCATTTTTGTTTCTATGCTTATAACTTTACTTCCTGGTGGCATATTTATTCCATCTAGTTTATAATATAGTGTCAAGGCTAAGTCTTTATATTCATCTGTTAGTGATATACTAAAGTCTCGTTGTACCGTATCTTCTAATGATATACTAAAGTCTGGCTACTTCAAATATCATCATCAAAGGCAAATAGATTGTAGAGAAAAGAGGTACGCAAAATAACGTCGTCTATAGGATCATCACAAGGAAGATCACCAATAGACTCAACTACATATCCAACTATACGCTTACAAGTTGGAACACACAAAGAAGTAGTGTCAATAAGCAAGCAAGTGTCACCCTTTTTTTCTAAAACAATACTTTCGAACAAATATACCATGTCCCTCCAAGATGAGGTTTCCATCACAAGGTGGAGGGTCAAAAAAACAAAGATATACTCCAATAAGACTCCTCCCAATATAAGATGCACTCCCAACACAAGCATGAGTGTCATCATATGCAAATAGATAGTAAAGAAAGGTATCACGCAAAATAACTTCTTCATCTATAGTGTCATGCAATGAAGCTTCACTATGAGGTTCAAGAGTAAGATCAAGCATGTTACTAGGATTTTGGAAACATAAGAAAGATGTGGCATTTTGTAAACAAGTTTCACCTTCCTTTTCAAGACACTCATTCCCCGCAAGTAGATTACCATTCCTCAAGAGAGGATCTTCCTCATAGGGAAGGGCAACATCATTCCATAATGGGTTCCCATAGGTTTGGTAACCCACAAATATGGCTACATCTACCACACACAAGACATGTATCCATGCACATCATTATCAACAATCATGTCATTATCAAAAAAACATTATCCTTCAGAAAATAATAATCAACTAAAGGGTGAGAGTGAAGGCATGTAATGTCACTCACCAAAGGATCAATGTCATGACTCTCTACATAGCACACAACACTCATAACCTTGAGTCCTATCAAATGTCAATAAGGTAAGATCATATGACTCATCTTCATATGTGTCAATATGGGTGGTATGTCATACTCATACTCATTCAAGTAACCAACTTTATCAATATCATCACTAAACGAAGGTTCATTAAACACATCACAAAATTCCTCAAATAGTGGATTAACGTTACAATCAAGTTGATCAACACAAATATCAAACTAGTTGGTAGCATTTCAAGCTCACATGAATTGGCAACAAGACTCCCACAATTAAAGTTAACTAGTGTATGAGGAATTCTATTACATCAAAATGTACTAACATTAGAACCACAAGTTTACACACTAGGTGGACACAAATTGATCTTGCAAGAAGAGTCAATTCAGTCATCAAAAGGATCAACTAGTGTGTGAACACTCCCAACAAGAACATCATCATTACTCAACAAAGAGTCACTATGCTCCACACGAGACAAAACTGCATCCCTACTCAATTGGCCATTAGCCACAATTTGTTCCTCCAAGTTCAATAGAGTGTAAGGATTAGCTTTGCTACCTTTTAGCTCATGCACATAACCTTCGTTACCTAGATCAAGTGTCTTGCTTTGGAGTTCATCTTTTGAAGCGGTTTGAGTTACTTTACTTCCCAAAAATTCTTGGGATTCTTTTGAGTGTTCAACCCCATGAGTACCTAGAAAAGGACCAAGACAACTAGACGAAGTAAAAGGGTTAGAAGAGGGATGGGCTCCCAAAATGCCTTTTGAATGGTTAGGATGACCATTCACTTCAGTTTCCCATTTGAATCCTTGGACGTTAGAGACTAAGTTCTCATTTTTCACCTCCTTTGTATGGGCCTCTTATTTCCCAACCTTTGCCTTCCTTGTTAATTCTAGCATACGTGAGTAATCATCTTCCACTTGCAAAAGGTGTCAAGGGCTGATGAACATATCTTTAGCCTCTCAATGTGATGGTATACTTGTTAGTCCTTATATCATGTATAGCTTCTCTTTCAATTCCATAATGGCGCCCAAGCAATAAATGACAAGCTCTCATAGGTAGGACATCACAAAGTACTTCATCGTAGTACTTCCCAATTTGAAACTTTACCCAAGCTTACTTGAAAACCTTCGATTTAACACAATTTTGCAACCTTTGAAGTCTATAGGGTTGGTAATGGTCTTGAGTTGGCAACTTCAAATACTCCACCAAGGTAGAACTTACCACATTAATGACATTATCCTCATCAATGACCATAGACCCAATGTTACCTTCAACCTTGCACCTTGCAATGAATAGGTGCTTTCTTTCATGTGCAAGTTGAGCCATACACACTTCATCACATTTATTACACTCAACAAGATGATCACCCGTAATCACGACACTCAATCCACCATCACACGAAGGTACTTCATTGTTAACATAGACTTCACAACTAGGCACCCTTTGTTTAATATTCCAGTTTCTCCAACCATGATATTGAGAGTAAGTTGTATTTGCATGAGGGTAATAAGTACTATACGTCTTCCTACTACAAGTAGGCAATGTAGAACCTTCTTTTCTTATATGACTACCTTCATTCCCCCAATAAACACATACATACCACCTTGATTAGGATACGATTTAGGATAAGATGATGAACATGAATAATTTCTATAAGATCTCTCATATTCAACATATTCAATATCACTATCTTCATGGTCATACCCCTGACAAGGCATATAATCACAAGAACTATCAAACTCAACACGACCTTCACTCCCATAAACTTCAACACCAATTGATTCACAAGAAAATCACATAAAAGTGTCACACCTCATGTTGTCCTCATATTCATGGTGTGTAGCATAGGATCCTTCATCTTCACCATAGTCATCCTCATACGGTTCTCCTAATCCTCATTTTCATAAGATCCATGGAACTATTGGCCTCATAGTCATTCCCGGAGTAGGAGTACTCTTCACCATATTATTCATAGCTGTATTGACCTGTAGGGTTTTGTTGGGTTCAAAACACATAAGTAAGGCACAGCGGAAGTTTAAAATTTTGTTTCTTACTTACCCTAAAAACTTATTCTTGTATGGTTATACAACAATCAAAACATGTAACGTAAAGCATAAAGACTTGCATGTTGTATTATCTGGAATCTTTACTAAAGGGTTGACACGCGACTGCCCTTTCGATTGCAGGCTCCAAGCTTCAATGTATTTCTCTTTCGGAAAGCTAGGAAATCCGGTAGAGGTTAGAGAAAGTATTTTAATTCTAAGTCTCTAAGGCTTAGAATGATAATCTGAAATTCGTGTTGAATAATGAAGAGAATGTTTGTATTTATAGGTGATAATTAGGTCAAACCGTGGCCCAAAAATCAAGGCAGATTAGGTCATTAGCGTCGGGGCCCTAGGGTGTGGGCGTCGCGGAGCTTGACGTGTTCCTGCACTGTCTCGATTTATTTTCTACACATTCTTAATTAAATCCAAAATCCAATTTTGGCATAATTAAAATATTCATTATTCATTTAAATATCTTGATTCTAAATCGAATATTTAATATTCTCTCAATACATCCTTAGATCGAAAGGACAATCGACATAGTGTGACCCTACAGGCCTTCACATATCAACATTAATCAAATTAAGGTCTACACGGAACTCCTAGACGGTGCCGCAAGACGAACTCAATATGTGAAGTACGTTTACACGAATCCAGTAAACTTAACCTCTATGTTGTCAGATAAAGTCCTTTCATTCACGATACACCTGATCAAGCTTAGGATTTGTCAAGTGTCTATCCAAATGGCTTAATCATTGTATCTCATCTATATTAGTTGATGACTAGACCATATTCTAAATATGTCCATTGCGTTGGACAACGACTTAGTCAACCTAATATTACTGAGAATCTGAGTGTTCTCTCGAATATACATTCGAAGAATGAATCCTAATATTGGCTCAACTACCACCTTTAATCCACATCGTAATGTACCCAATACAAGCCGTATCTCAACCTATAAGGCATTTGAGCTTAGGACGGGATCAAAGTATATTACTTTGCAGACAAGGTGCGTATTGACCTCAAGTCTAAGGACTTCTATCTCCCACACGCTGATCATACTTTAGACAAGTATAACAAATAATATATCAGCAGGGTATACCAATACTTCCAAAGTATCCATGTGTCCATCACGAGTAGTCATTACTCGTAGCAGGTGAGACATACTACATCCTATAAAGATGTGATGCAGACCACATGTCGACTTATAACATATCATCGATATCTCATTCTCGATGATCATTAGTTGAGGCTATTTTAGAGTTAAGCTCTATCATCAATATCTCACTTTATTAATGACAACGTAAGCTCAAGGGATGCACATTAATGAATAATTACAAAAAATCAAATAATAATTCAATAATCGCAAATGTCATAAATATTAATCTCATTAATAATACGAATGTGTTCAAGTACATTTGTCCCTAATAATGATTTTCTCTAGGACATACATACTTTCAATCTCCCACTTGGCCTAAAGCCAATCTCCGATGTATCTAATACCCATGTTTTCAAAATGCTTAACTAAGCTTAAAGATTTAGTAAATGGGTCAGCTAGATTATCATCTGTGGGAACATAATCTAATCTTATTTCTTCAGTGTCCACCATCTCCCTGAGTATGTGGTATTTCCTCGGTACATGCTTGTTTCTATTTGTTGATCTTGGTTCCTTAGCTTGCGCAATTCCACCAGTGTTGTCACAATAAATCGATATTGGACAAGCGACACTTGGAACAACCCCTAGTTCCTTCAGGAGCTCAGATATCGCGGCAACTTCTTTACCAGCTTCTGACCCATCAAAGTACTCGGCTTCAGTTGTCGAATCAGCAGTTGTAGCTTGCTTGGAACTTTTCCAACTCACTATTCCGCCATTGAAAATGAAGGCATAACCAGATTAAGATTTGAAGTCATCAAGATCTGTATGGAAGCTAGCATCAGTGTACCCAGTACACACCAGCTTCTCTTGTCTACCATAGACTAATAAATATTCTTTAGTTCATCTAAAATACTTAAGAATACTCTTGACTACTTTCCAGTATTCTTCCCCAGGATTCTGCTGGAATTTTCAAGTCATACTAAGTGCATAGACCACATCTGGCCTGGTACATGTAATGACATATATGATAGATCCTATAGCTGAAGCATATGTGATTCTTTTCATGCGTTCAAGTTTTGCAACAGTAGAAAGACTACCCTTCTTTGATAACTTGATCCCTTGACCCATATGAAGATTTCCCTTCTTGGATTTTTCCATAGAGAATCGTCTTAGCACTTTGTCTTTGTATGTGGACTGTGACAGCCCCAACAATCTATTAGGTCTGTCTCTATAGATCCTAATTCCTAGAATGTAGCAGGATTCACCCAAGTCCTTTATCATGAAGGTACTGGATAACCATTCCTTGACTGATTGCATGAGAGTCTTATTATCTCACATTATTAATATGTCATCTACATATATAATAATGAAGACAATACTCCTTTCCTTGCACTTACTATAAACGCAGGGATATTCTTTGCTTCTAATAGAGTCAAACGATTTGACTGCTTTGTCAAAGCAAATATTCCAATTCCTTGAGGCTTGCTTGAGTCCATAAATGGAATTATGTAGCTTGCATACTTCTTTGGGCTTAGTCTTAGATGTAAAACCCTCAGGTTGTATCCTATACACCTCCCCGATTAGGTTACCATTGAGGAAAGCAGTTTTAACATCCATTTGCCAAATATCATAATCATAGTATGCGACTATTGCAAGAAAAATCCTAATGGACTTAATTTTCGCAACAGGTGAAAAGGTTTCATCATAATCGACCCCAGGCCGTTGATTATAACCATTAGCCACCAATCTTGCCTTATAATTCTGTCCCTTGACATATGCATCAATCTTCTTCTTGAAGATCCATTTGCATCATATGGGTCTAACCCCTGTTGGCAAATCAACCAAATTCCAAACTTGATTGACGTACATCGAGTCCATCTCAGATTTCATGGCTTCTTGTCATCTCTGTGAATCAATGTCTAACATAGCTTCGTTGTAGGTTGTAGGTTCATCGTCAACAGGAATATCTATCTCATTGTGTGTTTCAACAAGGAGATTAAGTCTTTCAGGCGGACGATGAGTCCTAGTAGTCCTATGGAGTTAATTATTCTGTGTTTCAGTGTTTGTTGTATTCTGATTATGAGAAGGTCTTTGTGTGCTGGACAATCCATCACCTTGAGAGCTTTCAGGAATGTCATTTTCATGTATTTTCTGAATGGAATGATCTACAACCATTGTATCATCTTCCATTGGTTGTTTATGAGAGCCTTGCATTTCTGCACTATCTCTCACAACACTCCCACTGGCTGAAGGGCGTACTCTAAGTACCCAATCTTCACCAAATACTCCCACTGAATCCTTTTCTAGGTCTTTTGACAAGGGTTCTACTTCTGTGTTATCTTGTGGTTCTTGAATTTCTTCAAATTCTATCTTATTGCAGCTCTGTTCCTTGTAGACATAGTATTCTTCAAGGAAAGTTGCATTTCTGGAAACAATGACCTTATGTTCTCCAGGAAGATAGAAATATTATCCCTTAGTTTCCTTTGGATACCCCACAAAATAATATTTCTCACTTTTAGATTCCAACTTGTCAGTAAGCATCTTCTTTACATATGCAGGGCACCCCAGGGTCGCATGTGTTTAAGTGTTGGCTTCTTGCCATTCCATATCTCATATGGAGTTTTCTCTACTTACTTTGAAGGAACTCTGTTCAGAATATAAATTGAGCTTTGCAATGCATATCCCCAAAGGTATGTTGGTAGAGCTGAGAAACTTATCATGGATCTAACCATATCTAATAGGGTTCGATTTATCCTTTCAGCAGCACCATTCATTTGTGGTGTCCCAGAAGGTGTCCATTGTGATTGGACTCCATGAAGCTTCAAGTAATCCAGAAATTCTTTACATAAGTATTCACCTCCTTGATCTGATCAAAGGGTCTTGATACTTGTTTCAAGTTGCTTCTCTACTTCTGACTTGTACTCCTTGAATTTCTCAAAAGCTTCGGACTTGTGTTTCATAAGATACACATGCCCAAACCTTGTGAAATCGTCTGTAAAAGTGATGAAGTAAGGGAAGCCTCCCTTAGCTTGAGTTGAAAATGGCCCACATACATCAGTATGGACCAATTCAAGTACCTCTTCGGCTCGCACCCCTTTCCCAGAAAGTGGCTTGTTGGTCATCTTTCCTCTCAAGCAAGATTCACAGTTATCATAGGACTCCAAGTCAAATGGTTCCAGGTAGTCTAACTTTCTTAGTCTTGTTATCCTTGATTCATTGATGTGATCAAGTCTACATTGCCATAAGTAGGTGGGGTTTCTTGTATTACTTATCTTAGCTCATTTATTTTTCACATTGAAAATTTCACAACTACAATTTAGAACATACAAACCATCCACAAGCGGAACATTTTCATAAACAAAACTATTAAAAGAAAGTACATAACTGTCATTGGCAATAAATGAGGAAAACCCCTCAATGTCTAACACTGGGACAGAAATAATATTCCTTGTCAATGAGGGAACAAAATAACAATTATTCAGTTCTAAACAAAAGCATGAAGGCAAATCTAGTCTATAAGTTCCCACACGTTCAGCATCCACTCGTGCTCCATTTCCAACGCGCAGGTCTACCTCTCAAGGTTCAACCTTTCTGTTGTCAATCAGACCCGGCACATTATTACAAATGTGTGAGCCACAAACGGTATCTAATACCCAGCAGTAAGAGTTACTTATATATTTATTTCAATGACAAACATACCTTGTCCAGTAGAGACAGGAGCACCTAGTGCTTTGCCTCCTCCTCGAGCTGTGCAGTCCTTCTTCCAGTGCCCCTTTTTCTTGCAGTTGAGGCACACATCCGAAGCTACCTCTGCTTTCTTCTGAACACTTTCTCTAAGTTTCATAACTGTAGGTGCAGTAACTATCTTACCCTTTTTCTTCTGCATGTTCTTACCCTTGGGTTTGAACTTGCTAGAAGAGCCCACAATGAGCACAACTTTACCTTTAGAGGTAGATGATTCAAAGGTCTTTAATATGTTGTGAAGCTTTGGAAGACTTGCCTTGGTCCCATTCATGTTGAAGTTCACAATGAAATTCTCAAATGAACCAGGAAGTGAATTCAGGATCAGGTTGACAGAGACATTTATAGGCAGCTTCGTTCCAATCGAAGTCAACCATTCTATTAACCCAATCATATTCAGAACATGTGTTGACACTTGACCCCCCATCGTTCAGCTTACACTTGAAAAGGTCCTTCAACAGTTCATACTCCATTGTCTGAGACTGTGAGTCATAGAGACTCTTCAAGTATTCTAGCATCTCGTTGGGGCCCATGCTTTCATGTTGCCTCTATAACTTCAAGGTCATGGAGGACAACATTACACATTGTGCCGAGGTAGCATCGTCTAGATGTTTCTAATAAGCCACTTTGTCAAACAGGGCATACTCAGCAGAATCTTCAGCAGGGACTGTGGTGAACATTGTGTCTAACACATACTCAATTCTCTCAAATCTTAACACCAATCGCAGATTTCTTAACCAGTCAGGGTAATTTGATCCAGTCAACTTGTTTGTCTCGACCAACATTTTCAGTGATAGATTCCACATTTTATACAACTGAAGAAACAAATAGACTTGAAATTAAACTCTAATATAATTTATACTGAACACATTCGTTAACTAATTAACATGGCCTTTAGTTTAATTAGCTCCCACTATTTTAACATACTCTTCGACCCCATTTTAGAATACGGACTTATATCAAATATGGTCATAATGGGCCATGATCCAGGTTCATGCTATCTCCGCGTTTGATGTGGCTGATAACTTCAATAGCACAACCTGGTAGGTCTCTAAACCAATTACAAAAAAATTGTAATTCATGTTTGACCAAATGTTCTAAATAATCGATTTGCGTCCCTCAGCTTGTCCGACACTGTGGTGCCAAGACAGTCTAGCAAGTCAACCCCGTTATGCGACTGCAATTATGTATCTAAGTGAGTTTTGCCTTATAGAGCAAACACTGTGGTGTAAATACTCATGAAGGTTTATCACCCACTTTTACATTTAACATGCATCTATGAAAGAGTCTGAGTCCTCATAGACTTAGAGCAAATGTTGTGGCATAAATACTCATCTCGCCGAAAAGGATTTTACACTACAATCAATTATATCGGACGACGCGTTCATTTCAAAGGAGACTTGTATTAACATTTTAGGGAACATTTTAATTCAGGGTTTTAACCAAGATCAACTATTTTACGCCATATCCAATATGACATCTTAATATCATGCAAAACTAATGACACATATAGTTGGAAATCGTTAACCCAATATGCATGATATAAGATGGTTTAATCAAATACTAGGCGCCGCCTACCCAGACAGTTATAGCGGATGCTATTCTAGGAATTTAAATGACAAACAATTTGACATTTAGCACATAAACAATATATTTTTCATTTATACTGTATAATAATGATCTTGGGTTAAATATTCTGAACTCTGAATTTTTTTTCTTTTTCTGGACAGGTGGGGCTGCGGCGCTAATCATTAGGGTCGCGGCGCCACTGAGGCTGAAGCCTTTCGGCTTCTGGAAAAGCATTAGCGCCTCGGCGCTCCACCATGGAGTTGCGGCGCTGCAAAGGGAGAAACCTTTCGGATTCTGCAAATACATTAGCGTCGCGGCGCCTACTGTCCAGTGAGTCCAAATTTTGAAACGAGGCATTAGCGTCGCGCCGCCGCCTTGAAACCCTAGCAAGCGGCGCGGTGCCGATATCCTGACAAATGTTTCTGTGTTGATTTTTCAAAATCGTTCGAGCCCTAAATCTAATTTAAGGAACAAATCACAAGTCCTTTATCATCACCCACCATTATAATAACACCCATATCGACCATCATCCGTTCTTAGCCGTGCACCGTGCAATGAGCCGGACAACACACTTTTGGCTTAGTTCGAGTTAGACCGGAATGACTTCCTCGAGTTAGCGCAGGAGATAATTTAGGGTGATATTAAAAGGTTAACATTTGGTCTAGACATATAGGATTTCAGGAAATCTCATTTTAATCTAATTTTTTGTTTAACCTATATTATTACTTTATTCAATTATTACATAACTATCGAACCAGCATGGGCTCTGATATCAATGTAGGGTTTTGTTGGGTTCAAAACACATAAGTAAGGCACAACGGAAGTTTAAAATTTTATTTCTTACTTACCCCAACAACTTATTCTTGTATGGTTATACAACAATAAAAACATGTAACATAAAGCATAAAGACTTACATGTTGTATTATCTGAAATCTTTACTAAAGGGTTGACACGCGACTGCCCTTTCGATTGCAAGCTCCAAGCTTCAATGTATTTCTCTTTCGGAAAGCTAGGAAATCCGGCAGAGGTTCGAGAGAGTATTTTAATTCTAAGTCTCTAAGGCTTAGAATGATAATCTGAAATTCAAGTTGAATAATGAAGAGAATGTCTGTATTTATAGGTGAAATTAGGTCAAACCGGATTAGGGTGAACCCAATTTCCTTTTTTATTCTACATGATACCCTCATGGCATAATAATATACTACCAAGGTATCATCAAGGATCAATGTTCATCTGTGATACTCAGTTGGTATATCTCATATGGTACCAGAGTATCATAGAGGATAATGAGTAGTGATTATCCTCATAGAGGAATTAGTAATAATCCTTTTTGATCCATGTATGATACCCCTGTTAGTATATTTATTTTTAGGATTGATGAATGCAGTGATTCTGAGGATCCTAGACGGTGGAGAAAACAAACACGTGGAAAGAAGAGAAAGAATAAGACTTAAGACTATATTTTTTTTTATTTTGCTATGATTTGGTTTTGTAGTTATGTGAAAGTTTAAGATACAGTACAATCAGGTAATTGGTAGACGAACATATTTTTTAAGAGCTTAGTAATGTGTTTTGTTTTTGAAGCACTGAATGTCTCTTATTTTTGTTTTTTGAATAGTATGTAAGGTATGTGTTTGAATTTTATGGTAGTCTATTTTTTCATTAGTTTGTTTGTGTGTTAACATTCAATGATTTTGTGGGGAATGTGCTTTGTGAATAAGAACAATGCCCAGTCTTCAATGATACCATCTTAGTATATGCATATAATATGATGGTATCATGTGTATATAGCATGATGATATCATGGAGAACCGACGCAGGTCCACATGATACCATCTTAGTATATTTATATACCACGATGATATCATGAGTACTACTTAATAGTCTCACATTGATGGACATTCAATAGTCTCTTTATACCATCTTAGTATATGCTTATATCATGTGAGTATCATGTGGGACTGCTAAAGAGCCCTAATTGATGGACTGAATCAGTTCTCAATGATACCATTTGAGTATGTGCATATATCATAATAGTATCATGGAGGACTGTGTGAAGAGCTCATTCAGTCCTCAATGATACCATCTGATTTTATGCATATACCATGATAGTATCATGGATGATTGTGTGGAGAACTCATTAATGTAGTAAAGCAGTTCTACATGATACTATCTCAGTATATTCATAAATTATAATGGCATCATGGGTACTATTTATTTGAGATTGGGATTTGAGAAGTGTTTGTTTTCCATTTTTCACTATTTATTTGATTTTTTTACATTTTGTGCACTACACGACTATCTCATGATGAGAAGGAGAATGCATTTGCTTACTCTGGCGGGTTGCATACGGATGACAATTAAGGTATTCATGGGGGTGATGAGAATGTGAAGGATATCACACCGAATGATAGTCTAGGTAGTGGTGATAGTAGCAAGGGTGATGGGGTAGGTAGTGGCTTAGGTGTTAGTGAAGAAATGACTCTTAGTCTTCCTTTGTGTTTATCTTGGTGAGCGAGTCTATTATTGATGCTATCATTTAAAAGTATTATAACAATAAAAAGGGTGAAAATGAGAAAGCTGAAAATAAAAAGGTACTCAACGTGAATGTAAATACTCAAAATTTGGTGGATGATGAGTTTTTTTAAAAATTGAGTGAGTCTGATATAGCAGCTATTACACAAGATACTAAAGTTGGTGTTGCATCGACTGAGGTTGTAGGAGATTAACAATCTATAAAATACGGTTGTTCAGAGAATACTACCGTTAATACAATTATAACTGAACAAGCTAAAGAAGATGTGTTACCTCAAGGAGGTGATGTTGAGTCTACATATATTGGTAATGAGTATGTAGATGGTGCGTTGGAAAAAGGAAGCGAGTATGTACTTGCTCTACCACCAGAAGATGTTGCACGGCATCAGGCTGGTCAGTTGGCAGATGAGTTTCCTGTCAAGGCAGAAGATAATGTGAAAGATTGTGGAGTTGGTCCGTCCGGGACAAGTGATGGGAATAGTTATTCTGAAGACGAAGCCCCTGACTTTGTGATCCCGCCAGGCACGAATGTAGTGGAGATAAATGATGATCAGACAACACCTGTAGCACTTCAGAGAGGTAGGCCACGACAACATGCTAATGTAGAAAAGTCACCATTTGTGCATGGGTCTGGTCTTAGTGAGTTGGGTGAAACACCATTGAAGCCGGTAAAAGGAAGGTCTCCGTTGATGTCGAGTATAACCTCTCCTGTTGATTACAAATTTATATAGGAGTTCTCAAGCATTATTGATAAGGATATGATCATGCGTACATATGTCTTTACTTGTTATATCTAGTTTGCTTTTTTTAGTTTTTTGTCTTTTTTATAGTTTGTGTTGTTTTTTAAAATGACATTTTTGTGGGGGAAGTAGTCATGATTATACTGATGATGATGATTATTTGGCGTCATGATTCAATTTTGAAGTTTCCTCGATTAGTAGTAAGACGTGGTTCCACACGTTATACTATGCTAGTAGACCATTATCAACCGATGTATGTCTATTGAATGTCTATTTTTTTTATTTTTGTATGAGTTTGATTTTTTACTTATGCATTTTTTTGTAGCACTTGAATGTTATTTCCTATTATTTGAGAAAGAAGGCAAAATATGAATCATTACCAATTAAGGTAACAACAACAGATCTTTACTTCGATACCACCATTTCGAAGTTATTTACGAAGTTTATGGCTGGTGGGTCAGTGAATCACTTGTTAGATAACTCGATTGACATTATGGAGTATATGTATGAATTTTATATGTTGTGCAATACTCCATGAACTGAGGTTAATTATGTGTTGTTTCCTATGCATCTTGTAACGAAGTGACACTGGGTTTTGGGATGTCTATCTATTCATGAAAGATGTTTTTATTTTTATAATTCAATGCATAGTACCCGATATGTCAATGCTGCTAAACAGGCTATAGAGGCATACCGGATCTTGTTGCCTCTTTTCTTGAACACAACTGATTTTTATACAGGCAGAAATGATATTATACTTGAAAATTGTCTTCACCATGGTCATTAGTAAAGCGATCCATTGAATGTTAACATGGTTGAGACTCTACCTAAATAAAGTAATACGTAAATTTTTTGTGCTTTTTATATTTTTATTCTTTATGATTCATTTTTACTTTGCACATTGTAATAATTTTATTTTTGTATGCAATGACTGTGGAGTTTTTGTTGCTTGTTTTGCGGAGTACTTGATTGAAAATATTGAAATTTCTATTGCCAATTCCGACATAGATGGGTTGCGAAGCAGATATGTGGTATTGTTGTGGAATTATGGGAGGCAGAAGCAGGAGAATGGTGAATGCAGTGATTCTGAGAATCCTGGACGATGGAGAAAACAAGTACGTGAAAAGAAGAGGAAGAAGAAGACTTAAGACTATATTTTTTTTTATTTTGCTATGATTTGTCTTTGTAGTAATGTGAAAGTGTAAGATACAACACAATCTAGTAATTGATAGATGAACACATTTTTTAAAGAGATTAGTAATGTATTTTATTTTTGAAGCACTGAATGTCTCTTATTTTTAATTTTTGAATAGTATGTATGATATATGTGTTTGAATTTTAAGATAATCTATTTCTTTATTAGTTTGTTTGTGTGTTAGCATTCAATGATTTTGTGGGGAATGTGCTTTGTGAATAAGAACAATGCTCATTGCTCAGTCCTCAATGATACCATCTTAGTATATGCATATACTATGATGGTATCATGTGTACATAACACGATGATATCATGGAGAACCGAAGCAGTTCCAGATGATACCATCTTAGTATATTCATATACCATGATGGTATCATGGGTACTACTTAATAGTCTCACATTGATGGACATTTAGTAGTCTCTTTATATCATCATAGTAGATGCTCATACCATCTGAGTATCATGTGAGACTGCTGAAGAGCCCTTATTAATGAACTGAATCAACCCTCAATGATATCATCTGAATATGTGCATATACCATGATAGTATCATGGGAGGACCGTGTGAAGAGCTCATTCAGTCCCTAATGACAACATCCGAGTTTATGCATATACCATGATAGTATCACGGAGGACTGTGTGAAGAGCTCATTGATGTAGTGAAGCAGTTCTACATAATACTATCTCAGTATATTTATATACAATGATAGTATTATGGGAACTACTTAATAGTCTCATATTGATGGACATTTAGTAATCTCCTTTATACCATTTTAGTATATGCATATACCATGTGAGTATCACGTGGGACTGCTGAAGAGCCCCTCATTGATGGCCTGAATATGTCCTCAATGATACCATCTGAGTATATGCATATATTATGATAGTACCATGGAGGACTATGTAAGAGATCATTTATGGACTGAAGTAGTTCTATATGATATCATCGCAGTATATTCATATATGATGATGGTATCATTCATATAGTATAATGATATCATATGTATATAGTATGATTGTATCATGGAGGAATTAAACAGGTCCACATGATACCATCTTAGTATTTTCAATGATACCATCTGAGTATGTGCATATACCATGATAGTATCATGGAGGACCGTGTGATGAGTTCATTCAGTACTCAATGGTATCATATGAGTTTATGCATATACCATGATAGTATTATGGAGGACTGTATGAAGAGCTCATTGATGTAGTGAAGCAATTCTATATGATACTATCTCAGTATATTCATGTACCATGATGGTATCATGGGTACTACTTAATAGTCTCACATTGATGGACATTCAGTAGTCTCCTTTATACCATCCTAATATATGCATATACCATGTGAGTATCATGGGTGACTGCTGAAGAGTGGCTCATTGATGGACTGAATCAATGATACCCTCTTAGTATATACATATACAGTAAAACATGTATAAATGAATATCCTTGGGACCTGGAAAATTAGTATCTTATATGAGGTTATTAATTTATCGATAAATTAATATTTATTAATTTATAGAATAATTTTTATTTTGTACATTATATTTCTCAAATTAAACAAATATTTTTTTTCGGTAACTAAGAAAAGAAAACAAATAAAAAATTAATTAATGATGGTGCATTGTATCTAAGTTTATTAATCTTGTCAAAAGGAAGTTTATTAATCTTGGGTTGGCGTGATTCAAATTAGAATGCATATACAGTACATTAGAATATGAAGTGTTAGAATATGAAGTGTTGTGAATTATTTCAAGTACACAATATAGAGTTTATAAATAGACACATGTACTTTAATTTCATTTACCAAAATATAAAAATTCATATATTATATCTTCTCTTTCATGGCTACTCATTTGAAAGGTGTAAAAAAGTCTACGCTAACTGATGAGATGAGAAAAGCATTATGTGAGTACAAAAATAAAAATCATCAAGTTATGTAATTTTAGGAAAGCATAAAGTTTGAAATAAAAATTGTTTAGGAAGTGCTTTATTTTATGAATTATATATGTAATTTTCATACGTATTTAATGAATTATTATTTTATATTTTCAATGGGCCTCAAGGAATTTTTTTAAAATTATTATCTTATGCATTTATCAAGGTTATTATTTTATTCCATTTGCCCAAGTCGGGACCGGAGAAAATTATTATTTAATCAAGGTTATTAATTTATCGAATATTCATTTATCGGGGTTTTACTGTACTATGATGGTATCATGAAAGACTGTGTGAGAGCTCATTGATGGATTGAAGCAGTTCTACATGATACCATCACAATATATTTATATACCATGATGGCATCATTCAGGTCTACTGAGGAGAGTCGTTGATGGAGTACAAGCATTTACTTATTATATGAATATACCACTTATTATATGAATATACTATGAAAGTATATGAAGCACTGATGATTTTTTGTTCTGTAAAGTTGAACTCATAATTAGACTAACAAATGAAAAGTTGCTCTTTAGTTCTAACAAAATGAAAATATTATTAACAAATATATGTTTTAGTAAGGGAGAATGGAAATATTTTAATCTTTAATGGCGATATTTATGCATGTCCTTCGGTTGTGGCCTTTCTTTCGACAACGGCTGCATGTTACTGTATTGCCCCTAAGGTATGCCTCAAAATCTGCTTTGCCTCTATGTTTTTAGGCCTTCCTGGTCTAATTCTTGCATTTGGTGAAAGCACGGTACGAGTTGTTGTGTATTTTTGCACATAGTCTGGTGTGGTAGAGGATGTATTAGCGTCTCATATATTTTGATTAGGAAATATCTAGTGTAGTATATAGAGAAATACTTGTATTTGTTGAGGTAGAATTTTGGTAGAACTGACATTGCGTGTGGACATGGCAACTCATCAACTTGGAACATGTGACATGTGCAGGTTTTTTGTTGTAGAGACACAATGTTTTATTGGGCCATCAATTACTGAGTGCACAAACTGTGTTGAAGGGACGACCTGCATTGTTTAATCAGTAAAATGTCATTAGTGGAGGGACATAAATAATCAGATTTTTTGCACCATATTTTTTGAAACTACAATAAGCTTTAGAATATATCTCACTGACACCTTTTGCGATGCTTTGATGTTTACATTCAGCACATCCTCATACTTGTTGCTCAGTGTGGTGTTTGCATATTTGGCAGTAGTACCGTATTTTTAATTTCATTTCTGCACCAAGTTTATCATATAGTCGAGCAAATCTATAACTGGGAGCTCTCTTGCGTTCCTGATTGCTAAATTTACTAATTCTACAATATTTGATGTCATTGTTGTTATTCGATTGGTTACGCAATGTGCACGAGATCATTTATGGTATCTAACTTTTTGCAAGTAGGGTTTTACTCGGGGATTAATTGCATCTAACTCTATCAAAAGGTTGTTGAACTCTTGAATTGTGTATGCTCTTGACAATGCAAAGTAAATGTCTTTAATCAGTTTTTTCTCTTTTTGAAGTTCCCTTTGACGTTGTTCCACAAGTGCCACACACAGACACAATGAGGGACTGTTGGATAAACAGTTGCAGCCGACTTCGCTATGTTGTCATGTCTATCTGAGACAATACACACTTCATGTTTATCCCCATAAACCTCTTTAAAATGTGTGAAGAAATACTTTCAAGAAGCATCATTCTCCGAATCAACAATTTCATACGCAAACGGTAAAATTTGTCCTGTATAAATAGATATAGCAATGTCACAATGAGAGATAAAAAATAAATTCATGAAAATAATATTTCTTAGTAAGAAATTTTTGTAGTTGTTCCCACATGATACCAATGAAGTATATTCTTATACCATGCGGGTATCACAGATTAGTGGAGATTTTTTTTAAGCATTGCAGGCAAGACATGTGGTATACTTACCTTCTGCATCTTTTTTGGCAACTACCATCATGGTCCCTCCGTATGTTTTCTTTAGGAATGTACCATCGACTACTATTGTAGGTTTGAAGTATTTCCAATCTTGAATTGATGCATTTAGTGCTATGAAAACATATAAGAAAGAGTCATCTTGTTCAGTATTTAGTCTTGTAACTGTCCCTGGATTTGCTACTCTAATATGTACAGTTATGTTGACAATTGTTTGTATTAATCTTTTGGGCTTCCTCTGCACGTCATGCTTACATCTTGTTGGATATCTGATAGTGTGTATACTATTTTTGGATCAACAAGTTTTTCTTGTATGATACTATTAACAAACATCATGGTGACATTTTTTTGAGCAATTTCTGTCATTCTTTGGGCAACTATAGGCGTCATTGAAATATGACACTCGAAACATGTTTGAGTTTAGTACACTTTCTGATTTAAGACTCCATGTGTGTTCTTCTTTGACACAAGCAACATAATACATGCACATAATGATTGCATCATGAGAATATTGTTTAGAGAAAAATAGGGAGCGTGCACATGGGGTGAATGACTGAAGCATTCCTTCATGATATCATATCAGTATAATGGATGTTCCATAATGGTATCATATGTGGACTAATGAAGACTACACCCAGTCTTTTATGATACTATCTTAGTATATGGATAACCATGATGGTATCATGAAGGACTGAGGGTAGTCTCACATTGATGGACTTCACCCAGTTCTTCATGATACCATATCAATATATGAATATACCATGATAATATCATGTATGGACTGAGGGAGTTTTACATTGATGGACTTCACCCGTTCCTTCATTATACCATATTAGTAAATGGATATACCATAATGGTATCATGTGTGGACTGGGGGGAGTCTCTCATTGAAGGACTTCAACACAGTCATTCATGATACCATCTCAGTATATGGATATACCATGATGGTATCATATGTGGACTGAGGGAGACCACACCCAGTCCTTTATGATATCATCTCAGTATATGAATATACCATGATGGTATCATGAATGACTAAGCGGAGTCTCACAATGATGGACTTAACCCATTCCTTCATGATACCATATCACTATATGGATATACTATGATGGTATCATGTGTGGACTGAGGGAGTCTATCATTGAAGGAAGAACTGCAACCCAGTCCATCATGATACCATCTCAGTATATGGAGATATAATGATGATATCATGTGTGGACTGAGGGGAGTCTCTCATTGAAGGACTGCAACCCAGTCCTTCATGATACCATCTTAATATATGGATATATTATGATGGTATCATGAAGGACTGAGGGGAGTCTTACATTGATGGACTTCACCCAGTTCTCCATGATACCTTATCAATATATGGATATACCATGATGGTATCATGTGTGTACTGAGGGAGTCCATCATTGAAGGAAGGACTGCAACCCAGTCCATCATGATACCATCTCAGCATATGGATATACCATGATGGTATCATGTGTGTATAGTAGGTATCATAGAAAATTGCATTGAAAATTGACAAAAATAGGCACGAACCTTCCGTGACATGATTTTTTAGTTCGATATTCGAATTTCTCTTGTACTGAGTATTGTTGCACAACAACAATTAGTGTATTTTTGTCAATATAATTTTGGCCAACTTCAATTGCTTGTTTGAGTGGATCAGTAATGATGATGTCGTGATCCATGTGTCGCGGTTGATGAATGACATTGTCAGATTATATCTATGTCACCATCGTCATCTAGTTTTGGTGAATTGATCAGTTCTTTTTTCTTGATGAAGTTTCAGCAACATCAATTTGTTACATGATTGCATCGACAATAGTGTTTTGTATGATATTGACAATGGATACGAAGTTATGACAGTGTGTTTCTTCTTCAAGTCGAAATACACTTTTACTCCCATATCGTTGAAGATCATCATTGGTGAAAATCTCTCTTCAAGTGTGTATTTGATTTCTAGCTTTGTTGTAGAAGGATCGTGATGTAATTGAGTTGCCATTTGTGCAACAAGCTCATTGAAATTGCAGCTATGGTTTATGAGAATTGCGTCAACATTATAATCAACGTATTTCTTATTCGAATCTCAGCTACCATTGTGTTGCACTAAAATTGTAATATCATCCATTGGAAACATGTCAATTCGCAGATCTGTAAATCAAGTTGAAGAGTATACAAATTTTGAGTTTGAGAATTGGGCAAAAAAATAATTTGAAATCGCAAAATCAAATTCGGAACTGGAAATTCGAAGTCAATTTTGAATCATATTTTTTTATTTTTGTTGAAGTTTGCTCTGTTTTTTAGCTGAATTTTTTGTTGAAGATGCTCGAATTCAGTGATTCAATTGTACTTTACAGTGTTCGTAATCCAATTGTGGGTTGAAGATGCTCGAACTCAGTAAAGGGTTGGGAGAGTTCACGTTGCCGCGCTCAATTTTGCAGTGGAGGTTCACGTTTTGTTTGGGGCTGAAGCAAGTAAAGATTTGGGGATATAGCGAGTAAATAATTCAAGGATATCTAAACTAATAAGGGCATGCGCGGGCATTTATATAATTTTTCCCTAATTGTTTTTATGTCTACACTATTCCTTAACTAATATTTTATTGTTGTGTCAGATTTTCAAATAATGAGGTTTAGTTCTTACAAATACTGATCGATGACTAAAATCCATCACTCTTTAATGACCAAACATGCCCTTGGTATTTCACTGGATAAGCACATCCAAACTGCTCTATTTTAATTTATTATTTGAAGAGAGAAACGATTGAATTTTTTTATTCGAATACTCATGACCAAACTAGTATTTTACTGAAATTTAACGTTTACGAATATTTAAAATTGGAAATAGTGTGTCTTTTGGCGAAATTAGGGTACCGGAAGGAGTTCATGATAGAACCCTTTCGTCAAAAATATATATTATATATATAAAAGTAATTATTTTTTATTTATATATATAATAAGCGTTGAATTTCCTTTTAACTTCTTCATATATTTATTTATAACGTTGAATTTCCTGACTTTGCCAATGCGTGCCATACCTAGGTGGTCCTTAGAAAGACAACTTCTTTTCTTTTGTGTTTTTGCTTTATACTTTTAAATATCAACAAACATGTTACTATCAGTTTTAAGAAGTTTGGTTTTTATTTTCTTATATTTATATATCCAAAATAATATATATAACTCATTTTCGACTCACTACTTCATCTTTATTATTTTTTGGATACAAAAGTCAAATTAATATAACTCCAAAAGTTGGTCAACTATTAAAATAAGTTGGGCCTATTTATGGTAAATGATAATGTAGGATTTGGTAATTATGGTAATATGATTTGTAGTTCTATTAGAATAGAGTTACTCTTTACCCTATTAGACTAGGAAAAGGAGGATCTTACCTCTATATAAAGAGGTCATGATAAATGAGAAGTAGAAATAATTCTCCCATTATTCTTGTCTCTCTAAATTCTCGTCTCTGTCTCAATTTTAACATGATATCAGAGTCACGTTAGGGAAAAAACCAAAACCCTAAAATAATGACAGGTGACGATAAAGAAATCGAAAGGAATCGCCGGTGGAGAAAATAAAACTCAAAGAAAAATAATCTCTCCCTACGACATTACGTCGAATGATAACCTTGGAATTGTGGTGACACGAGTCCAATTGAAGGGCAAAAATTATGAAGAATGGGCTAGATCTATGAGGACGGCCCTAAGAGCAAGAAAGAAGTTCGACTTCATCGACTGTACAATAAAAAACCGGACAAAGAGTCGTCGGACTTGACTTAGAAGACTGGTGGACTATAAACTCACTGTTGGTGTCGTATATTCGCAATACCATAGAACTGACATTTCGATCAATGATTACACATAAAGAGGAAGTGGAAGAATTATGAACGAGCATCCGAGAGCGGTTCGCCATTATTAACGAGCCTCGGATGCAACAACTAAAGGAGGAACTAGGGGAATGCAAGCAAAAGGGAAGGACCATAGTGGATTACTATGAAAAACTCACTAAGTTATGGGAGAAACAGGCGAATTACAAACATATCCCAATTTGTACGTGCGAAAAGTGAACGTGCAATACAGGAACGGTCTAGAAGTCAAAAGAGAAGAAGAAAAAATGTATCTTTTCCTCATGGGATTGGATGAGGGAACGTATGGAACAGTGAGATAAAACATACTGGCCCAGGAACCATTGTCATCATTGAATAAGGTCTACTAATGGTTGGTGCAAGAAGAACGTGTGAGAGGAATCACACGAAAAATAGATGATCGAAGTTAAACCATGACTTTTACCGTACAAAAGAGAAATCCTTACCGTGACCGAGGTGAAGGGAAAACAATAGTGCATTCTGCACACATTGCAAGAGATTCGGACACATTGTGGATAGATGTTTTCGACTCATTAGTTATCCGGATTGGTGGTCGGAAAATAAAAAATGAGACGATAAAATCGAAGGAAGAGTACAAGGACAACAACAACATAGGAGTGGACCAGGATACGATCGTGGTAGAGGCAAGTACTGAGCTAACACTGTAGTTGCCAAAGAAGGAACTCAGACGGAGATAAGAACGGTGAACACAAGTGGCACATGACTTCATAATTTGAGAGATGAGATCCGAAAGACTATGATTAACATGTTGACTTTCCAGAGAATAAATCCAAATGAGAAGATGGATAGTAAGACCGAAAAATCATCCTGGATCATAGACTCCAAAGCTACCTTTCACACCCCAACCTTGGTAGGGTGGACGGGAGCTTAGTGCCACATCTATGCGAGTAATATACTGAGCAATACAAGTAGTTTACTATATTCAATTACCTGCAAACAGAAGAGACCAAACAAGTATATAGATACGTGGGCCTACAAGGCCTCCACTGTACAACACAACATTACATAACACTACTGACCACATGTGTCCGTCTGTGTACAAAAGCCTTTAGAAGTGTTTGACAAAATAACTTGGTCGGGATCCTATCCCAACCTACCTAACTAGCCTGTACAATTATATCACAAGTGACTCGACTCGGCTACTCCAGAAGGAAGTGGAGCTCACAAAAACTGTGTTGATCAATTGGAGCATCTAATCACACACATGTCACCTGCGAACCTGGACTTGCAGCATGACATACAGCATCCCCGATAAAAGGGACATTAGTACGAATAATGTGTTGAGTATGTAAGGCGAATAAGTCTAATGACAAGGGCTAGAACTTAAAGTAAAATAAGTAAACGAGTAACAACAAGTATAGAAGAACTGTCACTTACCTGTAAGTTGCATTCTACTAAAAACACTTAACTACTATATCAAGAAAATATCACAACTGACTTAGATCTTATCTACTTATAAAAGCAAGCTCGATCTCACAAATATGTTTCGTTTATAGCAATAAATAGGTCTCGTAGACCGACAAGTAGGCCTCGATGGCCGTCAAATAAGCATCGATGACTAGCAAATAAGCCTGAAGGTTATCAAGTAAGTTCAAGCTAGCAAATAGTCCACGAGGGCCAACATGTCGCAATTCTTAGCTTAACTAACTCTACGTGCGTTAACTCATTCAACTGAAGTCCTCTTTTAAGAAAACATCATATGATATGTACAATTAATTACAAGCAATGCAATTAGACTAGCTTGCCATTTGAAACAGGGTTAAGTACATAAATGCACAACTAGTGAAAACATGCTACTAATGCAATTAACAAATATATATTCTGATCTTTATTTACAATTACCATCTTGGAGTTATCTCAGAAAGGACAACTAATAATCCCAATTACCTTATAGCTATATCGTATGCTATGACGTTTAATAGAGATTTAATAGTTTGGAATAGATTTAACTTAATGAACACAACTATCAACAATCCAATTCACCTACTCTTTATTATACATATACACTTAGGCAATAGATCAAAGGAAGGATTATGAAACTTAAGAACAAACTTATACTCATTGAGCTCTCAACCCAATTATTCACAACACAGTCAACAATAGAAAAACCATCAACTACAAGAGTGGAATACCTATGACATTACACTTCTTAACCTCGCTAGTCAAGTACGCTTTCTATTGAGTCATGCCAATTGAAATAAGGGAGGGTCATTACATACCTTTGATATCGACCTTTTAATAATTACCACAAAATAGTCTGTCCAACCCACGTTAATCTACAAGAGACGATAATAAAGCTACTATCATCTTAAGGAAACACAACAACATTCGACGAGCGGCTAGCTCGCTATACCACTAATAATCGACGCTTCTCCACGCCCTTCTCCTTCCCAATTTTCAATACAACAATACACAACACCTATACAACCATTACCACAACTCAAGAACTTGCATACATCAAGAACAATCCAAATATAATTTTTACAACCCTTTAAACAATTGAATCCACCGCTTTCGAACACCATTCCGTGAATCTTGATGAATGTATCAACCACTTTTACTTGAACTTTCCAATAACAACTCTTGCTCCTTAAATCCTTGAAGAAGAACTGATTTTCCTCCTTAAAATAACTAGAAAATGTTACAGCAAATAGTGTTTATTTAGGCAAAGTGAAAGATAGGTGCTAGTCACGTTTTGCCTAGAAATGTCACTAGGTAAAGTGAAATATAAATATGATGTACTCTTGTAATGGATTGTGGGACCCAAAAATGGATATACATATAATGAAATGAGTCATATACTTAGTCATTATGTTGTGATCACTTGGAAGGACACTAATCTACCTAATAGTTATCCTTTAATTCATAATTAAGTCCATATCTCCCACTATAATTAATTTTTTACCTCAAATTGCTTATATATAAAATTATTTTTAACACACTTTATATACTCATTATCATAGTCGTGCAATATATCACTAATTCATATCCTCTTTTAGTACACACAAAATATTATTCTCAATCATCGTTGTCACATTTTCAGCGGTACTCTAACTCTTTCATTCGTTTAACCTCTACTTCTTCTAATACTTACCAATCATGATCATAAGCCTTTATAATCTTAAGATGAACATGTTTAACATCTTATAACCTTAAATAAAATCTCACTCCCGATCTTGCGTCGACTAACTTACGACACAACTTAACGCATGAACATGTGGCAGGTAATTCGAAAGAACTGTGCAATATGCGAGACATTCTTAAGTGTCCGGTTGGTATTTCGTACAAAAGTAGCTCGGTGGCTATAAAAGAGAGAACAACCAAGCTAAATGACAGGACATGGTTGAAGGATGTCTTTTATGTTCCGGATTTGACATGCAATTTGATTTTTGTATCACAACTAGTTGATTATTTAGATTGTGATGTGACATTTAATAGAATTATGTGTGCTATACTAGAATCTACCACGATGAAGCTAATTGGAAATGATGAGAGTCGAGGTGGACTTTACTATTTCTGAAATGTGTTGTTGATACGAGCTATGAAGACAGAGGCAGTTGATTAGTTCGATCGTTGACACAAACAATTGGGTCATCCTTCAGCACAAGTAACGAAGTCTATTACGACATTAGGCTCAAAAGAGAGTGGTGATAGATCAGATAGAGAATGTGATGTATGCTAACAGACAAAACAAACAAGTGGTGTTTTCCTTTAAGTGATAATATTGCTTCAGATACTTTTGAGATGATTCATTACAATTTATGGGGACCATATAGAACCCCTTCTTATTGTGGCGCTTCATATTTTTTTGACTATTGTGGATGATCATTCACGAGTTGTGTGGACCTTTCTCTTAGTTGATAAGAAAGAAGTGTCCCAAACCTTGAAGAATTTATTCACCTTGGTAGATAGACAGTTTGGTAAGAAAGTGAAGATTGTTAGAAGTAATAAGGAACTGAGTTTACATGTATGAAAACTTTCTTCGTCAAAAATGGAATTATTTTCCAAACATATTACACAGGGACACTACAGCAGAATGGAAGAGTCGAAAGAAAACACCGTCACATTCTTAATGTGGGGTGAGCATTGAAATTTCAGGGTCATCTTCCGATCAAATTCTACGGAGAATGTATTTTGACTGTGGGGTATTTAATCAATAGAACTCCCTTCAGTATTGAATGGGAAAATCCCCTATGAAATTTTATATGGGAAAATACCTCGGTATGATCATTTAAGGGTGATATGATTACTATGTTATGCACACACAAAGGAAGAACGAGGGATAAGTTTAAAAGTTAGAGTCGTAAGTGTGTCTTCTTTGGATATCCCTATGGACATAAAGGTTGGAGATTGTATGACTTAGAGAACGATGAATATTTAGTCTCAAGAGATATGGACTTCTACGAGACTAAGTTATCCTTTGCTGCAGGATAAGGTAACTTTGGTCGACAACATAGAAGCGATACCGAATGAAGCGGAGGAAGAAATGAACCAACACTATTTTGAAGAATACCAGACTGATAATGTAGGTGTGAACGAAACTCAAATGGAAGAAGTACGAACGCCAAATACCGAATCTGTGGATTAGCCAGAATTAGACTAGACAAATATTTATCCACATAAAGAAAACATGGAGGAAGTATAGACCGAAGGTACTGGGGCCAACGAAATCCCACCAGAGGAATAATTGGGTGGGGGCAAACGTCAGAAGCATGACTCGATTCGGCTACGCGACTACATCACTGAACCTTTCCAAAAACAAAGTCCATCAACTCATCTACCCGATCATCAGCAATATTCCGGTGCACCTTATCCTTTAGCTAACTATATATCGTATGATAATTTTCCCCCGCAACATCAACTATTTCTTGCAGCAATTATCACAGAAATCGAACCAAAAACATTTTCAGAGGCAATGAAAAAGGAACATTAGAAAGTAGTCATGCGACAAGAGATCTAAGCATTGAAGGATAATGGAACATGGACACTAGAAGCTTTTCTCCCAGATAAGAAAGCACTCAGATATAGATGGGGGTAGAAAATCAAGTACAACTCTGACGATACAATTGAGCGATTTAAAGCTCGTTTGGTCATCTTCAAAAATAAACAGGAGAAAGGAATTGACTACAACAAAACTTTTGCTTCGGTTGCTAAGGTAGTAACTGTTCAGACCTTTCTGGATGTTGTGGATGCGCGAAATTAGGAATTGCATCAGATGGATGTGTATAATGCTTTCTTACACGGCGAGCTTACAGAGGAAGTTTATGTGAAATTGCTACTGGAATTTCATATTCCTAATCCGAGGCAAGTATGTCGACTCCAAAATTTTTTGTATGATTTGAAGCAAGCTCCAAGGTGTTGGTTTGTAAAATTGCCAAGTGCTTTGATGAAATATGAGTTCAAACCGTCATACTCTGATTATTCTCTATTAACTATGCACCGAGAAGGTATGCAACTTAACGTCTTAGTCTATGTAGATGACTTGATTATCTCTGAAAATGACCATAATGCCATTGAACAATTCAAAGACTATCTCCACACCTATTTTCACATGACGGATTTAGCCATCTAAAGTACTTTTTGGGAGTGGAAGTTGCATGTGGACCAACTGGATTATTTCTCTGTCAATGAAAATATGTCTTGGATATAATCTCTGAGTCTGGTTTACTGGGAGATAAACCAATCAATACTCCTATGGAACATAATCACGGTTTAGCATTGGAAAAAGGATGTACTTTAGGAGATCAGAAACCATACTGACGTCTGGTCAGTAGACTAATATATCTCAGTTTCACGAGGCCTGAGTTGTCATATTGCGTGCATGTTCTGTTCCAATTCATGCAGCAACCAAAGGAAGCACACTAGAATGTGGCTCTCCGTGTGGTGCAGTACTTGAAAAAGAACACAGGACCAAGGCATTGTGATGAGAAAAGATTGTGATCTCCAGTTGTACGGATGTTGTGATTTGGACTGGGACGGATGTCCGTTGACTCAAAAATCACTTACCGGTTGATTTATATCCCTCGGGAATTCACCCATATCATGGAAAACTAAGAAGCAGCACATGGTCTCTCTCTCTCGTCAGCAGAGGCAGAATATCATTCAATGGAAATGACAGTATGTGAATTGAAATGGTTAAAGAAAATTTTACATAGTTTGGGTGTTGAACATAAATCTCTGGTGAAGATGTATTGTGATAGTCAAGCAGCATTGTATATTGTGTGAAATTCGATGTTTCATGAACGAACTAAACACATTAAAGTCGACTATTACTATGTTCGGGACGCGTTTCAATTTGGTACAATACTTCTCAGTCATGTGTCAACTAGTGAGCAATTGGCCGATGTGTTTACAAAGGCTTTGGGAAAATCACAACATGAATGTTTACTTGGTAAGTTGGGCATTCGAGACCCTCATGCTCCAACTTGAGGGGGGTATTGGAATAAGTTAGGTCTATTTATGATAGATGGTAATAAAGGATTTGGTAATAGCTGATTGGTAGTCCTATTAGAATATGATTACCCTTTACCCTATTAGACTAGAAAATGAGGGTTTTACCTCTCTATATAAGGAGATCATTATGATGAATGAGAAGTAGAAAAATTCTCTCAATTATTTGTAGTCCTATTAGAATATGATTACCATTTACCCTATTAGACTAGAAAATTAGGGTTTTACCTCTCTATATAAGGATGTCATTATGATGAATGAGAAGTAGAAAAAATTCTCTCATTATTCTTGTCTCTCTAAATTTTCGTCCCTATCTCGATTTTAACATCAACAAATATTAAACAATGCAAAAAGTCTTTAATTTTCTTAATAGTCTTGATGAGTCGGATTAGCCAATTGGGCTGGAAAGAGCAATTGTTTATGTGGTGTGAATTGTTAATTGAATACATATATTTTATATATTCCAATAAAAAAAAGAATATAACCCCATAACTCGAATTAATTTATTTTGCAATTCTATACAGTTTGGAGCAATGGAGAGTGACGAAAGTATTTCTCATATGCATTTTCTAGTACGGAACCGTTCTCTCTTTTTTTCCTTTTAGTATTCGAACTTTCAAGCTTTTCCTTTTTGTTTTTATTTCATTCTTGTTTGTACGCAAGAAGTGTCATAGGTGTGCTACTAACCGTTTTCCTTGTGAGTTATGTTTGTTTGTTGGTTACATTTTTAATGAAAAATTGACACAGAGATTATAGATTTAACTTTCAATGGCATGAAGACCATGTTGTCACTTTGCTAGCTAACCTTGTCCTCCTCACACATGGTTTATACCATGAATATGAATAAGACAACTTGTGTCTGTTAGAACCTACGACTTTATCATCATTATTCTGCTAAGCAATCATTTGAAAGAGCACCTGCCTTTGGCGGGTATCGTTTTACCTCCTCCGCGAGAATTTTTGGTATAAATTCTAATTAATAAAACTTTAAAATAGGTATCAAACATTGAATTAACAAAAAGGGAGTAATTGATTATTTTAGCCGATATTCTTTCTCCAGCGAAATCTAGAGAAAACATATGAGTTTGACGAGTTTTAAACGAAGAGTAGGGGCAAGTCCCGTACATATGTAAAGATATGGCATCTGGGTGTAACTCAATTCCAAAAGCTAGCTCATGAGAGAGGATCGACCAAATCTATATAAGTAAATCACCAATTCATCTTCAATCAATGTGGGCAAAAAACCCGGAGAACCGAAAAAATCGAACCGAACCGAAATTTAGTTAGGTTTTTTCTCGGTTTTTTTTTTAAAAAAACAATTTTTTGAAAAACCGAACCGAATCAAGATTTAGTGATTCGGTTCGGTTTTTTAATTTTGGAACCGAACCGAAAAAACCGAATTAAATATATAATTATTCTTATTTTTTATTTTAGGCTACTACTATCTCTTGAATCATAGTTATTGAAGTCAATCTATGAAGCTTTTATGGAAGTCGAATGCGGCATGAACTTGATTAACATATCACGGAAGCATTGACATAAAATGTAGGGAGAGAAAGTAGTTGTAAATTGGTGAAACTTTAAATGGTCATAACTCTGCGCTCGGATGTCCGTTTTACCTGATTTTTTTTTTGATTTTGGTTATTTTTTCGAGATGGGGCAGGCCCAAACTTCCATAATTTTTACGAAAATGTCCGTTTTCCCAATCAATTTGTGTTTTCCCCCAAATCGGTTTCTAATTTTCCTTTTTCTTTAGTAAACATCTCACGATACACAATAGATTTCAACGTCAAAATTTCATGGTAGTGTAGGTGTGAATGTCAATTTCAGTTTTGGAAATACAATTTTAAAATAAAAATAAAAATTCCTCGACCCGACCCGGCCCACTAGAAAAAACCAATATAATCCGATTAGTTCGGCGATATAAACCGAACATATCATTTTTTTTAAAAAAAGTTGTATTCGTTTTTTTTTTAAAATAATTTTTATTCAGTTCATATTTTTCGGATACAAAACCGAACCGAACCAATATACGTCCACCCCTAACTCTAACAATATCATCATAGTGAAGTGTGAACTAATCAAATTGTATTATACCGACGTTGATAAAAAAGAAATTTTACATATTAGGTCATATTTATCTATTGCGGCAATAAGTAAATAGATAAGAAAAGAACTTTTTGATCATTTAGTAGTTATTGATAAATTTTGATTTTAGTTCTTATAATATTTGACTAAGTATATTTAAATTAAATTAATCAAAATATGCATTTTTGATCTATTTGCTTGTGAATATTCACAAATTTACTATAATTATTAGTTCATTCTACCACGAATTATTCACATGGTACGTTAAGCTTGCACTATTACTTCATATCCAGTTGTGATATAGATCTAAAATAAATCTAAATATAGCATACTTCCTATATAAAGGACCAAAACCACATATTTCAACTAACTAAAAGTTAAACGTGCTTTGTCTGATATCAGAAGGACCAAATTCAGAATTTACTTATAACTAAAGTACTAAAATGCTATTACCCATTTAACAAAAATATTTAAGAATAATGGTCCTTGCCATGACCTTGAAGTCCTATGCACTCAATTTAATGAGTTTTATAAATTAAGTTACAATACATTGAAATTACTCGTATATTTTATCCCTTTCCCTTTAAGATGATAAGTATACCTTAACAAGAGGGGCATCAACCAGCAAAATTGATCTAATACTATGAGTAAAGGTAAAGTAGAATAGTAGGTGACAAAAAATACTAAGCTATCAGCAAAAGTACTCGTAAAATCAAAGTATACAGATTCTACATTTCGTTGTATGGTAGAGGGAAAACACATAGAATCATTATGTTTAAAGCTTTATTCTTTATCAATGAATACACCTTAGAAACATTAATGATACAAAGTAGAAAATGCCCATCATTTAAAGGTTTACAAAAGTCAAAAAATGATGTAAAATAGCTGGAATTTAATGCATACAGTTCCTCCTCTCTGATGTTCAAAATGCCATCATGCTCATTGTTTCATGTCACCCCGTTAATGCTTTTAATCTTAAAGAAATTGCACGGTTTTCCCTTCAAATGAGTTGAATTTTAATTTTTTTCCTTCAAAATCGAACTTATATCTAATGAGAGCATAAGTTTTTTAAGAACCCCTCATAACTTGTGAATATTATAATGCAAAAATATAAACTTATTTTTCACAAAAAAATAATGTTTTGAGGGACAAAAATTTAACACCAGCATAAAATAGGGAAAAAGTGCAAATGACCCTTTAATCTTTACTATATTGTACATTTTCCAGACTTTGAGTTTCCAACCTCGGTATAATGAAAATTTCCTACTTGAAAGTAACAATATTAAATGTAAAAAACAGTCCCCAGTGTACTCTGGTAAACTCAACAGATTTAATGAATCCCAATGTACAATCTTTAAAAAGGCCATACTTGTTCCCACATAGTAATACTCCCTCGTCCTTTTTACTTTTCATATTTTTACGTGACACGCTTATTAAGGAGTCAAAAATAAAATAATAATTTTACTATATCACATATAATTATTGCTAAGTAATCTAATGATTGAAATAAATAAATATACTTTAAAAACTATGTAATCACTAAAAAAAATTTGAACTTGTCAATCCAATAATAAATGACAAGGGTAAAATAGGTATGAAGTGGTAAATTATCTCTTAATTTTTTAAATTAGATAAATAAAGCTGAACAACTATTTTTAATATAATAGATAAGTAAAATTGGACAGAGGGAGTACGTTTTTTATTTTATTTTTCTTTTGGAGATTCTTTCACTCTCTATTCTTCTTTTTGTTTTTCCTTATTTGCTTTGCCTTTAAGGGGAGAGTAGTGGATAATAGATTCAATATACTATTAAAGTACTTGAATTAGAGGTTGTTTGTATATATACTACCGACCACATGGAAAGTTGATTGTGATAAATATATCCATGATATATACCGTAGATACATTGCCATGTGTATATCGTGTATATCACGAAAATACAATCCAGATAAGGAGATATGGAGACCGTGTATATCATGGTAGTTTTGGTAATATATTGTTGTATTTAATTAGATTGCACACTTACTATATTTGTAGAATTTTTGTACAAATAGAATAGGGTTTTGGAGTATAATATGAATAGGATTTTCCATATTATGAAAATTGTAAATTGTATATATATTCATTCATTAATGAAAATAATCAAGGGATTATTTCTTTCATGATATCAGAAGTCTAGGTGCTTCTACCGATTTTTTTCCTCTCTTCCGCTGCCTCGGTTCTCATGTCCATTCTCGGAAACCGTGCCCTCTCTTCCCAAATTTTCTTCCAAATCCATCATTCACATATTGTTCTTTCATTATGTCTACGTCAAAGAACATGTTTCATCCTGCCCTTACTGTTTCTAACATCAAGAACCACATCCCTATTGTTCATGAGATGGAGAACGTTCAATATGCGACGTGGGCAAAATTGTTCAAAATTCACGCAATCTCACATCAAGTCCTCAATCAAATAATTCCTCCCGCTATGCCTCCACCATCGGAGGATCCTCAGTTATGGATCACTATTGATGCTACCGTCCTTCAGTGGATTTACTCCACTATTTTTACCGATCTTTTACAAACGATCATTAAACCACACACTACAGCCATGGCTACCTAGAATAGATTGCATGATATATTACACGATAACCAACATTCCCGAGTTGTCACCCTTGAGCAGAAATTTTCACAAGTAAGCATGAAAGATTTCTTGAATGTTTCAGCTTATTGTAAACTACTCAAGGAATTGGCGGACCAACTCCATAACGTTGGAGTGCCTGTTACCAATAATCGTCTTGTTCTATAAATGATTGCAGGCCTATATGAGGCCTATAATGGCATTGGGACTCTCCTCCATCAACGGGTCAAAACCACAACAACGGTGGCGGCAAGAAGGGTCAAAACAGTAAAAATAATGGCAAAAATCGCGGCGGCGACCGGAACAGTTGCATCGCCGGCGGGAACAGTAACAACACCGGGGGTGGGCCTCGGGGTTCTGGGCCCCAGCCCGCCTGGTCTCAACCTTGGGCCTGGACCAACGGCCAGTGGTCTAGTCCCGCCTACTGCCCACCCAATTATTTCCAAGGGAATTGGGCTCCAGTCCAACCCACTCACAAGCCCAAATTCTCGGGTCCCTACAGCAACACCCAGCAACGTTTTAGGTCGGGTCCGCAGGCTGGTGTGCTTGTGCCTCGGCCCCAGCAGGCCTTCAATATTGCGGGCCCAAATCTGATCCCGACACCCATAGATATTGAGGCCGCTATACATACCATTGGATTAAATCATCCAGACGTAAATTGGTACATGGACACTTGCGCCACTTCTCACATGACATCCGACCAAGGTACTCTCTCATTTTATTTCAATTTGAGCAAAAATTGTGGATTTTCTGTGAAGGATTTCAAAACGGGGATTCCTCTAATGAGATGCAATAGTACGGGGATTCATCCATTGTTTCTTCCTTGCATAAAAATAATTTTATTTCTTGTAAGGGTACGCATAGTAGTCCAATTTGTCCTTCCTGTCCTTTAGGAAAACATGTTATATTACCATTTGTAGCCTCTACTTCTCGTACTTTGATGCATTTTGATATTATTCATAGTGATTTATGGACTTCTCCCGTTCTCAGTTCTGTGGGCCATCGGTATTATGTTCTATTTTTGGATGATTATTCTAATTTTTTATGGACCTTTCCGTTAACGAAAAAATCTCATGTTTTTCCACATTCTTAAAATTTAGAGCATTCATCCGTACCCAATTCGAACGAGAAATAAAAAATATTCCATGTGATAATGACAAAGAATATGATAATGGGTTGTTTCGTGATTTTGTGATGCTAATGGCATAGTTTTTCATTTCTCTTGTCCTCATACGTCCTAACAAAATGGGAAAGCCGAACGAAAAATTCATACCATCAATAATATTGTCCGAACTTTACTGGTTCATGCTTCCGTACCCCCTTCCTTTTGGCATCATGCTCTACAAATGACAACTTATCTCCTTAACATACTTCCTACCAAAGGGTTGGCTTATTCATCCTCTCTTAAAATCCTCTATAATAAGAATTCTTCGTATTCACATCTTAGGGTCTTTGGGTGTTTATGTTATCCACTATTTCTGTTAACTATAATTAACAAACTTCAAGCCCGTTATACCGCATGTGTGTTTTTGGGTTATCCATCTAATCATCGTGGTTACAAATATTTTTATTTATCATCCAATAAAATCATAATTAGTCGCCATATTATTTTTTATGAAACCCAACTTCCGTTTGCTAAAGTGAGTAGTCTCGTGCCTAGTTTGTATAATTTTTTAGATGACGACGTCTCACCGTACATTATGCACCACTTCATGGGCCGATCTAATGACCCCGAAATGCCAGCAGGCCCATTGCCTGCTGGCCCGCCACCACCCACTGTTTCTGCCCTAATTTACCGAGCCAACTTCTACCCCAGTTTCTGCTACATTCCAGCCTCCGATTTACAGTTTTGGGCCAGCAGGCCCACTGCCTGTTGCCCAGTCCATCACCAATCCGACTTTTTTCCAAAATCCATCCAATTCCCCCTCGACACACATGCATGTTACTCATAGTCAACGGGGTATTTTAAACCAAAAGACATTTTAATTTTAATTCTAATGTTCTTAAATCCTCACTACCCCGTAACCAGTGTCTGCATTAAATGACCTGAATTGGAAATTGGCTATGAACGACGAATATGATGTTGTTATTGAAAATAAGACGTGGGAGTTGGTCCCCCTTTCTGGTGTTAATATTATTCGATCTATGTGGATTTTTACGCATAAATATAATTATGATGGTTCTTTTGCTAGACATAAGGCTCGTCTTTTAGGTGATGGTAAAACTCCACAGGTTGGCGTGGATTTTGGTGAGACATTTAGCCCGGTGGTCAAACCGGCTACCATTCGCACTGTTCTCAGTTTGGCTCTTTCCAAGGCGTGGCCCATTCATCAACTAGATGTGAAGAATGCTTTCTTACATGGTGATCTTAAGGAGAAAGTCTACATGCACCAGCCCTTGGGTTTTCGAGACTTCAAATATCCTCATCATGTCTGTTTATTGAAAAAGTCCTTGTATGAGCTCAAACAGTCCCCACGGGCTTGGTATAAGCGATTTGCAGACTATGTATCTACTATTGGTTTTCTCACAGCATGTCTGATAATTCTCTGTTCATATATCGTAGTGGTACTTCCCTGGCTTATATTCTCTTATATGTGGATGACATTATCTTGATTGCTTCTTCTGATGATTTACGCAAGTCCATCATGACACTACTGAGTTCTGAGTTTGCTATGAAAGACTTGGGGCCCTTGAGTTATTTCTTGGGGATTGTTGTCACTCGTCATGCATGTGGGTTATTCTTATCACAACGGAAGTATGCCGCTAAGATAATTGAGCGGGCTGGTATATCCTTGTGTAAGTCTACTTCCACTCCAGTTGATACAAAACCCAAGCTGGGTGCTGCGACTGGCTCCCCTTACGAGGATCCTACCCACTATCGCAGTCTTGCAGGGGCTCTTTAGTATCTTACTTTCACGAGATCGGATATTACGTATGCCGTACAGCAGGTGTGTTTGTTTATGCACGATCCTAGAGTTGAGCACATGAATGTGCTCAAATGCATTATACGCTACATCCAGGGAACACTTGACTATGACTTGCATATATATCCGTCGTCGACCTCTACGCTTGTCTCGTATACAGATGTTGATTGGGGTGGTTGTCCAGATACCAGACGCTCCACGTCTGGTTATTGTATGTTTTTTGGTAATAACTTGGTCTCCTGGTCTTCAAAGCGACAGTCTACATTATCACGCTCTAGTGCAGAGGTCGAGTATCGAGGGGTAGCCAATGTGGTATCTGAATCATGTTGGTTACGTAATCTTCTCTTAGAACTTCATTGTCCCATTCAGAAAGCTATCTTGGTTTATTGTAATAATATTAGTGCAATCTATCTTTCTGGTAATCCGGTTCAACATCAGCGCACTAAACACATCAAAATGGATATCCACTTGTTCGCAAAAAGGTAGCTCGTGGACAAGTACGCGTCTGCCATGTCCCTTCCAGGTATCAAATTGCAGACATTTTTACTAAGGGTCTTCCCTCGGTTCTATTTGAAGATTTTTGAGACAGTCTCAGCGTACGAAAATTGTCTGCTATGACTGCGAGGGTGTAATAAATATACCCGTGATATACACAGTATATACATTACCCTGTGTATACCGTGTATATCACGGAAACACAAGCCAAATAAGGAGATATGGAGACCATGTATATCACGGTAGTTTTGGTAATATATTGTTGTATTTAATTAGCATTGTACACTTACTATATTTGTAGAATTCTTGTACAAATAGAATAAAGTTTTGGGAATAGAATAGGAATAGAATTTTTCATATTATGAAAATTGTAAATTGTATATATACTCATTTATTAATGAAAATAATCAAGTGATTATTTCTTTCAGATTGATTACTAATCATCATTAATCAAGTTAATATTAGAGGCACCTGATGATTTAAAATATTTTTGAAGGATTTTTCCAGTTAAAGATATATATATATATATATATATATATATATATATATATGGTCTTTCATCTTCTAGTTCAAAGTGGGAAAAAAGAGGAAACAAGAATTACAAAGAGAGAAAAAAAAACAAATAAGTTTAAAGGAATAATGTGGGGGAAGTGGGATATTGAAAACAAACTTTCTTGGATCCTACAAGAGACATTGCCACTATACTACTGCCCAAATTTTCTTATACTCGCTCGGTCCATTTTTACTTATTCATATTTAGCTTGGCGTATTTTTTTAAAATACTCATAATAAAATAATAAATTTACTAAATCACCCTTTGAATATAATAAATTCAATGTTTTGAGAAATATATTGGAAAATAATTATAGTTAATAACAAGTATAAAGTAAGGTTGTCCAGTGGGCCGGGACGTCCTGCTCTCGACCCGCCCCGTCCCGGTCCCGCCGGATAAACATCGGGACGGGACTAGGGTTGGTCCCGTCCGTCCCGATCCCGACCCATCCCGCCACCCGTCCCGTCCCGTTTACAGAAACTAACCGTTGCACAACCCTATTTGTCAACCTAAGTTAGTATATTTACACATTAACCCTATTTGTCAACTATAAATACCTCATTTTCCTCTTCATTTTTCTCACAAATCCTCCTACCATCTCTCTAATCTCTATCTCTCTACAAGTCTAAATTGCACATTAAATATTATATTTTATTTGCTAATTTCTATTAAAGTTCAAAAATTGAGAGTGAAGTTGGCAACTAACTTGAGGATCATCGAGCAAAGTTTCAATTTTCAACCTCGATTACACGTCGACGTTACGTCGGCGTTTGGTACACTCGTTCCTTCTTTTATTTAAATTATTATTATTACTTAATTTTAATTATCATACTTAATTTTCTTAACTTTAATTATTTATTTGCATAATTATAATGGAACAAGGTGGAAATTTTTGTGGTAGAGGTATTAGGGGTAACATGGGTAAGGGTGTATCTTCTAGTAATCCTAATTATGATAATTTCACTCGTGTAGATGAAACTGGTCTTTTTAATGTTAATATTAATATACCATTAGATCATGAGGTATATTCTGCATATGAACCAGACTATGATTTAGAAAATAAATTAAAAGATAATTTAGATAACGTACCTACTAGTGCAACTCTACCTCAAGCTTAGACTGAGTCTTAGGCTAAAACTGAAACTGGAATCTCTCTTATTCCCCCTAGTATGAGTAGAGGCCAAAAACAACGAAAATTAAAATCACCTGCATGAGATTTTTTTGATAGGGACATTCCTAATCAACTAGCTATTTGTAAAATTTGTCGCGAAGTTTATAAATTTAAAACTGGAAAAGGTCAAAGTGGACCATTAGGTTTAATGAGACATGTGGAAAACTCACACAAAGAAAGGTATAACCAATATTTGGCTGAAAAAGCGGGTGTGCAAATGCCTTCTGAGTAGGGACAAGGTTCGCATAGTGTCTCCGACCAAGTACATGGTCGAATTAACCTGATGACAGGGGGGAGTTATAGGTCCGAAATATGATAAACACAAAGATCGGGAAAATTTAGTTATTGTGGAGGGTTTGCCTTTTTCATTTCCTTCCTCTCCTGGTTTTATTCATTACATTCGAGAAACATATAATCTTGCTTTTAACGGTTTTCCTAGATCAACTGGTAGAAGAGATATTTTAAAATTTGCGCATGAATATCAACAATATTTACGTTATGCATTGTATCATTTTAATGGTAAAGTGGCTATCACTTCTGACATAGGCCGTAATACTAATGGTAATGATTATTTAACTGTTACATGTCATTGGATATATCACAATTGGTCCATGCAAAAACGTATATTAGCATATAGATATATTGATGAAAGGCACATTGGAGTTTTTATTTCAAGAAATATTCATGAAATTAGTGAATATTATGGAATTACTGATAAAATTATGACTATTACATTAGATAATGCTTCTTCTAATAATTATGCTGTAAACATTTTAAAAATTCGATTTACTCCATCTTTTTCCTATATTTTTCATGTTAGATGTGCATGTCATATTTATAACTTTGTTGTAAAGGATGACCTAAAACTTTTTAAAGACATCCTTGATAAAGTACAATTTGCTATCAATTTTATTTTAAAGGTAATAAAATACAAAGACACAAAGATTATAAAAAAAACATGTCATGATTGTGGATTAACTTATAGGAAAATTCCAGAAGAAGTTACAACTAGGTGAAATTCTTTGTATCAACAATTAGTTGTTGCTCACGAGTATAGAAGACCTGTAACTTTATTATTTAACACCCATAATCAAAATCCTTCGGATATGCTTGTAGATGATGATTGGGATAAAATTTTAGAACTTATTGTATTCTTAGAGAAATTTTTTCTAGCTACTAAGGAATTTTCTGGTATTTATTATCCTACTATTTCATCTATGTTATTTTATATAGCTCTAATATTTTTTTTATTTAATGAATATATAAAAAACCAACTTAAGCTCCAGCTATTAAAAAAATATTTGTAAATTTAATTTTTTTTTAATATTCCCACTATTTATTTTATTGGTATTGTATTAAATTCTACTATTAAAATAGACGGTTGTAATGCCCTTATTGAAACGATTTATGAATGCATAGAAATACTTCCACCAGAACCAACTAACGAACCAACTAAAGAAGATGTTATCTCTAGCATACAAACACAATGCAAAATTATGTATATGTATTACCAACAACAAAGTGCAAATAATCAATCGACTTTTGTACCATCTTCTTCTACTTCACTTCAATCTTATAAAAAAATATGTGGTTTCTGCTTCAAGTATTCAAGGCCTTCGAAATAGAATGTATAGTGGTTCAAGTGCTTCACAAATTAGCGAGTTTGATGTTTATGTTTTGCAGGGTGTTGTACCGTTCGAATCAATTGCTAATGAAAATGGATGTGAAGACTTGCTGAAATACTGGAGGGAGAATGAAAAGACATTTCCGACTCTATCAAAGATGGCCCGAGATGTGTTGATTATTCAAGCGTCATCTACAACTTCTGAAAGCGTTTTTTCTGCTAGAAGGTTTCAAATAGGAGAGCACATACACTTATTGGCGGGAGAGAGTTTGGAGATTACAGTTTTATTTAGAGATTGGATTAGAGCGGAGCGTAGAAGGTGCGGTCAACCAGAGACCAATGAAGAAGACGATTACAATTACAATGAAATCTTATCCGAGGGAGCAGGAAGCGACGTTGAACAATTTGACCAATAAATTCCAATTCCAATAGAAGATCCTCAAGAGATTGTCAGAAAATTAGAAAAAGTCTGGTTGCATATGTAATTTTTTTAATGCCAATTTTACTATGTGATTTGCAACTTTTGAACTACGAAACAAAGTTGCAATTTTGAAATTGTTTTACAAAAAAATATATATTTCTATTAAATAATATAAGAGGCAATTAGCCTTGGGATGTTTTTTCACTATCTTGTTCAATTATTTAAGTGTTTAAATATAAAAAAAGTCCCCCAAATCCCCTTCCCGACCCAACCTGTCCCCCCAAATCCCGTCCCCTCTGATAGTGGGATGTGGGACGGGATGGGACCACTTCCCGTCCCCCTAATCCCCCCGTCCCGCCCGTTCCGGTCTCGACCCACCCTCCGTCCCCCAAAATCCCGTTTTGTCCCATCCCACTGGCCACCCTTAGTATAAAGTAGGAACTAGGTCATAAATTCAATCTTGATTTTTTAAAATGAATAAGAAAAGACAAATATTTATTTTTAATATAGCTGATAAGTAAAAGTGAACGAGGCAATACAAATATTTTTTTGGTTGGCTAAAGATAAAGGTACAAGGAATGATGCAAAAGTGGTGAGAAAAAAACTGAAAAGGGAAAGAGGAATGAAATATAAGAAAACAAAAAGTATTTCAAGAGAGCAGAAAAAGTTGAAAAATACTGAGTAAAGACTAAAGAGAGACACACAAACAAAATTAAAGCAAAAGAAAACAGAGTAACAAATACTTCTACATTTTGTCGTTATCAAATAGTGATGAATTGTGTGAGTAGAAGTATGGGAATTATAAAATAAAACAAAAGCTGCAGATGAAAACTAAAGAGCAAGAAGAAGAAGGAATAGTACAAACATTTAACAGATTTTTGTGATTTCTTTTCTTTTCTCTCTCTCTTCACTCACACCAAACAAAAACCAGCAATAATCATGAAACACCCTCTATTTCCAGCACTCCTAAAAAGCATTTCATAACACTCAAAACCTTCCTTCCCTTAAATTTACCTCTCTTTACACACCCCATTTCTCAACCATTTCCCTTCCCACCATAACCATGAAACACTCCTTTCCTCTCTTTCTTACTACACTTCTCTTCTTCCTAACAAGAATTTCATTTGTTTTCTCCTCAACTAGTTCAAATCTTCCTCTACAACTCATTTCTCTTTTAACTTTAAAGTCCTCTTTCCATGATCATCACAACACCTTCAATGACTGGGATTCCACCCTCGCATTCTCAAGACCCGGTTCACATATTTGGTGCTCATGGTCTGGCATCAAATGTGACAAGAAAAATAACCAAATCACCTCTCTTGATCTCTCAAAACGCAATCTTTCTGGTACAATTCCTGAAGATATCCGAAACTTAGTGCACCTTCACCACCTGAATTTAAGTGGAAATGCCTTAGAGGGTCCTCTCCAAACATTCCTTTTCGAATTTCCTTTCCTCAAGACACTTGATATTAGTCTCAATTCCTTTAACTCAACGTTTCCCACTGGCGTATCGAGACTCAAGTCTTTAACACACCTAAATGCCTATAGTAACGACTTTATAGGCCCTTTGCCTGAAGAAGTTGTTCATCTCCCAAATCTTGAGTACCTTAACCTTGGCGGAAGCTATTTCTCGGGTTTTTTCCCGAAAAGTTATGGTGGCTTTGCAAAGCTGAAATTTTTGCACTTAGCTGGTAATAAATTGACTGGTCCGGTTTTGGCTGAGTTGAGTTTCTTGAAACAGCTTGAACATATAGAGATTGGTTACCAGAATTTCACTGGTGTTGTCCCTGATGAATTTTCTTCTTTGTCAAATTTGAACTATCTTGATATCTCCTTAGCCAACCTTTCTGGTTATCTCCCTGTTGGGCTAGGCAACTTGACAAAGCTTGAAACTTTGCTTCTTTTCAAGAATCAATTGTCAGGTAAAATTCCTCCGTCTTTCGGAAAACTAACATCGCTGAAATCGTTGGATTTATCCGACAACCACCTCACTGGAACAATCCCTGAAGGGATTTCAGGTTTCAAAGAGCTTACCATCTTGAATTTGATGAACAATAACTTAACAGGTGAAATCCCACAAGGCATTGGTGAGCTTCCTAATCTTGAAATGTTGGCTCTATGGAATAACTCACTCACTGGGATTTTACCACAGAAGTTAGGTTCAAATGCAAAGCTACGAAAACTTGATGTCTCTTCAAATCATCTATCAGGTCCCATTCCACCAAATCTTTGTCTCAGTAACAACTTAGTTAAACTTATCCTGTTTTCAAACCAGTTTATAGGTGAGCTCTCTTCTTCCTTTGCAAATTGCACTGCATTAACCAGGTTTAGAATTCAAAACAACAGACTCAACGGCTCAATACCATTAGGCTTCGGTTTTTTGCCCAATTTAGCCTACTTGGACATGAGCAAAAATAATTTCTCCGGTCCAATTCCAAAAGATTTTGGGAATGCCGCGAAATTGGAGTATTTGAACGTATCGGAGAATTCATTCAACAGTGAGTTGCCGGATAGTATTTGGAGTTCCCCGACTCTACAGATCTTTTCAGCAAGTTACAGTGGCCTTCTCGGGAATATTCCCAACTTCAAAGGTTGTCGAGTTTTGTACAAAATTGAGCTGGAAGGAAACAATCTCACTGGAAGTATTCCATGGGATATTGAGCATTGTGAGAAGCTCATTTGCATGAATTTTCGACAAAATTCACTTACGGGAATCATTCCCTGGGAAATATCTGCAATTCCATCCATAACAGAGGTTGATTTGTCTCACAATTTCCTAACTGGAACAATTCCTTCAAATTTTGCCAATTCCAGTACCATAGAAAACTTCAACGTATCCTACAATCAGCTCACTGGTCCAGTGCCTTCTTCAGGCTCCATTTTCTCAAGCATACATTCCTCCTCCTTCATTGGAAACGAAGGCCTTTGTGGTACTGTCATTCAAAAACCCTGTGGGACTGACGGGCTCGCGGCTGGAGCAGTGGAAGTAAAGCCGCAACCCAGAAAGACAGCTGGCGCAATCGTCTGGATAATGGCTGCAGCATTCGGTATTGGATTATTTGTTCTCATTGCCGGAAGCAGATGTTTTCACGCCAATTATAGTCGGCGATTTTCAGGAGACAGAGAAGTTGGTCCCTGGAAGTTAACGGCGTTTCATAGATTGAACTTCACGGCAGATGATGTACTGGAGTGCTTGACAATGACGGACAAGATCCTTGGAATGGGTTCAACAGGGACAGTGTACAAAGCCGAGATGCCAGGTGGCGAGACCATAGCGGTAAAAAAGCTATGGGGAAAACACAAGGAGACAATCAGGAAAAGACGAGGCGTTTTAGCTGAAGTTGATGTGTTAGGCAATGTCAGGCACAGGAACATCGTGCGGTTGTTGGGTTGTTGCAGCAACAATGAGTGCACGATGTTGCTGTACGAGTACATGCCTAACGGGAGCCTAGATGATTTGTTGCATGGTAAGAATAAGGATGCTAATTTGGTAGCTGATTGGCTTACTAGGTACAAAATTGCACTTGGTGTAGCTCAAGGAATTTGTTATCTTCATCATGATTGTGATCCCGTCATTGTTCATCGTGATCTTAAGCCTAGTAATATTCTTTTGGATGGTGAAATGGAGGCTCGCGTTGCTGATTTTGGTGTAGCCAAGTTGATTCAGTGTGATGAATCTATGTCCGTGATTGCTGGATCTTATGGTTATATTGCACCTGGTAAGTTCTATTCAACCTTTTAAATCTTCTTCTTTAATTAAATTATTACTCGCTGTAATATATGTTTATTTTCTTGAAGAAATTACATTATCTTTTTGGGCGGCTTATTGTAATGTTATCAAAAAAATGTTTTGTCAGATCGGTTTAGTTCGTTCTGTAGGGTGACGAAAAAGGGGTCACTTGCGTGCGAAACGTGGTGTCATGTCATTAGCATGATGCATTTTTGAGTGAAAGCGTGATATATATTGTTGTGTTTTGTCCACTATCGTTGTTAAATCTTCTTTGCCCACATAGTTGTCAACTGCTTTCATATGGAATATTTTTTAACCATAACCAGATCTTCTAGGCACATTCATTTTTTGAATTTGAGCGCCACAATATGATATCTCCAAGTTGAATTTTTTATTAAGGAATAATATTCCTGTCTAGTTTAGACTTTAGTGTAGTGAAAGAGGTCATCTAAAATTTAACTCCCCTGTTTTAATTTGTTTGGCATGATTCGAAGTACTGGGGTTTAACTAACTAATGTTCGATGTGAATTTAGATATAAAATCTTTAATTCTTTGAAAAGAAAAAGTATTACTCTCTTCGTTCCATAATAAGTGGTTGTTTAAGCCTTCAATTTTTTTTTCATAATAAGTGGTTCTTTAGAATTTCAAGAATATTTTGATAATATTTTTCCAAAATTAATTTTGTTTAAATAATCAACATTCATTAACTATATTTTCTTTATCTAGGCATTGATTAAGGGTAAATTAGTAAATACACTCCTCATTTTCTATGAGTGAGCACTTTCTTAAGGGTTGTACACAAGCTAAAAGAACCACTTATTACGAAAGAAAGAGAGTATAATTTAAAATAATTAATAATTCAAAATATTTCAAAAAAAAATTATGATAAATAAAATATTTTTAACTATCTAATAGTAATTAGGACAAATAAATTGAAATTTTGAAAGTAGTAAAGTAAGTGTCATCAAATAATTCTGTACTCGTACTTCTATACAATTGGTGCAAATATAACTAGTAAATATATTTTAAAACTCTTTAAATATTTTGATTTAATTCAAGTGAATAGCTTATTAAAGCTAAAACTTTAGGGCGGTGGTACCACCGCTATGGTTCTTCTCTGTTTTTTTGCAGTTTCACTTTCTCGCCATGACTTTGTGGTGCTTAGCGCACTAGTGCGCGTGAATCGCTCCCTTAGCCTTTAAGCATTTGTTTTTCACTTTTTGTTATTCTTTGGACCCACCAAGATTTTGTCAAGCTAGTTTATCTGAATCTCAGATTAACCCCTTTGATTTATTAGTACCAGTACTACATTCTTTGACTTTAATATTCAAAGTCAACCACTTTGGACACTAGCAGACAAAGTGTTATGATAACAAATTAAAATATGCAATAAATGTTCTTATCTTTGCATTTATTATATATTTGATACTATAGTGGCATAGTTGTACAGTTTACAATTAAAAAAACACATTTAGTTATTCCTAATCATGTTTGTGTGTTTGTTGTTGCAGAATATGCATACACATTGCAAGTTGATGAGAAGAGTGACATCTACAGTTATGGGGTTGTATTAATGGAAATTTTATCAGGGAAAAGATCGGTGGAATCAGAATTTGGCGAGGGAAATAGCATTGTAGATTGGATTAGGTCCAAGCTCAAGACTAAAAATGGCATAAATGAGGTGTTGGATAAAAATGCTAGCGCTTCTTGTTTTTCGGTTAGGGAAGAAATGATGTTGTTGCTGAGGGTCGCATTGCTCTGTACTAGCAGGAATCCGGCAGATAGGCCATCGATGAGGGACGTTATGTCTATGTTGCAAGAGGCTAAGCCTAAGAGGAAGTTGCCTGGAACTGTGGGTGTGGGTGTGGGTGACAATGCAATTGCTGCTATTCCTTTGGCTCAAAAGGCTAATGTGGAGTGTTGATATAATAGGAGATTTGGAGCTTGTTTTGATTTTCAATTTATTTGAATTATGGGGGAGATTGGTATAGGAGAAGTTAATACTTATCTTTCTTTAATTTTTGCTAATAGGATATTCCCGAGTGTTCTCAATCTATTGTTGTTAGACATTTGATTGAAGCTATGAAATGGGTATCTTTGCTAACAAATCTTCGATGAGTTATCGCGTGTGGGAATTTTGACTCTCTCTCACTTCTCTAGATACTAATGCATTGCAAAACGATTAACTTAAGTAATAACTTGATATCAAATTGTGACTCCTATCTCAGCTAATAATGGTAAAGAACAAGCTACTCCTCTTCTTGACTCTGTTAGCAAATTCGATTAGATGGACACTTAAGCTCTCTTATTGATTTGTTTTTTTTAATAAACATGTAAGTTCAACACTAATTAATTTCATTCTTGATCATGTTTATTAATAACTACTCTTAATTTGTGTTCTTCAAAAAATAATACTTCCTCCGTCCATTTTTATTTGTCTATGTTTGACTTGACACGCCCTTAAAAAGCAAGTAATAACGTGATAAGTTTATAACTCTTTGAATATAATAAGTTCAATGTTTTAGGAAATGTATTGAGAAATGATTATCATTAATAATAAGGATAAATTGAGAAATAAATTATGTCTTGATTTTTCAAGGCAAATAAAAAGTGGGACATCTATTTTTAGTATAATACAACAATAATAACATACCCATATAATTCACAAGTGGATCTGGGGAAGGTAGAGTATACGCAAACCTTATCTCTACCTTGGGGGTAGATGCTTTTTTCGATAGACCATCGGCTCAGGATAAAGCAAAAGAAAGCAGGTCAAATAGGAAAAAAGATATAGTAACTACAAAAAAACAGTACGCTAAGCAAATAACAAAAGATAATAGATTGTAACAGAAATCAAAAGATAAGAAACTACAAGAGAAATTCTACGACTACTAGTAAGAAAAGAAAATAGCAGCGAGACAATACTCTAGTACCTACTACCCTTCTACCCTAATTTGTGTCCTCCACAACCTCTTATCTAAGGTCATGTCCTCGGTAAGCTGCAGTTGCACCATGTCCTTTCCAATCACTTCTCCTCAATACTTCGTCGGTCTACCCCTACCTTTCCTGAAGTCATCCGTAGCTAACCTCTCACACCTCTGCACTGGGTATCCACACATCTTTTCTTCACATGTCTGAACCATCTAAGCTTTGCTTCCCCTATCTTGTCTTCCGTTGAGGTCACTCCCACATTGTTCCGGATATCTTCATTCCTAATCCTATCTCTCCTAATATGCTCACACATCAACCACAACATCCTCATTTCCACTACTTTCATTCTCTGAACGTGAGAGTTTTTGACTGACCAACACTCCACCCCATACAACATAGTTGGTCTAACCACCACTCTATAGAACTTATCTTTGAGTTTTGGTGGCACCATCTTATCACACAAGACTTCGGATGTAAGCCTTCATTTCATCCACCCTGCACCAATATGATGTGTGACATCCTCATCAATCTCTCCATTTACTTGGATAATAGACTCAAGATACTTAAAACTTCCTTTATTTTGCATGACATGCGTATCAAGTCTCACTTCCACGTCAGTCTCACACATCATGTCACTGAACTTACACTCCAAGTATTTTGTCTTGGTCCTGCTCAACCTAAATCCTTTAGACTCTAGGGTCTGTCTCCAAACCTCCAGCTTAGCGTTAACTCCCCCGCAGGTCTCGTCAATCAGCACTATGTCATCCGCGAATAACATACACCATAAATCTAAATCTATACCAAATATCTGAAGTTTTTATATGATAAACATCTTTATCACTTTTTTTCAAATCTACTTAACTGTTTTTATTGAGTGTTAGTTAAGTAAAACGTTTGAGAAGAAATAAATGACAATTTAAATACAACGTTTGAGAAGAAATAAATGATAATTTAAATACAACGTTTGAGAAGATATAAATGATAATTTAAATAAATATTTTTACAATTATCAAATGTTTTTTTCTGAGTTGTGTAGGGGTGTACATGGACCGGGTTGGTTCAGATTTTTCAAATACCAAACCAAATCAATTGTGCTGGGTTTTTAGATTACACCAAACCAAACTAATAAAAGTCGGATTTTTCAACTTCGGGTTTTCTCGAATTTTTGGGTTTTTTTCGGTAAAGTCTTCATACAAAATATATAACTTGTGCTTCAAATATTTCTTTAGTCCTAGTGAGATACAACTATCCAATAATGTATTTTTTAAGAAAATAACATAAAATGTGAGATGAATGATGACATTTTACTAACATATTCAACAAAAAAGATAATGAAATCGCATAAGATCAGGTGAATCAGGTGACTATGTGGTGCTCGCATTGTCTTTGGTATATTTTATATTTTGCAAAGTAAAGGCATGATGTAGCTGTAGGGTATTGTTGGGTTCAAAACAGATAAGTAAAGCGCAGCGGAAGTTTAAAATTTTGTATTGCTTACCCCAACAATTCTTTCTGGTATGGTTATATGACTATCAAACTTGTAAAGTAAACTTGAACATAACAGTTACAGGTTACAAAAATCTGGAGTCTTTTACTAAAGGGTGAACACGTGATTGCCCCTTCGACTGTAAGCACCTTGCTTCGGTGTATTCCTCTATCAAGAAAGCCAGGAAATCTTGGCAGAGGTTTGAGAGAGTTTTATTCTAGACTCTAAGTCTAGAATTGTTTAATATAATAATTGTATAGTAATCAATGAGGTAGTGTTGTATATATAGTAAAATTTAGGTAAATCATATTAGGGTTGGGCTCTAAGCCTGGCCCAAAATTCGAGGTGCAGTGGGCCAGTCTGACTGGGCCCACTGCCGGGTCGGCGCCGCGACTCAGCCTAGTAGGCGCCGCGAAGCCTTATGTCCATTTTCATTCCTCATTTCGTTAATATATATTCAACACATTTAATTAAATCCAAAATTTAATTTTTACTTAATTAAATAATTTCCATCAAATAGAAATTATCTCATAGTTATTATCAATTTAAATATCTCGATTTCAAATCGAATATTTAATACTTTCTCAATACACCCTTAGATTGAAGAAACAATCGACATAGTGTGACCCTATAGGCCTTCACATATTGACACTAATTCAATTAAGGTCCATACATAACTCCTAGATTGCGCCATACGACGAACTCAATATGTGAAGTAAGTTTACATGAATCCAGTAAACATAACCTTTATGTGAGATGATAAATTCCTTTCATTCGCGACATACTCGATCAAACTTAGGATTTGCCATGTGTCTATCCAAATGACTTGATCACTTTATCTCATTTATATTAGTCGACAACTAGACCATATTCTAAATATGTCTCTTGTATTGGCCAATGACTTGGTCGACCTAATATCACTGAGAAGTTGAGTGCTCTCTTGAATATCCAATCGAGGAATGAATCCTATTCTTGGCTCAATTACCACTTTAGTTTACATCATAATGCACCCAACACAAGTCGTATCTTATCCTATAAGGAGTTTAAGCTTAGGACAGGGTCAAAGTACATTACTCTGTAAACAAGGTGCGTATTGACCTCAAGTCAAAGGACATTTATCTCCCATATGCTGATAACACTCTAGACATGTATAGCAAATAGTTTATCAGCAGGGTATACCAATACTTTCCAAAAGTATTCATGTGTCCATCACTAGTAACCATTACTAGTAGCAGGTGAGACATACTACATTCTCCAAGAATGTGATGCAGACCACATGTCGACTTATAACATATCATCCATATCCCATTCTCGATGATCATTAGTCGAGGCTATTTTGAAAGTTACGATCTATCATCAATAGCTCACTATATTAATGACAACGTAAGCTCAAGGGATGCACATTAATGAATAATTATAAACAATCAAATAATAATTCAATAATTGCAAATGCCATAAATATTAATCTTATTAATAATACTAATGTGTTCAAGTACATTATGTCTCTAATATAGACTGTCTCTATGACATATATACTTTCAGTAGCGTGTATGACCAATGTATTTTAGTTTTTTTCTTTCTTAACATGGCAATAGAAAAATATTTTTGTAAAGAAAGATCCAAAACGGATTGAAAGAGTGAATGGATTTCTGTGTGATTATGAATGATTATTTAACCGATAAATTGTGGATCTTTTATTATCATCTTGGTTTTGATTTGAGTTTTATTTGAGTTACTAGCTAACATCTATAAACTATAAAAATTATTTGGTCATTTAAAATTATTTGTCCAAGATTGAAATAATAAGTTACAACAACAACAACATACCCAGTGAAATCCCACAACTGGGGTCTAAGGAGGATAGAGTGTACGCAGACCTTACCACTACCTTGTTAGGTAGAGCGACTGTTTCTGAGAGACCATCGGCTCAAGACAGAGCATAATCACAAGCAAAGCAAGAGAGACGGTCAGAAAATATTTAAAGTAGTATGGAAATACTGGTATCAAAAGCGAATAGGTCATGATAGCGCATTCCGAAAAGTAAGCAGTAACTAGCGCAGGTAAATACTCTAGACAAAGTAGGAAATAGTAGGACACAAAGTAGGACACATAGCAAAATTATGAAAACGTTTAAAAAATATTTAAAAATTATGTTTCTTATATTTTTTTTTATGTATAAATGTTCTTAAAAATTGTCTACATGTAATATCGGGTTTGTTTGGTTCGGTTTGACTTTTTTTAATTAAAATCAAACCAAACCAGACCAACTATGATTGGGTTTTTTCCAATATCAAACAAAGTCAAACCAAATCACTAGTCGGGTTTTTTTCCCGATTTGGTTCGGCTTATCAGATTAGTGCGATTTGTTGGTTTTATTTATACACCCCTAGATGTGCATTGTAATGTCATGTTCAACTGTTATGTGTGTTTTGACTATTTTACTCCTATTGACCCAATTTCCGAAGTTATTGGACGATCCTAGTGAAAGTTGAAGAAATTAGAACCTTTAAGCGAGAACGTTTGACCAATAATTGACTTTTGGGTAAACGGACCTTTTTCAAAATTCCGTCAATTCCTTAAGGTCCAACGGGTCATTTATTACTTGGCGGGGTAGTTGGTTCGGCTCCCGAGGCCCTCAAAAGTATTTTGACTATTAGTTGGAAAGTTGGTTTTAGGTCGTTGGGGGTTAACTCATTTAAATAGACCTCCGATGAAAATTTCGAGATCATGAACGAGTCTGTAGAGTGTTTTTACGTGTGTATGCATATCTGGTTATTGTCGGAGAGGTCTCGGGTAATTGTCGGATTTTTGGGATTGACTGTTGGAAATTTTCTAGTATATATTGCCTCATTAGGGAGAGTTGTAGTGCGCCCCAACGGTTGAGGGGTCCACCGTGTGGTTTCCATTGCAGCGGATGACGGAAAAATCAGAACCCTTTTTAAGTGTTAAATTAGGTCTTTCATTTTTCATTCTCAAAATATTTTTCCAAGGCACCTCTAGGGCGATTTCAAGCATCTCTAGGTGGATTTCTTCTTGAGGTATGTTCCTTAACATTGTTTACTTTAATTACCTTTCTTAATAAATGGTGGGAAACCCTAGAAACTAGTTAGAGAGGATGAGTCCTACCTAAATATTGTTTATTTGATTATTAGGCCTAAATGTGAGATAAATGGATGGATTTTACTAATCTAAGCATGAATTTCATTATTTAGTAACCTTTAGACTTGAATCTTCCATTGTTGTTGAGAAATTGATTATGGAGAATCTAGGGTTTATGTATAATTTGGGGTTTTTGCATGGTTTGATGAAATTGAGCTATTATTGTATTAATTTAGCAATTAGAGGGTAGATTCAAACCTCTAGAATGTTAGGCTACCGATTTCACTCACTAATTTACTGTTTTGTCCTTGTGGGCACGTTTCCCTTTTTCTCGCATAGTTTATTTGGATTCAAGGAATGGCATAGTGATTTGGGTAATGTTAATTTCCGTTTCTAATCTAGATTTCAAAAATGACTAGACTTCGAGTACTATCGTGATTCTCAAAAAAGCAAGGCTCAGGTGTGATCATTCGTGGCTCTCGCTCAGCATCCAAGTAGGTTATGACTTACCTTCTGGTTAGACTTCAGTTAGAAAAGCGTATGTAGAGTTAGTTACTGTTAGAGAAAGAATGTGACACCTTCGAGTATGAAGTTGGGATGAATTACTTAGGTTTGGTATTGTTGACTGAATTGTGTGATTGTCGCCTTATGGTGATGCAGTTGTCTTTCACTTATCTTGGTATTATTATGAATAGAGAAAAGGACTTGACTTGATACTGATATTGTGATATGTGTCAATATGTGGCACGATTGGGATTGATATGATACACTTGATATCATCGTCTTGCATTGCATTCATCCTCATTTTCATGATACATTGATATTACCTATGATTGGCATGATGGTGATAAGTGAGAAGGAAATATTCATGATTCTTGCAACACATTTGATAGTGTACCCATCTCTAAGTTGTGTGCAGAATGGCTAGCGATGTGATCGGTGGTAGAGTTATCTCTGGACTGTGTGCGGAAGGACTGGTTCATGGATTTTGCGGATTTCCCATGGGTCATGACTATCGAGGTGTAGATGTATGTACTGAGATTACATTTGGCCATTTCATTACATATTTACTCATCATTACATTCACATAGTGCTTGGATTCTGACTTGATTTTCTACACTTGGGTTGGTTATTCTTAGACTGTGATAGTATTTGTACTTGATTGCGAGCATGTCTATTCTTCAGTTTCTTCCTTTATATATGTTAGCTAACTGTTGTCGGCCTATGTTACCTACTAGTACATAGTGTTTGTACTGATACTACATTGTTGCATTCTTTTCTGAGTGCAGAGTATGTGACCGATTTCACATCCACTCCTCACGACTGATCCCGAGGCTTGCTGTTGAGTTTCTAGGGTGAGCAGGCTTCATGGATCCGCAGTCCGGAGACGACTCCTTTATATTTGTCTTTTCTTGCATTCTGAGACAATATTCGTATTTTGAGACTTATGTATTATCCAGACTTGTATTGATTAGTAGTGGCTCTTGTACGATATTTAGACCAGTTCCTTGGGGTTGTATTAGTATTGTACTTTCGCACTTATGTTATTTATGATTTAGACTTTCATTTATTCTGTTCTATTTACTTTATTATTGTTGAATTAATGATTAAGGGATTAATTCACCTATCGAGGTGGAAAATGGTAGGTGCCCGCGTGACTAAATGATTTTGGGTGGTGACATGCATAAACCTCTAAAGAGAAATAATATGGATAGAATGTAGTATATGGACAGAGTACATAAACCTCTAAAGATTGTGTTTTATTTTCCTTGTTAGAGGAAACTCGAACAATCATTTAAATGATATCTTTTTCTTCCTACAATACATATTTTTGTATTGGCGATCTATTCCTTGACCTTAAAGTAATTGGGTATAATCCATTGACTGTCACTAAATTTTCATTCTATTGCACTAAAATTACTAAATTATTTTTATAAAGAATAAGTCACTAAAGTTAGGTGCATCATATGATACAAGGGGAAATCTTCATCATGGGATACAAGGCTGACTTTTACAAAACTAATAAGATATTCGTTATCAGTTTATCAGTTTAAATATCAAAACTCTGAAGTAAAGATTAGAGAATGCTAAATGGCCAACCCTTTATACAGTTTATTAGATTAATATTATTAAAATAATATACTGTGTATATGATTCTACATACAAGAATAAACTATAAGTTACTATGGATAATGTTCTTATTCCATACAATTTTTTTATAACAATAACAATATATTTAAACGTAACTATTTTTTATAGACGCAAAACGCACGTGCAACACACGTACGCTTAAATTAGTTAGAAAAAAACTGGCAGAGGTAAAGTTCATAGATGGGACTTAAATATAGTATTTCGATTGAAAAGAATAGAAAAAGGGTTTTTTCAAAAGGGAAAAAACACCAAGAAAGAGATTAATAAAATGGGCAGAGTTTAAAACTTTTATTTATTATCCTTAAATATAGTGATTGAAAGAAATAATCCCCTTGATTATTTTCATTGATTGAATAGATATATATACAAGTTACAAAGCCTTCTTCTACCATAATTCTAACTCTACAATTATGGTAACTCTACAATTATGGTAGTGTATATTCCTAATTATGGTAACCTATATATTACAATATATTACACATATATTTTCCTAATATACAAGATTCTTACCTTGTCTAATATTAACAATTACCAAAAGAATTAGAGCCAAATCTGGCCAGCAAATCCGAGAGACAAATATGGCCAAATCCGAGAGCCATAAGGCATTGCCTTATTTAACACACCCCCGCAGTCATAGCGGACGGTCTTCGAACGCTGAGACTGTCCCTAAAATCTTCAAAGAGAACCTCTGGTAGACCCTTTGTGAAGATGTCTGCAATTTGATAACGCGACGGGACATGTCATACGCGAACTTGACCCTTTGCAACCTTTTCGCGGACAAAGTGAATGTTCATTTCGATATGCTTAGTACGTTGGTGTTGAACTGGGTTACCTGAAAGGTAGATGGCACTAATGTTATCACAATATACCAAGGTTGCCTTCTGAATAGGACAATGAAGCTCCAAAAGCAAATTACGTAGCCAACATGATTCGGAGACCACATTCGCCACCCCTCGATATTCTGCCTCGGCACTTGAGCGTGATAGGGTTGCCTGACGTTTTGCTGACCAGGAGACCAAGTTGTTGCCAAGGAACATACAGTAGCCAGAAGTCGACCGTCTGGTGTCGGGACAACCACCCCAATCAGCATCCGTGTAGGAAACAAGTGTGGATGTAGATGACGGATACAAGTGCAACCCATAGTCTAGTGTCCCCTGAATATACCGAATGATGCATTTGATTGCATTCATGTGCTCAACTCTGGGATCATGCATGAATAAACACACCTACTGAACCGCATATGTAATATCCGGTCTGGTAAAGGTAAGATACTGGAGGGCCCCTGCAAGACTACGATAGCGGGTCGGGTCCTCGTATGGTGCACCTGTTGTGGCACTTAGTTTTGGGTTTGCATCAACTGGCGTGGAGGTGGACTTACAGGATGACATCTCAGCCCTCTCTATGATCTCAGCAGCATACTTCCGTTGAGACAGAAACAACCCACCTGAATGACGCTTGACGGCAATCCCCAAAAAATAACTCAAAGGCCCTAAGTCTTTCATAGCAAACTCAGAACTGAGCATGGTCATGATAGACTGGCGTAAGGCATCTGAAGAGGCAGTCAAGATGATATCATCCACGTACAACAGGATGTATGCCAAGGATGAACCACTGCGGTAGATGAACAAGGAATTATCTGACCTGCTGTGAGTGAACCCAATAGTTGAAACAAATTCAGCAAACCTCGTATACCAGGCCCTTGGAGACTGCTTAAGCCCATACAATGATTTCTTCAACAAACAGACATGATTAGGGTGGTTGGGATCCCTGAAACCCAACGGCTGATGCATATAGACTGTTTCCTTGAGGTCACCATGTAGGAAAGCATTCTTGACATCCAATTGATGAATTGACCAAGTCTTTGAAAGAGCCAAGCTAAGCACAGTGCGAATGGTAGCCGGTTTGACCACCGGACTAAATGTCTCACCACAATCAATTCCAACCTGCTGAGTCTTACCATCACCAACAAGTCGCGCCTTATGTCGAGCAAATGACTCATCTGAATTCTCCTTATGAGCAAAAATCCACATAGACCTGATAACATTAATACCATATGGACGGGGCACCAACTCCCACGTCTTATTAGCAATAAGAGCATTATATTCATCAGTCATAGCAATTTTCCAATTAGGGTCATTTAAAGCCGACAGAGGATTGCGGGGCAAGGGGGATTTAGAGACATCCGAATGTAAATTAAAATGTCTTTTAGGTGTAAAAATACCCCGCTGACTTCGAGTGATCGGTCTATGACTCGAGGAAGAATTGAGAGAATTTTGGGAATTTTCTGGGCTCGGGACGGGTGGCGTGAGTAATGGGCTTTCTTGGCCCAAATCGACTGCTTGTTGGACTCGTCAATTTGGACCAGTTCCAGGTGGGCTTTGGACTAGCACAATTTCTGGAACTGTTCTAGTTCTTTGGAATTCTTGGGCGAGGCAGATGCGTGGGTCCAGTAGGCGATGGGCCCATTGGAGGATTTAGGTGCGGAGTGGTCCGAAAAATTACGAATAATATACTGGGGATATTTGGTCATCCAAAACATTATACGACTTAGGCTCGGGAGTATGAACTTTCGTAAAAGGAAATTGGGTTTCGTCAAAATGACATGGCGATTTATTATGATTTTCTTGGAGGATAAATCAAAACACTTATAACCACGATGATTCGACGGATAACCCAAAAACACACACGGGGTAGACCGAGCCTGAAGTTTGTTAATTGTGGTGGATGGGAATAACGGATAACACAAGCACCCAAAAATCTGAAGATGAGAATAAGAAGGGTTCTTATTATATAGGATTTTGAGGGGGGAAGAATATGTCAGACCTTTAGACGGAATTATGTTAAGAAGATATGTGGACATTTGTAGAGCATGATGCCAAAAATATGGAGGTACGGAGGCATGAATTAAGAGAGTTCGGACAATGTTATTTATGGAACGAATTTTGCGTTCGGCTTTCCCATTTTGTGAAGATGTATGAGGACACGAAAAATAAAAATTTATCTCATTATTAGCACAAAACTCCCGAAACTCCCTATTGTCGTATTCTTTCCCATTATCACATTGAATATTTTTTATTTCTCTTTCGAATTGAGTACGAATGAACGCTCTAAATTTGATGAAGAGGGAAAACACTTGTGATTTATTCGCAATTGGAAACGTCCACAAAAATCTAGAATAATCATCTAAAAAGAGAATATAATATCGATGACCCATTGAACTAAGAACAGGAGATGTCCATAAGTCGCTATGAATAATTTCAAATGGCTTTGAAGTATGAGAATTGGAGTCTACAAATGGCAGCTTAACAATTTTCCCTAAAGAACAAGACTGACAAAGTGGAGTACGACTGCACTTTACAAGAAATAAAGCTATTTTTATCTAAAACTGATAAAATAGACGATCCCGGATGACCCAGACGAGCATGCCACATGGAAGGAGAGATGGCTGCAAAAGCTGACGGCAAGGCTGGACTCGATTGACTGAAATCGGGCATGATAGGATACAAATCCCCCCCTACTATCACACCTCATGAGATGACTCCCCGTCTTGAAATCTTTCACAGAGAAACCGAAAGGATCAAATTCAACGGAAACAGAATTTTCATTTGTGAATTTTCGGACAGACACTAAATTGTTAATCAATTTAGGAGCATGTAACGTATTTTTCAAGAGGAGTGGTGGATTAGGGGGAGACAACGTTTTCTGACCATACCCTAGAATTGGAATAGAACTTCTATTACCAACAATTATCCCCCGAGGGGTGCTCAAATTGGAATAAGATGAGAGAGTACCTGATTCGGAAGTCATGTGAGTGGTGGCACCGGTGTCCATATACCAATTTGGGTCCGGTTGAGATAACCCAGTGTGTGCATCGCGGCCTCGATATCAGTCTGAGTGGGGCCTGCTGCATGATGGGCCTGCGGTGGTCGGGGCCCAAGAACTCCTGTCCGTGGTGCACCTGGGCCGTAGCTGCTGTTGCTACATTCTTTGGGCCCGCGGCGATGGGCCGCCACTGCTGGGTATTGGGCTCGGGTGGTGGCGGCCATCGCCACCGGCCGCTAGATGGTACGGGTTCCACTGCCATTGGCCCCACTGCTGGGCCCATGGCGGTGGTGGGCCACTGTACCCTGGCTAGGACCCACCGCCTGCTTGTTGACTACCGCCACCAGAACCGCCGCGTTTGCCCCCACGATTTTTGTTATTATTCTTGCGATTATTCTTGCCGCCACCATTATTATGGTTTCAGCCCGAATTATTAACAAAACCCGAAGGACTAGGAGAGGATGCCATCATGACAACTGGGCTTGCTCCGGTAGCCGCCTTTTTAGCCAAAACGGCTTCTTCCAACGTCAGCATAGAGCGGGCTTGATGGAAGTCGGGAAGAGGGTTGCTTTGGCGAAGGAGAGTTCCAACACCATTATAAGCCTCCGAAAGACCGGCAACCAACTGTAGAACTAGACGATTATTTGTTACTGGTGCGCCAACATTACGGAGTTGATCCGCCAACTCCTTTAGTTTCTTGCAATATGCCGAAACGTTCGAAAATTCGTCCATTCGAACGAGAGAATTCTCGCCGAGTGTGACGACACGTGAATGTTGGTTGTCTTGGAATATGTCACGCAATCTATTCCATACAGCCATAGCCGTGGTATCCGGCTCAATAATCGTTTGTAGAAGGTCCACCGAAATAGTGGCGTATATCCACCGAAGAACGGTAGCATCAAGTGTAATCCATAACTTAGGATCCTCCGCAGGAAGAGGTCTAGCGGGAGGAATGATGTGATGAAGAACTTGATAAGATATAGCGTGAATTTTAAACAACTCCGCCCACGTTGCATATTGGACGTTTTCCATCTCAAGGACAATAGGGACACTGAGCTTGATATTGGAAACCGTGAGGGCAGGGTGAAAATTGTTCTTAGACATATTGAAAGAACAAAGAAGGAGGGGAAATTTAAGAGAGGGATGTGAGGGCGGAAGACGAAATTTTGGAAGAGAAAAACCCGAGGGGGGGGGGGTCTCGGCCAAAGGGAGGCAAAAGTTTGAGAGAAAAAAAACTTTTGTTTAGACCTAGTCTCTTGATACCATGAAAGAAATAATCCCCTTGATTATTTTCATTGATTGAATAGATATATATACAAGTTACAAAGCCTTCTTCTACCATAATTCTAACTCTACAATTATGGTAACTCTACAATTATGGTAGTGTATATTCCTAATTATGGTAACCTATATATTATAATATATTACACATATATTTTCCTAATATACAAGATTCTTACCTTGTCTGATATTAACAATTACCAAAAGAATTAGAGCCAAATCTGGCCAGCAAATCCGAGAGACAAATATGGCCAAATCCGAGAGCCATAAGGCATTGCCTTATTTAACAGTGATTTATTGAAAATAATGTAACATGGTTTAAACAAAGGAAAAAACTTCACACAAAAGTAGTAGTACTTGTATATGAGCTATATATGATTGTGAGAGATCACTGATCTAACCCTCCTTCGGAGTCATAACTGGCTCACACTCTAGAGCATTATATATACTAGATGATGGCAAATTCGTGCAAGCACAAACCCAACACGAAAAATGAGTTAGTTCACTAATACAAATAATTATAATTTAAATAACATTTGTTATAATCCTATAGAGCTAACCAATTAATTATAATGACAAAGATGTCCTCCATATTTTAATTGTGGACATGAAGCAACCATGTCGATCCACTAATTGATTGGCTCTTCTATGATAGTAAAAATATAGAACGAAAAAGGCAAAGTGATCAACATACTTTCTTCCTCAAAGATCAACTTGAAATATCAAAGTGTGTGACGATTAAATACATCAAAAGGAGGTCTTCGTCATTCTACATTCGATAAATATGTTGCTAACGACTCTCGAATCACGAAAAAATTTAGTAGAGCAGAATTAAAGAATACACATAATTTTACTCACAACACCTCCTTGAGAAATGAGGAGCACAATTACTCCCCCTCAATTACCCATTGATAAAGCAATTACTTGATCATATAAATATACTAAAATTGTCTAACTGCACTCAATTTCATCCAAATCCAATTTCAAGGTGGATTTTAAAAAAGTCCTTAGTATTGTACTCCTCCTTCCAAATTAGTTTTCATATTAAAAAAAGATATTCTACTTTCTGAGGATAGTCATACATGGGAATGTACTATATGTTTTGATGAGTATATTAATGGAGACTCCATACGAGTTCTCCCTTGTGAGCACATGTATCACGATCATTGTATCCGTAGATGATTTTCGACTAGTGCTACTAGTACTTGTCCGACCTGTTGGCGCGATTATTCTAGTTTAGGTCTTTATGATAGATACTACAATAGAATCAGTTTTTCTCTTATGTTTAATATGATTTCATGTATCTTTTGTGTAATAAATTAATTTTAGATTCAATTGTTTGAAATTAAAATGTTGGGTTCATTCCTTTTGCGTAATTAATTTTAAAATCTTTAAATATAAATCTCTATATTTAATCTTCAACTTGATGTAAATATTTAATTCTAAATAAAGCTTATCATTTTTTATGATAGTCACAATAACTGTATATTAACTTAAGTATGTTAATATGCATATTGTTAATGTTGGAGGAATATTTTAGTACTCCATCCTTGTACAATCGATAATACTGGTAGCACATTCATATGAGATATTTTTCTTCTTTTCTTCCTTTTATTACAATTGGGGTATTCTTCTCTTTTCATGTAAATTAGGTTCTTCGCGTGCGTTGCACGTGTGTATCGAGTTTGTAAAATAAAATTAATAATATTAAAATAATACATTGTGTACCAGGTTCTCTTATTGTTTCCTTAGCTAAAACAGAAAGTAAATAACACTGGATATTTACGTGGAAACCACCTTGCTCAAGGGAGTAAAACCACGACCTACCCTAGTAGGATTTTCTCAAAACTTCACTAAAACTGAGCAATGTTTAGATTACAATCTTTTACAACCTAGGAATTAAACTCTTAATCTCTCCTCCTTATAATAACATTATTGCAAGCTCTCTACAATACCTCTATTTCAAAGACACACCTTGACTAACTCTAGCCAAGTAAACGGCTGAAAGACTTGAGAAAAACTGACCTGCAAAAAGCTTCTTACAAGAAGTGTCGGTTTACAAGTTCAAGAATAAATAGACAATGACTCAACAAACATAGGACTTAAGACATCTTCAGTGGTGAGAGAATTGGTCTTTCAGTTTGTTGCAGCTTTGGTCTTGATAATGGCACTGATGAACCCATGGCTTGTAGGAGAAAGTGAGAACAAATTGGATTTGCATGATTAGGTTTTTCACTCCCTAAAATGTTGTATATATATGAGAGGTGAAGGAAGTAATAAAACCTTAAACCTTGGACCAATGGAAAGGCCGCAGCAACTCTGCAGCAGTGCTGCGACACTGCCACTGTGTTAGCAGCTTTATAGTTGTAGAGTTGACTTACATCGGAAGAACTGGTCCCTCAAAAGACGTAATTGTAACGACCTATTCAGTCATTACGTGCATTGTAACTATTTTACCCCTGTCGACCCAATTCCCAAAGTTATCGAATCATCCTAGTAGAAGTTGGAAAATTAGAACCTTTAAGTGTAAATGATTGACCGATAATTGACTTTAGGAAAACAGACATTTTTGGAATTATGTCGACTCCATGAGGTCCGGATGGTTGTTTATGACTTAGTGGGATAGTTGATTTTATTCCCGAGGCCCTCGGGAGTATTTTCGTCTATTGGTTGGAAAGTTGGTTTTAGGCCATTAGGGGTTGACCCAAAGAAATAGACCTCCGATGGAAATTTCGAGGTCCCGAGTGAGTCTGTAGCATGTTTTTACGTGTATGTGCATATCTAATTTGTGTCAGGAAAGTCTCGGGTGATTATCAAATTTTGGGTTGGAATTATGAAAGCAGAAAATCTGCTGGTGGCAGGTGTTTTCGCTGCAACGAGCCTCAGTGCGCCCCACTGGATGTTGGGACTGTCGCAGAGGATAGCAGGCCGCTACGGCTAAGGGCTGGGAAATTGCTTGGTCCACGAGCGCAGTAAGGTGACCACTGGCGCGGGCTCCACGGTAATGGACCTTGACCGCTGCAGTGGACGACGGGAAAATCAAAACCCCTTTTAAGTCTAAATTAGTCTTTCATCTCACATTCCAAAAATATTTCTCCAAGGCACTCTTAGGGTGATTTCAAGCATGTCTCGGTGATTTCTCTCTTGTGGTAAGTATTCCAACCTAGTATTCATTATTTAAATTTTTCTAAGCTTGAATCCATGCTAGAAATCCATTAGAATCTAGGAGGAAAGATGAGTTTTGATGATAACTTCATAAATAGGGTTCTAGTCTTTCTAAATGGAAATTGTTGGAGGATTTGACTAATATAATAATAGAATTTGATGCTTTTATAGTTTATAGTCTTGAATCTTCCATTTATGTTGATGGATTTGAATGTTGGAAAATTAGGGTTCATACCCAAATTGGGGTTTTTTACTTGAATCTAGGAATGGGCCTAATCTTGAGTTATCGTAGCAATTGATTAGTAGAATTGAACTCCTAGAACATTGTATTGCATATTTCACTTTCAAAATGACAGTTTTACCCTCATGGGCCCATTTTCCTTTCTCCCTTATTTGGTTTAGATTCGAAGGATAGTCTAGTGATATGGGTGTTGTTAGTTTTATTTTCTAACGTAGAATTCAATAATGTCTAGACTTTGAGTACTACCGGGACCCTCACAAAGGCAAGGCTCAAGTGTCATTGTTATGACTCTCGCTCGGCATCCATGTAGGTTACGGTTCACCTTCTGGTTAGACTTCGGTTAGCAAAGCGTATGTATAGTTAGTTACTATCAAAGAAAGTATGTGTGCCCTTGGGTATGAAGTCAAAATGGATTACTTAGGTTTGGTACTGTTGATTGATTTGTGGTTTATTGCCTCTTTGTAATTTATTGTTTGCTGCCTAGTGTTGGATAGTGGATTGCACTTAGTTGCCACATCTTCCTTGTGATATATCACAGATAGAGTGAAGGACTTGACTTGATATTGATATTGTGATATGTGTTCATGTGTGGCACAATTGGGGATTGATATGATACACTTGATATTATCGTTTACACTACATTCATCCTCATTTCTATGATATATTGATATTGTCTGTGATTGGCGTGATGGTGATAAGTGAGATGGAAATATTAGTGATTCTTGTGACTATTGATAGCGTAGCCATCTCTGAGCTGTGTGAGGAATGGCTAGCAGTGTGGTCGGTGGTAGAGTCATCTCTAGATTGCGTGTGCAGAATGACTGGTACATGTACTTCGCTGATCTCCCATGGGTCATGACTTCCAGGACGTATAGATATTCCGCATAGAGCATGTGTGTACGGATATTACATTTGGCCATTGCATTGCATATTACTCATCATTACATTCACACACTTCTTAGATTCTCTATACTTGAGTTATTTATTCTTGGACTGTCATTGTACTTGTACTTGATTGCGAGCATGTCTATTATTCAGTTTCTTCCTTTATATATGTTAGCTAACTATTGTCGGCTTATGATACCTATCAGTACATAGTGTTTGTACTGATACTACCTTTATGCATTCTTTTTTAGTGCAGAGTACTTGACCGGTTCCATATCCACTCCTCGAGACTGATCCTGAGGTTACTGTCGAGTCTTTCAGGGTGAGCTTGCTTGATGATCTGCTGCCCGAAGACTCCTTCCTTATTACTTGTCTTTCCTTTTATTCTGAGACAATATTTGCATTTTGAGACTATGTATTATTCAAACTTATAGTTTATTGGTAGTGGCTCTTGTGCTGTTTCAAACCAGTTCCATGAGGTTGTATTAGCATTGTACTTCAGTACTTATGATCATTATGATTTAGACTTCATGTTATTCCGTTCTATTTATTTTGTTGTTGCTAAACTATTGACTAAAAGATGAGTTCGCCTATCGAGGTGAGAAATGGTAGCTGCCCGCACAACTTAGTGATTTGGGGTCGTGACAGTAACTGGTTCCTCGTACATGTTTGTCAAATCATCAAAATAAGGCACAACATACATTATCAATTTTCCCCTTTTTGATGAAGACAAACGCAGAATTCAAGTTCCCCCTAAGAACCAGATCCCTGCTTATTCCACTTGAGAATCAGACCCTTTTCAGCACCAAACATCAGCACCCAATAAATACAATATTTCCTTATTTTCCCTCACCCCCCTGCAAAATCTTCCTCCTTTTGGCATTATAAAAAAAGTAAAAGTCGTAACATGAGGAGAATGAATTAAGGCAATGTTAACTCATGGCCACTAAGGCAACACTAACATGAGCAAAATCAAATTTAGCATGGTTAAGCAATATTGCACAAGTATTAAGATAATGCCCAATTTAATTACCAGATAAAAACATAGTAAATCCATAAGTACCAGCAGATTAAAAACAAGCAAATAATGCCAAAGTCATTACAACTTAAGATAAGAACTGCATAAATACAATGGAGACAAGAGATAAGGATTAAGGGTTTTTTAGAGTTGGAAGAAGGGCATAAGAGGACTGGGAGTAGGGGAGAGAAGGCTAGGACAGGGAACTGCTTATAATCTGGAAATGAGTCTATCAATCCGCTCACTTATAGCCCGTTGATCACTAAGCATTCGTTGGGTCAGGTCGGCCACCTGTCTCATCAGCTCAACTACTTCAACTTTGAACTGAGCATTTTCAGTCTTTAGTTCCTCTAAAGTACCTGGTCTCTCTCTTCCCTGTGTACTCTGCTGAAGCTCAGCCTTCATAATAGCAATTTCAAAGTCCTTCTGAGCCAATAGCAGAGTCATCTTGTTGATTTCCTCAGTTGCCTTTTCCTGGGCATCTATCAGACTTGTGATCATGGAGTTACTCCAAACTCCTCCCTTTATGGGCACACATTCACACTACTCCAAAGTGCTTATTGTAAATAGCTACTTCCTTGTACCGATTGTTTTCCTAATAGCCTTGATCCCAAAGTGTTGGAAGACTTTAGTGAGGAAGAAGCCATAAGCCAACCCATGTCTACCATCTTTAACAGAGACTACTTTCAATATGTGCTCTAACATTAGAGCATATAGACTTATCAGAGTGAAGGAGGCTAGGGACTCTATGAGATACAGGTCAGGAACAGCTGCAATAAACCTTCTTTCAAAATGAGGCAACAACACTTTGTTGACCATTTCAAAAAGAAGCTGAATTTCATACTTCAGTTGTTTCTTAAATACTCGTTCCCCTACAAGTTCCCTTCCTGATTTGCCACCATTTTCAGAAAATTCCTAGAGGTTTTTCTCTTTGATACAATTTTCAAAACCTCAGTCGGGACATCTAAAATCCTCTCAAGCATCTTCTCATCCAAGGTGAAGTCAATACCGTTTACACTGACAACAAATGTGTCACCACCATCAGTAAAGAACAGAGTACCATACAATTCAATCACCTCAGACTCAAATAACACAGGCACTGAGGGCTGGAACAGATGACCCTCATTTGTTCCTCAACCATCTCCAACACATCTTGCATTCCAGGTTGGTTAGCAATGTCAGGATCAAATACCATTCTATTCAGTACCTTTTGAGTTCGCAGAACCTCTCGTTTTTCTTCCTCAGACATCTCAACTTTCTATTTCTTGGATTATGAAGCAGGTTTCTCATCCTCAATAGCTTTTCTCTTCTTTAAAGAATGAGAACTTCCCTTCTTTTATTTTGACCCCTGATCCATAGTACCAGTTGCATCTTCAACACCAGGTTCTTCAACCTCTGCTGATTTCCTTTTCTCAAAATTTCTTTCCTAGACTTTTTTTTCTCAAAATTTCTTTCCTAGACTTTCTTTTCTCAAGTGGAGTTTCCTCCACCTCAGGTTCATTTTCACCACTATCATGCTCCACCAATTGTGTTAGCGACACCTCCTATTCATCCACCAGCCTATGAACCAACATTTTTCTCTTTACCATTTTCTCCTTATTTTCTTTCAAAGCAGAGTCGACTGGCCCTCGTTTAGACAATGCCTTTTTGCTCACTTTGTCCTTCGGAGAGGACCCTATACTTCTTTTAAAAACCAATTTCAGAGGCACCTCATCGGCATCAACCTCCTCATGAGTGTCATTTGTCTAACTCACGAACCTTTTTACCATCTAAGGGAGCGGAGTTACCTGGTTCAGTATTAGTTCCTTCAATAGTCATATTTTCTACTTCCGACACTTGTTCCTATAAAGCACCCTTCGATGGAGTAAACTGAACATTTTGTCCCTTAATATTACCCGATTGAACCTTGTTTTCCTCCTCAGTACCCAAGTTTTGACTTTATACCTCAGGATCCTTATTATTTTCTTCAACCTCAACTGTGTCACCGGAAATACCAAATGTTGACAAGGAGTCATCACTGGCATTTAAAGCAGTTAGGAGAATAGGTTCAGGTTCAGAAACAAAATTTTTAGGAGTTAGACTTTTACGTTGTCGAGGAGGAATTGATATAGTAGGTAATGAGGAGAAGCTGGGATGTGAGGGTCAGTATGAGGCATGGATTTTGATGGTGACGAGAGGCGTTTTGGTCGGACGATTTTAGGATTTTTGGAGGTGAAGCGAAAGATATTAGTTTAGGAGTGGTTGGAGAAGTAAATCCAAGTTAAGACATGATGAAATTTGGAATGAAATATGAGCATGAATGATGTTTGGAAGATGGAGTTACAATGGAGAAACTAGAACACCGATGATTTCTATTTTGTGAGAAGGGGAGAACAAGTGAGTTGAGAAGTGGAGGAGTGGGTTTTGGTAAAGTAATTGACGTGACGCGTGGAAAGAGGAAACTGACAGCAAATGGGGTTTGTCCACAATCACAGTTTAGAGAATGAGCGGGAGAAGTTATAATAACGTGACACTCTAGCAAGTTTAAAGCACATAGGTACAGATGGAAATACTAACATGAGTTAAGGAACCAGGTTCCTCAAAAGTTTTTGAAAATGGGGGCAACATCTTTGTAGAAGACAATATCACTTATCCTTGCACAGTCTTGAGATTACCATGCGTGCATACTTGTAATAGTATCGAATGGAGTTAGACATTACCAAAAAGGCACTTCCAACATATATATGTCTTCTAATCATAGAAAACATAGAGAGACCTTGTAGGGAGAATTAGTCCATCTTGATCAGCTCCAGCTCCAAAATATTCATTTCAAAATTATCCATACTCAGTGTCTTTGTGAATATATCTGCTACATGGTCCTCCGTTTTGCAGAACTTCATGCAAATCAAATCTTCTTCAATATTGCCCCTTAGGAAGTGGTGTCTAACATCAATATGCTTAGTCCTCTTGTATTGCACTGGATTCTTTGCCATGTTAAGTGCACTGGTATTGTCACACAACAAGGGCACACACTTAGTAAACACACCAAGATCCTCAAGTTGTTTCTTGATCCAAAGCAGTTGAGCACAACAAGAGGCAACATCCACGTATTCAGCCTCAGCAGTAGAAAGAGCCACCGAATTTTATTTCTTTGTACCCTATGAGATCAAACATGCCGTAAGGAAATGAGCCATACCCGAAGTTCTCTTTCTATCCACTAAGTAACCAGCATAATCAGCATCAACATAACCAACTATATAAAAATTATATCATGAGGGATAGAAAAAGACCAGGTCTGGAATTCTTTTAAGATTCCTCAAAATTCTCTTTGCAGCCTTCAGATCAGACTTCTTTGGACATGATTGAAATCTAGCACACATACCAACACTAAACACAATGTCAGGCCTACTTAAAGCCAGGTAGAGCAAAAATCCAATGATACCCCTATACATGGTTTCATTCACCAGAGAACTAGGTTTATCTATATTTAGTTGTGTAGCAGTAGCTATAAGAGTGTCCGTGGTTTTAGAATTCTCAATTTCAAACCTCTTCATCAGCTCCTTAATATATTTTTATTGACTGATCATAGTGCCTTTCAGAGTTTGTTTGACTTGTAACCCGAGAAAGAAGTTTAGCTCACCCATCATGCTCATTTCAAACTCACTTCCTGTGAGGTTTGCAAACTCCTCATACATGGAATCATTTATGGCACCAACAATGATATCATTAACGTAGACCTGGACAATCAACATGTTTCTGCCTCTTTTCTTGAGAAATAAAGTGTTTTCAATTTTGTCCCTTTTGAAATCATTTTCAAGAAGAAATTTTGACAATATCTCGTACAATGCCCTAGGAGATTTCTTCAAGCCATTTAAGGCCTTATAAAGCTTGTAAATATGCTCAGAATGCTCATGATCTTCAAATCCGGGAGGTTGCTTGACAAAGACCTCCTCCTTCAGATAACCTATTAGAAAAAACTCTTTACATCCATTTGGAACATTCTGAATTCCATATGAGATGCAAAAGCATTGAGAATCCTGATTGCCTCCATTCTAGCAACTAGAGCGAAAGTCTCATCATAATCAATTCATTCATCTTGATTGTATCCTTGAATCACCAGTCTTGCCTTGTTTCTGGTGGTGTTTCAAAATTCTTCAAGCTGTTGCGAAATACTCACATGGTCCCTGTTGACACCTAATTTATCCTCTAATAATTTTATTTAATTACTCAGAGTTCTCGAATTACAGATGGAGTGGAATATACTTTTCACAAAGTGAACATGATTTTGCAAAATTATTCTGGGAGTATTTTGTCATTTCATTTGACAAAATATCACTTGGTATATATATTGCATATTATATTCTAATTTTATATAATTTGATCATTAATTATGATTTTTTTTAATTTTAAACGGTAATTATAAATGTATTTATTTTAAAATAATTCTCAAAATTTAAAAATTAGTTTTCCACTCCGTTGAAATCGGGAAACTATCTAATTAAATAAGACAATAGAATTACATCTCGATTTTAAATTATATATTTAATTTAAAAGACGCTTACATGATTTTAATCTCTTTAATTCCAAACAATGTCAAAATCAGACTTAAAACGAAGCTCTTAATCTAATTAGGTTATTTACGAAATTATTTGACTTTTTTTAATTTAAAATATGATCACATTTGCACAATAGGAGACAATTGATTTAAAATTGTTTAAGAGGAAAACAACTTGGGCCTCTTAATTATGAGTTAGCTGAGCCCAAGTCAAACCGATCGAGCCCAGCCCACTTCTTCCACTTAAGGGAAAAAGCCCCATATCCTCAAACAAAAGCGATGAAGAACCCAATTTTGGTTCTCCCACATCATTTTGGTTGGGTCTGCTAGGGTTTTATGGACTCTATAAATAGAACCCTTCATCTTTCATGTTAAGGGTCCGAAATTCGATTCTTGGCTTTTGATTTTTGGTAAGAGCTTAATCGAGTTTAAAAGTTAATTAATTAAGCTTAATTTGTGATTCAAGCCCTTTGGTGGAACTCATTCCTAGCTAATAGCCTTTCACAACTAAAACCCCTTTCGTTTTTTGTGTGATTTGTAAGCTCGAGGTCCCCGGTGTGAAGAACAAGCTCCAATTCGACCTTTCGGCTACCTCCACACAAGCTAAATTCACTTCCTTAAGTATACCTTGGTCAGAGTTATGTTGTCTAAACCTGAAATTAACATGTTAGAGCCATTGGTAGTTGTTTACTAAGCTTATCTATAGCCATAAGTATCTACAATACTAGTTTAAGGGTGTTCTAGTCATGTATGGATCCATGAGGTCATAAAAAACTTTTAAACAAGCTGTTTACAAATTGGTTCTATGTGTTTAGTTGACTATTCTTACTGTCTGTTGACTGGTGTGTGATTTGAAAAGAGAATGCTTAAACATGTCAGTTTAGAACTGAATTTATGCACACATGAATCATTTGGCTAGTTTGAAACCTTGTTGATCATCTGTGATTGATTTAAATGATTGTGTTAGTTGTAGTCTATTTTAAACAAATCATAGGACAACATTTAAGGTGATGTTCACAGATGCTGGGTTGGGACTCGCTAAATGAATGGACTGACTAAATATGTTTTTTCCATGATAAGAGAAGCATGCTTAACCTCTTAAACGTTCTGTCTAAATGATCCATGTTACACCATATCTGCTTTGTCATTTAAGTGCTAGTATCAAGGTGAATATGGGTTGCTGAGTTTTTAGCCTTTACTTGCTTGATGTGCATGTTAATTGGTAAGGATCGCACCTAGTTTGAATGTGCTACAAATGTCCTATAACATGCCATCTAGCTACTGTTAGGCTTTAAAATGAAATAAAGGATAGGTATTTAACTAGGCTGGTTCATTTGACTTAAGATAGCCGACTTAACAAGAGAATACAATATTATTGATGTAACAGAACCACTTGATGACTTTAAGAGCAGATGTATGCCTTGTGTAAACCTTGATTATGATCTGATTGATTAGCTTTAGGGAATCATATGATATCATAGTGTCAATCCTAGCTAATATGCATGTTACCTCTATCAAACATGAACCTGCCAAGCTGTTAAAGGGGTTGTTAAGGTTATACTTGATTGAAGAATATGTGTGTTGGTCCTTAGGGTCCTTGTTTGTTTTGAATGATTTGTTTATGATTCTTGGTGTGTCACTTAGCCCTGTTTGGGATGAAATGACTCTCATGTGTCAAGAGCTTAATTCAGTTGGTCCTGCTTTAGCCAAATTCATGTTGATTTAATAAAAACTTGCCTTCATGATCTTTGGGTATTCTAGTTATCCTTCCTCCCCCCTTTAGCATGTTCCCAATAGGATTCAAATGATCCAATGTGTGTCTACTCTAGTCTGGATGTGAGCATCTATGATTGTTCTCCTGATATATCCTTGTGGTTTACATGTCCTGTATATATTTAGTTGAGAAATATAAGGCTGTTTTCACTTCTGTGTTGAGTCAACTGACCTTGCATGCTAGCTAAGTTGTATCTTAGTGTTAATCTAAGCCTTCACATCTTCATATATTGCTCAAATGAACTCTTGAGTCTAAAATTTACACTCCAGCAGTTGCTTAGTGCCTAATTTAGTCCATGCTTTACCTGTTCCATTTCATACATACTCTCTAGTCAATATTCATTTGAGTAGAGCATTAGACCAAGCTTAATATCCATTGCTAGCTTTGAGACTTCCTAGACTTGTTGATAATGCACGACTATGTTTAAGCAATATCTGCTATCTTAAAGGCTCTGCGATCTGTTTGTTCTCATTTGTCATGTCTTATTATAAGCCATGTCTGTCACCTCAACTAGTTTTCTTCTAATTCACATGAGGTATTTAGTTTCAATGAGACACACCTTGACTAACTCTAGTCAAGTAAACAACTCAAAGACTTGAGAAAAACTGACCTCCAAAAAGCTTCTTACAAGAAGTGTAGGTTTAGAAGTTCAAGAATAAAAAGACAGACTCAACAAACCTAGGACTTAAGACATCTTCTCAGAACAAATCCTTCAATTTGTTGCAACTTTGGTCTTGATAATGGCACTGATGAACACAACGGCTTGTAGGTGAAAGTGAGATCAATTTGGATTTGCAAGATTAGTTTTTTCACTCCCTAACATGTTGTATATATATGAGAGGTGAAGGAAGTGACAAAACCTTAAACCTTGGACCAATTGAAAGGCCGCGGCAACTCTGCAGCAGTACTGCGACACTGCCACTGTGTCAGCAACTTTCTTTACAAAGAGTTGCATCGGCAAAATTGGTCTCTAAAGACGTAACTGGTTACTTGTACATGTTTGTCAAATCATCAAAACAAGGCACAACATACATTATCAACAATTGCTATTCCTTTGGCTCAAAAAGCCACTGTGGAGTGTTGATATAATAGGAGATTTGGGGCTTGTTTTGATTTTCAATTTATTTGAATTATGGGGGAGATTGGTATATAGGAGAAGTTAATAGTTATCTTTCTTTAATTTTTGCTAATAGGAAATTGCCGAGTGTTCTCAATCCATTGTTCTTAGACAATTAGATTGAAACTATGAAATGGGGTTTCTTTGCTAACAAATCTTCGATGAGTTGTCGCCCCTGGGAATTTTGACTGTCTTTCTCTAGATATATTCATGCATTGCAAAACGAAGAAATGTTCTCAGCTAATAATGCTAAAGAACAAGCTACTCTTCTTGAATCTGTTAGCAAATTCGGTTAGATGGACACTTGAGCTCTTATATTGATTTGTTTTTCTTAATAAACATGGAAATCCAAATATTAATTAATTTCGCTCTTGATCATGTTTATTAATGACTACTGTTAGTAGGCGTTTGGCAATGCGATTTGGGAGGCTGATTTCAAATTTTGATTTCAAATCACCTTATGTTTATGAAATCTGCACAATTTCAATTTCAACTTCAAATAATGATTTCAAATCTCAAATAATCCAAAAAGTAGGACTTGAAATTCCAAATTATGATCCAATTTTTTAAAAAATATAAAACTTGATTCATAAGTTTATATTTTGTAAACAAAAGGCCCATCATTTTAAATTTTGCAAAAAAAGAAAAAACCCATGCTTGACGTAAAATAGTTGTTCATACAATGTGAAAAGATTATATTAAAAAAATAACTAGTTACTGCTATTGTTGATTGTTTGTACCAATGAATCCTAGTCAAATTATGGGTATTTGAAAGTTCGTTATAACATGTAATTGCAGCATTTATTTATAAAGTAAACATGGATATATGATTTATTAATGCTATCGCCTTAGGATATTATGATACTTGTTTATGAACTATGATTTTTTGATAGTTTTCGCAAATTGTGGGGTTTTCATGTTTATAATGAAAAAGTACAACATAAGAAATTTAAATTGAGTGTTCATACAAAATTTCAACTTCAAATCAATATGATTTCAAACCATGTCCAAACTAATTAATATAATTCTTACTATTTCCTTTATTTTATTTTAACTTTCGCTAGTCCCAAATAAAACTAAATTTGTTCCAAATATTTGTAGTTTTAAAAAAATAAAAATCATTTATTACTTTTTCTCAGATCTACTTTAATTATTTTTATTTGAGTGTTAATTAAATGTGATGTTTAAGAAGAAATAAATGATAATTTAAATAAATATTTTTCAATGTAAGTATCAAATGTTTTTTTTGACATGTGCGTAAACCTCTAAAGAGAAATAATATGGACAGATTGTAGTATATGGACAGAGTTCATAAACCTGATTGTGTTTTGTTTTTCTTGTTAGAGGTGAAACTCGAACAATCATTTTAATAATTTACAATTCAAAAGAATGTGGTGTAATGGAATGTGACTACACTCTCTTAATTAAAGTTTCGAGTTCGAATCTTGCATATGAAAAATTTCTTGATAGAAAGCGCTTCCTCCAGAAATTAGCTCTAATCGGAGCGAATCCGGATACGAAATACCGAGTGGGAAATCGAAAAAAAATATTTTAATGATTTAATCTTTTTCTTCCTACAATAAATATTTTTAGGGATGACAGTGGGTCGGGTTTTGGGATTCCCGTACCCTATCCACCTTCCCAAATGTGCCACCCATAACCCACCGGGTACATAATTCTCATACCCTTATTTGCCCCTTTCAGGTATTGGATACCCGCGGGTTATACACTTTCTCTAATAAAAACAAAAATTCTACAAATTTCATAAAATATATTACCAAATAAGTTTCATAATTACCAAATAAAATCAAAGTTCTATGAAAAAAATTGTCCAAACACTAATGTCATCTCAAAAATAAAATGGAATTACATCAAACATGTCTTCAAGGTCTTCAAACTTTTAGTGTGCTTCTCCATAAATCTATGAAAAATAAAAGAAAAATGATAAAAAAAAAGAGATTATATAGAAAAAATTATATCTCAATATAAAGGAAGAAAAAACACAACAATAAAGTCACACCTTTGGAACAACAAAGCGATCATTGAAAAATCTTCAAAGTATTATCAAAGGATCTACAACATTGATAAAAAAATAATTGAATTAACCAAATATAAAAAAATTACACCTTCATTTATTAATAAGTAATATATGTAAGATTTCATACCTTCATCATCCACATCTTCATCAACACAAATGGTTGGACATTCAACTAAGTTTGATGTAGTACTAGGAACTTCATCTACAAATAAAATCACACAATTAAAAAAAATATGAATCGTGAATATAAAATTCCAAATTGAACGAATTTTGAATTTTGTAAACAAATGTATTCACAATTTACCTTTCACAATATTCCACAACCAACTCTCAGAGCACATCAATGCTTCAATTGTTGATGGGTGAAGTCGACTGCGTTGTGCGCTAACTACACTCCCCCGATACTAAATGCAGACTCTGATGAAACAGTTGAAACAGATATAGACAATATATCCCTAGCAATTTTTGATAAAGTGGATATTTATGTGAATAAATCTTCCACCATGCCAAAACATCAAAGTCTTTACCCGCCTTGGTTATAAGATCATCTTCCAAGTAATTGTCTAACTCATTTTTCACACTACCTCTGTTCCTCCTTTTGGCACTTGCAAAGGTATAGAACTCATGTGGGTATGCCGAGTCATCACTTTGACTAGCCAAACCAGAAGATATCTTAATAATTTATAATTATAATTTATAATTATAATTAATTATATATATATATATATATTTACAATTATACATATTATCTTTATAATTAAAGGCTCCGTAAGATTCAGTCGAAATAATAAGTGATGTGGCTCTTTTCTATCTTTCACTTACTTAATAGTAGACTGCATTGACTTGATTTATTAGACTATCGGAGTGGATCTAAATTAATTACAATTATATATACATGGGTAGGATAGAGTAGGGTAGGGATGGGTAGGGTCGGGTCGGGTATCCTACTCATCGGGTAACGTGTCGGGTATCCTACTCATCGGGTAACGTGTCGGGTATCCTACTCATCGGGTAACGTGTCGGGTACAGGTAGGTTCAACCATATCCTTACCCGTCCCTAACCCACCCTCAGATAGTCAGGTTAATACCCTACCTAACTCGTAGGTCGGGTACGGGACGGGACCCATGGGTCGAGTCAATTTTGCCATCCCTATATATTTTTGTATTGATGATCTATTCACGGGCCTTAAAATAATTGTATTTAATTCATGGAGACATGGACTGTCACTAAATTTTCATTCTATTGCCGTAAAATTACAAAACTATTTTTTATGAGGAACAAGTCACTAAATTCTATCTGGGTGTCATAAAACTCAATAAACTTTTTTTATAACAAAAAGTAACTATCACCGAAAGGCATCAAGGGGAAATATACGAGACATTTTCTTTGATATTTAGGCAAAGATGAGATTCTTGTTACAAAAAGAATTATTTAGTGATTTTATATGTTACATAGACATAATTGAGTGATTGTTTTGTTACAAATAATAAATAGTGATTTTATGTGTTACTAAAACAGTTAAATGATTTTTTTGTAACACGAAATATTTTGGTATAATAACATAAAAATTGAATAGGTATATGTGAAATTACCTCGTTACTTTTATTTGATGGAAATAATATCATCTCAAGTGACATTAGTACTACTTCTGCAGTTATCCAACATTTTATCTGCTATGTATGAATAGACACTCCATTCCGCGCGCAGGTTTTGTTTCCAAACTTCCATTCCTCTCAAGAGTTGTGTCTTCCATAAGTCCATTTGCCATAAAATCCCCCAAATTTGTAGGCCTAAAGACAGTTTGATTCTGTTGTCCTTTGTAGAATGAAGCAATGAAATGAGTGGGTTTCACCCTAGTCTAAATTTGAGTGGTCCAAGGTGATCCAACATCATGCGACATGCTAGCCTGTTTAGCCTTGGTTTTCTAAAGGATGTAATGGCCTTGTATGTATTCCACTCAACTTAACAAATACTATAATTAAAAAATTGGACTTTAATTTTTGGCCATCAAATTTGTGTTCTTTAATTTTTCACTTCATCATTTTTTGGCGCTGCATAATTAGGATTTTGCAAGGTATAGTTAGTGTTTATCTTCGTCATATGTATCATAACCACTCTTAAATTATGTCGGACAAAGCATAACTTTCAACACTCAATATAATATGAAAAGACATAATTTTATATTTTGACGGGCATATTTAGCTTTTAACTTCGATATATGTATCATAAAATCCACACAAATTATATTGGATAAGGAATAATTTTCAACACTCAACATAATCTGAAAAAAATACTACAAAACTATGCCGCATAACTTAATTCCTACATAATTTGTGCTGAGCGAGAAAAAAGTTCAGTTTCCAAAGATAAAAGTGTTACAGAAACTACGCATTGCGAAGTAGGTCTGAATATTTTCATAAAATAAATAGCAGGAACAAAAATTAAAGACTACATATATGAAGGGAAAAAATTTAAAACTAGTGCGTTTGAAGGGAAATTCGTGCATAAAAATGAAATTCGGCATTGCATGACAATCTCGCTCAATAAGTGGCATAAAAAGTCCAGCTTATGGCTATTGGCACTCATTAGTAGGGTGTTCAAAACCGAACTATAACCGATAACTCAATCGTAAAATTGCTTATCAACTTATTGGTATTGGATTATCGGATTAACGGTTGGTGAACAGATTAAAATTTTATTATTAACTGCTTATCGGTGCAGGATGGATTACTTAATTTTCTTATCGGATAAATCTTTAACCCGTTAAGAATTATCATATTTATATTTTTACCTCTACATGTATAAAGTATCTATTGTAAATCCTAAAGCTAAAGCCCCATTCAGTATTCTATTCCCTAGCAAAGGAGTTCTTGATTATTTTTTTGAATTTTTAGGAGCACATCCAATTAATTTGCTCGAAAGAAATGTCAAAACTTGACACTAGATACTGGAAAGCGGGACAGAAATCTTAAGAAATGGTAGGCAAATGTACTTTATCAAAAGTAATTGAAGAAATATCAGCAATATGCATGTTGTGATTTTAATTTTTATTATTTTGTATATTAGCCTATAAACCGTTCGATAACCATCCGAAAATTACTAACCCGATACCAAATTTATCGGTTGACTAGCGGATTAGTATATTTAAAATGCGATAACCGATAAGTTGAACCTTTAAGCCAAATTATTTTCCAGATCCGCCCGATAAGAAGCCCTACTTAGTCGTCCACATTCATGACTTAATCTAACAAATCAGTATTTTGTAGCCAAAAATCTTCTACTCTCTGTCTCTCTCCGAATGATTTTCTTCAATTTCTTCCAAAATCGTTCAAAGTTTCTCTCCAAATGTAACGATCTGTTTGGTCGTTTAGTGTTTTTCAACAGTCTTCCTAAATCACCCTTTCTATGATGTAATTTGGTGTTTGTAGCTCGTGGGGTGGGTGCCACGCTTCCCAAGGTAAATAGAAATCGTTTCAGAATAAAAAATTTAAGTTAGAAGTTTCTTGAGTTTGGAAATTAATTAAGTTGACTAAAAGTTAGCGTTGGGAGGTCCGGATCGCCATCTATGACTTAGTCGAGTCCTTGATTCGGGTCCCGGGGCGTTCATATGTGTTTTGGATACTTAATTGGTTAAGTTTGAAATGTGAGAAACTTAGGATGTTTTTGTGGAAAGTAGTGTCTTAACGATGTCGGTGCTACGAGTCTGGTGATTCAAAATGTTGGTATCAATCAAAGTCATGTGTTTGTGATTAAAGTAAACTTTTTGACTTGGTATGATGTTCGTGCACTATTGAGTTGATTCCTCGAAGGAGATTGTGTGTTTTGATTTGCTTGAGGACAAACAATAGATTAAGTTTGGGGGTTTGATAAGTTGGTATTTTACTAACTTTTCTCTTCCTCAATCTTAGATTTTTGCAATGCTTGATTGATAAAGTAGTGCATTTAATATCGTTTACTTTCATTTTACAGGTTATATGTGATTAGAATTGATTGGAAAGAAACCAAGTGAAACACAAGTCAAAAAGGTGCCAAATTGAAGAAATGAAAAAGTCGCTAAAGGCGCAAAAAATGGTCAGATTTATAAATCTGAAAATTAGGGGTTTATTTTGTCATATTTTGACTTTGGAAAATTAGAAAACTACAAAAGCAAGACATGGGGCAAACATCTTTCATCTCCGCCATATTCTTACCAGCTTGAAAGCTAGGGTTCATCAACCACACTTTGGAAGAGAAGATTGGAGCACTTTAATGAGCAAACTCTTATTCATTTCTTCAATTCTTTGTTATGTATTGAATATTTAGGTGTGTAATATTTTGTTCTTTCACTTGAATCTTGTTTATGAGAAATTTCATTATCAAGTGTTGGATTAAATCTCTTGTTTTGCTTATGTATTGAATGATTTTTATTTCTATTGAAGTGGATCTTTGTTTCTTTAATTAATCTTCTTCTTTAACGCTTCTTAAGGGATTAGCTAACCCTAGGACTCGCCCGTTTACTTCGATTTGAGCTCAGAAGAGAAAAATTGAAGTTGGAAAAGATTAATTAACAAGAATTTAGAGCTTTAACCTCAGCTAATAACTTGAGCTAGGAATAGGAAAGTTAACTTGAGATTCAATCGGTTGTTCTTAATATCACACTTTAAGGCTCGGAAAAGTTTAGAGTCAAATTCATTGATGTGGTTGGAAGACTTTCAATGAGATCTTAGAAATCGTTATCTATTGTGAAATACATTGGATCGTTACTTAAGAGTAATTTTCCGTGTATCCATGCTTGTGGCCATTGATTATTTTACTTGCTTTCTAAGTTAGTTTATATTTCCGAGTTAGTTATAATCTTTCTAAAAATCAAAATATTATCAAGTGTTTGGCTTAGCGTAGAAAGTGATAATTTTTTACTTGCTTGATCGCCTAGTTTATTGTTTCATGTAGGATTTGACTCTGACTCATATTTGGGTAAATTATATTGCATAGGACCGTGTACACTTTCTCACTTGAGGAGTGGAGTTGAACGTTATCAATTTTGACGCCGTCCGGGAACAAATTGGCGTATTTGGGTTAGTTTGGAATTTAAGCTTACTTGCTTTTGTCCAAATTTGTGAATATTTGTGTAGTTATTTTCTTATTTCTTTTTTTGTTATTTTTTAGTTTTGTAAATGGCATCATATAATGAAAATTGGTCGGATGATACTTGTCCTTATTGTGGAGGACTACACTCATGGAAAATTTGTTTGAATTCTCCCGGAGGCGGATTGTGCGCACAATCTCAAATATATGAGTGGAGTATTTGTGATAGGTGTGGTGGTCAAAATGGTCATTGGGCTAATTGTGCTTAGTTGTCCTTCCCTTCCTCGAACCCCCACTAGCTCTTTCATTTTGGTTATGGAAAGTGAAAGTCGTTTCGTTTAGTACGAGATCCTTTCACACCTCGCGGTGCTTACACTTCTTGCCTATCGAAGTTCTATTCAAAAACCTCGTCTGAGAACTTGTATAGAGAAGGATTTCCCACGACACAACAATTCTTCCATACTAACTTAGCTGCCCGGCGCTGCTATTGGCATAACAACCGGTACACCATAGGTTAGCCTAACTCAGTCCTCTCGTACTATCATTTCTATACAGGTGAAGGAATTTGAAAATGTTAACAGTGCCCGAATCCTTTCTCTTTGATAAAAAAAGCTCTCATTTGAGAGGGCTTCAAAAGACAAATCTCAAGGCTTGAGCAGTTAGGAATTAAAACTTCCTACGGGAAGAGCTCACTCAACCCATAGAAATAGGGAGTCAGTCTCAAATGTAGTAAAAAAAACAGAATAGCAATAAGGTAAACATAGATGTACTTGATGCCCGCCAAAAGAGAGAGACCAAACTCCTAGTAGCCCTGCCAAATGGTGATTTTGGTAGTGAAAGAAAGCCATATCTAACTCGCTATGATTGGCGTGGTCCCGTGCTACGCTATTTGATGGAGACAAATAGGAATAACCGAACCATGTCTACAAAATGCCAGTACCATGCAGCTGCTTCAAAGCCAACGTAATGCTCCTTGGTCAGATGAGATTTGTTTCGCTGAAGGACATACCTTTTCTTTCAATTTTCAATTTCCAATTGGAGCGCCGACAACTCTTCTTCTGGGAGGTCTGGAAAAAGGGGATTGTCCTTTTTAGAAGCTTAGATGGATTATATCATCCAAGAGCTTAAACTAAGAGGAAAATACTTCAAGGAACGAACTTGCAGGCATTACCTTATACCTTACCTCAACGAAAAAAGCTAAAGAGAATGGCGATTCCATGCATTAAAGCTGACTGAAGCTTGACGATTCTACTTTTGATTTTGATGGTGATAGGGATATGGAAGTGGAAGAAGTTTCAAATACCCAAAATGAGAAGATAATACTCATGTTGGAGTCCATTCTTGAAAATGTGGAAAAATGAAATTTAGCATTCGAAGACTTGAGGCAACCACTTAATGACTTGAGGCAATCACTTAATGACTTGAGTCAAGCAATTAGTTGCAATGACAAAGCTATCCACACCTTGGAGGATCAAATAAAATTATTGGTTAAGGTCCATAATGCTCACCAACTTGAGGATGTTGAAAGTAGTCAAGAAAGTGTCGAGAACATGAATTTCTCAATGAGTGGATTTTTACATGCTTTAAGCGACTCTCACCGTGAAGAGAAACTTGACAAAGTGGAGATTTTGACCCAGGAGTGGCTAATGAATCAAGCTCAACAACTTGAAGTTTATGAGAACAACCGGGTAGACATTTCACGAATGATGAAAGAATTTTTAAAAATTTATGTTGAGCAAAGTCAAGAAGTGGAGCTACTTGAAATTGCTATCCAGAAACTGGAGGCCGAATTGAATGCAAAAATTGAGGCATGTGATGATCAACATCAAATGGTAATGGATAGTAGTTTTGAGTTGATTTCAAATGAAGAAGATGTCAAGATTGATTTTCAAGAGCTAATGGTGAATTGCGAACCGACCAACCCAAAAATAATTCAAGATGCCGAGATTGAAGAAATGATACTAGAGTTGAATGGTAGAGTTCATAACATAATTTTTGAAGACTCTAGTGCATTTTTGGGCGAAGATGTCAAAATTCATGCAAGTTTAAAATCTAAGCGCATTGGACCACATTCTAATCATTTTTCAACATTGTGCTTGGAGGGTGATATAAAAATTGAACCACCCGAGCCTCTGGAGGAATCTAGTGATGAAAATCAGTGTGTTTTTATTCTGAAGTTTGCTATGCCAAGAAGACAAAATGACATGTCTCACTTAAGGGTCAAGAAGTGCAAAATGCGACACTCGAGAGTTGGCCTCTTTGTTTTCCTACCACCGCCCTATGAGCGACATTGTAATCTTGATTCAAAGATGGGTGTCAATTCATATCTTCAAAGTGGAGAGAAAAGTGGTAAAGTTTATTCACATCGTGCCATGACATTAAATACGACTTGGTGGGAGGCAACCCATCGTTTTTAAATTTTTAATTCGCTTTTGAAATTTTCTTTTTTAGAATAATTTATTTTATTATTTTGACCAATCTATCAAGTTTCATAATTTTTGAAATTAATTTGGACATGATTTGAAGTAGACATGTCCAAAGCTCGGGTCAGGCCGGGTCAAGTGGTTTTTTTTTATGCTTGCCCTGCCTTGATCCTGTTTTTTTTTTATTTTCCGACCCTAGCCCTGACCCTTCAGGGACGGGTCACGGGTCGACCCTGGCCCGCTCTACAAAACAAAAATTACAATTCTACCCAATCCGTTATCCGATATAATTTGTCACCAATTAAAAATTACAACAAATAGAATCATGAAATCATTAAAAAAAATATACTAAAATGGACTAAATAATCAAGTTGAGCTGGTAAATGAAGATTCTTATTTTTACTTTAGATGAACTTATGTAGTAGTAGTATAAGCAGTCATAGAGTTGGAGTATGGCGAGTTCAACGGAAGGTAATAAATTTAATCCAAAGTTTATGTTTATTTTTTTAAAATAAATATTCATAAAATAAAAAATAATATAAATTATATTAAAAAGACACGCGGGTCGGGGTCGGGTCAGACGGGTAAAAAATTCTGACCCTGACCCTGATCGGGTCTCTCTTTTTCGGATCAAATGGCTCACGGGTCAGATATAAGCTGACTCTGACCCTAGTTTTTTCAGGCCGACGGATCCCCGACCCGATGGACAAGTCTAATTTGAAGTGGGAGTGGCTCACAGTGAAAAAGAAATGCACAAAGGAGTCTTTAGAATCCCTCTCTGGTGGAATTTGTGCTCATCAATCACAAAGTGCAGGCCCTAACATATTTTGGTTCATGTCTTTTATTTTGGATTCATGTATGTTTTATTGAAACACTTGGCCATTATCTCCCATTTTATTTCACACACACAGAGGCGTGGCTAGTGGGCTGGGATCAGGTCCGTCGGGGGGGAGGGGCGGGATCGGGTCGGAGCGGGACGGGGGGAGGGTCGGGATCGGGATAGTTTTTTTTTGGCACTTAATTTAAAAAATAGCATATATATATATATATATATATATATATATATATATATATATATATATATATATATATATATATATATATATATATAAAACTCAATAATTAATTAAGATAGTGTAATAAAAACATCTCAAGACTGTTTTTGTGCCTCTTATATTATTTAATAGACATATGGTTTTTTTGTAATACAAATACAATTGTCAAAATTGCAACTTTGTGGTGTTGTTCAAAAGTTGCAAATTACATAGTAAAATTTCAATTAAAAAAATTACATTTTGAAAAAACCTGTTCTAGTTTCTTGATAATTTCCTGTGGTTCTTCGGTTGGAATTGGTATTTGTTGATCAAATTGCTCCACGTCGCTTCCACCACATTCGGATAAGATTTCGTTGTAGTTTTCATCTTCTTCTCCATTGATCTTCGGTTGACCGCACCTTTTCCGCTCCGCTCGTATCCAATCTCTGAATAATACTACAATCTCCAAGCTGTCTCCGGCTAATGAGTGTCTGTGCTCTCCTATTTGATATCTGGCGGCAGAAAAAATACTTTCAGACGCCGTTGACGACGCTTAAATGTTCAAAACATCTCGGGCCATCATTGAAAGTGTTGAAAAAGTCTTCTCATTCCCCCTCCAGTATTTCAGCAAGTCTTCACGTCCTTCTTCATTGAGAACTGCTTGGTACGGTACAGAACCCTGCAAAACAAAAATATCAAACTCGCTAATTTGGTTAGTAGCGGTACGGCCACCGCACATTCTATTTCTGAGGCTTTCAATACTAGCCGCAGAAACATCATGTCTTTTGTGAGGTTGTGTTGAAGAAGAAGAAGATGGTATGGAAGCCGGCAGGTTGCTAGCACTTTCTTGTTGGTAAAACCTATATATATTTTTGCATTCGTCTTCTACGCTAGACAACACTTCTTCTTTAGTTTGTTCAATAGGTGATGGGTGATTTGGATTTTTGGGACTTGGAGGTGGTAGTACTGCTATACAATCGTAAAATAGTTTCAATAAGTGATTTAGTACCGTCTATTTTAATAGTCGGATTTAATATAGCACCAATATATAAATAGTGGGAATATGAATAAAATATTTTTTTATTTTGATTTATCCATATATTCATTAAGCAGTAAAAATATTAAAGCTATATAAAACAACATAGTTGAAATAGTAGGATAATATATACCGAAAAATTCTTTTGTTGCTTGAAAAAATTTCTCTAAAAATACAATAAGTTCGGAAATTTTTTTCCAATCGCTATCTACAACCATATCAGCTGAATTTTTATTATGAGAGTTAAAAAATAAAGTTATAGGTTTTCTATAGTCATAAGCAACAAGTAGTTGCTCGTATAAAGAATTCCATCTAGTGGGTACTTCTTCTGAAATTTTTCTATAAGGTAGTTGGCAATCCTGACAAGTTTTTTTTATATTCTTTTCTTTGCTGTATTCTATTATTTTTAAAAATAAAGTTTATATCAAATTGTATTTTACTAAGAATGTCTTCAAAAAGTGATAGACCATCCTTTACAATTAAGTTATATATATGACACACACATTTTATATGAAAATGATCTGGAAAAGATGGAGTTAAACTATTTTTTTAAATTGTAATAGCGTAATTGTTAGAAGAAGCGTTATCTAATGTAATAGTCATAATTTTATCAGTTATTCCGTAATAAAAGTACCAATGTGCCTATCATCTATATATCTATACGCTAAGATACGTTTTTGCATAGACCACTTATAATCTATCCAATGACAGATTACCGTTAAATAATCATGGTAGTTAGTACTACGGCCTATATCAGAAGTGATAGCCACTTTTCCATTAAAATGATATAATTAATAACGTAAATACCGTTGATATTCATATGCGAATTTAAATACATCTCTCTTAACAGTTGATCTAGGAAAACCGTTAAAAGCAGGATTATACATATCTCTAATGTAATGAATAAAACCGAGAGATGAAGGAAATGAAAAAGGCAAACCCTCCACAGCAACTAATTTTGCTATTGCTTCCCTATCTCTATGTTTATCGTATTTAGGGCCTACAATTCCCCCCGTCATAGGGTAATTTGATCATGTACTTGGTCCAGGACAATATGTGAACCTTGTCCCGATGGAGCGGACGTTTGCGCACCCGGTTTTGAAGCCTCGTACTGGGCATATCTAGCTGGATGAGCCCTTGCTACGTGTCTCATTAAACCCCCCATCCCACCGTGACCTTTTCCTGTTTTAAATTTTAAAACATCTTTATAAATTTTACATCTAGCTACTTGATTCTCTACGTCTCTATCAAAAAAAATGTCCATGCATCCGATTTTAATGTTCGTTTTGTTGGACCTCGTCTCATACTAGAGGGAATAAGAGACATTTCAGTTGAAGGTGCACTAGTGCGTGTGTTGTCATCTATATTAGTGGGTGTATCATCTAGATCATCGTCTAAATTAAAGTCTTCTTGAATTCCAGAAAATAGCTCATCGTCTAAATCTAATTGTATTGTAGGAAAATGTTCAGTATCAACAAAATCATCTTGTGTAGGAATAGGATTTTGTCTAGAAGAAGTACAATTGTCCTTGTTGCCCCTACTAGAAGAAACATGACCCCTACCCGTAAGCATACGTTTAAATCCTTCCATTATAAATTTATACTTATATTAATAAATAATTAAAGTAAACGAAATTAAGTGCGCCAAATAAAATAAACAAACAAAAATAATTTAATGAAGGAACGAATGTACCAAACGCCGACGTGTAATCGAGATGTTGAAAATTGAAACCTTGCGCGATGGAAGATCCTCAAGCTAGTTGCCAACTTCACTCTCAAATGAATAAATAAAATTGAATATTTAGTAGACAATGTAGACTTGTAGAGAGATAGATTGAGAGATTGTAGGAAGATTTGTGAGAAAAATGAAGAGAAAATGGGGTATTTATAGTTGAAAAATTGGGTTAAAAATTGGGTTAAAGTGTAAATATAATAACTTATGGGTTAAAAATAAATATTAAGGGGTAGGCCAAAAATGGTCGTCGCACAACTGCCAAAATGTAAAATGGTCGTTGGTGCAACTGCAATTTTTGCAAAGGGGGGCTTCGGGCGGGATCGGGGCGGGACCGTGATCGGGTCGGGCCTGGCGGGATTAGGGCAGGGTCGGGGCGGGACCGGGCCGACCTGGCCCACTGGCCAGCTATACACACAATTTCCTCTCCCATTTTATTTCTCACCCAAAAGCGACTCACACGTAGCACATATCACACGCACACAAATATTATTAAGAGTGTCACATCGGATATGAAATGAAAATATGAACTCTTTATATAGACTTAGATAATACTCATCCTACGAGCTAGCTTTTGGAGTTGAGTTAGACACACGTGACATATCTTTATATGGTAGGAATAGATCTTGGGTCTAACTCAATTCCAAAAATTAGCTTTTTGGGGTTTGGGTTGAGTTAGACACATGTGACATATCTTTACATGGTAGGAATGTAACATATCTTTACATGGTAGGAATAGATTTTGGGTCTAACTCAACCCTAAAAGCTAGCCCGCATGGTGAGGATTGTTCAAGTGCATATAAGTAGTTTATCTCTGATACCACGAATGAATAAATTTTGGGTTTAATCAAATCCCAAAAGATAGCTCATATAATGTCTAAGTTCATATAAGAAAGTAAGTATTCTCATTTCATATTCGGTATGGAATATGAGAACACACAAAACAACACTCACACGCACCAGCAGCTGCTGCTGCTCAACTGCCAGCGACCGAAACAGAAAAAAAAATCTCTTCTTTCCTCTCCGGCCATCATTCTCAGGGATCAGGTATGTTTTCTTGTAGTCTTCTTCCCTCACTTCTCTGTTACAGATATTGTCTTTTCTCTTTTTCTATGGTTCATTTTGGTGTGGAGTTTGGGGCACAATTTGTGCAGTTTTGGTGTTGTTGGCTGGTTGAGATGAAATCATGATGGTTAAACTATAATTCTCAGTTTTTGGGAGGGTAATTCAATTACCTTATAGTCAATAAGAACTCGCTCAAAGTGATGCACACAACCTGTTCGACAAATTGTCTGAGAGGGAAATTTATTCGCCAGTGAAGTCTTGAGTAACCGAGCAATTTTAGGAGACATGTCGAAGTAATTGTGGGGTATTTCGAAGTGGATTTAAAGTGTTTTGTTCAAATTGCTGGAGCTGTACATTGCAACAACTGAAGTACTGAAGTTTTTGTGCTCATGATATATCTGTTAATCAGTTTGATGTTCGAGACACTTTAGTTGTGTCACTCATATTGGACAGTATGTTTTTCTTGACTTGGTAGCTTCAATTGTAATAAGTAGAAGGGGAACAATTTTCTTGTTTCTAAAGAGTGAAAGACCTTTTGAAGTCATTTGTACGTTGAAGTTAACTGTGACATGACTCACATACAATCTAAGTGTAAGATGAATTTTCTTATATGAAGTATTTGTATGGACATTTCTGAAGTGTTGCTGCTGCTTTGACAAGTGACATGGACACTTTGGTTTGTGCTAGAGGTTCTTGGTTGAGAAGTATTGTGATTTGTGAGTTACAAGTACCTGAAAAAAAATTGGGCTCCTCTTTATCATTCTTTTACTCTTAACTTGTGTGGCTCTTTGGTTATGTAATTTTTTTAGTATGGTATTGTTAGAGTGCAACAAATTGCCAATGTAGATATGCATCATTTGGTAGTGTTAAAGAAGTGTTTATTTGCTATGATTTTAAACTAATTTGGTTTTACAGTGGTTCAACATTTCTTGAAGGTGAGTAAAAAAAAAGACTTCTAGCTCATGTGAAGTTCAACGAGGAGCAAAACAAAAGATAGTGGAGATCGTCTTTCATGTTACTAGATTTTCAGGGAGTTTCTCCTATCTTTGAACTTCTCATCGTTTAGTTGCATTAGGGACAAGGCAACATTTTTACTTGGGGGAGGAGCTTAAATGTTGAATGATATTCATGTCGATTGTGGCTTGACGAATTTTATGGCTTTGGTAGATTAATTCTTTTGTTTTGACATTTTAATTTTGACGGGACACTCTTATATTAGTAAGATATGCTAGTTTTTGTATGCCCGTGTTTTGTAGTGTATTAGCAATATCCTTAGCTTTTTTTACCGTGGTTCTTTTCCCGAGGATGCTAATGTCTTTTGAACCTGGTGTTTTTAGGTAGTTTTGAGTCGGCTTGTCCCTATGATAGATTGTTGGGCACTTTCTTAAGGGAAATAAGCCTTGTAGATTCGGTGTAGAAGTGAGTTTTAGGTAGTTTAGGAGTAAAATAGTGTTGCGATGTGATTTTTCCCCCTTGGCTAATTTTTGGCTTGCTTGGTACCAACTTATTTAAACCTTGGCATATGAATTCTTGATTTTTGAAAAAGAAAAATGATTGAAGTAAGGATTCTTGTTGTGACTTTTAGATTCAATGTTTGGCTCTTTTGTTCACTAAGTGGTCTCTTTGGATTATAAGTGACTTTCTTTGAGTTCATTTGTTTCAATTGGATTTTGGATACATATTTCACTTGAGTTTGCATGTGCCATGTGCGGTGAGATTTTTGTGAGTTCTTTTGCATATCTTGTGGTCTATAACTTGTCCGGAATGTGTTTGTTCTTTTGCATATCTTGTGGTCTATAACTTGTCCGGAATGTGTTTCAAGGTGAAATCGTAGACTACACTTGGTTGGAAAAAGGACGTTAGGCCTTCCTTGGACTGTATTTGTGCCTTAAAGTTCCTACCCTTGCATATCTTCCTTAGTCAAACCCTTTTGAGCCTTTAACCTTTTCATTGACAACCATGTTACAAGATTTACCGTTCGTTCTTCAATTAATCTATCTCTCGGCATCCTACCTCCCTAAGTACTTTCGAAAGTGCAAACATAGGCTAAAAGCCTAAGTTTGGGGGTGGTGGTTGGAAAAATGTGATGTGGGAGTTGCTTAAAAAGTGAAAAGGTTTGAATATATATATATATATATATATATATATATATAATAGTGGAACCTTGGTATTTTGAAGTGAAAGAGAAAACGACAAAAAGAAAGAAGAAAAGGGAAGGAAGAATAAAGAGTTGTTAATAAAGGGAAGACTAGATGGTGAAATGAAAAATGAAGAAAAGGGGTGAAAAAGTTTGAAAGGAAGTGTGCTTTGATTGTTGCAAATTATAGTGCTTAGGGAGGTTTTGAGTCACTATTACCCAAATTGTGCCCTACCTTAACCAAAAGCCTATATTACAATCCTTTAAGTCCTAATTGATTTTGAACTAAGTGTGTCTACATTATTAGTGGAGAAATACATGAAGGGCAAGCCTATGGTACTACTTGTGTGCATTTGAACATCTTTGTGAGGGAGAGAGTTAATTCTTTCCATTTGATATCACATTTGTATTTTCAATTATATTTTATGAGTTTGGGATTCTCTCTTGATTGTGAGGGCACATAAAAAATTGAGTGTGAATTTGATCCAATTTCCGATTGGGAGGAATGAACAAAAGAAAGTGGTTTGTGATAAAGAGGTAAATTTTGAAGCTTTAGAGTCATGACTTGATTGCTACTTTGATTAGTTTGGTATTTGAACATTTGAAATCAAAAAAAGAAAAGAAAAAAAAGAGAGTTTTTGAGAAGTTGGTGATTCATATGTTTGGATTAATTGTTGGTACCAATCAAAGTCATGTGTTTGTGCTTAATGTAATTTTTTTGACTTGGTATGATGTTGCTTCACAATTGAGTTGATTCCTTGAAATGAGATTGTGTGTTTTGATTTATTTGAGGACAAGCAATAGTTGAAGTTTGGGGTTTTGATAAGTTGGTATTTAACTAACTTATCTCTTCTTTAATCTTTAGATTTTTGCAATGTTTGATTGATAAAATAGTGCATTTAATGTCGTTTACTTTAATTTTAAAGGTTTTATGTGATTAGAAGTGATCCGGGAGAAACCAAGTGCAAAACAAGTCAAAAAGGTGTCAAATTGAAGAAATGAAAAAGTGGAAAAAGCGCAAAAAATGGTCAGATTTGTAAATCTGAAAATTAGGGGCTTATTTTGTCATATTTTGACTTTGGAAAATTGGGAAACTACAAAAGCAAGACATGGGGCAAACATCTTTCATCTTTGGCCATATTCTTACAAGCTTGAAAGTTGGGGTTCATCAATCACACTTTGGAAGAGAAGATTGGAGCACTTTAATGAGCAAACTCTTATTCATTTCTTCAATTATTTGTTATGTATTGAATATTTAAGTGTGTAGTATTTTGTTCTTTCACTTGAATCTTGTTTATGAGAATTTTCATTATCAAGTGTTGGATTAAATCTCTTGTTTTACTTATGTATTGAACTATTTTTTATTTCTAATGAAGTGAGTCTTTGTTTCTTTAATTAATCGTGTTCTTTAATGTTTCTTAAGGGATTAGCTAATCCTAGGACTCGACCATTTACTTCAATTTGAGCTCGGAAGAGGAAAATTGAAGTTGGAAAAATTAATTAACAAGAATTTAGAGCTTTAACCTCGTCTAATAACTTGAGCTAGGAATAGGAAAGTTAACTTGAGATTCAATCGGTTGTTCTTAATATCACACTAAGACTCGGAAAAGTTTAGAGTCAAATTCATTGATTTGGTTGGAAGACTTTCAATGAGATCTTAGAAATCATTATCTATTAACATAGACTTGCTCTTAGTTGTAAAATTGTGAAATACATTGGATCGTTACTTAAGAGTAATTTTCCGTGTATCCATGCTTGTGGTCATTGATCATTTTACTTGCTTTCTAAGTTAATTTATATCTCCGAGTTAGTTATAATCTTTCTAAAAATGAAAATATTATCAAGTGTTTAGCTTATCGTAGAAAGTGATAATTATTTACTTACTTGATCGCCTAGTATATATTTCCATGTGGGATTCGACCCCGACTCATAGTTGAATAAATTATATTCCATACGATCGTGTACACTTTCTCACTTGAGGAGTGAATTTGGACGTTATCAGCCTATGAATGGGCTAGTGTTAATCAGTGAGGAGCGGTAGTTGTTTGAGGGTTTCACCATGATGTCCTCTCATTGGCTCCATGGTACTTTCAGGAGGATGTGTATGAATTTTTTGTTTGTTGTCATAATATGCTTCATAAGTTGGGTGTAATGTAGTCTCATGGAGTTGACTATGTTTCTTTCAAGTTGGTTGGGGATGCAAAGCAATGGTGGAGGTCTAACATGGAGTGTCAATCAGTTGGGTCACCACCTTTGACTTGGGCTCAGTTTTATCATGTGTTTATGGAGAAGTACGCCACTCGTACTCTGAGATATATGAGGAATGATGAGTTTTCAGAGTTGGAGCATCGGGATATTTCCCTTGTGGAGTAAGAGGCCAGATTTCTTGCTTTTATCCTGTTACGTGACAACATTACTTCCCACAGAGGCCGAGAGAGGGAGGCGATTTGTGAAGGGATTGGCCCTTCCGCTTCGATTGGCAACCTTACATTTGTTATCTTATGGGACTTCATTTCAGGCAGTGGTAGAACATGTCAGAGAGGTTGAGTCAGTGAGGGGTCAGACATATAGCGGAGGTGGCAACAAGAGGGCTCGCATGTTTGATAGTTTTAATGGTCCTATTAGAGGTGGGGGACAATATGACAGGGGTCATCATCATCCCTACAGTCGCCTCATCCAGTCAGCACTTCAGACTTCAGCAGGTGGTTCTTCAGGGTTAGTGGGCACAGTTCTAGACAGACTTCCCGAGGTTCTTATTCTCGACCTTTAGACCGTCGGGGCTATTCTGGTTCTTCAGTGTCGGTTCAGCAGTCCATGACGATCATATCTTTCTTTAAGTATGGTGAGATAAGATATTTCGCGAGAGAGTATCCGATACTTAGGCAGGGTGGAACCCAACAGAATTTCCGATCTCAAACATCTAGACCCCCAGCACCGCCAGCTAGAGGAGGAGGGTATTCTGGTAGAGGTGGTTTGCAGTCTGGAAGGGGTGGTCACCATTCTGGTAGGGGCATCACTTAGTCAGTAAGAGGTGGATCTCAGGCAAACCTTGGTAGTCGTGGAGGCACACAGTCCGAGGGTGGACGTGCCTATTGTTATTCTTTTCTTGGTAGGCCATAGGTCGGGGCTTCTGATGCAGTCATCACATGTATTATTTCGATTTGTCATCGGTCGGCTTCAGTGTCATTCGATCCGGGCTCTACCTTCTCCTATGTTTCTGTCTATTTTCTATGGGTTTGGATATGCTATGTGATTCACTTGATGTGTCTATTCGTGTTTCTACCCCTGTTAGTGATTCTGTGTTAGTGGATATAGTTTATAGGTCTTGTGTGGTTACCTTCATGGGATATGACACTTGGGTAGATTTGTTTATTCTTGATATGGTAGATTTCGACATTATCCTGGGTATGGACTAGTTATCTCCTTATCATGTTATTTTGCACTGTCATGCTAAGACAGTCACGTTGGCTATGCCGGGTATTTCGAGGTTAAAGTGGAAGGGTACTCCTAGCCCTGCATCTAAGAAGATCATGTCGTTCCTCAGAGCAAAAACGTTGGTAAATAAGGGGTGCTTGGCTTATTTATCCCATATTTGAGATACTAGCATGGATACCTTGTCAGTTGAGTCAGTACCGGTGGTGAGAGAGTTCCCGGAGGTATTTCCGACAGATTTGTCTGGTATGCCACCTAATCATGATATTGATTTGGAGTTGGGCACTCGACCTATTTCTATTCCGCCATATCGGATGGCGCCTGCGCGGTTGAGTGAGCTAAAGGAACAGTTGCAGGACTTGTTGAGCAAGGATTTCATCAAATCGAGTGTTTCCCCTTGGGCTGCTCCCGTGTTATTTCTGAAGAAGAAAGATGGTTCTATGCGGATGTGTATTGACTATCGACAATTGAACAAGGTTACTATCAGGAACAAGTATCCAATATCCCGCATTGATGACTTGTTTTTATCAGCTTCAGGGTGCATTGTTCTTTTCTATGATCGATTTGAGATCGAGTTATCACCAGATGAAGATTAGAGGGGAGGATATTCCGGAGACAACTTTCAGGACCCGATATGGTCACTGTGAGTTCTTGGTTATGTCTTTTTGGGTTACCAACACCCTCACAACTTTTATGGATCTGATGAATGGGGTTTTCAAGCCCTATTTGGATTCCTTCGTCATTGTCTTCATCGATGACATCTTGGTTTATTCTCGTTTTGAGAAAAATCATGAGAAACATAATTTGAGGATCGTTCTTAGGTTATTGAAGGAGAAGCAGTTGTATGACAAGATTTCCAAGTGTGAGTTCTGGTTGAGCTCGGTGGAATTTTTAGGGCATGTGATATCTAAGGATGGCATCACGGTGGATCTTAAGACGATTGAGGCAGTTCGAGATTGGGTCAGGCCTACTACGATAACTGAGATTAGGAGCTTCGTAGGTCTTGCGAGTTATTATTGGTGATTCATGAAAATCTTCTCGTCTATTGCTTCTTATTTAACCAGGTTAACTCAGAAAGAGGTACCATTTCAGTGGTCAAATGAGTGTGAAGAGAGCTTTCAAAAACACAAGTCTTTATTGACCTCAGCCTCGATTTTGGCTTTACCGGTGGAAGGGGAGGACTTTGCACTCTATTGTGATGCTTCATTGATTGGTTTAGGGTGTGTGTTGATGCAAGAAGACAAGGTGATAGCTTATGCTTCGAGGCAGTTGAAAGTGCATAAGAAGAACTACCTCACTCACGCTTGGAGTTGGCGGCGGTAGTCTTTGCTTTGAAGATTTGGAGACATTACTTGTATGGGTCCATTATGAGGCGTTCACGGACCATCGCAGTCTTCAACATAAGTTTAATCAGAGGAATTTGAATTCGAGGCAGCGCAGATGGATGAACTCGCTCAAGGATTACGACATCACCATTATTTATCATTCGGACAAGGCCAATGTGATAGTGGATGCCTTGGGCAGCAAGTCAGTGCGTATGGGTAGCTTGGCTCGTTTGATCAAGGAGGAGCGTCTGTTGGCTATGGAGGTTCAGTATTTGGAAAGTAGTATGGTAAGACTTGATATTTTGGAATCGAGCAATGTTCTGGCATGTGTTGAGGCAAGGTCGTCACTTTTAGAGCAAATCAAGGTCCAACTGTTTGAGTATGCAAAGTTATGCAAGATAAGGGACTAGGTGTTGAAGGAGAGACTAGAGAGGCGATTCTTGATGATGAGGGAGTTTTCAGGATTAAGGGGAGAGTTTTTGTTCATCGTGTGGGTGGTTTAATTAAGTTGGTTATGGAGGAGGCTCACAGCTCTAGGTACTTCATTCATCCTAGTGCTACGAAGATGTATCATGACTTGAGGCAACTTTATTGGTGGGGTTGAATGAAGAGGGATATAATGTAGTTCGTATCTCAATGTTTGAATTGTCAACAAGTTAAGTATGAACATCAGAAATCGAGGGGTATGACTCATAGGATGCATGTACCTGAGTGGAAGTGGGAGTGAATTACTATGGAATTCGTAGTATAGTTGCCGAAGACTCTCAGCAAGTTTTATGCTATTTGGGTTATCGTGGACAAATTGATTAAGTTCGCGCACTTCACTCCGGTTCAGTCTACCTACAACTCGGAGAAATTGGCAGAAATCTACATTCGGTAGGTTGTGCGATTGCATGGAATGACCATCTCTATAATTTCAGACCGAGGCACTCAGTTTATATCTCATTTTTGACAGACCTTGCAAAAAGAGATGGGGACTTAATTGGATCTCAGTACGACGTTCTACCCTCAAACGGATGGTCAGTCCGAGCAGACTATTCGTGTTCTCGAAGATATATTGCGGGCATGTGTGATCACCTTTGGTCGTCATTGGGACCAGTTTTTGCCCTTAGTGAAGTTCGTCTACAACAACAATTATCATTCGAGTATCGAGATGGCATCGTTTGAGGCTCTGTATAGTAGGAGATATCGGTCTCCTATTAGTTGGTTCGATGCTTTTGAGGTGAGGTCATGGGGTACATACTTGTTGAGAAATTTCTTGGACAAAGTGAAGTTGATTTAGGAAATACTTCTAGTAGCTCAGAGTAGACAGAAGAAGTATACGGACTGGAAGGTTTGTGATATGGAGTTCGTGGTAGGTGGGTAGGTTCTGTTGAACGTCTCGCCCATGAAAGGTGTGATGAGATTTGGAAGAAAAGAAATTGAATCCGAGGTATATCAGGCCATTTGAGATCCTTCGGCGAGTTGGTGAGGTGTCTTTTAAGTTGACTTTGCCACCAGGTTTATCAAGCGTTCATCCGGTGTTTCACGTATCCATTTTGAAGAAATATCATTCTGATGGGTCCTACATTTTCTACTGGGACTTTGTATTATTTTATCAAAATCTTGCATTTGAGGAAGAGCATGTGGCCATTTTGGATAGGCATGTTAGGATGTTGAGATCCAAGGATATTGCTTCAATGAAGATGCAATGAAACACTGTATGGTCGATGAGGCCACTTGAAAGATGGAGGCGGATATGCAGAGTAGATATCTTCAATTGTTTGACAATCCAGGTACCCTTTCTCTCCATTATATTCCTTATCGTTCGAGGATGAGCGAGTGTTTGATTAGTATATGATGTAATGACCCGTTTGGTCATTTAGTGCTTTTCAAACCAATTTCCCAATATCACCCTTTTTGTGATAAATTTAGTGTTTATAGCTCGTGAGGTGGGGTGGCATGCCTCCCGAGGTAAATCAGACTTGTTTCGGAATAAAAATCTCAAGTTAGAAGTTTCTTGAGTTTGGAAATTGATTAAGTTGATCAAAAGTTGACTTTGGGGGTAGACATGCCCATATTCGAGTTTCGTTAATTTCATTAGGTCCAGAATGCCATATATGACTTAGTCGAGTCCTTGGTTCGGGTCCCGGGGTGTTCGTATGTGTTTTGGCTACTTAGTTGACTAAGTTTGAAATGTCAGAAAGTTAAGATGTTTTTGTGGAAATGTGTGTCTTAACAATGTCACATCAGTGTTATGAGGGCGCAAGAAAGTTCATAGCGTCATTTATACTATAGTAGCACATTTGGTTTGCGTCCGGATGGTCCGAATGAATTTCGAGTGTCAAATCCAAGTTTGGGTAACACTAGAAAAATCTGGTATTCAATGTCTGGTTTCCTTCTCGCGAAGAAGGGACCGCGATCGCTGACCTCAGTGGGACTGGTCATCGCTATCTCGAGGCGTCCTTCGCGATCGCGAAGGGGCGCGTGTTTCAGGCATACGAGTTGTGGTGCTAAGCGATTGCGGGCGGGGCCTCGCGGTGCTACATGATCGAGGGCTGAGCCTCGCAATCGCAAAGTTTCTTCATGGGTCGGGTCAGGATTTGGTGATCGCGAGAGGGGTCTCACATTCGCGAAGAATGCATTGTAGCAACAATAATTAAATCCCTAACTCAAATTCAATTCCCCATTTTTCATTTTCCAAGTCCTAAGCTCGATTTTGGAAGAAAATTGAAGAGTTCATCTTGATTCTTCATTGGGATAAATTACTAAACTTATTTTCCTTTACTTTATGTTGTTTCCCCTAATTTTATAGTAGTTTAAATTATGTTTCGGGCTGAAAATTGGAAAGTTAGCCCTAGGGTTTTAAAAAGAGATTTTTATTATATTGAATGCCTAGATCGAAGATTTTTGTAGTGATTTTCGAGGCTTAGATTATTTAGGCTATGAGTAATTCAATTTTAAAATGAAATTTTGATTTTTTCCTTGTGGGCTTAGGGTCACTTTTTGGGGTTTATTTTTTATTCTCAATTAAAGCGTAGCAATATGAGTATTAATTGATTCGTATTTTAACATAGAATTGGTAATTGTTAGACCTTGCTCATTCGGAGACGAGTCGAAAAGGGAAGGCTCAAGTCGGATAGTTCGTGGCACCCGCTCGGCATCGAGGTAGGTTATTGCTTATATTTTAGACTCCGATTAGAGAATCGTATGTAGTTGTAGAATTTGACGGGGAAAGCATGATAGGCCTTTGGGCGTGGTTGTGGTTATAAATTCCATTTAGGTTGGTGTTGACGGTTGTTATATGCGTTTTCCGCTATATTTGCTTATAATTGAGATTATTTGTCTGAATCTAATCATGTCACTTGGTAACTCACTTATCTCATGAAAAAGAAAATAGTAATATTAATGACTTGAGTTGTGATTAGTATACTTGGCATGTAACTACTGATTCTATGATTTGCGATGTTGTTGAAATTGACTACACGCATGGCATGCCTTCCATAATTCATATATGATTAATATGATGGTAAATGAGAGAGTGTTAGCCTTCAAGGTCTTTGTCGTAGAGCAAGAGAGCGCCGCCTCCGAGGTCTCTGTCAGAGAGTGAGAGAGTGTTAGTCTCCGAGATCTCTGTCGGAGAGCGAGAGAGTGTTAGCCTCTGAGGTCTTTGCCGAAGAGTGAGAGACGACCCTGACATTGCATTTCATTCATTCTTATATATATATAAATGTTCAGCTGGTGACTTGTAACTGTATGTTTAGTAAATTATAGGATTCTTGATCTCTTACTTGAAATAGGGTTTCGTTATTGTACTTGATTGCTTCTTTTTTACTTGTTAATCTTCATATCTTCATATGTTATCTAATCGTTGTCGGCCTATGATGCCTACTAGTACTAGTGTTGTACTTATACTACTGTTACTGCACTTTTTATTGAGTGCAGAGTTTGATCCGGGATCCAGCTCCAGGTCTCATAGATGATATCTAGGTAGTCCATTCGAGTTGTCCAGGGTGAACTACTTGGCCGTCTGTGGCCCCTAAGACCCTCATATTATCTTTACATTCTGTATTGACTCAAAGACTGACATTTTTCTCTACGGAGCATGTATTCCACACTTGTTATTTTAGAGTTCTTGTACTATTCAGACCTGGTTTTGAGATATTATTTGGTTGACTTGTTAGTAGTTATGATATTTCCAGCCTTAAGGTAATTTATGTGTTTCTATTTCTGTTTTCCTTTCATTTTGCCTATATAAATTGGGGGATGGTTCGCCTACCGGTGGGTTAAGTGTAGGTGCTATCATGACCGCGATTTGGGCTGTGACACCAAATCTCTCTCTTTCTCTCTCAGTGTATTCATATGATAACACTCTTTTAGGCTATAATCTTTATTATTTTTCTGGGGTTTTTAGAGATTTAGTCGTTGAAATCGTTAACTTTTGATTAGGTGTTGTTGGGTTTTCTTGGAAACAATTTAAAGAGCTTGATTATCAATTTTGGAGGTGGTTGGAGATGGTTTGAGGCGGATTTAAGGTGATTTTCATATTGAAAACTCAAGGTTGAAGAAGACTCCATATATGTGAAAGTATATGTATGTCATAGAGACAATCTGTATTAGGACAAATGTACTTTCTACACATTCGTATTATTATTAATAGAGATTAATATTTTGGCATTTGTGATTATTAAATTATTACTTGATTGTTTATAATATTCTATAATATGCATTCCTAGAGGTTACGTTGTTATTAATAATGTGAGTTATTAATATTATAATATAACTCTTAAAATAGCCTCGACTAATGATCATCGAGAATGGGATATCGATGATATGTGATAAGTCGACATGTGGTCTGCATCACATCCTCAGAGGATGTAGTATGTCTCACCTGCTACGAGTAATGGCTACTCGTGATGGATACATGGATACTTTGAAAGTATTGGTATACCCTATTGATATACTGTTTGTTATACTAGTCTAAAGTATGATCAGCGTGTGGGAGATAGAAGTCCTTAGACTTGAGGTCAATGCACATCTTGTCTACAATGTAATATACTTTGATCCTGTCCTAAGCTCAAATGCCTTATAGGTTGAGATACGGCTTGTATTGGGTACATTACGATGTGGATAAAAGGTGGTAGTTGAGCCAAGATTAGGATTCATTCCTCGAATGTATATTCGAGAGAACACTCAGCTTCTCAGTGATATTAGGCTGACTAAGTCGTTAGCCAACTCAATAGACATATTTAGAATATGGTCTAGTTGTCAACTAATATAGATGAGATACAATTATTAAGACATTTGGATAGACACTTGACAAATCCTACGCTTGATCGGGTGTGTCGTGAATGAAAGGATTTTATCTTACCACATAGAGGTTAAGTTTACTGGATTCGTGTAAACATACTTCACATATTGAGTTCATCCTGCGGCGCCGTCTAGGAGTTCCGCGTAGACCTTAATTTGATTAATGCCGATATGTGAAGGCCTATAGGGTCACACTATGTCGATTGTCTTTTCGATCTAAGGATGTAGTGAGAGAGTATTAAATATTCGATTTAGAATCGAGATATTTAAATGAATAATGATTGTTTTAATTAAGTCAAAATTGGATTTTGGATTTAATTAAGAATGTGCGAAAAATAAAATGAGACAGTGTAGGGCCACGTCAGCGCCGCTGTCGCATCCTTTTTTTACCACGCGGGTCAAAGCGGAGTGCAACGTATCCCGGTGATTCCTAGGTATTGGATTAAGGAGTCGCCACTTAATTATTCTACGGTGAATTAGGACACCTACATATTAAATAAATGCTGCAAAATAACTCCAATTTTAATGGTCTACGAAGCTAATGAGATTCTAGGTAAGGGTTCTTTATTATCCTAAAGGGAAGGGGTTAGGCATCCTTTAAGATCCGCTAACTTGCAGTTATCCGATCAAATTCAGGTTAATATTATACTAAGGAAAATGCATGTTTAAAGTATGGGTGGCGATGGGCCGCTCAGTGCAGCGGGCGGGTGCAGCGGGGTCGGGGTCGGCGGGACGGGAGAAGGGGCGGGTCGGGTATGGCGGGCTCCAATGGGTCGGGTTTGGCGATCGAGCAAGTCTCGTCGATCCCGATCCCGTCGGGCGCGGGTCGGGGCGGGCTCGGGTCGGGGTCGGGCTCGGGTCGGGATACGGCAGGTTTTAATTTTTTTAAATAACATATGTATAAAAACTCAATAAACAAAACAAGATAGTGTAATAAAAACATCTCAAATTTGTTTTTGTGCCTCTTATATTATTTAATAGACATATGATTTTTTTGTAATACAAATACAATTGTCTAAAATCTAAATTGCAACTTTGTGGTGTTGTCCAAAAGTTACAAATTACATAATAAAATTACAATTAAAAATTACATTCTCAAAAAACCTGTTCTAATTGCTTGATGATTTCACGTGGTTCTTCGGTTGGAATTGGTATTTGTTGGTCAAATTGATCCACGCCGCTTCCACTACCTTCGGTTAAGATTTCGTTGTAGTTTTCATCATCTTCTTCGTTGATCTCAGGTTGACCGCACCTTCTCCGCTCCGCTCGTATCCAATCTCTGAATAATACCGCAATTTCCAAGTTGTCTCCGGCTAATGAGTGTCCTGTGGTCTCCTATTTGATATCCGTCGCAGAAAAAGCGATTTCAGACGCAGTTGACGACGCTTGAATGTTCAAAACATCTCGAGCCATCATTGAAAGTGTCGGAAAGGTCTTCTCATTCCCCCTCCAGTATTTCAGCAAGTCTTCATGTCCATCTGCATTGATAACTTCTTGATACGGTACAGAACCCTGCAAAACAAAAATATCTAACTCGCTAATTTGGTTAGTAGTAGAGGTACGACCGCACATTCTATTTACGAGGCTTTCAATACTAGCCGCGAAACAACATGTCTTTGTGAGGTCGTGTTGAAGATGAAGAAGATGGTATGGAAGTCGGTAAGTTACTAGCATTTTCTTGTTGATAAAATCTATATATATTTTTGCATTGGTGTTCTACGCTAGACAATACTTCTTCTTTAGTTTGTTCAATAGGTGGTGGGTGATTTAGATTTTTGAGACTTGGAGGTGGTAGTACTTCTATACAATCGTAAATAGTTTCAATTAGTGATTTAGTACCGTCTATTTTAATAGTAGGATTTAATACAGAACCAATAATATAAATAGAGGGAATAGGAATAAAATATTTTTTTATTTTGAGAAACATTTTTTTAATAGCTGCCTTATAAGCTGGGTTTTCCATATATTCACTAAGTAATAAAAATATTAGAGTTATATAAAATAACATAGTTGAAATAGTAGGATAATGTATACCGGAAAATTCTTTTGTTGCTTGAAAAATTTCTCTAAAAATACAATAAGTTCGGAAATTTTTTCCCAATCACTATCTAAAATCATATCAGCTGGCTTTTTATTATGAGAGTTAAAAAATAAAGTTATAGGTAATTTATAGTCATAAGCAACAAGTAGTTGCTCGTATAAAGAATTCCACCTAGTGGATACTTCTTGTGGAATTTTTCTAAAAGGTAGTCCACAATCATGACAAATTTTTTTATATTCTTTTCTACGTTGTACTTTATTACTTTTAAAAATAAAGTTTATAGCAAATTGTATTTTACTAAGAATGTCTTCAAAAAGTGATAGATCATCCTTTACAATTAAGTTATATATATGGCACACACATTTGATATGAAAATGGTCTGGAAAAGACGGAGTTAAACTATTTTTTAAAATTGTAATTGCGTAATTGTTATTAGAAGCGTTATCTAATGTAATAGTCATAATTTTATCGGTAATTCCGTAATAATCGCACACTTGATAAATATTTTCTGCAATAAAAGTACCAGTGTGCCTATCATCTATATATCTATACGCTAAAATACGTTTTTGCATAGACCATTTATAATCTATCCAATGACAAGTTACAGTTAAATAATCATGGCCGTTAGTACTACGACCTATATCAGACGTGATAGATACTTTGTCATTAAAATGATATAATGAAAAACGTAAATATTGTTGATATTCATGTGCGAATTTAAATACATCTCTCTTAACAGTTGATCTAGGAAAACCGTTAAAAGCAGGATTATATATATCTCAAATGTAATGAATAAAACCGGGAGATGAAGGAAATGAAAAAGGCAAACCCTCCACAGCAACTAATTTTGATATTGCTTCCCTATCTCTATGTTTATTGTATTTAGGGCCTACAATTCCCCCCTACATAGGGTTAATTTGACCTTGTACTTGGTCCGGGACAATATTAGTATGTGAACCTTGTCCTGATGGAGCGGGCGTTTGCGCACCCGGTTTTGAAGCCTGATATTGGGCATACCTAGCTGGATGAGCACTTACTACGTGTCTAATTAAACCCCCCGTCCCACCGTGACCTTTTCCAGTTTTAAATTTTAAAACATTTTTACAAATTTTACATATGGCTACTTGATTCTCTACGTCCCTATCAAAAAATGTCCATGCATCTGATTTTAATGGTCGTTTCTTTGGACCTCGTCTCATATTAAGGGGAATAGGAGGTATTTCAGTTGAAGGTGCACTAGTGGGTGTGTTGTCATCAACATTAGTGGGTATATCATCTAGATCATCGTCTAAATTAAAGTCTTCTTGAGTTTCAGAAAATAGCTCCTGGTCTAAATCTAATGGTATTGTAGGAAAATGTTGAGTATCAACAAAATCATCCTGTGTAGGAATAAGATGACTAGAAGAAATACCATTGCCTGGTTGCCCCTACTAGAAGAAGCACCCTTACCCTTACCCTTAAACATACCTTTTAATCATTCCATTTTAATTATGATAATAAATAAATAAATAAATAATTAAAGACAATAAAATTAAGTGATCTAAACTAAATAAACAGAAAATAATAATTTAATGAAGGAACGAATGTACCAAACGCCGACGTAACGTCGACGTGTAATCGAGAGGTTGAAAATTGAAACTTTGCTCGATGGAAGATCCTCAAGCTAGTTGCCAACTTCACTACCAATTCCCAAATGAATAAATAAAATTGAATATTTAGCAAACAATGTAGACTTGTAGAGAGATATATTGAGAAATTAGAGAGATTGTAGGAAGATTTGTGAGAAAGATGAAGAGAAAATGAGTTATTTATAGTTGAAAAATTGGGTTAAAGTGTAAATATAATAACTTATGGGTTAAAAATAAATATTAAGGGGTAGGGGGGGCTAAAATGGCCGTTGGCCAACGGCCATAATCTAAAATGGCCGTTGGTGCAACGACCATTTTTGCAAAGGGGCGGGCTCGGGGTCGGGCTCGGGGCGGGTTCGGGTCTCGCGGGGCTGGGGCGGGCTCGGGTCTCGCGGGACGAGACATCGTCCCGTCCCGAGTTCGAGTCCCGCCCCCGTTTTTTTTTTTTTTTTTGGCGGGGTCAGGGCGGGCTCGGGACGGGCTCGGGTCGGGGTCGGGCTGTCCCAGCCCACTGGCCAGCCCTAGTTTAAAGTATAAAGTTAAAAAAATGTTTGCAAATGATTAATGAAAATGATGCATTTGTATAAGTATGCATTTGCATGGTATAAAAGAAAAATACATGTAAAGTTTAAAAAAGTATGCATTTGTGACAATAATAAGGAGGAAAGCAAATTATTTATAATGCCAAAGAAGTATTTTCTTGGAAATCACTTTTGAGTTGCAAAAAAAAAAAAGGATAAACTTTTGTATAATTAATAATGCGAATAAAAGATGACCAAAGTTGTTTTGAAAATCTTGAATATGCACCACGAGCCTAAAATAAATGAACTAGCGAAGAATTTCTATTTTTTGTACTAATCGAACCTACAAATGAATAAACTAGTGACTGATTTTAAACTACTCTATTAATTATCCATTCATGGCCTAATTATTCTAAATATCCTAACAATCACACAAGCATTAAATAATTATTACAGACCCAAATAGAAATAACGAAATTAAAGAATAACAATGAAAGGGAACTAAAGCGGATGACGATGTCATCTCGCCCCATTTGTTTTGAAATCCCGAGTTTGGAGAATGCAAGGAGTGCGAATGCGGGTCTTCGTTTGACAATGCTCATGATGAGTCTCATAACGAAACTCTTCGTAGCTCCCGATGCATTTCATGTAAACAAAGAAAAGAAACGGATTAGGGGACGGAACATGAATATATATATATAATAAAGATGCAAATAAATAATTCATAAAAAGTAATATGTTATTGGGCCTCGGGATGCAAACAGTATGCAAGAGAGTATAAAACGAGCCAAAAAATAGAATTTAGACCAAAATTAAATTGGCTCGGATGCGCGATGGGCCCAATTACCACGCAGAAATAGAAAGCAGACCCAAACATATAATTTTCAGATATATATATAAAAAAATATTGGCCCAGATGCACAATGGGCCCAATTAACACATATTCATAAATATACAAACCCACATTTGATATCCACTTAAGCATATGAGGGTAGGTATACATGATATATTCAGAATATAACTGATATACTTAAAGGTATACGCAGATATACAGTTCTTGTATACACTTAGCGTATACTGAGCCTGTATACCTTGTATACTTTAGGGTATATCATGTCATAGTTTCAACAAACCAAATAAAGAATATGAGAAGATAAGCCAACAAGAGCAGAATCAGACCATAAAATGCTAAGTAGATACCATCACACAAGACACACTTAACATGTATAGAAATGATACACTTAACATGTATATCTAGCATGCTGCAAAGGTTATCTAAATCAAACAGAACCTGGACAAGAAAATTTACATGCATTCAGCAGTTGTCAAAACAAAGCCCAAGTCCACTCACTTTTATGCATAGGGAGGCAGAGTTAGATTCCTCTCTAATTAAATGAGAACTACAAACATTCCTAGACTTAGACCTAAACTATTGAAAGGAAACAATAGATATACTATATGCTTACCTTTTCCCAAAATTCGAGTGAAATGCGTCATAATAAGGATACATGATAAACTAGCCGAAACAGAATTTTAAAGTCATTTAAGCATGATCTTAGACTAAGCTAGCTATGTGATATCAAACATATAAAAAATAATGCATAACTACATATTCCTATTTCAGCTAGTATATACTATGGTCATTCATACACAAGCTTCACTTAAACAAACACACAATTTAGGTTGATGTTTGTTGCAAATGTAACCAAAATTAAGCGTAATTTCAAGAAACAAATAGGCAGGAAAATATGAGCAGGAGAAACTGAAACCGAATCACATTACAAGTATCTCATCCAAATCAAACTCGTAACAAGTATACAGTTAAACTCTTAAACTCAAAGATGAAAACTTTAAACATAAGACATAATTTAGGTTGATATTTATTGCAAATGTAGCTAAAATTAAGCATAATTTTCAGAAACCAATACCCAGAAAAGATTAGTAAAACTGAAACTTGGATCACATTACAAGTGTCTCATCCGAAACAAACATATCATTAAACCCTCAAAGATAGCAATTTTTAACATAACGCACTTAACCAATTGTCATATTTTTTAGAAGCAAGTTGATAATAGTATTCTAACATACATATACATCTGTCAAATATCTTAACAAACCATATCCTATGGAACATGAATTTAGCAGTTCACAACGAAATATGTCCAAAACATTCGCATTAACTAAATAGATTAAACCAAACCATTTTTAAACGTTAATAATAATTATGGCAACATAATGCCTTCAACACCACATAGTTAATATAAACATACAGAATAATATAGAAAGATAAGGGAAAGAAGATGTATTTACGGACCTTCTCCGGGCAGCGAACCGAGGCGTTGTTTTGAATCGTCGAATCCGCTTGAGAATGTTTAGAATTCAGATTTTTTGGATTTTTTATCACTGAATTCTGAATTGGTAATTCTGAAAAATAATTCTGTTTCTGAGAATTTTGACTCAACCTGGAATCGACCCGACCCGGAACTGACCCGACAATGACCCGACCCGACCCGGAATCAAATCAAACCCGAATTTGAGCGAAAATATGAGGAATGCAATGGAATTTTCAGATTGCAAAATTGAAGGGCAAAAAGTAGTGTTTCGAATTCGGAAATCTAAGAACAAAAGGGGTATTTTCGGATTTTAAGAAACAAAAGAGGTGATTCTTAAACAAAATTAGGAACAAAGAAACTTGAATTTATAATCTTCAAACCCAAACTGAAAATCCGACTTTTTGGCCCGGTTTCGACCCGACCCGGAGCCCGAAAAACAGTGGGAAAATAGTAAAATTTCAGATTCCTCAACACCAAAATCCAATAATTTCAACTTATATTTTTGGAATCTTTAAGTTGAAGAACACATGCAATACTCTTAAGAAGATTTCGGATTCTTAAACTTAAATTTTCGGACCTAAAATCGACCAAAAAGAGAGAAAACCTAAAAATGCTCTCCAAAACCCGACCCCCAAAAACAATGAGCAAAGGGGGTTTTATAGATACGCACCCCAACGTTCACCCCCACCCATACCCCTTACAAAATTGAATTCGAATTTCAAAATAAAGGGGGAACAAAAACTGATTTTTGGGGCGATTTCTTGGGGCATGGGTTGGTGTCAGGCGACGGTGTCGGCGATTGGTGGTGTCAGGCGTAGGGTGCAGTGACGTACGGGTAGGGGTGTAGCAGTGGTGAGGTGACAGGGGTAGGGGTGCGGCCGATTGGTGGGGTTAGGGGTGTTTGAGATTAGGGTAGGGTTTGGTTAAAAGGGGTGTTGGGTTTGAATAAAAAAGGGAAAATGGATGTTGGGCCAGTCAAGTGGGCCAACGGGTTTGGGCTTCGGTGGGTTGAAGAAAGGTGGCCGATTTTGGGCTTTGGGGTGTGGGCTAGTTTGAGATTTTTAGAGATTAAAGGGAATGGCCGGTTGGGCTTAGTAAAGGGGTTTCGGTGGGCGAAAAATAAAAGGGGAGTTGAATTGGGTTTGGCCGATTGGGCCTTTGTTTTGGGGGTTGCGAATTTGGTTAGGGGTTTGGGCTAGTTTGTGGGAATGAAATTAGTTTGGGTAGAAATTGTTTTGGGTTGAAAAATGAAATGGGTTATGGATTTAAAAATATAAAAGGGGTTTAATATTAAAAAAGCTTTGAATAAAATGTAAAATTATTTAGAAAATAGTATAAGATTTGGTAAGAATAAAACATAATATTTGTGAAATGCTTAATGCTTAATAAAAAAAAAAAGAAATATGATGTCGTTTTTGCTAAAATAAAATAATATAGAATATTACAATAGAAACTACAATCATAATTTAAAAAGGCAAATGGTTGTAGAAATACGAATAATAATAATAATAATAATAATAATAACAACATTGAGAACAATAATATATATGTATATATATAAAAAATATTTTTGAGGTGTCAAAAATATTTAAAATTGCAAATAAATCGCAAAAAGATGGGACAAAATTGGGTGTCAACAGCCGCGGCGCCCACACCATAGGGCCGCGGTGCCATGACCTAATTTGTCTCGAATTTTGGGTCAGGCCCAAGGTCAAACCCTAATCCGGTTTGACCTAATTTTTCACCTATAAATACAGACATACACTTCATTATTCATTACACTTGATTTTGATATCATTATTCTAAGTCTTAGAGACTCAGAATCAAAACACTTTCTCGAACCTCTACCGGATTTCCTAGCTTTCCAAAGGAGGAATACATTGAAGCTTGGAGCTTGCAATCGAAAGGGCATTCGCGTGCGCACCCATAGTTGATAAAGATTCCAGCTATTGTAAACATGTAAGTACCATTCAAGTCTTATGTTTACGGTTTTAAATTACCCTATAGTCAAATAGTTTTACGTTTGTTGGGTTTGAAACACGTTTTCAATATCTGCCGCGTACAAAAACCTTCAATATGTACCCTTTTATATTCATGTATATCACCACATGCATAAATGTATAATGTATGTCACCCTAAGGAGATTGAATATCTATTTTGAAGGTGTTTGGAGATGATTGAGGCGGATTGGAGATAATTTTCAGATTGAAAATTTGAGGTTGAAAAAGACTCCATTGGTGTATCCCCTGAAACTACAACTTAGTCCGAAACTCGCCCGAATTCCTAATGTAAATGCTCAAAAAATGTACAGTGACTTTATTATATTATGAAGACTTATTGCTTTAGCAAAATAAACAAGTAAATGGACTCATTTATATTTTTCAAAATAGCATCTTTAGGATAATTTGTTTTCACACCTGAAAGTTTTCCTTCTAATATTTTGTTATCATAGTCTCTAGCAGCATGACTAGAGTGTAAAGAAGTAGCACATAGATGCTCTCTTGCCTGATTGCTTTTACAATTAGATTTTGTTGGAACTTGTTATTTTGTGCTCAAAATATGAAAAGAGATCTTAATTTTGAAGAAATTGTACATAACAATTAGTTACAGTTTGAATAGAACAAGGGACATTAACATTCTTAGTACCTTAAATATCGATAAAGTTTAATTTTGATCCATGTGATTTTTTATTAAACACAATTATCTTTTAATTAATTGATATGTCTACTTTTAATTCCTCAAAGTATGATGCCTCACAAATTTAATGAATTATTAAATGCTAAATCATTCATGTATTATGTTAAATTTATATTATTATTCCATATTTAAAGGTGACAGTTCTAAAATACTCTAAGTACTAATACATATTTCTTATACAAAGGAATAAAAAATATATATTCTAATTAATTAAAGATTAAATGTACTTGTCTAAATATTACAAATATGAAAATCAGAATTCATCAAATATTAAGGTACTGAAAGAAATCAAGTACAACTATCTCATAGAACAATGGTCTTCCAATGATTTTTACGGATGTCCTGAATCTTGCCGTCTTGGGATAATTATTTCTTGTGAAAGAATTCATAAATGATAATGTAACAGAAAAGAGCAATATCACTAACACATGAAGAATGACTTACAAATACTTTTTTTTATATTTTGGTCTAAAATATTCTCATCTTTTATTTTTGGCTTCAGAATATCCCTCCTCCCCCTCGGTCTAAACTCTAAATATACCCTCAACCTTGGTTACTAAGTGCCTTTTTAAAAACTCATTCAACCGTTATTGCAAACATACTATATCCATTCAAATGACTCCAAACATTTTCAGATTATCCTTTTTTCTTCGGCCTTTATTTACAATTTTTTCATTATACGATAGTTTATCCTAATAAATACTACTTTATCATAAAGTTTGCCTCCAAATGGGCACTATTTATGAGAAGTAGCGATGGAATGCAGATCCTTTAGATGAACCCGTGCATGTTCTAATTCATTACCACGGAAGGCTGACAATTGTAAATTGTTCCCGAATGTGTCCTTCCATTTAAACTTCACTTTCATGATAAAAATGCATTTGAATTCATACCCTCTAAGCAAGTTTACATCGTACCTTCATGAGATAATGTGGCCCTCGGACTCTATTTGAACCATATGAGATATTTATTATGTTTTCGTGGAACCCTTATGATTATTGTGATCATTCACAACTATAGATTTAGAATGAGTCATGGATTTATTGTATGAGGTGGTCTCTTTAGGCAGGATAAAGGTAAGAGTGGTATTTTTATAGTCCGATGGTATTGATTCGGGCGGTACAGTGAGGGGTCACAACTCGTGAAAAAAGGTCATGAGCGGTACAATGACAGGTATATGGATCGGGTTGCATGACGCAACGGGTATATGAACCTCGCGAGTCTCCATGGATTATGACTAGTCAACATGACCGTTAGCATGTGTGTATTGGGATTTAATATTGGCTATTATATTACATTGCATTCATTTAGTGTCTACTTCCATATTGAAATATATACCTATTTGTTGTTGCTAGATGAAACCTGATTTCCCTGTTATAATATAGAAATTTATCTGTCTAGTTGAATTGTGTTGTATGTTCAGTCTTTATATGTTATATGTGTGGTCTCCTTCGTTATTGGCCAATGATACATACAGAGTATTAGTGATTGTACTTATACTACACTTGTTGCACTTTGTGCAGGTACAGACCTTTGTTCCAGCTCTAGGCTTTGTGGCTGATTCTGAGGCGCACTTTTCGAGACTTCAGGGTGAGCTGCTTGGCTAATCCGCATCCCCTAGATCTCTTCCTTTATCTTTCCGTATTTGCTTCCTATAGACAGTATTATTTCAGTCCTACATGACTCATATTCAGTACTCTAGTACTCGTGTACGATTGACACCAGATTTTGGGGATGAATTATTATTATGACTTCTCCACATTTTTATATTATTAAGACTTTGAGAAATAACTTGGTTCTCATTATGAGTTTTCACACTTAAATAATTTAATGATTCTCTAAATATTGGGGATGGTTCGCTTACTGGGGATAGTGTAGGTGGCATCATTGGCGGATTTAGAGGTGTGCGAGGTGTACAATTGACACCTGAATGCCCTGGTAAAACATTACACTCTATACATAGGGTAGATTTTTGTGTTTGTATATATATATATATATATATATATATATATATATATATAAGTTTTGAATACCCTAAACAAATTCAAAAAGTTAGCTCAAGCAGTCCACGGTGTTCAAAATTCTCTCCAGCGTCCAAGGTATATTTCCCAGGGACAACATTATTTTTTATGTTTAGTTTTGTTACTTTTTTCGAACCACCTGAGTGAAAATCCTGGATCCACCACTGCTGTCATCATGACTCATGATTTGGGTCGTGAAAAATCTATTAGGTTCATGGATCATGACAAATATATTAAGTTCTTGACCCAAAATAATTACAACGAGAAATATTTATGATAATTTATCGGTCTGAGATGAACAAGTGTTTTTGCATGCAAAATAGCATGACCCTAAGTATAAGTGGGCAATCTTGTTTTTATAAGTAACGGTCTTGCTATCAACTGCATAATTTTAATTAATGACTCTGCAAAGCCATTTTGAGTGTGAACATGAGTTATAAAATGTTCAACTTTTATCCCAATCGATAAGCAATAATCATTAAATGTTTGGGATGAAAACTCTACGATATTATAAAGATGATCAGACTTGATTAGATTAACAAGCCCGTAATCAAATTATTTATACAAATAATCTCGCAAATGTTGGGTTGCGACATTAGGTGCACATGACACCACCTAGAAGAAATATCTATTAGAACCACAAAATATTTAAACGACCCACTAGGTGGGTGAAAAAGTCCACAAATATCTTATGTATAAGCTCCAAAAACGCAGGGGACTCAATCCCAACATTTGTTGGTGATGGTCTAACAATCAAGTTGCCTTGATAACAAGCAATACAAGAAAATTTATAATTAGAAAAAATCTCCATGCTCTTTATGGATGCCCATTTGAATTTTCTATAGTTCTTCTCATCATTGTAGATTCATGATGTCTCGATCATGTCAAAGTACGAAAGTATTGAAATTAGTAAACTTCTGATTTACTATAGAACTAGTATAGTACCAGCGCTATGCGCTGACATTATTAAATTAAATTTTAATTTTGATTTTATTTGTTTGAACACGTTACATCATTTTGAGTTAACAAATATCTAACTATCATATTATTTTCTAATGCAATATACCAAATAACAAAAACTGTATAAAATTTTAAAAATTATATAAATACAATAATCAAATAACATTTCAATGAACTCCAAATATCATAATCATAATTAGATACAAACTGTTGGAAATTTGCCTTTGGTGGGGAGGTGCGTCCACCCGTATTTAATGACTTCAACACTAGGGTTCCGTATGTTGGAGGTTTTGTCTCTTCACACGTGCATAATCTACTAAGTGAGTAGATGACCGTAGGGCCAAGAATCGTCAAATTTCATTGAGAAATGAAAGAGATATTGGTCCACGAAGTAAGGTGTTTGAGGCATGGAAATATGGTGTGGGACAAATCTACCACATCGGTGGGAAAAGAAAGAATTGTTCTCTTTATAAGTCTCAAAATTGGCTAAGGGTTTGGGACCTCAAGGGGTAACCCATGTGTGTGAAGGAGGGAGGACCTAGATGTGTTTGGGTTCAAGGCTAAGTCCACACGCGCGCCCGTCCCGTCGGGTACGGGATCGGGTCGTGGGCCTTGGGATTTGGGCTTCTTCTGATATTATCTCTTTGGACCCCCAAATTGTTTAATATTTACAGTTTGGTCCCTGGAATTTTTGGAAAGATGAAATTGGGAACGACGGAAGGTAGAAAGTTTCTGCATGCCGTTTGGGTTGATTTTTGGAGCGTTAAAACTCTATTAATCTGCACTTAATCTCCTCCCTAAAAGCTCATTTATGTTGCACATTAAATCAGTCATTACTTGGCTGATTAACTCCCTCACTAATGGCCATAAATAGCCATTACTTGGCAGTTGAGGAGTCCCTTCCCTTATGCTATATATTGGTGTCTTTTGGCACAATTGTGGAGACCAACAATATATACAACACAACACAGAGACAAACAGAAGAGAGCACAACACAAATTCTATCCAAAATGTGACCAGAAATAGTGGACAAAAATAGAAAACTCTTTCTTCCTTTTCTATTCTTCAGCAAGTCATTTTGTGTTTGTTTTCTTCGTCAGAATCAACCTATTTGCTTTGTAGTGTTGATTAGTTTTTGTTTTATCTTGGGAGACTATTGTCCGTTAACGTAAAAGCATATATACGGGGCAATCTTGTCTTAAAGACAGAGAGTCATCTCTAGACTAAGCCACAGTTGTAACAATCCAGATTTAGTGTTTCTTGATTTCAGGTTATCAAGATACAAGACTCAACAACCTTGCGGCAATTATGAATATTGGCTACTTGTTTATCCTTTCGAACACTTATAATATTTATTTACTTCCCGTATTGCTTTACATATCCAATAATTTTAAGACAAGATTGTATTAGTGTTCGAAAGATGTCGGTCGAAAGTTTGTGTGACCAAATCTGGATATGGCTGTGGTTTTTTGGTAGAAGAGAGTTTTGATTATGTTGTTTTAGGTCAACGTGTTCATGGTGTCACCGCTCCTGAGAGTGGTGGGAACAAGTGACCACGAGAGCCTAGGGATGTCAACTGGGACAAGAGGAGAAGGTTGAAGATGTGGTTCTATCTTGTAGCAGAAGGCCTATATCTGTCCCAGACAAAGGATCCGAATTATGGTAAGAAGGAAATGGATACTCAGTCCGACGAAGTGACTGAAGTGGGCCAGAATCTGAAATTGGGATAAGTAATTTTTCTTCTTTGTCAAGAATAAGATTAAATGATGTCTGATTAAAAAGGGCTTAAAATAAGGAGGAATATGAAAATGTTTTCACGAAATAATTTATATTCCTTATGCTTTAAAATCAGAAGTTTAATCTCATCTTCCTTCCCATTTAAAGATTGGATTTTGTAAATGACTTAAAAAAGATCTGTTCTTTTAAGTGTAATTATTAAAAGTGTGTAAAGTATGTTCGCACATACGATGGGAAAAGATCCACTGACTGTGCAAAAACTGTTACCACTCTTAAGTGAGCGCCAGGGATTTCCCTAGGCACCAATCATAAGGGAAGAAGACTAAAAGCTAAAGACGTTGAGCCTGTCACACTATTTGGCAGAAGATCCTTCATAGGATGATATTGGACACTCAGTCATACAAAGCCTACGGGTGATCGGAGTGGGGCCAGAATTCATTTGATATGATGATATTGGACACTCAGTCGTACAAAGCCTACGGGCGACTGGAGTGGGCTAGAATTTCCAGAGTCTTAAATAATCTGAAGGCCAAAAGAAAGACAGAAAAGTAATGGACACCTAGTGAGGTGGGCCAGAGTTTCCAGGTCTTAAATGGTCTGACGGCCTAAAGAAAGGCAGAAAAGAAATTGGACACTCAGTCTGCCAAAGCAACGGGAGTGGGCCAGAGTATCCAGATCACATATGATCCGGTTACGCCCTAACCACGGGCAAGAGGTTGTTCATGTGAAGCAACATCACCTCTAAAGTAGAAGGGGCTGGAGAGGTTGTCCTCAATAGGACTTCAGGGAATGGGATCACTCTAAAAAAAAGAGGTGATACATGTCCCAAACTTGGTTTAAGGGACGCTGTTGGTCAAGCTGGTTTGAGACTAGTCCAACAGGTCTATAAGAACTAAGAATGGTACAATATGTTTGTAGCCAAATGAATGATATATTTGTAATACGTGCATCTATGCCATCATAGATTAAGCCACGTTAAATAGAAAGTCATTCAAAAGCTAACAAAGTTGATATTGTTTCCTTCTGTCGACATAAACCCTCAAAATGAATGTGAGGTAGACGAAGAGGCAAAAAAATCATTATATTCCGTCAAAGGAATAGCGAAAGAATTATCGCTCCTCTAGAACTTAGTCACACATACATGGGTGATTTGAAGTTTGTACAATATAGAGGGGGGAGACAAGTACTTTGTAACCTTCATTGATGATGGTACAACGTATTGTATCCTTTGTTTGTTGAACTGCAAAGCAGAAGTAGTTGAAATGGATAAGCGCTGCAAAGCAGAAGTTGAAAATCAACTAACCTACGGATTGAGGAATTCGTAGTGATAGAGGGGGAGAATGTGAAGCATCGTTCATCAAACGACTACTTATTACTCACCTCAGTCTAACGATGTTAGCCAAGCGCAAAGCCGTACACCCAAAATATGTGGGGCAAGGCGATCCTTACCGCTAATGCGATTCTCAACAAAACTCCGCATAAGGATAAGGATAACCCTCCGTGTGAAACATGGAAAGGATCCCACATACAAATGTTGTGATGTGAAGTGGCTTGGTGGAAGTTGGAATACCGAAACAGGTCAAGTTGAACCTAAGACTGTAAATTGCATTTCCACTGGATCTGCAAATAACAGTAGTGATTATCGCCTCTTAGTGTCAAATAATGATGAATTCTTTGAAGATAACTTTTCTTGAGAAGGAAAAAGAAGTAATTACTCGATGTTAACAAGAACCCGCGAGGGCCTGACTGTCCAGAACTAGACGTTTTGTATCTACAGGACTCAAAAGTTGTTGTCTATCCGAAACTAAATATTCCAGATCTACAGAACTCAGGGATTCTAGATGTTGAACCGAGACGGAGAAAAGAGGGGACAAAGACTTGTTCCAGGCCTTCTGGCTTGTATGGTTGAGAATGAACCATGGACAATTAACAAAGAATTGTCATCTCCAAAAGCGTTGTTTTGGAAAGAAGCTAAAAAGAGAAATAGATTCCATCATATAGAACCATACTTGTATAATGGTTGATCTTCCTCCGGGAAAAGAACATTTGGGTTGTGAAAAAGAATACTCAAAAGTGAGTACAAAGTAGATGGATCTACTGACGAGTATAAGGCCTCGACTACTAGTACACGTGCTTCCCTGTGAATAGCTTAACATCGAGGGCCATTGCAGTCTTGCGTGGCATGGATGTTGAAACAACCTTCCTAATCGGAGAGTTGGAAGGGGAGAATTAGAGTTGGTTTGCTGGACTGTTGGGCTTCTTCATGAACTTTCATTTTGGTCCCTGAAATGTTTACATTTTAGCCCTGGAAGTTTCAGATAAAACAGAAACAATGAATCTGACCACAGAAACATTGACTCTGAAGTTAGAAAGCCAACAGTTGGAAAACCAACAGTTTGAGAGTGGAAGTTATATTGAAACAAAAAATAGTGGTATCACAGATGACATCTTAGGAATTGGATTTCTAAGACATCTAACGGACTGGTCTAACTCTAAACTCAGTTGTGAGATAATTGACAGTCTCGTTGAAGCCACCAATGGATATGAATCATAGAACTGATTGGAATAATGGTGCACCCATAGATAAGGAGCGATATGTGCAGGTCACATGTAGTTCAATGTATTGTACACACTACAACTGACCTGGTATCGGCCTACAAAGCAGATCAGTTGAACTAAGGTTCACTGATAATTTTAATAAATGATCAATAGAAGGCGTTGAGTCGGATATGACGATATCTGAAATATTCGCTTATCTACAGATTATGGTATTCTGGATGTCCAGCAGTTCTGGGAGAATACAGTGATGCAAACTGGACATCAGATGTGAAGAACACCAAAGCCACAAGAAAATATATATGGTGGGTCTTGGAAAAACCTCTAAGCAAACTTGCATCGGCCGATTCATGATGAAATCGGAGTTTATCGCTTTATACAAAGCATGAAAAAAGTTGAGTAACTTCACGACTCCTTAGAGGACGTCCCTTTTTGGGAGAAACCTGTTCCTTCAGCAGTTATACATTGTGGCTAGCCGGTAGGATTCATGAAAGACACGGATGACGACGTCTGGACATATCTGTCAGGATCTGTCGAAGACATAAGACCGTATGGCAGTTGATCATCACAGGTGTCACTTCCTTGATTACTAATCAAAGGATATAGCGGACCCTTTTAACTAAGGGACTACCCAAAGATCAAGTGTTATGCATGTCTAGGGGAATGGGCTTAAAACCCAAATAATACGAACCTTTGTTGTGGTAACCCAACCATACTGACTGGAGATCCCAAGAATTTGGTTCAATGGGAAAACTAAGCTGTAAAAGGGTTCAGTTGAGCGCTTTGGTGGAAGCAAGAGCACTTCGGATGATGATTTCTGTAGGGAAGATTCAAAGCGGAAGCTACCTCTCCTAATGAAATATCCTTTTGCTAAAAGATTACTGAAAGTAGGCACCTTGTGTGTGCGCCAAAATCTCTTTCAAAATGGGATTGTTGGAAATTTACCTTTGGTGGGGAGGTGCGTCCACCCGTATTTAATGACTTAAACACTAGGGTTTCATATGTTGGAGGCTTTGTCTCTTCACACGTGCATAATCTACTAAGTGAGTAGATGACCGTAGGGCCAAGAATTGTCAAATTTCATTGAGAAATGAAAGAGATATTGGTCCACGAAGTAATGTGTTTGAGTCATAGAAATATGGTGTGGGACAAATCTACCACATCGGTGGGAAAAGGAAGAATTGTTCTCTTTATAAGTCTCAAAATTGGCTAAGGGTTTGGGACCCCAAGGGGTAACCCATGTGTTTGAAGGAGGGAGGACCTAGATGTGCTTAAGTTCAAGGCTAAGTCCACACGTGCACCGCCGCCGCCCGCCCGTCCCGTCCCGTCCGGGCTCATGTCACAGGTCACGGGTCGTGGGACGTGGGCCTTGGGCTTCTTCTGATATTATCTCTTTGGACCCCCAAATTGCTTAATATTTACAGTTTGGTCCCTGAAGTTTCTGGAAAGATGAAATTGGAGCGTTAAAACTCCATTAATCTGCACTTAATCTCCTCCCTAAAAGCTCATTTATGTTGCACATTAAATCAGTCATTACTTGACTGATTAACTCTCTCACTAATGGCCATAAATAGCCATTACTTGACAGTTGAGGAGTCCCTTCCCTTATGCTATATATTGGTGTCTTTTGACACAATTATGGAGACCAACAATATATACAACACAACACAGAGACAAACAGAAGAGAACACAACACAAATTTTGTCCAAAACGTGACCAGAAACAGTGGACAAAAACAGAAAACTCTTCCTTCCTTTTCTATTCTTCAGCAAGTCGTTTCGTGTTTGTTTTCTTCGTCATAATCAACCTATTTGCTTTGTAGTGTTGATTAGTTACTGTTTTATCTTGGGACACTATTGCCCGTTAACGTAAAAGCATATATACGGGGCAATCTTGTCTTAAAGACAGAGAGTCATCTCTCGACTCAGCCACAGTTGTAACAATCAAGATTTAGTGTTTCTTGATTTCAGGTTATCAAGATACAAGACTCAACAACTTTGCGGCAGTTCTGAATATTGGCTACTTGTTTATCCTTTCGAACACTTGTAATATTTATTTACTTCCCGTATTGTTTACATATCCAACACAAACAACTCGAATGTATAACATGATTAAATAAAAGTAAGAATACTCTATAATTCAAAGAATTTTCGATAATTTCTTAAAATAAATTCTGTTTTTAAGTTTATAATTATTATTTTAGTATTAATTGGAATTAGTAATTAAATCTTATTTTCGAGTCATGTTATATTTTCAATTTGTATTTAGGCAATTGAAGAATTTATTCATTTTCAACTGAATTTATTCTTTGGCATGACTATTAATAAAAGTCGAGAAGGATCATTTCTCGAAGGAAGCTATTTTTGAGGAAATATATGTGCATACAGATGAATGATATATGATCTTTCGTGAATTACAAGTACAAAAGGATTAAAAATTATAATGATGATCATTAAGAACAAATGACAAATAAAATTAGAAATTTAGTGACTAAAAAGTGTTCAGAAATATAATTTGGGAGATTATTATATATATTCATTTAAATTTAATGTAATCTTATTTTCGAGTCATGTTATATTTTCAATTTGTGTGTATTACAAATAATATATTATGACATTTGATTCTTTTCCAAAAAGTTGTTCGATTATGCTTTATCTCGCTTAATTTCATAGAACCTTTACGTTGAATTTATTGTATTAAGACAAAAACGTGATATTAGAGATTTTATTAAAACAATAATCGTCTAATCTGTTCAGATAAGTTTAATACGTTTAATATTTTCTGTTGTTATTTCACCTTGCCAGTCCTAATATTATATGAATCATCCTTTAATATCACATCTTTATTATTTGGTATATTGCATTGACAAAGTAAGATGAAAGTTGAGATATGTTAAAAACTTTATGATCTAATATGCTCAAATATGGTTTATCACAATTTGATACGATTTATATTTGTTAATTATACGTGGGTACTAATATTAGCTTATTATTATTTCCCATTTCAAAAAACTCTCTTTTTGTTGAACTTCTGATTTTCTATTTTTTTTTTTAGTTTCCCACTCTGTCTTTCTGTATATAATATGTTGTTGCATTCTAAAAAAGCCTTCAACTTGCTATTTAAGGTCGAAGCATGATCGAGATTTTGCTGTTCCATAGGTTCAAAACGATAATTTGTTTCAAAATATTATCATGTGTACTACTATTATATTTATCATATTTAGGGTTATGTAATTATGGTAGAACTAGGATCCCTGTTATATAGGGATTTCACATTGTACACCTATATATATTTTGTATTAATGAGAAAGGCTCCCCAAAGGAGATTAATACAATCTTACATGGTATCAGAGGCCTAAACCCTATTTTGTTTTTTCCTCCCCTCGGTTTCGTCTTCCCCGAGGACCAGCCTGTCCCCTGCTTTTCTCGAAAATACAACACAGTTGTCCCTATTCATAGGCCACAGAACAACAAAATTGTTCTTGTTCCCTCTAGCGCATGTCCCTGCTATGCCACCATTGCAGACTGCTGCTAATTGCAGCACATCACTGTAGCTGCCCTCTGTCTTCCTAAGCCTTTTCTTTTCCCAAGACTCAAGTCACAGGACAAAGCACCACTTTTCCCACGATTTGACCACACCTGTCTCCTTTTCCTTAATCCGAGACGAACCAGGTCTGTGCCTATCCGTTATCTTTCATTTACCCAAATATAATTAAAATTTTATCTTTTACCCGAGAACAAATCAATGGCTTTCTTGACCCGTCCACAGCTCGATAATGCATGGTATATGGATATGGGCGCCACGTCTCATCTCACCAACAATTCAGGTTATCTTCCTCAACTGCGTCAGTTACCAACTTCACAATCCATTATGGTCGATAATGGTCATCGTATTACAATTCAAGGATTTGGCCACACCCTTATCCCACCACCGCATCCCCACTTCTCTCTTAAAAATGTCCTTTATGCCCCCACACATCATCAAAAATCAGATTTATGTTCGAAAATTTGCCACCGATAATTCTGTCTCAATTAATTTTGACCCATTTGAATTTTCTGTAACAGACCTCCGTACCGAAAAACTCCTTACGAGATGCAATAGTGAGGGGGACCTATATACTTTCCTACCACATCCGATGCTAGTGTCACCCCTCCTGCCGTTTTAACAGCCATATCTCCCTCAATGTGGCATAGTAGACTTGGTCATCCGAGTTCTCATGTTTTTTATTCTCTTAGAAACCAAAATTTAATCCATTGTAACAAAGAGAACCTTTCTCATAGTTGCTCCTCTTGTTAGTTAGGGAAACACGTTAGACTACCATTCTCGACTTCTATGAGTACTACTTTCTCTCCCTTTGATATTATTCACGATGATTTATGGACATCTCTCATAAATAGCAACTTAGGCCACAAATATTATTTGATATTTTTGGATGATTTCTCTCACTTTCTTTGGGTCTATCCACTCAAACTCAAATATCAAGTGTTTTTCAAATTTGTGGAGTTTCGTACACTAGTTAAAACACAATTTGAAAAAGACATAAAATCGTTTCAATGCGATAATGGTCGTGAGTTTAATAATTCCCTCTTTCATAAATTATGTGCGGCTAATGGCATGATCTTCGTTTCTCGTGCCCTCATACCTCCCCTTAAAATAGAAAAGCCGAAAGAATTCTCCGAACCATTAATATTATGATTCGTACCCTCCTTTTTCATGCGTCTCCCCCCCCCCCACTTTTTTGGTATATGCATTAAAAATGGTAGAACATATTCTTAACATTTTACCTACACGTGCTATTCAAAATAGGACACCCACATAAATTCTCTACCGTCGAATCTCTACCTATGACCATCTTAGAATTTTCGGTTGTCTGTGTTACCCTAATCTGACATCCACGGCCCCCCACAAATTGGCACCCAGATCTACTCTGTGCGCCTTCCTAGGCTTCCCATCGAACCATAAGGGGTACCTGTGCTATAAACTCTCCACCGATAAAATCATAATATCTCGCCACGTCACCTTTGTTGAGTATGTTTTCCCGTTTGACAACATCAAAAAATTTTGAGTCACTAATTACCAATTCCTCGAAGATTCGGACCCATTACCGCTTGTCCAACAAGCATTCCGTCGGGCTGCCATTGTTCCGACAGCGGCAGTCGCACCAACTGCCACCACCGGCAGTCCAGTCAATGTCTCCCCTCTTCGCCCTTTCGGAAATCTGCCACCACAAGCCATCCAGGTCTCCCCTCCCCAAAGTATCCCGTCGGCTCTGACATCACCGGCGACTGCATCCCTAATCGTCCGCCACCTCCAACATCAGTGCCACCCGTCGCTGCCAACACCGGCCACCTCCATGCCCTGTCTCGGTCTCAACTACCCACATGTGTCTCCTCCGATATCGACCCTATGCCCATCCGACAGTTCCCGATGTCACAATCACTGCTCCGGCATCATTGGAATACACATCTGCAACCCCGTCGGATCTTCCAGTCCTAGTGTCACCCTAGTTCACTTCTACATCTCACAACCAATCACCACCAAAGCCTCATCCGGGAACAGTACCCACTCTCACCCAGATCACCCTTGTCCTGACACAGTACCCCACTGCCCCACTCCCAAACACAAATACCGACATGACCCCTGCCCCACACACCGTATGAAAACTCGTTCCCAACACGAGATTTTAAACCTAAAGTCCAATTTAACCTCTCCACACGAAACATATCCCCAATTCTCAAAAACCCAAAGTTAGTCAAACTTGACCCAAATTGGAATGCAGTCATGCGTGAGGAATTTACTGCTTTAACAAAATAGCACACCTGGGATTTGGTTCCTAGACCAGAGGGGGTGAATGTGATCCGATGCATGTGGCTATATCGTCACAAATTTAGAGACAATGGTGACTTAGAGCAATACAATGTGAGACTTGTGGCTAATGACACTAATCAGCAAGAATGTATTTATTGTGGTGAGACATTCGGTCTGATTGTTAAACCAGCCACTATTCGCACAGTTCTGAGCATTGCCATGGGTAAGAACTGACATATTCATCAGCTTGATGTGAAAAATACGTTTCTGTATGTGGATTTGAAAGAAACGGTTTATATGCATCAACCGCCTGGTTTTGTCCATCCAACAACCCCTTAGTATGTATGTCATCTCTGTAAGTCACTCTATGGCTTGAAACAGGCCCCTAGAGTGTAGTATGATCGTTTTGCACAGTATATCATGCAGATTGGGTTTGTGTGCAGCAAGTGTGATAATTCTCTATTTATTTTTCATAGAGATAGTAGCATTTCATATTTATTATTGTATGTTGATGATATTGTGCTCACTGCCTCCTCTGATTTGTTGAAAAATGAGATCATTACACTGCTCAAAACAGAATTTGCTATGACTGACTTGGGGAAGTTGAGCTATTTTTTGGGGATTTCTGTGACTAGATCTGCAGATACTATGTTTCTTTGTCAGCGTAAGTTCGTAGATGAGATTGTATACAGGGCTAAAATGGCGAATTGCAAGATCATAACTACTCCAGTTGACTCTAGATCAAAGCTTAGTGCTTTGGATGGTGATCCAGTGTCAGATCCTACTCTTTACAGAAGTCTTGCAGGTGCACTACATTACCTCACTTTCACCAGGCCTGATATTGCTTATGTTGTTCAGCAGGTATGCTTATTTATGCATGCTCATAGGAAGCCTCACTTTACTGCCCTCAAACGTATCATTCGATATGTTAAGGGCACACTTGATTATGGTTTGCATCTATACCCTCCGCACCGAACAAGTTGTTGTCATATACGGATGCTGATTGGACAGGTTTTCCGGACACACGACGCTCCACCTCAGGCTATTGTGTGTTCTTAGGAGATAATCTTATTTCTTCGTCCGTCAAGAGGCACTCACATTATCTCGTTCGAGTGTAGAAGCAGAATACAGAGGCGTTGCTAATGTTGTTGTTGAGATCTGTTGGCTCCGAAACCTTCTTTTAGAGCTTCAGTGTCCATTACGTAAGGCTTCTTTGGTTTATTGTGATAATATATCTGAATGAATGAGATAATAGAGTCTTAATATCATTCAAACTCATTTAAAATAATGTCTTATTTCACAAAACCTTTCGCGATTTCTGTTCTCATCAAAATTTTCACGATTTACTTATCCTTTCTATACCAAATATTATCAAGAACTCTTTGTTGGCACAAATATTAATTGATTAACTAGAAATTGTTTTCGTGAATCTATTAAAAATTAAATTTGAAATCGTATGTGTAAACCGAGTTCATGATCTATTTTAAATTGAATTGAAAAAATTTGAAATCCCATGTAAACCCAGTGCGTGATCTATTTCACCACCACAACTTCACAAATCCCTAGATTTCACCCTTCCTTCACTTGTCTCCGATCCCACTTTCCTTGTATCCGATGAAATATTTCTTTGATTGGGATTTCTTGTTCTCGGGTCGGGTGTTTATTCGGTTTCCGAATCTTATCCATGTTGATTTGGTAAACGGGTCTCTGATTTCACCCGGAAATTCGGGTGTTTTTTTGCTCTCACCAGTTACTTTGTTCTAATGTGGATTGTAATGCTGACCCTAAAGATTGTTTTTTTAAGGAAAGGAGGAAATAGTATTACAGATGTTAGGAAGTAGATACATCTGAGCTAATGTAAGAGGGGTGTGAAAGTAAAAAAATGTCGTGTTCACCTGAGAAACCAAATTTCAGGTCACCATCTCCAAGCTGGAATGATCTATGGCTCGAGAACAAAAAAGCTATCAACCATGTTCTTTTCATTATGCACCTTCAATCCCCTTCACCACAAAGAGTTGTGTTGCCTTGTGATGAAATTGATAAAGGATTGAGAATCTTAGCTAGTGGGTGTCCGAATTTGCGGAGATTAATGGTGGTAAATGCTAGTGAATTGGGATTGTTGGGTGTAGCTGAGGAATGTCCAACTTTGCGAGTCTTGGAGTTGCATAGATGTAATGATCAGGTGCTTCGTGTGATCTCGGCCTGTCAGAACTTGCAGATATTGGGATTGATTGGAAATGTTGACGGGTTTTATAAATCTTTGGTTACTGATATTGGACTGACTATTTTAGCTCAGGGATGTAAGAGATTGGTGAAGCTGGAGTTGAGTGGTTGTGAATTGTGAAGGGAGCTATGAAGGGGTTAAGGCAATAGCACTATGTTGTCAAATGCTCGAAGAGTTGATTCTTCGTGATCATAGGATGGAGGGTGGTTGGTTGTCTGCTCTTTTCTATTGTGAAAATTTGAAGACCTTGAGGTTTATGTCTTGTAAGAGTATTGATCATTGTGGATGGGATGAGGAGGTAGGATCTTGCCGAACACTTGAAAGATTACATTTCGAGAAATGCAAATTAAGAAATAAGGATAGTTTGAGAACATTGTTTCTACTCTGTCAAGAAGTTAGAGAGGTTATTTTCCAGAACTGGTGGAGACTTGATAATGAAATGTTCAGTCTTTCTGGTGGTCTAAGGTATTGGTTATCTTATCCTGTTCTCGTTTACTTTGCTTGCTGTTGCTGGAAACTTTAGCATTTTGTTATGCATTTGACATACATGAACTTATTGTGTTTAGGCTTTATGACTTTGAAATGTAGTTTCTTGTTTTTTTTTAAAAATGACTTTGTAGTGTAGTTTCCACTGTAACCCCCACCTTATATAATAGACGACAAAATGAAGGGATAGTGTTTGCTAATAATAGTGCATTTTATTTGGTACTAGTAATACCCGTTGATCTTGTCATCTTGGTAAAAGGATGCGTATGTAAGTCGTATAAATCAATTGTGATAGATTTCCTTAGCTATCTGTGTTGAGGATAGATTGGTCTTAAGGCCAGTATGTAAATGCTTAGTAATCATGCACCTTCTTGGTGCTTCAGTTATTAACATTAAAATACCCTTAACTTTTCTCGAAAAGTATACCACTCTATCTTGCACTAGAGAAAGCATATAACGTTGATGACATGACAGTTGTGTTTCAATTCATTGTTGATGTTTGATTTAACAATTATCATGTGACAGTATGCTAACTTGGATTAACTAAATAACATTATGTTAGGAATTTGTGTGTCACAGCTTCATTTTGGTATTATTTTCAACAGGAAAGTGAAGTCTGTTTGCCCAGAAAGCTGTTCACTGCTCACAAATGAAGGCCTCGAATCTGCACTCCTTTCGTGGAAGGAAATCCAGAGCCTCAAGGTGAATTCATGCAGCAATATAAAGGATAGTGAAATCAGTCCAGCACTTTTTGTTGAAAATTTGCTAATGTGGAATTAATTTTATCCCATTATTTATGACTCGAACAATTGGGGCCCCGCACGTCGGAAATGTCGTTTTCACACACGTGCAATCTTAGTGCCAAGCATTGTAAATTTCGTTAATGAAAGAGATATTGGTACATAAGTGAAATGTTTGAGACATAAAATGATGTACGGTTATTTGCTAAATGACAAGTGTTCCACGTTGGTAAACGAAGAAAGGATTGTGTGAAGTGTAAGATGGTACGGGTCGGAAAAGGGTCGCGGAGCCGAGAAGGGCCGCGGCGCCTCCTGGACTGGGCCGCGACGCCTGAGTGAGGTTTTGGCTGAATTAGCGCCGCGACGCTAATGTGGCAGAGCCGCGACGCTTCATTGGCAGTGATTGCTCGACGGAATCCCAAAAGGTTTGGCTGTCGAGGGGGTTTCAATGGCATTGAATCCACCCAATAATGATCATTACTTGGACCATTATGTTGCTGCATTACTTGGGGGTTAAATGTCACCAATTACATGACAATTGATTGTCATTATGGGGCATTTGAAAGGCCATCTTGCACATCTATAAATTGAGGTCTTTGACTCAATTCTATAGTGGACCATGAACAGAAAAATAAATTAACAACACCACAAAGAGATCAGATTTTTCTGATATCAATCCTTCTCTTAGCAATCTTCATTATTCGTGTTCTTCGCTGAGATCATTTGTGTAGGCTTTGCACACTTGATAGTTTGTTGTTTCATCTTGGGAGATTATTGTTCACACTTCCATAAAGCCTATATACGAGGGCAATCTTGTCTTAAAGACATAGAGACATCTCTTGACTCAGCCAATGATGTTGTGATTATCTAATTGGTTGCTAAGTGTTTCAGGTGTTAACTTAACAGACAAAGGACTCTAATCGTTCGTATTCTCAGTGGATCTACAAGCCACATATGTAGCAGTTCATGTTCTTGTATTTCCTAATACAAGATCCATATTTGAAGTTCCAATTCAAGATCAAGATATTGACAACTTGTTGTTGTAATCTTAGTTGTTTTTCCTTTCGATTACTGTAATAGTTATTTACTATTCCCGTACGTGTTTTACATATCCAATAATTTTAAGACAAGATTGTATTAGTGCTCGAAAGACGTGTGCCAGCAGATATGGTCTCAAATCTGGCTGTGATTTTCTTCTTGAAAACTGTTCCATTGACAGTTCTGTTAACAGTTCTAACACTGTCTTTGTCAACAACCGTGCCTTTAAATCTGGCTCTAGTTTTGGTTCTCTTTGACGACAGTTACAAATCTGTTTTCGTCAAAGGAGGGATCTTTGGATCTGATGCTGAGCTTCAAGATACTGCTGATAGTCATGCTAGTACGGCTTAAGATCAAGGACGAGTTGGTGTCACCGCTCCCGAGGGTAGTGGAAACAAGCGCCCACGAGAGCCTGAGGATGTCAACTGGAACAAGAAGAGAAGGTTGAAGTCTATCATGTAGCTAAAGGCCTATATCTGTCCGAGGCAAAGAATCCGAATTATGGTAAGGAAGATATGAACACTCAATCTAACTGAAGTGGGCCAGAATTCAAAAGGTCTAAGTTAATTATCCTTCCTTATCTATAATGTGTTTAGTTAATATCTGAATAAAAGTGTGTAAAGCAAGGCTGGAAATATGAAAATGTTTTCTTTAAAAACTTATATTCCCTACACTCTAAAATCAGATATTGAATCTTCTTCCTTTCCTTATAAAGACTGGACTATTGTAAATAAAAATTAAAAGATCCGTTCTTTTGGGTGTAATTATTAAAAGTGTGTAAAGTATGTTCGCACATACGAAGGAGAGAGATCCACTAACTGTGCGAAAACTGTTACCACTCTTAAGTAAGCGTCAGGGATTTCCCTGGGCACCAATCACAAGGGAAGAAGACTAAAATATAATGACTTATCTTAAGACGTTGAACTTGTCACACTATTTGACAGAAGATCCTTCATTTGATGGGATGATATTGGACACTCAGTCGTACAAAGCCTACAGGCGACTGGAGTGGGTCAGAATTCATTTGATAGGATGATATTGGACACTCAGTCGTACAAAGCCTACAGATGACTAGAGTGAGCCGGAATTCATTTGATAGGATGATATTGGACACTAAGTCATACAAAGCCTACGGGCGACTGGAGTGAGCCAGAATTTCCAGATCTTAAATGATCTGAAGTCCAAAAGAAAGGCAGAAAAGTAATGGACACCTAGTGAGGTGGGCCAGAGTTTCAGGTCTTAAATGATCTGAAGGCCAAAAGAAAGGCAGAAAAGTAATGGACACCTAGTGAGGTGGGCCAGAGTTCTAGGTCTTAAATGTTCTGAAGGCCAAAAGAAAGGCAGAAAAGAAATTGGACACTCAGTCTGCCAAAGCAACTGGAGTGGGCCAGAGTATCCAGATCACATATGATCCGGTTACGCCCTAACCACGGGCAAGAGGTTGTTCATGTGAAGCAACGCCACCTCTAAAGTAGAAGGGGTTGGAGAGGTTGTCCTCAATAGGACTTCAGGGAATGGGATCACTCTAAAAGAAGGTGATACATGTCCCAAACTTGGTTTAAGGGACGTTGTTGGTCAAGCTGGTTTGAGACTAGTCCAACAGGTCTGTAATAACTAAGAATGGTACAGTATGTCTGTAGCTAAATGAATGATATATTTGTAATCCGTGCATCTATGACATCATAGATTAAGACACGTTAAATAGAAAGTCATTCAAAAGCTAACGAAGTTGAGATTGTTGCCTTCTGTCAACATAAACCCTCAAAATGAATGTGAGGTAGACGAAGAGGCAAAATCACATTTTCAGTTCCATCAAAGGAATAGCGAAAGAAGCACCACTCCTCTAGAACTTAGTCACACCTACATGGGTGAATTGAAGTTTATACAAAATAGAGGAGGAGACAAGTACTTTGTGACCTTCATTGATGATGGTATAACGTATTGCCTCCTTTGTTTGTTGAAAAGCAAAGATAAAGCTGTTGAAGCGGATACGCGCTACAAAGCAGAAGTTGAAAATCAACTAAGCCTATGGATTGAGGAATTCGTAGTGATAGAGGGGGAGAATGTGAAGCATCGTTCATCAAACGACTGCTTATTACTCACCTCAGTCTAACGGTGTTAACCAAGAGCAAAGTCATACGCCCTAAATATGTGGGGCAAGACGATCCTTACCGCTAATGTGATTCTCAACAGAACTACGCACAAGGATAAGGATAACCCTCCGTGTGAAACATGGAAAGGATCTCAACTACAAATGTTGTGTTGTAGGGTGGCTTGGTAGAGGTTGGAATACCAAAACAAGTCAAGTTGGACCTAAGACTGTAAATTGCATATCCACTGGATTTGCAAATAACAGTAGTGCTTATCGCTTCTTGGTGTCAAAGAATGCTGAATTCTTTGAAGATAACTTTCCTTGAGAAGGAAAAAGAAGTAATTGTTCGAGGTTAACAAGAACCCGCGAGTGCCTGATTGTCCGAAACCAGACATTCTAGAGCTACAGGACTCGAAAGTTGCTGACTATCCGGAACTTAATATTTCAGATCTACAAAACTCAGGGATTCTAGATGTTGAACCGAGACGGAGCAAAGAGAGGACAAAGACTTATTCCAGGCCTTCTAGCTTGTATGGTTGAATGAACCATCGACAATTAACAAAGAATTGTCATTTTCAGAAGCGCTGCTTTGGAAAGAAGCTACAGAGAGAGAAATAAATTCCATCATATAGAACCATACTTGTGTAATGGTTGACCTTCCTCCGGGAAAAGAACCTTTGGGTTGTAGAAATGGATACTCAAAAGTGAGTACAAAGTAGATGGATCTACTGACGAGTATAAGACCTTGACTACTTGGACATGTGCTCCCCTATGAATAGCTTAACATCCAGGGCCATTGCAGTCTTGCGTGACATGGATGTTGAGACAGCCTTCCTAACCGGAGAGTTGAAAGGGGAGGATCGGAGTTGGTTTGTTGGACTGTTGGGCTTCTTCCTGAACTTTCATTTTGGTCCTTGAAATATTTACATTTTGGTCCTGGAAGTTTCAGATAAAACAGAAACAATGAATCTGACAACAGAAACATTGACTCTGAAGTTAGAAAGCCAACAGTTGGAAAACCAACAGTCTGAAAGTGGAAGTCATATTGAAACAAAAGTCTCGATATGAAAGATATGAGTATCACTAGAGATGGCAGTGGATCCTGGATCCGGTGGGTCCAGATCCATTTTATAGGATATGGATCTTCAAAATTTGGATCCGATCCGGATCCATTTCTGACGGATCGGATCTGGATCTGGATCTTGTGTTTGAGATCCGTATCCGGTCCAGATCCGACCCGTGGATCCGTTCTTTATTAAATATATGCATAATCTATAATGTAATTTTATAAGTATTTTCTTTAAAAAAATCATAATTTATGTATTTTACATTCAGGTTTGGAGTAATGGATATTGGAAATTTTAGGAAGAATTGGCTGGAACAATAATTATATTACTCCACTAATCACCCTCAGCTTCCATTCTCACACCTCTTAGTTTCCTTGAATAAATAAATTAACAGACCTCTTAATTTATTCTATAGATATAAATTAATGCTGTAATATATTTACTTTCCATGTTTGCTTCAATATGACTTTAATGTCTTTCTACTCCAAAATGGTTAAATGAAACAGCTTCTTTAAATACCATGCATTCTTTAACATACTCAAATTATCTATTGTTTACTTTATTTAATTTTCTATCTATCATACTGCAAAATGCATTTTGTTACAAGTATATGTACATGTTTCTCAGATTTAATTAGGTCTTTATCATTTTATGAGGCTTCCTGATTTTTTTTGCTGTTATAGAATCAAGGAGGCATTCATTTGTCTACAACACTATAGGGAGGCCAAAGATGTCATCGTCCAATTCTCCATGTGCAGCATGCAAATTATTGCGTCAAAAATGCACTTAAGAATGTGGATCCAGATCCGATCCGTGGATCCGGTAGATCCGAATATGAATATGATTTTTATGGACCCGATGGATCTGGATCTGGATCCAGGTATGAAAAACGGATCTGGATCTAGTAGGATTCGGTCCAAATCCGATATGTTGTCATCCCTAGGTATCACAGATGACATCTTATGAATTGGGATTTCTAAGACATCTAATGGACTGGTCCAACTCCAAACTCAGTTGTGAGATAGTTAACAGTCTCGTTGAAGCCACCAATGGATATGAATCATATAACTGATTGGAATCATGGTGCACCCATATACAAGGAGCGATATGTGCAGGTTACATGTATTTCGATGTATTATACACACTACAACCGACCTGGTATCAGCCTACAAAGCAGATCAGTTGAACTAAGGTTCACTCGTGATTCTAGAAATGATCGATAGAAGGCGTTAGATCGGATATGGTGATGTCTAAAATGTTCATTTATCTATGGATTATGGTATTCTGGATGTCCAGCAGTTCTGGGAGAACACAGTGATGCAAACTGGACATCAGATATGAAGAACACTAAAACCACAAGTAAATGTGTGTGGTGGGTCTTGGAAAATCCTCTAAGCAAACTTGCATCGACCGATTCATGATGGAATCAGAGTTTATCGCTTTAAACTAAGCATGAAAGAAGTTAAGTAACTTCACGACTCCTTAGAGGACGTCCCTTATTGGGAGAAACCCGTGCCTTCAGCAGTTATACACTGTGGCTAGCCGGTCGGCTTCAGGAAAGGCACGGATGACGGCGTCTGGACATGTTTGTCGGAGACATGAGACCGTATGGTAGTTGATCACCACGGGTGTCACTTCCTTGATTACTAATCAAAGGATATAGTGGACCCTTTAACTAAGGGACTACCCAAAGATTAAGAGTTTTGCCTGTTTAGGGGAATGGGCTTAAAGCCCAAACAATACGAACATTTGTGGTGGTAACCCAACCATACTGACTGGAGATCCCAAGAATTTGGTTCAATGGGAAAACTAAGCTGCAAAAGGTTCAGTTGAGCGCTTCGGTGGAAGCAAGAGCACTTCGGATTATGATTTCTGTAAAGAAATATGAATCCAAAGTCGTTCCCGCGATAGACATTAAAGTGCTACCTGCATGGTGGGTAAAGGTTAAGCTTCCAAACCTTTAACGATCCTCAAACGGTTGAGGTTAAGGTTGGGGAAACTTTTAATGATTCATAACACTTGTGAAGTGGGGTATAGCAGGATACCTTGTAGGAGATCACATATTTAAGTGCGAGGACATGCCACCTCAAGTGAACGCACTTAAGAATCCAAGTATGTCCACGGCCACAACGGACAGAACAATAAGAAGAAACGAATAAAGGGGAGGCATTGTGTTGGTACCGTTGTCTTGGCTTACATTAAACACTGACGGTTCAAGACATCACGTTCACCGCACATTAAGTAAGTCCGATGGTATTCAACTAGGGAAGGTTCAAAGCGGAAGCTACCTCTCCTGATGCAATATCTTTTCACTGAAAGATTGCTGAAAGTAGGCACCTTGTGTGTGCGTCCAAAATCTCTTTCAAGAGGGGATTGTTGGAAATTTATTAATGTGTAATTAAGTTTATCCCATTATTTATGACTCGAACAATTGGGGCCCTGCACGTCGAAAATGTCGTTTCCACACACGTGCAATCTTAGTGCCAAGTATCGTAAATTTCGTTAATGAAAGAGATATTGGTACGTAAGTGAAATGTTTGAGACATAGAATGATGGACGGTTATTTGCTAAATGACAAGTGTTCCACGTTGGTAAACGAATGAAGGATTGTCCGAAGTGTAAGATGGTACGGGTCGGAAAAGGGCCGCGGTGCCTCCCGGACTGGGCCGCGGCGTCTCCTTGCAGTGCCGCGGCGCCTGAGTGGCAGTGAGGTTTTGGCTGAATTAGCGTCGCGACGCTTCATTGACAGTGACTGCTCGACGGAATCCCAAAAGGTTTGGATGTTGAGGGGGTTTCAATGGCAGTGAATCCACCCAATAATGACCATTACTTGGACCATTATGTTGTTGCATTACTTGGGGGTTAAATGTCATCCATTACATGAAAATTGATTGCCATTATGAGGCATTTGAAAGACCATCTTGCACACCTATAAATTGAGGTCTTTGGCTCAATTATATAGTGGACCATGAACAGAAAAACAAGTTAACAACACCACAAAGAGATCAGATTTTCCTGATATCAATCCTTCTCTTAGCAATCTTCATTATTCGTAGACTGTCTTCCTCATCATGCATTCAGCCAACTCTACTAGATTTAAACCTCCTCATTAGCACATGAGAACTCTAACACATGAAAGAGGCATGTGTGACACTTTGCTCCAATATTGTCAGTAATGAGGCCTTGATGTCATTATCCTGTACTTGTAGTCGCTTAAGTATGTAACGTAAGAACTATAGGAAAAATTGGCACTTAAACTAGGTAGAGATGGAGAAAGAGGCCTATGTTAATGTATAGAGCTCGATGTTGTAACCTCAGGAGCATTCGGCTAAGCCATCTCGCTGTCTCCTCTTTGTCAAGCTTAATGGTATTTATGTATTGGAACCCCAAAAACTCGTGAAAGGGATTTTTCTATCTACAATGTTTTAAAGAATTTTGGCACCTTTTATGCCATTACTGCTGCCTTCCACAATCGCCTGAAAGCATATTAGATTGAACCATACCCCAGCTAGCATGTCATTTGTGGAGGAGACGAGAACCAGTCCAATTTTCTACATCAAGCGCATCCATGTTGAAATGAATTTTTTGGGTATTTAACACTTCCATCTTTGGTAATTAGATTTATGGATCAAAATATTCTGAAAATAAAAAAGGCTAGTAAACTTGTTCTATTTTGAGACTTCTCTTTCAAACATATTTCTAGATAAGATGCATATGTAAATTAGCGATTCAGAATTATGTCACTGTCACGTTCCAAATACCCTTAGACGCGACTGACACACCACCCGCCTGGCGAATCAATTCTCCATAAACTTTACTATTTTTATAAGAATTGAGAGAAGCTATGTGCAAGTTCAAACGCATAAACAATCATCAAATACGAAATAATAATCCAACCAAAATAATGTAAGAATTTCCGAAATTCAATGATCGTCAAATAATAATCTCTAGCCCGAATCCCACACTAAGATCATGGAGCATCTAATAGAGTAACATGAGTTTAACTGACGGGCGTGTGAATCCAAGGAAATAAAATAAACGCTATAAACTAGATAGAGCTAAAACGATAGCCTCCACGAACAATGTGAAGGCTCACCTCAGCAACAGGATCTACGCAACGAACTAGTCAGCCACTAATCTCTCCCTCATCAACAGTAGATACTGCATGGACAAGCAGGTAAGGAGTGAGTTATACGTAAATATAATCCAGTAAGATCCTCAACCTGCCACTTTAAATACTCAGGGAACAAGTGTTAGAAAATACAAACACACAACAAACACAGAGATAATATGCACAAAAGTATATTATATAATATGTTGCTCAATAAGATCTAAACAAATGTTCAATAAGTACACTATATATCTCTACACATACTACACTTAGGATTTGTCATAAACGGCGGCTAATGAGATTAACCGAACACCACGATGACTCCACGACAACATATATATTGCCCCAATAGTTTACTACGGCAACAAGTACAAGGCCCCTAACATATTACGGCAGCATGTGTATGCCCCTAACATATTACGGCAGCATATGTAAGCCCCTAGTAAATATATAACGGCAACGAAGGAATGATATCTGATGCCCCAACGCTATGGTACGAGACCACGCCGCACCACAAACCACCCAATAAATTAATTTTAATACTCTTCTCAAAATAACATATTCGCGGCTGGTCAAAGACCACCGGTTCTGCCAAGTACACTCTTGTCCAAACACATGGACTAGGCAGATAAAATATATTTTTAAAAAAGGTTTTGAAAAGCAAGTACCCAAAGCTTAAAGTCTCACTTACCTCAAATTCACAATTCAAGAAAACTTTTCAATAAATCAAAATTGCACTCTCGAGTCTCCGGATCACCTCAAACTACACAAAAACGGATTCAGAATAGTCAAAATCATTAGGGTAAACCATGAAAATGCCCTCTGATCAATGAGTTCAAAACCCGACAAGACCTATGTTTTCGGGAAGCTCTTGACGAGACAATTCCAACAATATATAAAAGTCTAAAATCTGACATTGTTTGCTCCTTCAAATCAATGATTTAGGTTGAAGAACCCTAGGGCTAAACTTTCTCAAAATATCTCCATGTTTTAACCATAAAAATTCACTCATAATTACGTACTAAACTTAAATAAAAGATTAGAGTCATTACCTTGATGATTTGGGTTGAAAATCTCTATTTTCCCCATGTTTTCTTCTCTTTTTCCCCCTCTTTCTTTTTCTTCTATTGCGTTTCTTTCTCTAATTCAGCATACTGCTTCTTTTTTTTTCCTATTCTGTCTCACGATTGAGACTTTTAATTGATTAGATTTCTTCTCTTTTGGGCTCGGCCCACTATATTCTTTTTGCTCCCTTTTATTTTAATCATTAATTCATTTTCCCTCTTTTTAAAAAAGAAAATACTAAATAACCCCTAATTTAATTTGGATTATTACATTCTCTCTCACTTAAAATAATGTTCATCCTCGAGCGGATATAAAACATACCTATCACGTCAAATAAGTGAAGATATTTATCTCGCATGTCCATCTCGGACTCCCAAGTAGCCTTCTCGATTGAATGGTTGCGCCATAACACTTTCACTGAAGCTACCTTCTTCGATCTCAATTATCGCACTTGCCTATCAAGAATAGATATCGGACCTTCCTCATAAGTCAAATTTTCATCAAGCTCCACATCATCTGGCTAAATGTTGTGACTATCATCACGAACATATCGTCTAAGCACTGACACGTGAAACAAGGGATGAACATCAGACAATCTGGGAGGTAAAGCAAGTCTATATGCCACCAACCCAATTCGATCCAAAATCTCATAAGGACCAATATACCTAGGGCTTAGCTTACCCTTCCGACCAAATCTCATGACTCCTTCATAGGTGAAACTTTAAAAGACTTTTTCACCCTTCATGAACTCCATATCACGAACTTTCATATCTACATAAGACTTCTGTCTGCTTTGTGTTGTCTTAAGTCGTTCTCCTATCAATGCAACTTTCTCCAAGGCTTGCTGAACCAAATCTGGACCTAATAGTTCTACCTCGCCAGGTTTGAACCATCCAATTGGTGAACGACACTTGCGACCATATAGAGCTTCAAAGACGCCATCTGTATACTCAATTGGTAGCTATTATTATAAGCAAACTCTGCCAAAGGAAACTGACCGTCCCAATGACCACTAAAATCAATCGCACAAGTTCTAAGCATGTCCTCTAAGATCTGAATAACCCGCTCCGACTAACCGTCAATTTAAGGATGGAAAGTTGTACTCAACTCAACTTGAGAACCCAACGACTTCTGAAAAACTTCCAAAACTCAGCCGTAAATTGTGTACCTCGATAGGATACTATAGAAATAGGTAAACCATGAAGTCGAACTATCTCACGGAGGTAAATATTCGCTAACTGCTCTGTGGTATGAGTAACCCGAATTGGTATGAAGTGGGCGGATTTTGTGAGTCTATCCATAATCACCCAAACTGAGTCGTGTTTCTTGAAAGTATTCAGCAACCCAACTACGAGTAATCCTTTCTCACTTCCACTATGGGATAATCAAGTTTTGCATTACTCCACCAGATTTTTATGTTCATATTTAACTTGTTGACAGTTTAAGCAACTAGTCACATGTTTCAAAATATCAGCCTCCATACCTTTCCACCAGTACAATCCATACAAGTCTTGGTACATATTTGTAGCACATGGATGGATGGAGTATCATGAGCTATGAGCCTCTTCAAGAATTAGTTGATTCACATCACTCACTATAGGAATACACAATCTGTCGTGTCAATGTAACACACCTTCTCCATCAATAGAAAATGACTTGACACCCCATTCTGCACTCGATCTCGCAGTATAACAAGATGAAGATCTTCATATTGGCAAGCCTTGACTTGTCCCACTAATGACGATTGTGCCACCATACCCGCAAATAACTTGCCCGAAACTGTGTGATCAATCCAAACTCCACGATTGGCCGATGCCTGGATATCCATAGCCATAGGATGTTCTTTAGCCGTAAATTGGGCCAAGCTACCCATAGACTTTCTACTCAAGGCATCTGCCACTGCATTCGCCTTTCTAGGATGATACAAAATAGTAAGATCATAATCTTTAAGTAATTGCAACCACCGTCGTTGTCTCATATTTAGATCTCTTTGTTTGAATATGTATTGCAGGCTCTTGTATATATTTCACACGTCTCACCGTAAAGATAGTGACGCCAGATCTTGAGTGCAAATACAATAGCGGTCAATTCTAGGTTATGGGTCGGATAATTTTTCTCATGATTCTTTAGATGTCGAGACGCATAAGCTACCACTTTTCCATTTTGCATTAAGACACAACCTAACCCCACTAGAGACACATCATAATAAATAGTGAAACTACCCAGATCAGTAGGTAAGGTTAAAATCAAAGTTGTAGTCAATGCAATCTTTAATTTCTGGAAACTTTCTTCACCTTCATCTGACCAATAGAATGCCATACCTTTCTGAGTTAAACGTGTCAATGAGGCATCTATCTTCGAGAAACCCTCCATAAATCGTCTGTAATAACTAGCTAGTCCCACGAAGCTACATATCTCTGTAGCAGTGCCAGGTCGAGGCCAATCTCGAACTGCTTCGATCTTCTTTGGGTTAACCAGAATCCCATCTCGTGACACCACATGTCCTAAAAAGGAAATTGTGCCCAACCAGAACTCACATTTTGAAAACTTGGCATAAAGCTTTCGTTCTTTAAGTGTCTATAGCACGATTCTCAAGTATTGTTCATATTCTGCCTCACTCCGAGAGTAGACCAAAATATCATTAATGAATACAATCACAAAATGGTCTAAGTATGGCTTGAATACCCTATTAATGAGGTCCATAAATTTTGCAGGTGCATTAGTCAGCCCGAAAGACATCACCAAGAATTCAAAGTGCCCATATCTGGTCCGAAAAGCAGTCTTGGAGGTATCTTCAGACTTGATTCTAAACTAATGGTAACCTGATCTCAAGTCAATTTTGGAAAAATGAGTAGCACCTTGTAGCTGATCGAATAAATAATCAATATGAGGCAACAAATATTTATTCCTGATCATCACCTTGTTCAGTTGCCTGTAGTCGATGCACATTCTCATCGTGCCATCTTTCTTTTTCATAAATAGTACAGGTGCACCCAAGGCAATAAACTAGGTCTAATGAACCCTTTATCAAGTAGTTCTTTGAGTTGAACCTTTAATTTTCTCAACTCAGCTAGAGTTATACAATATGGAGGAATAGAGATAGGTTGAGTATCTGACACTAAATCAATATTAAACTCGATTTCCCTCATCGAATGTAGGCCGGGTAACTTTTTGGAAAACACATCAGCAAATTCTCTAACAATAGAAACATTGTCAATAGCAACATTCTCTGCTCAAGTATCATGAATGGTAGCAATAAAACCCAAACACCCATGATTAACCATTTGGCGCGCCTTTATATAAGATATTATCTTTCCTTGATTCACAAGAGTCATTCATTTCCACACTAAAGGTGGTTCTCCAGGAAAAGTAAAACGTACAAGCCATAACAATCAACTGAGGCATAACATGATGACAACCAATCCATACCTATAATCACATCGAAGTTGGACATTGGTAATTCTAATAGATCAACTACGGTGTCCCTGCCCTGAACAAATGTCACATAGTGTCTATAAACTCTATCCATTGATATAGTCTCCCCTACTGGGGTCATTACCTCATATGGCACATTAAGAGACTCGACCACTCATTCTAAAAATACATCAAAATATGGAGATACATACGAATACGTAGAACCAGGATCAATAAGAGCATATGCACCATGAGAACCGATAGTAATAATACATGTGACTACTGCATTAGATGCCTCGACATCCTGTCTGGTCATAGTGAAGAATCTCGGTGGTCCACCCGCTCTTTGAACAACCTGTGCACCCTGTCGACCTTGTCCACGAGTACTATCATGAGCAGCCCTATCTGGCTGAGGCTGAGCATGCGTACTTGTAATAGTTCCATGCAATTGTGTGGTAGCTTGAATAGCACCAAAATCTCCCTTATGACAATATTTAGCAATGTGCCTCTTTTCACTATAAGTAAAATAAGGACCAGCAACCCCAAAGAAACGACCACTGTGATTTCTCCCACAATTAGAACACCTCGAGTGTTGACCCGACTAATATGAGCTATTACCCTTCCTCTGCATCTGTTGCTGAACCTGTCTAGCTGGATAATCACTCCTAGAAGACTGCACCATTGACTCTGACTGAGCAGGCCAGGACAGCCCACAGTTAAAACTACTCTTGTCACCTACATCTGAATAGGTATTATCTCACACATCTCATACCACATGACCACGATAATGATGTTCAAGTCCATCCACGAATCGTCTCACCTTCTCACTCGGATATTCAACCAATGAGGATACATACCTGGACAAATCAGTGAACTTGGCCTCATACTCTGTAACTGTCATTGTTCCCTGCTGCAGATTATTGAACTGACGTCTCATGTCGTCTTACTTTCTCAATGGAATGAATTTTTTCTTAAACATTGCTAAAAACTTTGACCAAGTGATAGGTGGTAACCCTGCCTGTCTACCTCTTTGAATCAAAATCCACCATGACTCTACAGACCCTGTAAATAAGAAAGTGGCAAATTCCACACCACAAATCTTCTTCAACCTCAATGTAGTCAATATATTTTCACAACGGTCAATGAACTTCTGAGGCTCAATAGAAGTTGATGATGCATCGAACTCTGGTGGCTTAAGATCCATGAAATTCATAAACTCTTTGGATTGTCCTATAGTTGTAGTTGGCTGAACCACTTGCTGAGGGGCCAACTCAGGTGTTTGAGAAGCAGCAACATTCAATTGGTCTTGTGCTTGTGCTTTTGAAGTAGCCTGAGCAGCTGGAAGTCCACCCTGATTAGGCACCAATGCCTCTAACACATTCAACAATCTGGTCACCACATCTGCAGGCAAAACAATAGTCAGTACAACAACTGGTGTTGGTAGGGTGTTCTGAACCCACTAGTTCCTCCACTAGTTCCTGCACTCGCTCTGACGCAGCTTGGGACTGACGCCCATTCACAACTTCAGGCTAAGGAGCGACATGTATCCTAGTCTGAGATCTAGTCTGATGAGTCCCAACTTGACTACCACCGCGGGTAGTACCCTGTCCAACACCACGTGTAGCATATGAAGATGCACATTTCTTAGCCATCTGCGAAATAAATATTTCAAGGTTAGACTTGATTTAACTCAACGCACGAATAAGGAAAAAAAGAAGGGAAACCATCCTAGATTCTCAGTAGCCTCAAGGTCATAAGTATGGGTGCCTACATACCCATGACCAAGACTCTACCAAACACAGCTCCATGACCTAGGACCTAAAGTCTAGGCTCTGATACCAACTTTATCACGTTCCAAAATATCCCTTAGACGCGACTGGCACCCACTAACACCACCTGCCAGGATGAACCAATTCTTCATAAACTTTACTATTTTTATAAGCATTGAGAAAAGCTATGCGCAAGTTCAAACATATAAAAAATCATCAAATACGAAATAATAATCCAACCAAAATAATGTAAGAATTTTCGAAATCCAATGATCGTCAAATAATAATCTCTAGCCCAAATCTCACACTAAGACCATGAAGTCTAAAAGCTGACATTATTTGCCCCTTCAAATCAATGATTTAGGTTGAAGAACCCTATGACTAAACTTTCTCAATTACTCAAAATATTTCCATGTTTTCACCACAAAAATTCACTCATAATTACGTACCAAACCTAAATATAAAAGATTAACGTCATTACCAAATAACATAAACTACGCAAAAATGTAAACTTTTACCCATTCCTAGCCCACTAGAATTTAATAACTAAAACTACCCATATGCCTAAAAATAATTACTCGTATGCCCCCTGGTAAGATTTCACCCATTGATTAGGGTTGGCAATGGATCGGAGGTAGATCGGATGGAGCTCAATCCGCCTCCACCCGCCAACCATCCATCCATCACCCGACCCATCCATCACCCTGTTTTTTCTTAATCCACATCCGATCCACCCATCATCCACGGGTGGATCGGGTGCTTCGCGGATGAAAATCCTTGGTAAAATGAAAAAAAAAATGTACGTCAAATAAATATCATCATACTGTTTTTACAAGCCGTGTCTATGCTCCAAACATGCAACAACAAAAAAAACCCATAAAGGAGCCAAAAACCAATAATAATCCGCAGTAACTAAAGTTTAAAAGACGAATTACATGCCACTTCTAATAATACTAATAATTGAGTTTCTAATTAGCGACAATCTTAATAGACTAAAATATTAAAATCCATCAGGTCTTCCATCTTTATATCACATCCTCGAAGATCCATTCATTTTCTAAATCACATATCCATGTCCTCTCCATCCTGCCATTAATGAAATAAAAGCATTAATGCTTTCATACTTTTAATCAAGATAAAGACCTAAACAAGGACATAGTAAGACAGACACTTAACAATTAGAAAGTCCAACAATCATACAAACAGGTTTATACTTCTTGGACTATAAAAGGGCTAACCTAATTTTAATTAAAAAAAACCATTGTAATCTGTGAAAAAGCTACCAGTTATGGCAAAAAGCACATATGATTTTGGGACAATTTAAGAGCTTTAGCCAGCAGTTAACAGATCACACAAAACTCAAAAGATGATCTCAAAAGCAATTCAGATATTTTTTAAACAATGTACTGCCCTTCTCTGGATATCAATAACTAACCTATTTCCATAATTAAGAAAAAGATGAGAATACTAACTCAACATATTTTGTTTTAAGATAAATGAATCAGAACTTGGTTATAAACACCAGAACACTGCTTCTCAGAAGATCAATGGATCAAACACATATGCACATTTAGACAGGCGATGAAAGGCAGCAAAGATACAATAAGATAAATGGGTGGATGGATGGGTCGGGTGGTGGGTTAGATGTATGTCCACCTGAATCTGACCCGATCCGTCACCTGATTAAAATTCATGTTTTGTCAGATTTTCATCCATATAATCGGATCGGATGGATCGGATATCTATCGGGTTAGGGTGAAATTGTCAACCCTACCATTGATGCCCTTTGCTGATGCTTCGTACTAGTGCTTATGTTTGTCTTTTTGTTTTTTTTTTGTCTTTTCTATCTTTGTTTTTTCTCTTTGTTTTTTTTCAAACATAAAAATAAAACATAAAAACCAAAATATTAGCTAATTACCTCTTTTATATTAATAAGAATATATAAAATTAAATAATTTGACTACAATAAAAAATAATTTTTAAAATACTAAAGTCACTACTTATTTATTAAAATATAAATTAATAAAAAACATATTCTTTTATTTTTTTATTTTGCAAATAAAAAAAAATCCAAAATATGACTCTATATTTTTATAATTTGTTTTACAAAAATTATCTTGCTAAAATTGATTCAAAATTAAAATATTAAATTTAAGCTTAAACTTTTTGCTGATTTTTTTTATAATCTTTTTTCTTTTGAAAGAACGAACTTGTCCTTTAATATATTTATTTATTTTTCTTCTTTTGAGGGAATGAACTTGCTCTTTACGATACCATGTTAGTATATGATATATACCATGTGAGTATCATAAAAGGATCGACGATTTTTTTGAAGGAATGAATGTGTCCCTTTCAGTATATGATATATACCATGTGGGGTATCATAGAGGACTGAGAAGTATTTTTTATTTTTAAGAAATGAATCAATCTCTACGATACCATGTCAGTATATGATACATATCGTTTGGGTATCATAGATGATTGAACTCTTTTTTGAAGTTATGAATCAATTCTCTATGATATCTTGTGAGTATATGAAATATCATATGAGTCGGTCATTCATGATACCATCATGGTACATACCATCTCAGTATATTTTATACAATGATGGTATTATGGAGGACTGTTGAAGCTTGTTTCATTGAAGGACTGCAACAGTCCTGCATGATACCATGTCAGTATATTTTTATACCATGATGGTATCATGAAGTGTCACGACCCAAATCACGGATCGTGTGGGCACCTACCCTTTTCCCACCTGGTAGGCGAACCCATCCCTTACAGATTCATCCAACGATATAAATAAATAATAAGAATAATAGAAGCCTAAAAACATAGATATATGACAATGTGGAATACATCAACCACCCAAAGGATCTGGTCTGAATAGTACAAGAGCTTCTAAGTATACAACTTGAATAAAAGTTAAAACCATAGTTGATTTACGGATGTTGTTATATTCCACTCATAGTTGATTTACGGATGTCTAATTTATCACCATCACGCCAATCACATGTAAGATCAATGTATCATGGAAATGAGGATGAATGCATGTACATATTTGAAATTCAAAATTAATCATGAGATGAATAAATATAACAGCATCCGTAAATCAACTATCATTATGAACTTATTCTCAAATCTGTACAAAACTATGTCCGGAATAATCTCCCTTCGGACCTCATAGGTAACATCAAGTATATATGCAAGAGAGGCTATATGAAATATACACGTAACAAACACCATACTAGGAAGCCTCGGATGTTTCACTTTTCCTTTTATCATTATTAATATCAAATCACAGTTCACAACAATGAATCATGTAGAATGTGTATGAATGATATGCATATATCAATCTCAAGTGTACATCATAATCAAATCCCAATCGTGCCAAAAATGGACATATATCACAATATCAATATCAAGTCAAGTCATTTCAGTTATTCATAATAATACTAAGATAAGTGAGAGATAACTACTTCACAATCGTGATATGATAACTAAGAGAAAATCTAATATCAAACATTTAGCAACAAGCCAATAAATCACAAAAAAGGAAACAAGCCCACAAATCAGTTAGTAGTACCAAACCTAAGTAATTCATCCCAACTTCATACCCGAAGGTGTAACATGCTTTCTCCGATAGTAACTAACTCTACATATACTTCGATAACCGAAGTCTAACTAGAAGGTAAGCCGTAACCTACCTGGATGTCGATCGAGAGTCGCAACGATCACACTTGAGCCTTGCCTTTCCGAGGATCACGGTAGTACTCGAGATCTAAATATTATCGAAATCTAAGTTAGAGAATGAAACTAACAACACCCATAGCACTATACTATTCCTTTGAACCCAAACCAAATAGGGGAGAAAGGGAAAACGGGCCCACAAGGGTAAAATGGTCATTTTAAAAGTAAAATATGAAATTCAAAGTTCTAGGAGTCCAATCCTATTAACCAGTTGCTGAAATAACTCAAGACTAAACTAATTTCATCAATTAATACAAACCCTCAATTTGGGTATGAACCCTAGTTTTCCTTTTTTAGGCAATTCCACTAGGCTTTTTGGGCCTAGGGCTAGTTTTATTAATTTCTAAAAAGGCAAAAAATCCCAAAGGGAAAGTACAAGTAAGGGGGCTAGGCCTTACCTTACTAATCCTATTGAGGCTAGGATAACCTCTACTACTAGCAAGATGTAAGAATATAAACTTGACAAAATCAAATAAGCTATGATCATCACAGAGTTTATAACACACTCTGTGATGATATTACATATGATAATGCTAAGATAATGAGAAAATAATACAAGAACAAAAATAGAATCAAGGTTCTTAACTTATAAAATCTTCTAAGTTTTGTAGCTCTTCCAACTGGTCTTGATCATCTAGCCTTTCCAAAATGTCTTGGAACATTATCATTTTTTCTTGGATTTTGCGAATTTTGTTGAAGTGGTAGGAGTTGCCATATTTTTCTTTGCCTGTCTCATTGGTAATTGCCTTGGAACAAATTCCCCAGACATTTTACCATCCCAGCTAAGCTTCATTGTATGAGTTTTATGTCTTTTTACACTTTCCACCTATCTAGGAGACAAGTCCCCATCTCTTGTGGCATTATAGAAATTTTGTGCAATTAACTCCTCATCCATATCAGTCTTAGGCCCTTCACTATTTGCTACTGCTACTGCCATATTTCCTTGAGGTTTTGAGACCACATGTTTCTGCATATGTGAATTGGTTGTTGGATCATGGTGCACATTATCTATTGCTGCTACTGTTGTTTGATTAGCACCATGTTATACCAGATGACTGTTTTCCACCTGCATTGTTGTTAGCATTTTGCTTCCCAACAAGTTGAGATACCTTATTGTGCACATTTACATTGCTCTTGTTCTGCATATGGCCTCCTTATGCACTAGATATATCTCTACCAATTGAATGAAACACACTAATTTTAGCCTCAAGATCTATCTTCAAATTTCCATCCTTGTATTGCTGCTTCATAACATGACGTGGAGTCATATTATGCATTTCATATCCTAACTCTCCATGTTGACCCATACTTATATCAATATAATTCTCCTGTTGCTGCTGCTGTTAAGTATTATGACCTGAGCTCAATTCATGAGCTACATGCTCCTTATCTACCTCATGACTATGCATACTCATCTCAATAGTTTTGCCTGCAGCTTGTTTTATTGTAGGAGATTCTTGACTAGCTTCCATTGCATTACTCCCATCTACATTGTTTTTGACACTAGTATGCACATCTGCACATAATGTCCCAATGTTGTTTCCCTTAGCACCAAATCCTGCAACACTAACCTCTTCTGCATTATTTATTTCTCCATAGGCTCAGCAATTGCATTGGGGATATTTGTAAGCTCAGTTACTACAAGAGACTTGTCTGCATCCTCCATATCATTTGTATCATTATCAAACATGCTATCAATTTGTTGTGAGGAAGTTATAGAGTCTACAAATGCTATTATATCATCTGTAGTATCATTAGGTAGATCATCTTCTTCACCATCCTCCTCTAATTGTTCACTCCACCTTCTTCTGTCACCACCAGAATCAGTGGCAAAAGTAGTTGAAGGAATATCAACACAAGCTTGGTTCAGAGTAACCAATTCTTCAACAAGCTTAGTAAATATTTTTTGTACCCAACCTTAGTTTTGGTAGGAGATTGATGCTTATTAGCAGGTGTAAACACCTTAGCCTTAGTATTTAACTCCTTACCAATAGGTACAATAACCTCGACAAGTTGTTTTCCCACTTGTATTTTTTCCATTTTTTCTGCATGTATTGTACCATTACCATCACTTGTTAATCCACCTGTAGCATCCTTCTCAACCTACATAGTTTCTTCATGACCACCTGACCCTCCTACACCCTCAGCTCGATCACTAGAACCATCACCCAATACTGCAAACTTATTAGTTTGATAGTTAGGGTTAGGGTTAGTAGATAGGGTTAGGGTTTTATTATTATCATTCTCTTTTTCATGTGCATATTTTAAGGGCAATTGTGCTCGATCATTACCACCATTCTTTCCATTATTCTTGCCCTTTTTAGTCTACCATTGATATGAATCTTGTATATTGCCAACAACTTTACCACTATTCAAAATCATCAACGCACCATTATGAAAATTGTTAAGTGCATTGCCCATAACAATTTGTTTCCCTTGATGTACGTTGGTAATTTGTTTTCCACTCTTCATATTAGTATTGTTAGGTTCTTGAGTTGTACTATGTTTGTCGACTGCCTTCTCCTTGCCCTCTAAAACTTTTTCACTGTTTTCTTTTGTTGGGAAAAGCTCTGTATGGATATTCCAACAAGTACATATTGAATTTTGGCATATAATCATATTGAATTTTCACCCATCGAGATTTTACATCCCCATTAGCAGTAACAACATTAATTTGCACTCTTGTAGGATGTTTTTCTAATAAATCAAACTCCACCTTCACACGAGCACAACTAGGTCTCATTTTATTTTTTGTAGCTATATGGACTGTCAATGGCTTCCCCACTGCCGAAGCCATTGAAAATAATACTTCCTCAACAAAATAATTTGGTGCAAGTGTAGGGAATGAAATCCAAGCAATTGCAACACTCGTTTCTTTCACTCTTAGAGTGAAGCATGGATTCCACTTCAATGTTCTCATGGGATAGTATAGATTTTTATCCTTAATCCAAAACGATGGCTTGGATATGAGTGTAACATAGTCTTCAAAGAAGCTACACCTAATAAGGATATGTCTATGACACAAAAAACCAATAGTAGGTTCTCATTTGAGCTCACATTGCTTGGGAATGGCCATACGTAATGCATTAAGATCATTCCAACCATTCGTGAATTTTCCAATAACGACATATCGAAGATTTTCACGTATTATCATAGCTTTAATCTCCTCCATATCATATTGAAGTGTAGGTTCTCCATTATGATAGACAATGCGTTTGAGGGGATGGGTATAGGCGGCTTGGATGAAGAACTAGGGTTTAGTGAATTAGGTTTAATTTTTTTTTAGTAATTTGGGGTTGTGTTAGGTGTTCTAGATGTTTGTGGGGTTGGACAACCTCAAGAGGAGGTTGTCCTGTGGCCATGGAGGCCATTAATGGCTGAGGTGAAGCTCTTTCTCTCTAGGATTTTGTCGCCTAGAGAGAGAAGCTCTCAAGGGGTTTAGGTGAACCCTAGTTTTCCAACATTCAAATTCATCAATAATAATAGAAGATTCAAGTCTAATACTTACTAAATAGTGAAATTCAAGCTTAGGTTAGCAAAATCCATCAATTATTCTCACTTTGAGGCTTAATATTCAAACAAATCCTAAATAGGTAGAACCCATCTTCTCCAACTAATTTCTAGGTTGTTTCTACCATTAAATTAACTCAACAAAGGTAAAGGAAGGTAATACAAGGCTAAGAAAGCTTACCACAAGAAGAATCCACCTAAGAGTGCTTGAAATCGCCCAAAGAGTGCTTTGGAGAAATATTTTCGAAATGGGGAAATGAAGGGTTTAATCACACTTAAAAAATTCTAAAAAATTTGTCGTTCGCTGCAGCGATCAAGGTCCACTGCAGCAGACTCCCTCTATCCTAAGCCAAAAGCCAAACCCTTTGCCATAGCGGAATGATGTCCGCTGTGGTGGTCCGAATCCGCTGAGGTGCATTGAGTCTCCCCCCCCCCCAGCGAATACACCAGAAACCAGCAGAAAAATTAGTTCCCACAATTCAACCCTGAAATCCAACAATCACCCGAGACCTTTCCGACACAAACCAGATATGCACACACACGTAAAAATACACTATGGACTCACTCGCGGTCTCAGAATTTCCATCGGAGGTCTATTTCATCGATTCAACGCCCAACGGTTGAAACTAACTTTCCAACCAACAAACGAAAATACTCCCAAGGGCCTCAAGAATTGAACCAACTACCCCCACCAAGTCATAAATGACCCTTCGGACCTCAGGGAATTGACAAAAATCTTAAAAAGGTATGTTTACCCAAAAGTCAACTATTGGTCAAACTCGTTTTACTTTAAGGCTCTACTACGCATAAGTCATCATAAAATCGTCCTGACTACCTCAAAAATTGTGTCGCCCATCCCTGTAGGTTAAAATCACACTAACGAAACTTGGAGAAGTGTCAACAAGGGTAAATGGGTCAAAAGCGCAATAACGACCAAACAGGTCGTTACATGAAGGACTGTTGAACAGTGTTTCATTGAAGGACTGCAGTAGTCCGACATGATACCATCTTAGTATATTTTTATACCATGATGGTATCATGGAGGACTAGGGACTTTTATTCAAGTACTTCAACATTCCTTTATGATACCATCATGGTATATACTATCTTAGTATATTTTTATACCATGATGGTATCACGGAGGATAGTTGAAAAGTATTTCATTGAAGGACTACATTAGTCCTACATGATACAATCTCAGTATATTTTTATACAATAATGATATTCTGGAGGACTGTAAACTTTTATTCAAGGACTTCAGCAGTCCTTCATGATACCATCGTGGTATATACCAGCTCAGTATATTTTTCTACCATGATAGTATCACAGAGGAATGTTGAAGAATGTTTCATTGAAGGACTGCAACAATCTTGCATGATACCATCTATGTATATTTTTATATTATGATGGTATCATGGATAGAGATGGCAGTGGATCCTGGACCCGGTGGATCCAGATCCGTTTTATAGGATATGGATCTTTAAAATTTGGACCCGACGGATCCGGATCGGACCCGGATCCATTTCTGACGAATCGGATCTGGATCTGGATCTGGATCTGGATCATGTATTTGAGATTCGTATCCGGCCAGATCCGACCCGTGGATCCGTTTTTTATTAAATATATTCATAACCTAGAATGTAATTTTATAAGTATTTTCTTAAAATTGCTAAGCACATCCTTGCAAGTTTAGTTCTCAAAATAAGTTTAATTTATCCCCGCGTTAACTCAAAAACCAAAAAATAAAGAGGTAACTTCGATAATAAAATCAATGTTATATTAGTGAATGACTAACATCTCCATAGACAAGTAGTTAAAATTATATTCACTTCATTTGTGAAGATTCCAAGCACATGCAAGTTCTGCATCGTGGAAATACTAGTCAACATTTTCCACAACTATTGTCATTGTCCAACATTTTCAATTAATAGCTCACAATCAAAATGAGACAATGAACAAAATATCTCATATGAACATTTCAAAATTGAAACACAGTAAACTGTTAGCTAAGTAAAAATCGTTTGTCAGTTCAAAAAAAATTCTTAGCAAGGCAATTTTTTTTACATGTGGATCCAGATCCGATCCGTGGACCCGGTGGATCCGGATTTGGATCTAATTTTTATGGACCCGATGGATCTGGATCCGGATCTGTATTCAGGTATGAAAAACGGATGTGGATCTGGATCTAGTAGGATCTGGTCCAGATCCAATCCGTTGCCATCCCCAATCATGGAGGACTGTTGAAGAGTGTTTCTTTGAAGAATTGTAGTCCTGCATGATAACATCTTAGTATATTTTTATACCATGTGGGTATTATAATATAGTGTAACAGTATACTTTAACAGTTACTGATTTGATATACTATATGCTAGAACAAATTATTTTTTGAGATATAAAAATTAAAATAAATAGAAAAAATAATATATAAGTTATCCATTTTATTGAAAAAGATAAAGGAGCCAAAAGTTTATAGAATTATATTATGAAAAAATAAAAATAAAGAAAAAATAATTTGAAAAAAATACAATTAAAAGGGGAGAAACAATAAATGAAAATCACATGAAATTAAAAAAAAATAGAAAAAGGTGAATGGAATTAGATTATGCAGATAAAAAAGAAAATAAAAAAATAAATGAAATTAAAACAGAACAAGTAATAAACAAATAAACAAAGAAAATAGAAAAAATGAAAAAGAAAGAAGTTAGAATTAAATATATAATCATATTATGGTGGAAAAAAAAATATAGTATGAAAAAATAAATGAACGAAAAAGGAGGGAAAAAGGAGGAAAAAATAAGAAAAAGAATAAAAGAAAGAAAAGAAGTAGAGAAATATAAAGGAAAAGAGAAAAAGAGACAATTAAATAGAAAAGAAGAAATAAAGAAATAAAAAAGAAAAAAAATTGAAAAAAACAAAATGAAAGAAGCTAGGATTAAATATGGAATTAGATTATGGTGAAAAAGAAAATAAAGAATACTATTATTTGAAGAAAAAATGAAGCAAAAAGAAGAAAAAGGAAAAAATAAAGAAAAAAATGAGAGAAAATAGGAGAAAAGAAGTAAAGAAGTAGAGATATAAAAAAGAAAGGAAGAAAAAATAGACAATTACCTATAAAAACTATAAGGGGTACTAAGGGTAAATAGTTTTGATTGGGGGGTATGCCGCGTAATTAGATTAGGGGTATGAAAAGTAAGATGGGTAGAGCCGCGTAATTACTTTGGTTTAAGGTGATAGAATTAAGGTTAGAAAATCGAATATTAGAATTATAATATGCAAACCTCCCTGCCCCTTTCCCTCGGGAAATTGGGCCAGGCCCAGTCCACGGCAAGCTGGCCAACCGTAGCCCAACAACCAGCAGCCCGACGTACTTGGGCCACTGTCAAACCAGTAGGAACAGGCCCACTCGGCAGTAGCGACTCCAACCGACATCGAGGCCGCGATGCACACTGTTGGACATAATCCGCCGACGCAAATTGATATATGAACACCGGTGCAACGCCTCATATGACGTCCTCACAAGGTAATTTCTCGTCCTATTTTAATTTGAGCAATAATCGTGGTATAATTGTCGGCAATGGTCATTCAATTCCAATTCGTTGTTATGGTACTACAAACTTGTCTCCCCCGAACCCACCGTTAACTTTAAAGAATGTCCTTTATGCTCCTCACTTGATTAAATACTTGATTTCAGTTAGAAAATTTACTATTGACAATTCGGTTTCCGTTGAATTTGATCCTTTTGGGTTTTTCGTGAAGGATTTTCATATGGGGATGCGTCTAATGAGATGTGATAGTCGGGGCGAGCTATATCCAATCACCACAACCACATATCAAGCCACATTACCATTCACTTTTGCAGCTTTAGATCCTACTTTCTGGCATGAGCGTTTGGGTCATCCGGGAGTACCTTTTTTTGCCTCCCTTAAACAAAATAAATTTATTATGTGTACTAGAACTCATAATTCTCATGTTTGTCGCTCATGTCCTCTTGAGAAACATGTTAAATTGTCTTTTGTTGCTTCTAATTCATGCACTTGATATTTGGACATCTCCCGTTTTGAGCTCTTCGGGCCATCTATATTATCTTCTTTTGTTGGATGATTACTCTAATTTTTTGTGGACATTTCCTTTGTCTAAAAAATCACAAGTTTTTTACACATTTCTCTCATTTCGAGCATTCATCCGCACACAATTTGAATGAAACATTAAAAATATTCAATGTGATAATGGTAGAAAATTTGATAATGGGTCATTTTGGAATTTTTGCAAAACTAATGGTTTATCTTTTCATCTCTCTTGTCCACATACCTCATCTCAAAATGGAAAAGCGGAAAGAAAAATCTGAACCATTTATAACATTGTTAGAACCTTACTTGTCCATACCTCTCTACCACCATCATTTTGGCATCATGAATTACAAATGGCAACCTATCTCCTTAACATACTTCCGAGCAACCAATTAGCCTATCAATTCCCTCTAAAAATTCTATACCTAAGGGACCCATCTACTCTCATCTACGGGTATTCGGGTGCTTATGCTATCCTTTTTTTCCTTCCACTACCATCAATGAACTTCAACCCCGGTCAACTCCGTGTATGTTTTTAGAATATCCGTCAAACTATTATGGGTAAAAATGTTACGACTTATCCTCTAATAAAATCATCGTGAGTCGTCACGTAGTTTTTGATGAATCAACTTTTCCATTTGCCAAAATGCATTGTTCTGTGCCTCCTACCTACGAATTTCTTGACGATGGCATGTCTCCGTATTTGGTCCACCAATTGGTTTCATAAACAGGCCCAAATAGTTCAGCCAGCCCAATTAATTCGGGCAACTCGGCCCAATTTTTTCCGCCACAAACCCAGCCAACTAGGCCTGCCTATTCGAGCCTGGTCGCCAGCCAGTGCCTCTCGGTAGCTCATCGCCTGGCAACTCCATCGGGTGCCTGACTAGCCTCAGCAAAGGGCGTACCACCACGCATAGGCCCATTCTCGGGCAGTCTAGTCCCCACACACTCGGCCTCCAGACCCATCTCACGTCAGCCCAATATCACATCATTTATCCAACCAACTCCAATTCCGTCCCAACGGCCAGTCACTCGTAGTCAACATGGGATTTTCAAACTAAATATAAAATACGGTCTTCACACCCATGTTACCAAATCACTGTTGCCTCGTAATTCTGTGTCTGGCCTTAATGACCCGAATTGAAAAATGGTTATGAATGATGAATATAATGCTCTTATTAATAATAGGATGTGAGATTTGGTGCCTCGTCCTCCTGATGTTAATATGATTCGGTCTATATGGATTTTTAGTCATAAAGAAAAATTTGATGGTACATTTGAGAGGAATAAAGCCCGTCTTGTAGGTGATGGAAAGACTCAACAGGTTGGGGTGGACTGCGGTGAGACTTTCAGTCCGGTGGTCAAACCAACAACTATTCACACGGTACTAAGTCTGGCTCTTTCGAAGGCATGACCTCTTCATCAACTTGGTGTAAAAAATGCATTCCTTCATGGAGAACTCAATGAAACGGTGTACATGTATCAGCCATGGGGTACATAGACCCAACTTATCCTAATCATGTGTGCTTACTGAAGAAATCCTTGTATGGGCTCAAACAAGCTCCTCGGGCCTGGTACAAGAGGTTTGCAGATTATTTTTCAAATATTGGGTTTTCTAACAGTAGGTCTGATTATTCTCTCTTTATACACTGTCAGAGTAATGATATAGCTTACATCCTCCTGTATGTGGATGATATTATCTTAACTACTTCATCTGATGCTCTTCGTAAGTTTATCATGTCTCTTCTTGACTCATAATTTGCTATGAAATATCTAAGGCCATTGAGTTACTTCTTGGGGATAGTTGTAACACGTCATGTATATGGTTTATTTCTGTCTCAAAAGATGTATGCAGAAGAAATCGTTGAACGAGTTGGCATGTCCGCGTGTAAACCGTCCACTCTGGTTGATACTAAACCAAAGCTGAGTGCTACTTTCAGCACGCCATATGCGGATCCATCACATTATCGCAGCCTTGCAGAAGCCCTGCAATATCTTACTTTCACGAGGTCCGACATATCTTATGATGTGCAACATGTTTGTCTATTCATGCATAACCCGATAGCGGATCACATGCATTCTCTCAAACGCATTGTGCGCTATATTCAGGGCACTCTCGATCATGGCTTACATCTATATCCATCTTCGACCACCACTCTCATTTATTACACAGATGCAGATTGGAGTAGATGTCCTGATATCAGATGATCCACGTTTGGTTATTGTGTCTTTCTCGGTGATAATTTGATATCTTGGTCCTCCAAACGGCAAGCTACCTTGTCTAGGTCCAGTGCCGAAGTAGAATACTGAGGAGTTGCCAATGTGGTGTCTGAATCTTGTTGGCTACGAAACCTTCTTTTAGAGCTCCACGGTCCGGTTTCGAAGACGATATTGGTTTATTGTGATAATGTTAGTGCGATTTATCTCTCAGGAAATCCGGTTCAACATCAACGCACTAAACATATTGAGCTGGATATTCACTTTGTTCGCGAAAAGGTTGCTCGTGGACAAGTACGTGTCTTACATGTCCCGTCACGCTATTAGATCGCTGATATTTTTACAAAAGGTCCTCCGCTGGTTCTATTTGAAGACTTTCGGGATAGTCTCAACATACCCCGACCTCCCGCTTCGACCGCGGGGGTGTGATAGAATTAATAAATTATTTAGTCATAATTGTAATTGGTACATAGTATATGTTGTATATGTTAGGTGTATATTTTGTCATTTAAGACCTTAGTTCTAGCCTAGGATGATGCTTGTATTATAGGTATATTTACTATCTCTTTGAAATGAAATAATCAAGAAAGATATTTCTTACATAAGTATAGGTATATTTACTATCTCTTTGAAATGAAATAATCAAGAAAGATATTTCTTACGTAAGGGTATTAAGTGATATTTCCCTTTTTCTTTCTCTGATTCTGCGTTCTTTTTTTCCTATCTTGTCTCACGGTTGAGACTTTTAATTGATTAACTTTCTTCATTTTTGGGCTTGGCCCACTAGATAACCCCTAATTTAATTTGGGTTATTACAATCACATCCAGGTCCTCATTTGAAGTTCGAATTTAAATACTCTCTTTCCTCTTTTCGTTTTTTTACTGTCAACTTCTTTAGCAAGGTTGTTAAGATTCAGGTTCGTTTATTTTTTCTTTGTTGGCAATTTCAAGCTTTGAATAAACCTCCTTATTAAAGTAGTTAGCTTAGTAAAGTTTGTTTGCTTCTCCTCCATTAAATGAGTTAGTTTGTGAAGTTTGTTGATACCTTTTGTATTTAAAGTCATAACTCATTTAATAAAGTTTATCAAATTTTTATGACTTTGCTTCCGTTCTTATATAAGAGGCTTAAAAACAACATCGAGTATGATCCTTACTTTTTATTCCCTTATCCTCCACAAATGACCTGCATGGCTAGAGTAGTTAATGTTGATAACACTACAGCATAGGGTAGTCCAATTTAACCCTTCACAACTTTCGATTAAACTAAATGCAACTAATTCTGTAGTCACTAAAGATATCACAAGGCATGAATCTGGAAAACTCAAGTGCACGTAGTAATTATCTTATGGAAAGATAATCACCTAAGAGACAACTAGAATCCTTCAGTATCGAAATCACATATTTATGGGATTAAACACAACACGATTACAAAGCCAACAAAAAAGGTGAATCCGACTTATAGAATAAGCCATCAATCATTTGTGACATTGAGTCTTTTTAAGGATAAAATTGACGATGACCTATATCATAAACCTCCAAGTGTAAAGCTTGCAATAAGTCATGAGCAAAAGTGTAAAGTGTCAAGTTTATACTTTCTAAGAGAGCTCGTAGAACGAAAGTTTTTTCTCGGCAATTCTTAATTGGGTTTGAGGCTTATGTTTCTATAAATATGTTGCTTGAATTAGCAATTTCGACAAAGATCACGTGGTAAATTGAAAGTTTTCGCTAAGAATCAAGCTCGATAGTTCTCCATCCATATAGCTTTAGCATTTGTACGCATCACCTTTACACTGTGTGTGTAGTCAAGCACTTCTCCTTTGAGCTTCTAGCATTTACTTGGGTTATTGATGTGCACATAACACATTGAGCCATCATTCTCTACTTGCATATATAGCAAGCTCAGTACATCCTCTTTACTGTGAACGCTAATTCGAGTACTTTCTTTTCCACATCTTGAATATTTAATTGAACTATTGTTCTTATTAGACTATGTACATCGAGTTTTTCCCACGTTGAGTGCTCATCTCCCCAAACATTTTTCTACACATACCTCACACATATATATAAAATAGTTAGTGCTTATGTGTAGATGGTGTAAAGGAGTCTCTTCCTTCGTAGGAACTAGCATGCTAGTCGATCGATCCTTTTGCAATTTGTCTTTCTTTAGAAGATGATTTCCTACATTTCGAGGTATATTTTCATTAAAATGACACATTACATGAAATATTTCTTATGGTCACTCCATTCATATATTTTTACTTGTCACGTTTTGCTTCCAGAGAGTAAATTTGACTAATCTTTGAAGCTAAATTGAAATAAATAAATATAATATTTTAAAATTAAAATTTAAATATTTAAAAACTATACGAAAAATATTATAAGATGCAATTTTTTTATATTAATAAGATGAGAAAATACATTTTAAAATGTTAGTGAAAGTCAATAAAATTTAATTCTCGAGAAACGAAACGTGACAAAGAACCAAGAGAGAGTACATGAAGATTATTAGGAGGAAAAGAACAAATTATAAAATGTCCCTAATTAAAATTGTCTAGAAAAAGATGTTCCTCAAATTTAATTTTTAATCTTCACAATTTGCCAAAATTAAAGAATTGGAACACGCCAAGAGCCAAAGGGAATCCCACCCATGGAGGGGAACACTAACCGCAGTTCGAGAAAAGCGACGAAAGTTTTATGTTCCTTTCTTACCCTCTGTTTGGATCTGTTTGGATCATTACTCCAAAATGTTGAATCTCCCACCCCACCCCAGGAGCCCCCACACCCCGATCCGACAGGTCTGTGAATGAGGTAAATCATGGTGACTCAATTGATTTCAAAGGTTAGACCAGTATCACGCTGCGCACAAGGGGCCCTCCTTTATTTCAAGAAGAAACCCCCACACTGCCGCTGAAGGGATTCGATCCTTGGTCCTTACTCCAAATATCCTCTTGAAACCAATTGAGCTGCCCAAGTGGACGATCTGTTTGGATCATTGGATGGTTGTTTTCGTGGTTCATTAATGTACAAAATAATATGGTATAGTATAATATGATATTGTATTATATTGTATTAATAAATATAATATTTGAATATATTGTATCATTTGTTGTAGTTTAATAATATTTTATTATTTGATTGGACGGTATATTATTATATAATAATATGTAAATTTACTAAAATATTTTAAAGAAATAATCCCCTTGATTATTTTCATTAATAGAATAGGTATATATACAAGTTACAAAATAGGAGAATCTTATTCCTAAAATCTTATTCTACCATAATTCTAACTCTACAATTATGGTAGTGTATATTCCTAATTATGGTAACAAATACATTACAATATACTACACATATATTTTCCTAATATACAATATTCTTACCTTATCTAATATTCACAATTATGTAAAACCGAGAGCCTCAAATATGGGCAGAAACCGAGAGTGAATATAAGGCAATATACACATGTCTATTGTGTGTGTATTGTCTTATTTAACACACACCTGCAGTCATAGCGGGCGGTCTACGAACGCTAAGACTGTCCCTAAAATCTTCAAAGAGTACCGAGGGAAGACCCTTTGTAAAGATGTCTGCAACTTGATATCTTGACGGGACATGACATACGCGTACATGCCCTCGATCAACCTTTTCACGGACAAAATGAATGTCCATTTCAATATGCTTAGTGCGTTGGTGCTGAACCGGATTACCTGAGAGGTAGATGGCACTAACATTATCACAATATACTAAGGTTGCCTTCTGAATGGGGCAATGAAGCTCTAAAAGCAAATTACGTAACCAACATGATTCTGAGACCACATTAGCTACCCCTCGGTATTCTGCCTCTGCACTTGAGCGGGATAGAGTCGTCTGACGCTTTGCAGACCAGGAGACCAAGTTGTTGACAAGGAACATACAATATCCTGACGTAGACCGTCTGGTGTCCGGAAAACCACCTCAATCCGCATCTGTGTACGAGACAAGTGTGGATGTAGATGAAGGATACAAGTGCAACCCATAGTCCAGTGTCCCCTGAATATACCGAATGATGCGTTTGATTGCATTCATGTGCTCAACTCTGGGATCATGCATGAATAAACACACCTGCTGAACATCATACGTAATATCCGGTCTGATAAATGTAAGATACTGGAGGGTCCCTGCAAGACTGCGATAGCGGGTCGGGTCCTCGTATGGTGCACCTGCCGCGACACTAAGCTTGGGTTTGGCATCAACTTGAGTAGAAGTGGACTTACAGGATGACATCCCAGCCCTCTCTATGATCTCAGCAGCATACTTCCGTTGAGACAAAAATAAACCACCTGAATGACGTTGGACAGCAATCCCCAAAAAATAACTCAAGGGCCCTAAGTCTTTCATAGCAAACTCAGAACTGAGCATGGCCATGATAGCCTGGCGCAAGGCATCGGAAGAGGCAGACAAGATGATATCATCCACATACAACAAAATGTAGGCCAATGACGAACCACGGTGGTAGATGAACAAGGAATTATCTGACATGCTGTGAGTGAACCCAATAGTCGAAACAAAGTCAGCAAATCTCGTATACCAGGCCCGTGGAGACTGCTTAAGCCCATATAATGACTTCTTCAACAAACAGACATGATGAGGACGGTTGGGATCCCTGAAACCCAACGGCTGATGCATATAGACTGTTTCCTTGAGATCACCATGTAGGAAAGCATTCTTGACATCCAACTGATGAATATGCCAAGTCTTTGAAAGAGCCAACCTAAGCACAGTGCGAATAGTAGTCGGCTTGACTACCAGGCTAAACGTCTCCCCACAATCTATCCCAACCTGCTGAGTCTTACTATCACCCACAAGTCGCGCCTTATGTCGAGCAAATGAACCATCTGAATTCTCCTTATGAGCAAAAATCCACATAGACCTGATAACATTAATACCATATGGAAGGGCACCAACTCCCACGTCTTATTATCAATAAGAGCATTATATTCATCAGTCATAGCAATTTCCCAATTAGGGTCATTTAAGGCGGACACAAGATTACGGGGTAAGGGGGATTTAGAGACATCCGAATGTAAATTAAAATGTCTTTTAGGTATAAAAATACCCCGTTGACTACGAGTGACCGGTCTATGACTCGAGGAAGAATTGAGTGAATTTTGGGAATTTACTGGGCTCGGGACGGACGGGCGATGGCGATGGGCTTTCTTGGCCCAAATCGGTAAAGCGGGCGTATACGGACTAGTTCGAATTGGGCTGGGCCCAATTCTGGGGCCGATCGAGCGGAGCGAGGGGCGACACGATGGGTCCAGTGAGCGTGAGTTTGGAGGATTTTGGATGTGGGAGATGTCCGAAAAATGCCGAATAATATACGGGGATATTTGTTCATCCAAAAAATTATACGACCGAGGCTCTGGAGTATGAACTTTCGCAAAAGGAAATTGGGTTTCATAAAAAATGACGTGGTGATTAATTATGATTTTATTGGAGGATAAATCAAAGCATTTATAACCACGATGATTAGACAGATAACCCAAAAATACACACGGGGTAGACCGAGCCTGAAGTTTGTTAATTGTGGTGGATGGGAATAACGAAAAACACAAGCACCCAAAAATCCGAAGATGAGGGTTCTTATTATACAATATTTGGAGGGGGGAAGAATATGTCAGACCTTTAGAAGGAATTATGTTAAGAAGATATGTGGTCATTTGTAGAGCATGATGCCAAATATATGGAGGTATGGAGGCATGAATTAAAAGAGTTCGGACAATGTTATTTATGGAACGAATTTTGCGTTCGGCCTTCCCATTTTGTGAAGATGTATGAGGACACGAAAACCGAAAATTGATCCCATTATTAGCATAGAATTCCCGAAACTCCCTATTGTCATACTCTTTCCCATTATCACATTGAATATTTTTTATTTCTCTTTCGAATTGAGTACGAATGAACGCTCTAAATTTGATGAAGACGGAAAACACTTGTGATTTATTCGCAATTGAAAACGTCCACAAAAATCTAGAATAATCATCTAAAAAGAGAACATAATATCGATGACCCAATGAACTAAGAACATGAGACGTCCATAGGTCGCTATGAATAATATCAAATGGCATTGAAGTATGAGAATTGGAGTCTACAAATGGCAACTTAACAATATTTCCTAATGAACAAGACTGACAAAGTGGAGTACGACTCGTACCCTTACAAGAAATAAAGCTATTTTTATCTAAAACTGATAAAATAGAATATCCCGGATGACCCAGGCGAGCATGCCACACGGAAGGAGAGATGGCTGCAAAAACTGACGGCAAGGCTTGACTCAATGGACTGAAATCGGGCATGATAGGATAAAGATCCCCCTACTATCACACCTCATGAGATGACTCCCCGTCTTGAAATCCTTCACAGAGAACCCAAAAGGATCAAATTCAACAGAAACCGAATTGTCAATGGTGAACTTTCTGACAGACACTAAATTTTTAATCAATTTGGGGGCATATAGTATTTTTCAAGATAAGGGGTGGATTGGGAGGAGACAACGTTTTCTGACCATAACCCTGAATTGGAATAGAGTTGTCATTACCAACAATTATACCCCGAGGGGTGCTCAAATTGGAATAAGATAAGAGAGTACCTGATTCGAAAGTCATGTGAGTAGTGGCCCCGGTGTCCATGTACCAATTTGGGTCTGGTTGAGTCAACCCCAACGTGTGCATTGCGGCCTCGATATCGGTCTGAGTGGGGCCTGCTGCATGATGGGCTTGCGGAGGTCGGGGCCCAAGAATTCCGCATCGTGGATCGAGCCGGGCCGTAGCTATGCCAGGCCGGCCACCACTATCGTTGTTGGGCTCGAATCGTTGGTCACCCCACCGCCGGAATTTGCCGCTGATTATAAGAGTGGCGCCGCCCACGGCCATCGCCTGACCCACTGCCATGGGCCTCACTGCTGGGCCCAGGGGGTGATGGGCTACTGTTCCCTGGATGGGACCCACCGCCTACTTGCTGACCACCGAAACTGCCACCAGAACCGTCGCGTTTGCCCCCGCGGTTTTTGTTATTATTCTTGCGATTATTCTTGTCGCCACCATGATTATAGTTTTGACCCGAATTATTAACAAAACCCGAAGAACTTGGGGAGGACGCCACCATGACGATGGGGCTTGCACTGGTAGCCGCTTTTTTAGCCAAACCGGCTTCTTCCAAAGTAAGCATGGAGCGGGCTTGCTAGAAGTCAGGAAGAGGGTTGCTTTGACGAAGGAGAGTTCCAACCCCATTATAGGCCTCCGAAAGGCCGGCAACCAACTGTAGAACCAGACGATTATTTGTTATCGGTGCGCCAACATTACGGAGTTGATCCGCCAACTCCTTGAGTTTCTTGCAATATGCAGAAACGTTTGGAAATTCGTCCATTCGAACTAGAGAGAATTCATGCTCGAATGTGACGACACGTTAATGTTGGTTATCTTGGAATATGTCACACAATCTATTCTAGGCAGCCATAGCCGTGGTATCCGGCTCAATAATCGTCTGTAGAAGGTCAATCGAAATAGTGGCGTAGATCCACCGGAGAACGGTAGCATCCAGAGTAATCTATAACTGAGGATCCTCCGCGGGAAGAGGTGTAGCGGGAGGAATGATGTGATGAAGAACTTGCTGGGAGATAGCGTGAATTTAAACAACTCCGCCCACGTCGCATATTGGACGTTTTCCATCTCAAGGATAATAGGGATACTGTTCTTGACGTTAGAAACCATGAGGGCAGAATGATAATTGTTCTTAGAGATATTGAAAGAACACAGTAGGAGGGGAAATTTGGGAAAAGTAAGAGAGATTTTGAGAGCGGAAGAGGACTTTCGGAAGAGAAATCCGATAGGGGGGGTACTCGGTCGAGAGGTGCAAAATTTTTGGGAGAGAATTTTTTTGTATAACCTAGTCTCTTGATACCATGAAAGAAATAATCTCCTTGATTATTTTCATTAATAGAATAGGTATATATACACGTTACAAAATAGGAGAATCCTATTCCTAAAATCGTATTCTACCATAATTCTAACTCTACAATTATGGTAGTGTATATTCCTAATTATGGTAACAAATACATTATAATATACTACACATATATTTTTCTAATATACAATATTCTTACCTTGTCTAATATTCACAATTATGTAAAACCGAGAGCCTCAAATATGGGCAGAAACCGAGAGTGAATATAAGGCAATATACACATGTATATTGTGTGTATATTGCCTTATTTAACAATATTCTTAAGTCTTAATTACAAATTATTTTTTATATATTAAAAAAATTAAGATAAAGAATAAAATGAAAACTTTAAAAAATAAGTGATGGGTGGAGTTAATGGAGGGGGTGGGTATGGGGTAGGAGTTAGTGGGGGTGCGTGGTAGTGAGGTGTCATGGGGGTGTGGGGGTGATGGTGAGGGGTGGTGGTTGATGGATTTGGGTGGGATGGAAGTGGATGATTGTGTCGGGTGAGGGTGGGCGGGGTGGATGAATTTGGGTGTGATAGAGGTGGGTGGGTGAAATGGGATATAATAAAAAAATAAAATACATAAACATATAAAAACCATTAAGTTTGTAATTATAAAAAATAAACTTTTTTATAATTTTTTAATTACAATATTAGAACAGATTTACAATACCATCCATCCAATTAACGGTGCAAAGTGCAAACCGAAGTTGGTAAAGTGGATTGTCCATATTCTCCGTCGCTATTACCTTCCCGACGGGCGATATGAAGAAGGATAAGGCGGTTGTAATAGAAAGCCCTAGCACAGATGACGAACAAGAAGATGCTACCGCAAGTAATCCTCCAGCTCGTCGCTTCTCCACCCGCAATGCTTCTTCCAAATACGATTTCGTTAAGGTCTTCCGTATCGTTCTACTTCTACAATTTTCGTTCGATTAATTTACAGTTTAATTTTGTACTCATTTTGTTTGTGTTTCAGGTGAAAGTATGGCTAGGTGACAATGCTGATCACTACTATGTTCTCTCTAGATTTTTGCTCAGCAGAATGCTCACTGTCACTAAGGTTAAACATTGTTCCTTTTATTACTTCCTTTGTAGTTGCCTTCTGTTACTAGAGGTGGACCCAGGATTTGAACACAACGGAGACACCACTATCTTTAGTATGCCAATTACTAGCCACAAAGTTTGGCGTTAATGATTAGGATAGCAAAGTACAAACTTCAATATTATCGAATATCATTAAGCTGATACTAATATAGCACAAGGACATCATCCACTCATACTTAAAGCGTCAACAACGGATCATTGGTTACATTCCTCAATCCCCACTAATAAATATTACTAATATATTACTCCCTCTGTCCCAATTTAAGTGTGTTAGTTTGACTTGACATAAAGTTTAAGGAATAAAAAGAGACTTTTGAATCACCTGATTCTAAAAGAGAATTTGCATGTGAATCAACAAACTTAAGCTGCTTATAAGTTGCGGTGTGAATAATGCAAACAAGTATAATTGTAGGTATCACCTTAAGTTCCGCTGCTTGCTCCTAGTTGATGACTAAGCGGTCGCTTACCAACTCTGTTTATATTCAAATTCTAACTTCACAACTCTGCTGTTCCTTGATAGGGCAATTTGTATTTTTTATTCATATTGTTCCTTGTTAGTCTCCCAGGTTTCCTTATTTCAAAAGGATGACCTACTACCAGATCTTATTTTCTAGAGCTTTTGGTATGAATGTGGAGTTAATGTGCACTTCTTCTCGTTTGCAGATACCAAATCACGTGGCTATTAAAATTGCACTTGAGCTTAAGAAGCTTCTTGTTGACAACAGCCTACTCGATGTGTATGAGATCAACATTTGTATCTTTTTCTCATTGAGTTTTACCCTACTTGATCCATATAAATTAAACACTTATTTCTTAATGCAGCTCACAATCAGATTTGGAGGCAAACTTGTTCAAGGTACCCCATTTCTTGTTCTCGGTTATGTTCAGCTTCCAATTCTTTGAGGTTCAGTAACTTTCCCATGAATATTTAACTATCTAAGATACTTAGCTGTGAATGTTTTACTTATTCCATTGGCTCTCGTCTTGAGGTATGATTTTTCCTTGGTGACTTTGATATTGCAAAGGCAATCTGAACATGCTTTACATGTTGCCACTTTGTTGGATGTGGTGTTTTGACTCTTTTTTTTAGGTACAGACAGTAGCAACTCAATTGGATGCTTATCATTATGACTTTGCTATCGTTAGTGATGAAGCACAAGCAATATGTTCCTATGATTCTCTCTCTCTCTCTCTCTCTCGGCAGGCTAATGCTAATGCTAATTATAGAATTGAACTTGTTACAAGTGGATTTCATTATCCAGTTGAGACTTGTCATCAAACATCTTTTTCGTTCTTGTTCTCTGCATGTGGTTAGGGAGTTCTTTTGAGTTTCTTCCTTTTGTCGAGTGACTCAAAGAACAAGCAAAATTGCTTCATTATTTCATCCAATAGACATTTTAAGATTTTTTTTCCCGGATCTTATTTGATTGCCATCTTTGACTTGCAAATGCACTTAAGGTTGTAAAAGCAAAGTCCTGATGAGGATCCATTTTAATCTGAGCTGTGCTTTATGTCTGTCGGCAATTAACTTTTCCTATCTAATGGAGTCTAGAACTTATATTTGACAGAAAGATGTTCGTGTTTCAGATTGAATTACCCATGTAAGAGATTTAACATGCACATAATATTGTATCAATAAACTGATAAACATGTTATGCTGTCAGGAACCAACCCTTTGGTTTTTTATCTTACCTTATCAAAAACAAAGAACCAACCCTTTGGTTGGGGGTATTATAGGTCGTTCATCTATTGATTGTCTGATGAAAACAAACACTGCCATAATAAATCTGTGCAAAACCTATTGCTTCAATCACAAAAGTCATACAAGAAGAGATTTTTCCAAAAAAATATTTGAAGTAGTTTCTGTGATTTCTTTCTCTTAATTCGACGAACATCTGATACTAGTTTGTGTAAAGTTGACCCTGTAGTATGTGACTTGATTTTCCTTTCTGTTAGAAGTTTTTCAAAGTTCTGAAAGTGGATGAAAAACACTGAGTTGTTTGGATGCATGCAGCTTATGGAGCGAAGAGGTTTTGGGGAAGAGTATATAAACCGTTATAAAATGATTACAAGGTTGGTGTTTGTCAACTTTCTCTTTTTTTCCTATTGTGGATCATTTTCTTATTTATTCATTTTTGTAGAGGAGGGAGCAATGAGGAAGGGAAATATTGAAATGGTCTAATTTAGTGTTGCTTACCTTTTTTTTTGGGCTATCTTTATGTTCCTAGATTTCACCATATGAGAGTGCCTTTGGTAATTCTTGTTTGTGGCACTGCTTGCGTTGGAAAATCTACTATTGCTACCCAGATTGCACAAAGGCTGAACTTGCCAAATGTCTTGCAGGTTCTTCGTTAATCCCTTTACATTCGCTGCGTCAGCTTCTATCTATTCCTTTGAGCAAGCGCGCTGTTTATCATTGCTTTCTTATCATTTTTATGCGATTTTTTTCAGACTGCCATGGTGTATGAATTGTTACGGACATCAACAGAGTATGTAACTGTCGATGCAGATATAGTTTTTTTGGTTACCTGTTACTTCCAGAAAATTGCGTAGTCATGTTTGTTCATGCTTAGCTAAAGGTTATCTGAGAAGCGTGATATCATGTGGCTCTCAAATACTTGTGTACCTTGTATTTTTTATCAGTGCACCTTTGGCATCTTCTCCTGTATGGGCACGTGATTTCAGCTCATCAGAGGAGCTAATAACCGAATTTTGCAGAGAATGCAGAATAGTAAGGAAAGGTAATGGTTGTTGTGAACTACTGTTTTTGAGCACGTCAAGGAATTCAATCAACATCTCATTTTTTGTAGGTTTGGCTGGTGATTTGAAGAAAGCTATGAAAGATGGGAAACCAATTATAATTGAGGTATTTGTCCTCTATAAACTAGATAATGAGTCTTTTTCATCGCTTGTTTTGTCATGCTTAGACAGTATAGCCACTTGTGTTCCCTCCCTGTCTTTTTTCATAATCCTCTCTTGACATCTTGATTGGAAAAGAAGCATTGCTACTGGTCCGTCTAAAAAAAGAACGAAAAATTAAGAAGAAAACATTGGAACTGGCAGAAAATGGGTCCTCAAGATTAGAAGTCTAAGTTTTAACATTAAGCCCCAGTAATTTTTTAAAAGAAATTTTGCGGAGGAAACATGGACTACTTCCGAAGCTCCCAGAGGGTGTGCGTTGTATCTATAAAGCAGATTTATCTCCTAATATAGATATTTCCTTTTAAAGCAAATACTTGTATATCCAATCACTTGAGAAAGTTAAAGATGTATGGGAGCTAATTTTCTAGATTAGCATTTTGGATTTTCCAAATTGTCTAAGTAGTTCTAAACCCCCTTAATGTCTTTATATATGCATCTGAATATCGATGTGAGAATTGTCTTTTGCTTCTAAGTTTATCTTGTTCTTGTTAGTTAGTAGTTTGGACTTTCACTTGCACCATCAAAACGAAGGGCTGCTTTATGCATCATTAATAACAGAAAAAGTGGCAATCTCAAAAAAAAAATGCATCATTAATAACAGAAAAAGTGGCAATCTCAAAAAAAAAATGCATCATTAATAACAGAAAAAGTGGCAATCACTTTGTAACTTATGATGGGTAGGATATGACGTGGGAAGTGAAAAATTACCTTATTTGACATCTAGAAGGAGAAAGATACCCAGGAGAAGGGAAAATCTCCACCCAAGTTCTTTTGGAGCATCTAAATTTGAGATTAGAAGGAGGGGAGGGAAGAGAGATTGGGAAGTCCCAGAGCAAATCATTGGTGAATCTGCATCTATAGCAGTATCAGAAGAGCTTCTACCTTGGTACGCGGTGCAGGCAAAGCATTATCAGTCGCATGTGGCAAGAAATCAGTTGGAAGAAATCAAATGTCAAAGTGGGTAAGGAAGAATATACTGAGGCTTAGTAAGCATTGAGGTTTCTCTTCCTAGGTTTTAAAATGAGGTCATAAAGTTCACGTGAATCAAATAAAGATGATACAAAAGAAGGGAAATCCAAGCTCAAGGAGGAGTGGTGCTATCTCAAAGCAAAAGGGTTAGGAAGAGCTTAAAGAGTTGGAGTTTCCTATAAATTATGGGAACGAAGGAGATTGGAGCAACAGTAAGAGGTCAATGTTATGTACCTAAATGGAGATTAAAATTGTTTGCTGAAATGTGAGGGTGTAAATAGAAGGGGAATAATGTCAACATTGAAGATAAAATTTTGACATGTATTATTTCCTCCAAGATAAGTAAATGGACAATAGACTAACAAGGCAGTATGAGGCAACAGATGGGTGACTGGGTAGTGATGGGAGATGGGGCCAAAGTGGGGTTTTAATTGGACAAAAGAGTACACTTTTCCCGAAGAAAGTTTGAGAGATAACACCATTCCGTCTTCATTATTCTTTCCATCATTCAATCTGATTATGCAGGGCTATTTACGGGGGAGTATCGACCACATTCCTTTGATGAAATAAGGGATATGTGGTAGGAATTGGAGGCACTGAGAGGATTGTGAAATAATGGGTGATTGGATCGGATTGTCGGGTTTGCAATTGAGAAGTCTAATAATACTTGTGTTACAAGGTCCATCAAGGATTTATCCAATCTCATCTCAGAGTTGGGCCTAATTAATTCTCCACTTTCAGGCAGTAAGTTCACAAGAATAAGAGCTGAAGAAAGATCAGCTGTGTTCAGGATAAATATATTCCTTTTCTCTACTGAACGAGATGATTTGTTGAGGAAAACAATATGCTTGGGTGAACCCAGTGTTGGATGATAAACCATTTGCGCTAGAGTGTGCATTTGGGAACAGAAATGGTACATTGTTCAAGTTTGAAATGCTTAAATTTTGATCGACAAAGACGATAATTTGTGGAAGCCTGCATACTTTCCCATGTCTTACCTCTAAAAAATGGTAGGAACAAATTAACACCGATGTTTTTCTTGCATATACATGCTGATATTAAAGGAAGCATTTTAGCACACACCTAAACAATTATATACTTGTGAGTTTCAACATTTCCTTATAGAATAAAACTTTCCGCACCACCAAGGAAGGAATAAACTTTACAAGGGATCGACTTAACAACAAAGAAGAATCTAATACTTTCCCGCCCTACTTCCTGATACAAGAGGAAGTTGATTTTATGGATTTGGTTAAAGATTGCTGGCATCTTACAATACAAAAAGGCAAAGCTGATTTTAAGCTCACCAGAAAGCTGAAGCTTCTCAAAGAGTTACTAAAAGATTTGAGCAAGTCAATTGAAAAATGCAAAGAAATGAGGAAGATGGAAGTTGGAGCAAGCTCGAAAGCACCGGAAAGAAGAAGCTCTATCAACATAGTCTAACTGATGATGAAACCAAATTGAGAATTGACCGTTAAGGTGATGTGGAAAGTTGGCAAATGCAGAGGGGGATTGTATTAAAGACAGGGATAAAAGGTGTTTCTGGCTTCAAAGTGGTGACAAAAAGCAAAGTTTATCTATAAAATGGCTGATGCCAATAAAGCACAAATTATAAGCACAATTTAGAGAAGGCTGCATCGCGGTTTTACCTTATCAAAAAAATGAAGCACAAATTATAAGCTTATGATAGAAAGGACAATTGTTGAGGAAGCAGATGGGATTAAACAGAAATTATTGAGGTTCTATCAAGAGTTAAATTTGAAAAGAGCGGCAGGAGAGCAAAGTGTGATAAGGGGAATATTCTTAATGTCTCTTAGGAGGAGGACGAATGGATGCAAATAGACCCTCTGAAGAAGATGATGTTGAAATAATAATTAAGGATTGAGGGGTATGAACCCCCTGGACATGATAGATGTGGAATGAATGTCTTGATGGGAGAATCAAATGAAAAGCCCGATCTGCTATGTATATGGGACACGGAGAAGGTTTATGACCGCATAAATTGGCATTTTCTGGTCTCTTTGGTGAGGAAATAGTGTTTGGAGAAATATGGTCAGCTGGATATCCTTTTGCATAACCACTCTGAAGTTCTAATCAATGGAAAACAAACTTCATAGTTCAATCACAAAGTGGGCTTAGGAAATTCTATGTTTCTCTTTATTTTGGTAACGGAGGTGTTCAACAGGATTAGAAGCAGTTCCAGTGTTATATCTCACATATTCTATATGCAGGTAGCACCCTGCCAAGGAAAACAACTAATGCATCTGAAGGCTGTACTGATTGGTGTATCAACCGAAATATTGTTTTTATACCTTTGTCTTATCGGTCAAAGTCTGAACATGTAAATGACATAGATCATATGGTAGACTTCAATGGCTCCTTTCATAGGTAGAGACAAGGAAGCTCTTAGCATACTTGAATATAATTTTCTAACTCAATACCCCCTTTGTGCCACAAATATAATAAGATTACCTTATTTTTTCTTGAAAACAAAGATGCCCGGAGAGAATGTGGTGCTGTCCAGGAAGCATTTATGTGTAAAAGAAATAATATGTACTGACACGTGAGCATTCATAGCATAGTCCATTTCTAGTATATTCATCCTTCTTGCTGCAGTAGTAATTAGAGGTTGCATCATAGTTTTTGTATCAAATCAACTATTTTATCAATTGGTGGTGAATGTCGAAAATACAGAAAGCTTTATTTTGCTCTAAATGCTATGGTAGACTTTCTCTATTATTTGCTATGTCTTCTTTGCTATGGCTTTTGCCTTATGTATTATTTTTTTCAAATTTCCTTGTTATGTGTCAATTGAGTCGAGGGTCTTTCTAAAACAATCTCTCTATCTCCACGAGGTAGGAATAAGGTCTGTGTACACTCTACCCTTCCCAGACCCCACCTGTAAGATTACACTGGGTATGTTGTTGTTGTGATGGTGGTGAATGTAGAAAATTCTTTTGGCTTTGCATTCAGTTCAATTAAAAACAATGGTTGAACATTGAGTGATCCCAGTTGGATGGTATATAAATGGCAGGGGATACACCTAGATCCTAGTATTTACCTAATGGATGAAGAGAATAAATTGCCACCGGCTTCTCCAGCAAACCAAGCAGGGCCAAAATCTCCGAAAGTGGAAGAACAGAATGAGTTACAACAGAAAAGCAATTCTAATGTTAGATACAACAGTCAGAGTGACTGTAAGGATAGTTGTTCTGAGGATATGAATTCAGAACCAGGAGAATCTTCGGAGTTAAACAAGCTCAGAGCTGCTCTGAAATCCTTGGATGTTGCTCATGAAATCTCTGAAAATACGGGTAAGTGCCTTTCCATATTTTTGCTAGTTTTTTTCTCCACTAAAAGCTATTACTCTACTCAAGTCGCTTTTCTTTGGGTAGGGGTTCTTTCTTTCTTTTTCTCTCCTTGATGCTTCCTCACTGCCTGTCTGGTGTTGTAGGTGAAAAAGTTAAAGATTCAGGGGCAGACCAAAATCCTTCTCATAGAAGCGAAAAATCTGGTGCTCAACCAATAATTGTACCTATAGTTTTAAGGATGGCTGATTTTGACCATAAGGTAATATCTTAAATGTCTATTTATTTTATATGATCTCCAATTTTTTTCTATCATTATATCTGCTCTCTAAAATAGATCGAAATATAAAGAGCTGATCGAAAATTCTTTAAGCCTTATCTTTGAGATGACGAAGGAAAATGTAGTTTCTCTATAAGTAACAGTTTGGAACAACTATTTTTTCTTATTATTTTGCTCATTAGTCTGTTTGAAGTCAAAAGGTTTAAGTCATTATCTTCCCTTCCAATGTACCCAGTTCCATATTCTATTTTGAGCGACAAATTGACCCAACTACATCCCTCCTTACTCATGTCCCCTAATACTTCTCCTAATTGTCCTTTCCTCTTTTATTATTATCCATTGCATGAAGCTGGATTCAGGGAGTAAACTGTTTTTCATATTTAATTCACGTCTTTACTACAGGCATTGCTGGAAGAGTGGGTAGCTACTCATATAAGCAGTGAGAAATTTCCTACTCAGGTTCCACAAGTTGTTGAGTTCTCTTATTTATCATTATTTGTATTACATGAATGTTTATATGCTGAGTTTACATGATCCTTCACAAGTTGTTGAGTTCTCTTATTTATCGTAATTATTTATCATTATTTGTATTACGTGAATAATGATCCTATATTATAAATGCGGAGTTTATATATTTGGCTTCAATTCTTTCTATATGTTTATGTGTGTAATATCAAGGGCGTATTAATAAAATTAATAGACTAAATTCAAATTTTAATCTAAGGCCTTAAGTATACAGTATAACCTCGATAAATGAATACCCTCAGGACCAGAAAAAATATTCGTTTAGCGAGGTTATTTATTTATCGATAAATGAATATTTATTCATTTAAATAGTATTTTTACATTTTTTTTATTTTTTTCTTATGATTAGTATTTTTACATTTAATGTACAAATGTACCTAGAGGGTAATGATCAAAATTCTTATGCAAAACTTAATTACATTCATTTTCTTTAGACTCTAGATTAGGAATACATGCACTATACGTGTGGACTAAATACAGTGTACTAACATTCATGTACTAATAAGATTGTATGTATAGAATACTTAGAGTTTAAGGAAATATACTTAACGTACACTACAAACTATATATAGTTCTAAAATCTTAGTTTGATAAAAAATCCATACTACTGTATATTTCTTAATCTTCAATTTAATGACTTCCAATCATCAGTCAAAATCAATAACAACTTTAACCGACCAAATAAGGAGGGCCATATGTGAGCATAAGAAAAAACATCCAAGTATTAGCCAAAAAGATATGCAAGTATGGGTGAAACAAAACTTTGATTTGGTTACTAGCCAAACCACAATAAATACTCTCAAAAGATCATATGAATATTTGTCGGAGGAGATGAAAAATAGCGATGTTAAGAGACACAAGTCAGCTAAGTACCCCGATTTAGAGAAAGCTTTATATGAATAGTTTCTTCAAAGACGAGAAAGTGAATATGTCAGGAGAAATGATCCAGAGTAAAGCAAAAGAGTTTTTGCAGAAAATGTATGGTGAAACAAATCCAGAATTCAGCTTTACTAGTGGATGGTTAGAACGTTTCAAGGCAAGATATTCAATCAAGTCTTACTGACGATTCGGTGAAAGTGGTTCTGTTAACATGGAGGACATTGAAAATGCTTTACCTGGAATACAGTCAAAATTAGACCAATTTCAGTTGAAAGATATTTACAATATGGATGAAACTGGATTATTTTACCGATTGGAAGCTGACCATTCACTTACCACGAAGCAGCTTGAAGACGGAAGAAAGACGGAGAGAATCACTATTGCTGTTTGCTGTAATGGTGATGGATCCGACAAAGTACCCCTTTGGGTTATTGGTAAGTATGCAAAACCTAGATGCTTTAAAAATGTGAACATGAACAATCTTAGTTGCGAGTATCGATTCAACAAGAAAGATTGGATGACTGGTTTGCTTTTTCAAGAATTTTGACTCTTGGTTTGACAAGAGAATGAATGACAGAAAGGTTCTCTTGTTAGTGGGCAATTACAATTGCCCATCTCATCCAAAGGTTGTTGAAGGCTTGAGAAATGTGGACTTATTTTTCTTGCCCCCTAACACAACGTCTAAAATTCAATCACGTGATGCTGAGATTATTCGAGCATTCAAAGTTCATTATCAGCGTCGTTTTTATTCTAGCATCTTGCAGAGCCTTGAAGTTGGCTCACCAAATCTTGAAAAGATTAACATTTTGGATGCTATTCATTTTTCTACCATGGCTTGGAGATTTGATGTGACGGCAAAAACAATTGCAAATTGTTTCCGGCATTGCAAGATTCAGTCGGAAGAAATTGATGTTCCTGAAGTAGAAGTTGGTCAATTAGAAGAAGATATCCAATGATTAACTGATGACATTTCTAATTTACGCTATAGAAATGTGATGGACGTTATTTCTAATTTACGCTATAGCGTAAATCAGTAACATCAATTTCTTCAGACCGAATCTTGCAATGCCGGAAACAATTTGCAATTGTTTTTGCCGTCACATCAAATCTCCAAGCCATGGTAGAAAAATTAATAGCATCCAAAATGTTAATCTTTTCAAGATTTGGTGAGCCAACTTCAAGGCTCCGCAAGATGCTAGAATAAAAACGACGCCGATAATGAATGCTCGAATAATCCCAGCATCACATGGTTGAATTTTAAATGTTGTGTTAGGGGGCAAGAAAAATAATTCCACATTTCTCAAGCCTTCAACAACCTTTGGATGAGCTGGGCAATTGTCTACTAACAAGAGAACCTTTCTGTCATTCATTCTCTTGTCAAACCAACGACAAAATTCTTGAAAAAGCAAACCAGTCATCCAAGCTTTCTTGTTGAATCGATACGCGCAACTAAGATTGTTCATGTTCACATTTTTAAAGCATCTAGGTTTTGCATACTTACCAATAACCCAAAGGGGTACTTTTGTTGGATCCATCACCATTACAGCAACAGTGATTCTCTCCTTGTCTTTCTTCCGTCCTTCAAGCTGCTTCGTGGTAAGTGAATGGTCAACTTCCAACCGGTAAAATAATCCATCTTGTAAATATCTTTCAACTGAAATTAGTCTAATTTTGATTGTATTCCAGGTAAAGCATTTTCAATGTCCTCCATGTTAACAGAACCACTTTCATCGAATCGTCGGTAAGACTTGATTGAATATCTTGCCTTGAAACGTTCTAACCATCCACTAGTAAAGCTGAATTCTGGATTTGTTTCACCATACATTTTCTGCAAAAACTCTTTTGCTTTACTCTGGATCATTTCTCCTGACATATTCACTTTCTCTTGTCTTTGAAGAAACCATTCATATAAAGCTTTCTCTAAATCGGGGTACTTAGCTGACTTGTGCCTCTTAACATCGCTATTTTTCATCTCCTCCGACAAATATTCATATGATCTTTTGAGAGTATTTATTGTGGTTTGGCTAGTAACCAAATCAAAGTTTTGTTTCACCCATACTTGCATATCTTTTTGGCTAATACTTGGATGTTCTTTCTTATGCTCACATATGGCCCTCCTTATTTGGTCGGTTAAAGAAGTTATTGATTTTGACTGATGATTGGAAGCCATTAAATTGAAGATTAAGAAAGATACAGTAGTATGGATTCTTTATCAAACTAAGATTTTAGAACTATATATAGTTTGTAGTGTAGGTCAAGTATATTTTCTTAGAATGTTAGTACATTGTACTTAGTCCACACGTATAGTGCATGTATTTCTAGTCTAAAGAAAATGAATGTAATTAAGTTTTTCATAAGAATTTTGACCATTACCCTCTAGGTACATTTGTACATTAAATGTAAAAATACTAATCATAAGAAAAAATACTATCTAAATGAATAAATATTCATTTATCGATAAATGAATATATCATTTATCGATAAATAAATAACCTCGCTAAACGAATATTTTTTTCTGGTCCTGATGGTATTCATTTATCGAGGTTATACGGTAGTGTTATTGTTTTTTCATACTTATTGTTTTAGTGCAGTATTCTTAAAAAACCCAAAGCCCTTTTACTTCACATCGTAATATTAGCCATATGTTTTCAATATATTACCTTGGATGTTCTTGTAAAAACTTTATTTATTAATATGATGATTTTGGTAGGTTAGTTCAAAGTTCTAAAATATTTCTATTAGAAAATAAGTAGTGTTTCATTTTTTTTATATATATATATATATATTCTATTTTTTTTAAAAAGATCTCAATATTGTCTAAGAAAAAAATAAAATCACAAAATTTACTCTTAAATTTTTTTGAAGCCTAAAGCAAAGGCGTTACTAGACTCAACCTTGAGCTGCCCCTGCTATACACAAATGATACATAGTGTATTTGTATTCGAGTATTTTTGCTTTTCTTATCTGGTTTTTTTAGCTGGTCATCCTCTCTTGAATTTCTTTTCAGGACAGAGATAAATTGATATCTAACTTGAAGACTATACAGGACTATCTCTGCTCCTTCACCTCACAGGTATGGTGTTTGCCATCTATCCCAACAACAACAACATACCCAGTGAAATCCCACAAATGGGGTCTGGGGAATCTTTCCCAACATCAACATAAAATTTGGAAATCCTTCCTACATAGATATAACTATCTGAAGAACCCATAAAAAAATTAGATATAACTATCTGAGGAGAAATCAAGACTAATCAACCTATCAGTAAGAGCCTAATCTGCATTAAACCTACTGTAGTATTTAATGCAGATAAGAACTTCCACCAGACTATTTATGAGTCTTCTTGGTATTGGATCCTCTTTTCTTTCGTGTTTTTCTGGCGGTAAGCAAATTCAACGAGCACAACTGTATGATGAAAGCCCTATAATTAATGTCTCTATATGAAATAAAAATGCTCCTCAAGGTGTATTACTATTAGTGGAATTCCCTAACTGATGAAACCTTTGATTATCTTAAACATGTTATGTGAGGGAGAGAAATGGCTCGATAATCAAGCCATGTATTACTATCACCCATACAATGCCGTCATTGCAGATTTGATTTGTATTCAATTTGGAAAGTTGAATGCATGATATCGCACCAGTTCTTCGAGAAGTTGGACGCATGATATTCTACCAATCCTCAAGTACTTGCTGCACTTCCTGAACTAGAGTTGACTGCTATTCTCCTAAATGCAGCTAGTGATGCACGCTGCTTGCTAGCGTGTTCTTGCAGCTAGCCAGCTAGTATCTGGAGTTTAAATCTAGAGTCAGTTTCTTATTGAGCATAGCATCCAAGTCATAGGTTTCAGTTCGCTGTTGGCTGGTCTTTTTGTTTTTTATGTGGTAACTTTATGGAAAATACAGTTGAAGATGCTAATAGGGGAGCATCGAAAGAAGACTAGACAAAAATAGTATATTTTCTTGTGGTCTGAGGGACTTGCTAGGCAGTTCATGTAAATTTGTCGAGTTATGGGAGAGTCGCTTCTTTTCTAGAATTCTTGATACTACTTCAGGGGACTTGCATATATTGGAGGCATGCACCAAAAAAAGAATTTTAACTTATGGTGAATTGAAGACACTGGTTACAATAAATAAAAAGCACTCTACAATTGTTATTGGATGTTAAGTATGCAAGTTGTTATAAGAAATGATGTTTTATTTAATTTATTAATTTAAAGAAAGAAAAATAACCATTTGTCAAGTACTTTTTCATGCCTGGTCTGTTTGATTCGACTTTTACAGACTACATCCCTTCGTTTTGTGGTTTTAGTTAGATTATTGATTTGCTATAAGTATAACGTTCACAATTCTTATCCTGTGGGAGCTGCATTCTTTATTGACAGGGTTTGACAGTTGTAAACATATCAGCCACTACGTTTCCACAAACATTGGATTGGCTGCACAACCATCTTTTACAGGTAAATTGCCAATGCATCATTGTTTCCTGGGGTTAATTTTGTTGATTGCCACTGAGTCACTGCTGATTTCATCTGGGGATGTAGAAACCTGATCAGTCGTCTGATGTTTTACGCAGCTGAAAGTGAGGTTAAGAAATACTTTAAGTGAAAATCATTACTTACTTTTTCTCCTGCTTTCCAGTGTATCGAGCAAGGTACATCACATGTTTCTAGGGGTAACAGTGTGGAGATAGCCAAAGACTAGATTACTGCTAGCCGTATATCGGTGATCAAGGTACTCAGCAGACTATTAAGTCGGTCTACTGCCTCTGCAGATATATAAAGCTTTGCCTTGCATGAGCTGCACGGAAGCGTTACTGTATGGTCTTTTTATGTAGTTCATTCAGTCAAGGCAATCCTGCTTTATGGGCAAAAATTTGACTGCCGGAGAAGTCTTAAGCTGTCAAGACTAAAGTCTATCTTGTATCTTATGTTGCCCAAAAGGCGCCCATAATTTAAATCTAGTACTGAATGACAGGAATGGTATAGGTAGTTATAATTCATAAAACTCTTATTGTTTCATGTGATACAATTTCCTAACTCCTCAGCAGATTGTCTGCCTCTATATCCGGGGACTTGTGTTGAGTGTCTACAGGAAACCACCTCTGTGTCTCCCAAGATTGTCTCCCAAGATAGGGGTAAGATCTGCGTACACTCTACTCTCCCATACCCCACTTTGTGGGATTTCATTGGATGTGGTGTTGTTATATCTGGGGGATGGCCCAACTGGCCCTAATCACAAAAGAAAATGAAAAACGAACAATTATTAGTAGAATAGAATGAATAGAAAGTGTCAAGCCGCTGACTTCTATTTTGAAAGAAATGTAGTTGAAAACCGTCCATTTAAGTTATTAAAATGCCGCATTAATTAACTGGAAACATTAGCAGAACATGGGGACCCCTGTCTGTTTGTTGCCCATCTGAAGGTAGTTTAATGTAAAGGGAAATTATTTAAAGATTTGTAAGAAGTTTATGTATTAGTAAACTGTTTACTACAGTATGAAGTAGAAACTTGACCTTTAAACATGGACTGAGGCAGGGGAGTCCCGATAGAAAATAAGGAATTTGCTCGACAAATGTTTCCCTCACAGTATAGAAGCTTCAGAAAGTCTTCTTTTATAAGGGAGGTAGAATTTTTAATATGTTTAATTATAAACACCCTTTAGACAATCTCTAAAGAATGGATCTTGATGTTTCTTGGTTGAATTTCATAGTTTTTGAAATGAACATTTTCTCTAAGATGATTTATGTAATTAATGTACTTCAAATTTGTGGGGAAGAAAAAGTTTAGAATATCATTTCAATGTAAGAGATCAAGTTTCTTTAGCATACCGAAAAAGGGGGCCTAATCAACTTACAAATCATTATTAGAAAAAAAAAAAAAACCAATTAATCACGAGAGAGAACTTTCTTTGGCATCGTAACTTGTACTTTTCCGATCGATTTTCCATGTGTCATAATAATTTAAAGTTATCCTTTTGTTGAATAATTAATATGCACTGATGCAGTATCTTTTATCTCGTACAAGCAAATCTTCCCCCTCCCCCCAACCACCCCAAACCCCACTCCACTCGGCCCTGCCACCCCCAAAAACAAAAAGAAGGGTTGGGGATAGAGGTGGCAGATGAACTGTTTGGGCTGAAGTCGGGCGGGTTAAGATGAGTTGAATCAATAGATGAGTCAATGTCCAACTCGCCCAAAGCTTACATGAGTTAAGATGGGCAGGTCAAGATGGCTGAATGATGGGTCATAATTTAACTTGCCCAACTTGACCTATTACTTTTACATTTTTCAAACTTACCTTTTATGATGCTATTTTATTTTATATGATATTTGATTTTTTCATATCTTTATTTTTAAAATAAGAATAATATTTTAAAATTTTTCTTCATTTTTTATAAAAACAAAATAAATATATAAAATAATGGGTGGAAGAGCAGGGGAGTGGTAGTGGGGTAAGAAAAATTTCTCATTTTTATAAAATTTTGTATAAGTAAAATAAATATATAAAGTAAAAACTTCGGGAGGGGAGGGGAGGGGAGGGGAGGGGAGGGAGGGATGGGGTAAGCAAAATTTTTATAAGAAGTTTGTAAGATTAAAATAAATATATAAAATAGAAAATTTGGGGTGGGGTGCGAGGGCGGGAGTTGGGGGGGGGGAGGGTGGGGGATGGGGTACGAAAAATTTCTCATTTTTTAATAAAAATTTATATATAAGTAAAATAAATATATAAAATAATTTCATATTTTTAATAATTTTTTTATATAAGTAACAAAAAATATGAAATAGAAAATTGAAAATGAGGTGGGGTGTGGGTGGAGGGGGTAGGTGGGGGTTAGGGCGGTATGGGGAGGTAAGAAAAAAAATTCATATTTTTTTATAAAAGTAAAATAAATATGAAATAGAAATTTGAGGATGGGGTGGACAATGAGTTGGGGGTGGGGGGTAGATGTGGGTAGGACGGGGGAGGTAAGAAAAAATTTCATATTTTTTATAAATTGTTTATAAAAGTAAAAAAAAAAATAGAAATTTGAGAATGTGGTAGGGCGGGGTTGGGCGGGAGGTGCGGTAGATGGGGTAGGTGGGGTAGAGGTGGGTAGGGGTGCTAGGGAGTGGGGTGGAGTAGGCAAGGTAGGGGCGAGAGATGTGATGATGGATCAGTGCTTGGGTGGGGGTTAGTGTTGGGGAGGGGTAGGGTGGATGGATAGTGTGGTGGGTGATTGGGGTGCGTTGGTGTATTTTTATTAATTCGAAATAATAAATGAATTTTTAAAATAATTATTTATAAACAAAAATCTTAATCTAGAGTGGAGCTCTGATTGTTAAGATTGAGCATTTTCGCGGGTCAAGTTTGGACATCATCATGAGATCATTTGGACGGTTGATTAATGATGGGTCAACTTGGACTAGCCCAAATCAAATCATCATCAAAATAACTTTTGTCTAAACTCATAAAACGTTGGACGGAATTGACATGTCATTTGAGTTTGGGTTAATTTTGTCACCGGGGAGTAGCTATCCATTATTGCGCATATTATGTGAATCAGAGATTCAGATATATTTGAACTCAGGATATGTTCCTTAATTAACCTTTGGGTTATGGATAGATTAGTGCTAATTAGCCACTTCGCTATTACTCCCTCTTCCTTATTACTTGTCGCTTCTTGAGTTGCCACTCCTCAAAACTATTTATTAATTAGGGGCTTAATTTATTAATTTATTCTTTTTAATTATTTGTTTTATTAAATTAGTTTTATTAATTATATTTTGGAAAACTAAGTTTGATTTCTAACTATAATAACTTTTTATATTATGAGTAATTACTTAATGATAAGGATAATAATTGAAAAACAATACATTTTTAATTTAATAAAATAGACAACTAAAAAGAAAATTTTATTTTTAGTATAAGCAAACAAATAAAAAGGAACAACACCTCAAAGCTTATTAAAAGTCAAACCTGTAACCTGTAATGAGCGTATCAGAAGCACACTCGCACTAAGTTCCTCCCAATTTGGAAGCTGCAATGTCACCTTCTTTTTCAAAAAAAAAATAAACCATAAACCACCAGGAGGTCCCTTGAAGAAGCTAGAACAAAACCTTCAAAAGAAATATATTTTAATATCTTTTGAAAAATATTAAAAAGAAAACTCCATATGCCATGCTAGAGCTCCATTAGGATAAAACGACAATAAAATTCAGTTTGCTAATGATAAGGATAGTAATGATCATAGGGTAATTTTAAGCATTTGCAAACAGTAAATTTAATTTGGACTCTTTTCTTTTATGAATATCAATATATATTCATGCAACTAGCAAGTACATTCATATTCTATCTTTACATTTTTAGGGTTAAGCCAAGATTAAAGGCCAACTTTAAAGAGAGAATTAAATCTCCTCATCCCAAAGTTCCTGGATGGTTCTATAAGGGCTTGTAGTATCATTGGATAGCCACTCTCCCCTCATGATCTTCATCTCCTCCATTTTATTTATGTCAAGTAAATCCCGTTCGTCTAATTTCAAATGAAGGGCTCCCATATTCTCTTTCATTCTTCGTAGATTGAAGCTCTTCACTATAACGCTTGATCCTTGAGACAAGCTCCATCTTAGAGCAACCTAATCAAAGAACAATTCAAGAAAGAAAAGTTAGTAATTATTTTCTTGTTCTAGTGTTCGAAAATGAAATGTTAGAGAAATTTCTTACTTGAGCTGGAGTTGCATTATGCTTTTGTGCAATGGATTGGATGATGGGATGATCAACCACATTAGTAGTACCCCAGGCATTTCCAGGACCACCAAGGGGCGAATATGCACTTACATGAATCCCATACTCCCTACATGTTGCCCTCAGCTTACGTTGCCTCCACATTGGATGCATTTCCACCTGATGAATCAAATAAGAAAATATTAGAGAAAAAAAAAGTATTTATTTGATCATAGGTAACAGTCCAGTCCATTAATAATATTGTCTTCTTTTATATCGGCTTCTACATATTATGTTGCAATATATACACCTGATTGACAGCGGGAGTGACACAAGCAAAATCTAGCAGTTCTTCTATTTTTCTGGAAGAAAAATTGCTGACGCCGATGGACCTACACAAGCCCATCTCTAAGCACCTCTCCATGCCAGACCAAGTATTCTCCATGTCAAATTCCTCAAAGTCTTCTTTTGCAGGTACTGGATAATCCACCCATGGCTTCAATGCCACTGGCCAATGCACCAAATACATGTCTATGTATTCCATCCCTAACCTCCTGTAAAAACAAATTAATGCTTTAATTAAGTACAAATGTTAAAAAAAGAAGAGTTTAAAGTTAAATTATATATTTTTAAATAAAGAAATGTGTTATTTTTTTTAATCGACCTATAAGAAAATAGTGTTACATGAAAAGTAAGTGTATATTGGAACTTACTGTAGGGTTTGTTGAAGTGCAGAAACGGGATCATGGTGATCACTTGACCAAAGTTTAGAGGTGACATGAATATCTTCCCTCTCAACTAGTCCATCACAAATCGGTCGTCTTAATGCATTGCCCACAGCCGGCTCAGAACCGTATATTTTCGCTGTATCAAAATGTATGTACCCCATCTGCTCCAAACGACGCAAACTTAAATTTCCATTGCAAAAATACCATTAACAAAACAAGAAGAAAAAAGAAACATTACGTACTAAAGTTCACTTACCTTGATTGCCATTCTAATGGCTCTTTCAGTTGTTTCTATGTCGTTTTCGCCCGAATAGGTACCCATACCCATAATGGGTAAGGTTTCACCATTGTTTAGCATTGTCTGATAGCTTCTCATCTTTCTCTTCTTTTTTTCAGTGTGTTTTTGTCTCTCACTTTAATTTATGTATGATAGCTGATGCATGAAACCAATTTAGAGTGGGTTTATATAGTTTTCAATCCATAAAAAAGGCAAAACTTTGACATGTGACGGTGTGATAGAATTTCCTAATTAATCAACAGATTTTATTTGTCGACATATCTGGAGGACGGCCCAACTGGCCCTAATCACTAAATAAAATTGCAAAATATACAATTTTTATTTGGATGAAAGAGAAAGGTCAAGCCGCTGACTTACATTTTGATAAAGAAATGTAGTTGATAACCGCCCATTAAAATTTTTAAAAATGGTGCAGTAATAAAGTCAAATGGCCCAAAACTGGAAATATTAGCAGAATAGACCAGTGAAGAAGAGCAGATGAACCCAAAGAGCAGTCTAAATATTTTAAGGTTTGACAAAAAGTTTGATTTATTAATACCAATAAAATAACATGTTGAGGTAAACAAAAACTTGAGTTGACTCTAAACATGAACCTAGGCCTAATACTTATTCATATCGGTTGTTTCACTAAGCTAATGAATATAAGACATGTGTATTATATATACACTTTTAATATTTAATTATGGTTAAGTGATAAGCATTTTCACTATAATTTAATTAATTCTTAAACTTAAGTGTTTAGTTAGGTATAAACATCTAATGCAGATAAGTATTTTTGACATAATCTTCTATGCCTACTTACAACTTGAATAGAAGAAAATAATTCTATAAAAAAATTCTGTTAAACCTCTTGCGTTATTTCCTAATGATCTTCTGTAAAAACATGAGAAGTATTTAACTGTGCTATTCTCATGTTGAAGCAATAGCACCCTTCATTTTATGGTATGTATATTAATTTGAGTGTGCACGGAATTTAAAACTAAAGAATTTTTTAAATTTTGTGATCTAATTAAAGTTGTGTACAACATATTAAATTATTATTTATATTTTGTAAATCATGCCATATGAGATGTTGGAATTAAAAAAATACTAAATATAAAATGTAATATTTTCCTTAAAAAGACTATAAGGGGAACAAAGACATGTTAGTTGAACTTGAAACATAGGAAGGATCATTTATCATTTTAATGTTTTTCCTTTTACCTTTTGAATATTAATTTGCATTGATATGTTATACTCCATCCGATTCAAAATAAGTGTCTACTTAGCCCTTTGACACACTCCTTGAAAAAATATTAATTCTTAAAAATAATAGATGTTTTCACTAAACTATCCTTAATTAATAAAACACTTGATTATTTATTGTCTTAAGTAAATAAGGATAAATTTGGAAAAATAAAATTAATTCCTTATTAATTACGTAACTGGACAATTATTTGAACTAAAATAAAAAGGGCAGTGGACACTTATTTTGAACCGAAGGGAGTATTTGTTCACGGAGACATATTAGACAGAAAAATGAGGTTTCTTATTTTTTAAAGGAGATTTGGTATAAACATTTGCCTTTTAAAATGTCCTTCTTAATGTGGAGATTTTTGGAAAAAAACTTGTCTTTTAATGATACTATTGCTGCTAGATTGGGGATTGACAGTGATGTCAGGTGTTTTTGTTGCCCTAATGATCAAAGAGATACTATGCACCATACTTTCAATGGTGGAAATTTTTTTGAACGGTAAGATTGTAATAATCTCTCTTGGGGAGTCTTTTCATTATTACAAAACTATATATAGTGTGTACAAGAGAGGAGTCCTAATACAGTAAGGATCCTAATATACCATAAATATACAATATTCATAATTACACAATATATGGCGAATATACGGAGAATATTGGCTAATACACCCCTCAGTCAGAGCGAGAGGAGGCCGAATGCTAAGACTGGATCTGAAGTCGAGAAATAACTGTCTCGGAAGCCCTTTTGTGAAGATATCTGCATACTGATATGACGAAGGCACATGCAACACTTTGACATGACCGAGAGCAACTTTCTCACAAACAAAGTGGATATCCATCTCAATGTGTTTGGTTCTCTGATGTTGAACCGGGTTGTGAGATAGATATATCCCAGATATATTATCACAGTAGACGATGGACGCCTTACGTAAGGGACACTAGAGCTTCAAAAGTAGATTTCGAAGCCAACAGATCTCAGCGACAACATTTGCAACGCCTCTGCACTCTGCTTCGGCACTCGAACGGGATAGTGTGGCTTGTCTCTTGGCAGACCATAAAATGAGATTATCCCCTAAGAATACACAATAGCCGGAGGTGGAGCGTCGCGTGTTCGGACACCTTACCCAATCTGCATCCGTATATGACAGTAACTTGGTCGGTGCAGAGGGATATAGATGCAACCCATAATCAAGTGTGCCCTTAATGTATCTGATGATACGCTTAAGAGCAGTAAAGTGAGACTCTCTGGGGGCATGCATAAACAAATATACATGTTGAACAGCATACGCAATATAAGGCCTGGTGAAGGTAAGATATTGAAGTGCACCTGCAAGGCTCCTATAGAGAGTAGGATCGGAGACTGGAGCACCATCAATAGCACTAAGCTTTAACTTAGAATCGATCGGAGTAGGCATGATCTTGCAATTTGTCATCTTAGCCTTGTACACGATCTCCTCTGCATACTTACGCTGACTCAAAAATATAGTATTGGCAGATTTGGTCACTGAAATTCCCAAGAAGTAACTCAACTTACCCAAGTCAGTCATAGCAAATGCAGTTTTGAGTAAAGCAATAATCTCATTTTTCAACCCATCAGATGAGTCAGTGAGAACAATATCATCTACATATAGCAGTAAATAAGCAATGCTACTACCTCGATGAAAAATGAAAAGAGAATTATCACACCTGATGCATACAAACCCAATCTGCATAATGTACTTGGAAAAACGATCATACCATGCTCTAGGGGGGCTGTTTTAAACCATACAGTGACTTGCGGAGATGACATACATACTGACGGGTTGTTGGATGGACAAAGCCAGATGGTTGGTGCATGTAAACCGTTTCTTTCAAGTCCCCATGTAGAAACACATTTTTCACATCAAACTGATGTATCGGCCAATGCTTGCCCATAGCTATACTCAGAACTGTGCGAATGCTAGCCGGTTTGACAACCGGACTGAACGTCTCACCATAATCAATCCCCTCCAGCTGATTTGTGCCATTAGCCACAAGTCGTGTCTTATACCTCTCAAGATTACTATTGTCTCTGTATTTGTGATGAAATAGCCACATAAAACAAATCATATTCACCCCTTCCGGTCTGGGAACCAAATCTCATGTGTGCTGTTTCATTAAAGCATTCCTCACACATAGCCGCCTTCCAATTAGGGTCCAGTTTGGCTAATTTTGGGTTTTTGGGAATTGAGGAAATTATTTGTGTGGATAGGTTAAAATGGGTTTTGGGCTGGAAAATCCTGTGTTGGGCACGGGTTTCCATCCGGTGCATAGGGGCAGCGGGTAGGTGGTTGGTCAGGTGGTTTGCTGGTTGCGGTTCATGGATCTGTTGTGGGTGGTTGGGTTGTGGAGTGGTGGAACATGGCAGTGGGTGAGGTGAGGTGTGGTGAGATGGTAGATCTGGTGGGGTTGACGACGGTGTGGGTATGGTCGGAGATGACAGTTGTGGGGCTGGTATCATCGGGTAAGGCGACGGAGGTGGGTTTCCTTGGTTATGCTGGTGCGTTGGTATGGTGGTAGTGTTGTCGGTAACAGGCTGGTCAACGGGTAATGTGTCGGTAGCTGAGCTGTCGGAATTGGCTGTCATGGAGGTTGCAGAGCCACAGGTGGTGGGTGAAGGTTCTAGGTGGCGTTGGGTTGTTGGACCAGTGGGGAGACACGTGAGCTTGACCGGTTTCCAGTAGAAGTGGCAACCGCGATCAGTGTGATTGAGATGAGGCGGGGGACACCACCGCGGAGCTGACAGTGGCAGTGGGTGGCTGAGACGAGTTAACGGTGGCTGACTGATACAGTTGGCTGAGAATGACGGTGGAGATGTCGGGCTCATCAAGAAAGGTATAGTCCATTTTTTGGAATTTTTAGAGATTTGAAAAGGGAATATGGTCTCGTCAAACTTGACGTGACGAGAGACGTGGATTTGAAAAGTGGACAGGTCATAGCAAAGATAGCCCCTATGATTAGACGGAAAATCTACGAAGACACACGGAGTAGTTCGAGGTGCTAATTTGTGAGGGGTAGTGGATGCAAGATTGGGATAACACATGCAACCGAATATCCTAAGGTGGTCGTAAGAGGGGATCCTTCGGTATAGGATTTCAGTTGGAGTCATATTATGGAGGGTACTAGTAGGTAAAATATTTAAGACGTATTCTACCATTTTGACTGCATAAACCCAGAATGATGGAGGAGGGAGGCATGAAACAGGAGAGTACGAACCATGTTATTAATGGTGCGGATGATTCGTTCTGCTTTACCATTTTGAGGCGATGTGTGGGGGAATTAGAATCGGAAAACCATACCATTATTTCTACAGAATCAGTGAAACATGGAATTATTGAATTCACGACCATTATCACATTGAAATGATTTTATGCATTTTTCAAACTGTGTTTTGATAAAAGTATGAAACTCAAAAAATTTGGCAAACACTTCTGATTTATATTTGAGTGGGTAGATCCAAATATAATAAGAAAAATCATTTAACAATACAAGATAATATTTATGACCAAGTGAACTAGAGATAGGAGAGGTCCACAAATCAGTATGAAAAATATCAAACGGAGAAAATGTAATGCTGGAAGATGATTTAAAAGGAAGACGAACGTGTTTGCCTAAAGAACAAGAAACACAGTGTTGGGCAAGTTTCCCATTATTACATTTAATAAAATTATTGCCTCTAAGAAAATAAAAAACGGGGGTTCCTGGGTGGCCAATCCTATTATGCCAAGTGGACGGAGAGATAACAGTGAGAGAGATGAGAGAGCATGATCCGGCAGCGGAGGTGGATGAGAATGGATAGAGATCCCCCGTGCTATTGCATCTCGTAAGGGGTGTCCCCGTACGAAGATCCTTCACAGTAAAACCAAAAGGGTCAAGTTCAACATAGACAGAATTATTACGAGTAAATTTGCGAACATAAATTAAGTTCTTAATGATGTTTGGGGCATATAGGACATTGTTAAGGGAAAAAGGTGGATGAGGTGGTTGTGTGTATGAGGTACCATAGCCCTGTATTGGAAACCGATGGCCATTGCCAACTGTAATGTATTGATGATACTTTAATCGAAACAGTTTGGGAATAGTACCTACAGAGCGGGTGAGGTGAGATGTGGCTCCCGAGTCTATGTACCAATTTTTATCGGGCTACTGCAAGTTCAGACTGCTAAAATCCTGGCCCAAATTAGTCGGGGCCAGACCAGAGGAAGACTGCAGGTACTAAGCCTGCATGATGTGGCTGAAATTGGGCTGATCGAGATGCTGGAGCGGGGCCCAACAGTCCCTGATGTGGGTAAGGGAAGTGGGCCAAAACCTGGGCAGGAGATGAGGCCCAGTTCCCGTGCTGATATGGGGCAACTGGGCCGGTCCAATGCGCTGAAGTAATGGGATGCGGCTGCAGTGTATTGTGCTGCTGGCCACGGCCTCTTTTCCTACGTCCTTTTCCACCTATGCCACCGCCGCGGCTGATTATTTTCCGGCGGAGGAGAGTTGGCGGTGATGTTATTTTGAAAAGACGTTTCGACTGCTAACGTCTTTAGATTGTGCTCGTCCTACTTTGCACGGCGGGTTTCTTCTAGCAATAATTGTGAGCGGGGTTTGTTGAAACTGTGTAACGGATCAGCCTGCTGTATCATAGTGGCTAAAGTGTTGTATTTACCTTTAGGGAGGCCTGCAATTAATGTTAAGACCATTTTTGTTTCGGAAACAGGCGTGCCGATGTTGGATAATTGGTCCGCCACAAGTTTCAACTACTTGTAATAATCGGACATGTTAGAGAAATTTTCAAGGCGTGTATTATTAAATTGCTCCTCCAAATACACAACACGAGTGTGCTTGTTATCTTGAAAATTTTTCTCTAACCGAAGCCATAAATCACGGGTCGAGGCTCCGAATTTCATTATAGTAAGGAGCAAGTCCTGAGAAATAGTGTCATATATCCACTGTTTGACAACGACGTCTAGACAAAGCCATGTGGAGTCATCAGCCTCAGTGGGGCGAGAGAAGGAGTCGTCGATATGGTCAAGCACGTTATAGACACATGCATGAATGCGAAACAGTTCAACCCATGGATAATACTGACCGTTTTCTTGATCAGGAATTATGGGGAGGTAGTTCTTGATGTTTGTGACAGTGAGGGCTGGATGAACAGAAGGCGAAAATAATGTTTTTGGTATTTCAGGGGTGATGACGGTTGAGGATGAGGCTACCGTGAGAGTTGCAGGAAGAGTCGTTATAGTGGATAAATTTTATTGAAGTGGGAGAAAGAGGACAAGGAAGAACAAATGAAGAGAAGTTGGTCTTTTCGGTCAAGAAAAAAAAGGTGGCCGCCGATGGTGAGTTCCGAGAGGGGGGCGGCAGATTTTCTGTAGAAGACCTAGGGTTTTGGCTCTTGATACCATGTAAGATTGTAATAATCTCCCTTGAGGAGTCTTCTTATTATTACAAAATATATATAGTGTGTACAAGAGAGGAATCCTAATACAGTAAGGATCCTAATATACCATAAATATACAGTATTCATAATTACACAATATATGACGAATATATGGAGAATATTCGCTAATATGAACAAATGTGAAATTTCTTTGGAAATCCTGTTGGAATTTCTTGGGAGGATATACTTATAAGGTGTATGCTTCAAAAGTGGTGGAATATCAAACCAAGAAACTCACTTCATCAAACTATTCTACAAATTACTCTTGTAGTAATTTGTTGGGATTTATGGAAAGCAAAATGTTCAGCCGTATATGAAAGTAATAGATGTTATACAAAGAGGATTCAATATAAGATTCTTTCTCATCTGAAATGGGTTATTTTTATCACAACAGAAGTATGCCGCTGAGATAATTGAGCGGGCTGGTATGTCCTCGTGTAAGTCTACTTCCACTCCAGTTGATACTAAACCCAAGCTGGGTGCTGCGGCAGGCTCACCTTACGAGGATCCCACCCACTATCGCAGTCTTGCAGGGGCTCTTCAATATCATACTTTCACGAGATCGGATATTATGTATGTCGTACAACAAGTGTGTTTGTTTATGCATGATCCTAGGGTTGAGCACATGAATGTGCTCAAATGCATTATACGATACATCCAGAGAACACTTGATTATGGCTTGCATTTATATCCGTCGTCGACCTCTACGCTTGTCTTGTATACAGATGCTGATTGGGGTGGCTGTCCAGATACCAAACGCTCCACGTCTGGTTATTGTATGTTTCTTGGTAATAACTTGGTCTCATGGTCTGTAAAGCGACAATCTACATTATCACGCTTCACTGCAGAGGCCGAGTATCGAGGGCTAGCCAATGTGGTATCTGAATCATGTTGGTTACGTAATCTTCTCTTAGAACTTCATTGTCCCATTCAGAAAGCTACCTAGTTTATTGTGATAATATTAATGCAGTCTATCTTTCTGGTAATCCGGTTCAACATCAGCGCACTAAACACATCGAGATGGATATCCACTTTGTTCGCGAAAAGGTAGCTCGTGGACAAGTACGCGTCTGTCATGTCCCTTCCAGGTATCAAATTGCAGACATCTTTACTAAGGGTCTTCCCTCGGTTCTATTTAAATATTTTAGGGACAGTCTCAGCGTACGAAGACCGCCCGCTATGACTGCGGGGGTGTGATAAATATACCCGTGATATACACGGTATATACACTGCCCTGTGTATACCGTGTATATCACGGAAACACAAGCCAAAAGGAGACCGTGTATATCACGGGTTTTAGGAGATGTTTTTGTATTTCATTAGCATTGTACACTTACCATATTTGTAGAATTCTTGTACAAATAGAATAGGGTTTTGGGAATAGAATAAGAATAGGATTTTCCATATTATGAAAATTGTAAATTGTATATATACTCATTCATTAAGGAAAATAATCAAGGGATTATTTCTTTAAGAGTAATATTGAATGAAGCTCCAGGTGGGAAGTTATGTATCAACAGGTTATGAGCCTTACTCCCAAGATTGAATGTACTGTGGTTAAATGGTTGAAGCCCCTTGAAAATTGGGTGAAGATCAACACGCATGGAAGTATGGATGCAAATGGAAGAGCTGGAATTGGAGGAATTTGTAGGAATTACAAAGGAAAATTTATCATGGCATTTGCTCGAAGTGTTGGTATGGATAATAGTAATATGACCAAAGCCAAGGATGTTCTATATGGCCTGGAATGGTGTTCTCAAAATAGGCAGAGCAAAGTAATTTTGGAATGTGACTCAAAAATTTTGGTTGAGATGATCAAAGACAACTATAATATCCCTTGGCAAAAGAAGAACATTATTATTCATATTCAAAATATATCAAGTACTATTGCTTGTTAGGTTCGACATTGCTATAGGGAAGCCAATCAAGTCGCAGATGCTTTAGCTAAATGGAGTATTACAAACGATGAACTGATTACTTTTGCACACGAATCTCCCATCCACAGCTATGGGACCTTACAGACTAGACCTCATGCAAATGGAGTCTCTAAGGCATAGGCAGAGGAAGAATATTTTTGTATAAATGCTACTTTTTATGCTAAATTTGTGTTGTTAGACTGCTCTAATAGTGTTTTTTTTCATGCTGCATCTGTTTGTGTAGTTGAGACTAAGAGTGGCCAGTGGGCCGGGCTCGGGTCTGGCGGGGCCGGGGTCGGGGCGGGACGGGAGAAGGGTCGGGGTCGGGGTCGGCGGGCTCTGGCGGGGTCGGGTCTGGCGGGACTGGAGCAAGTCCCGTCCCGATCCCGTCGGTATCGGGTCGGGCTCGGGTCGGTCGGGCTGGGCGGGTCAAGCGGGTTTTCCTTTTTTTTTTTTTTAAATAACATATGTATAAAAACTCAATAAACAAAACAAGATAGTGTAATAAAAACATCCCAAGGTGTTTTTGTGCCTCTTATATTATTTAATAGACATATGATTTTTGTAATACAAATACAATTGTCTAAAATCTAAATTGCAACTTTGTGGTGTTGTCCAAAAGTTGCAAATTACATAATAAAATTGCAATTAAAAAATTACATTCTCAAAAACCTCGTTCTAATTGCTTGATGATTTCTGTGGTTCTTTGGTTGGAATTGGTATTTGTTGGTCAAATTGATCCACGTCGCTTCCACTACCTTCGGTTAAGATTTCGTTGTAGTTTTCTTCTTCTTCTTCGTTGATCTCCGGTTGACCGCACCTTCTCCGCTCCGCTTGTATCCAATCTCTGAATAATACTGCAATTTCCAAGCTGTCTCAGGCTAATGAGTGTCTGTGGTCTCCTATTTGATATCTGCCTGCAGAAAAAGCGCTTTGAACAGCTTGACGACGCTTGAATGTTCAAAACATCTCGAGCCATCAATGAAAGTGTCGGAAATATCTTCTCATTCCCTCCAAAGATTTCAAAGCAAGTCTTCATGTTCATCTTCATTGATAACTTCTTGATACTGATGCAGAACCCCGCAAAACAAAAATATCCAACTCGCTAATTTGGTTAGTAGTAGAGTGCGGCCGCACATTCTATTTACGAGGCTTTCAATACTAGCCTGAAAGCGACATGTCTTTTGTGAGGTTGTGTTGAAGATGAAGAAGATGGTATGGAAGCTGGTAAGTTACTAGCATTTTCTTGTTGATAAAATCTATATATATTTTTGCATTGGTGTTCTACGCTAGACAACACTTCTTCTTTAGTTTGTTCAATAGGTGGTGGGTGATTTAGATTTTTGGGACTTGGAGGTGGTAGTACTTCTATACAATCGTAAATAGTTTCAATTAGTGATTTAGTACCGTCTATTTTAATAGTAGGATTTAATACAGAACCAACAATATAAATAGTGGGAATAGGAATAAAATATTTTTTTATTTTGAGAAACATTTTTTTAATAGCTGCCTTATAAGCTGGTTTTTTCATATATTCACTAAGTAATAAAAATATTAGAGTTATAAAATAACATAGTTGAAATAGTAGGATAATATATACCGGAAAATTCTTTTGTTGCTTGAAAAAATTTCTCTAAAAATACAATAAGTTCGGAAATTTTTACCCAATCACTATCTAAAATCATATCAGCTGGCTTTTTATTATGAGAGTTAAAAAATAAAGTTATAGGTAATTTATAGTCATAAGCAACAAGTAGTTGCTCGTATAAAGAATTCCACCTAGTGGATACTTCTTGTGGAATTTTTCTATAAGGTAGTCCACAATCGTGACAAGTTTTTTTATATTCTTTTCTACGTTGTACTTTATTACTTTTAAAAATAAAGTTTATAGCAAATTGTATTTTACTAAGAATGTCTTCAAAAAGTGATAGACCATCCTTTACAATTAAGTTATATATATGGCACGCATTTTATATGAAAATGGTCCTGAAAAGATGGAGTTAAACTATTTTTAAAATTGTAATTGCGTAATTGTTATTAGAAGCGTTATCTAATGTAATAGTCATAATTTTATCGATAATTCGTAATAATCGCATACTTGATAAATATTTTACGCAATAAAAGTACCGGTGTGCTTATCATCTATATATCTATACGCTAAAATACGTTTTGCATAGACCATTTATAATCTATCCAATGACAAGTTACTGATTAAATAATCATGGCCGTTAGTACTACGACCTATATCAGACGTGATAGATACTTTGCCATTAAAATGATATAATGAAAACGTAAATATTGTTGATATTCATGCGCGAATTTAAATACATCTCTCTTAACAGTTGATCTAGGAAAATAATTAAAAGCAGGATTATATATATCTCTAATGTAATGAATAAAACCGGGAGATGAAGGAAATGAAAAAGGCAAACCCTCCACAAAGAACTAATTTTGATATTGCTTCCCTATCTCTATGTTTATTGTATTTAGAGCCTACAATTCCCCGTCATAGGGTTAATTTGACCAGATACTTGGTCAAGACGATGTCGGTATGTGAACCTTGTCCCGATGGAGCGGCGTTTGCGCACCGGTTTTGAAGCCTGGTATTGGGCATACCTAATTTGGATGAGCACTTACTACGTGTCTAATTAAACCCCGTCCCACCGTGATCTTTTCCAGTTTTAAATTTTAAAACATTTTTACAAATTTTACATATGGCTACTTGATTCTCTACGTCCCTATCAAAAAATGTCCATGCATCTGATTTTAATGGTCGTTTTGCTGGACCTCGTCTCATACTAGGGGGGATATGAGGTATTTCAGTTGAAGGTGCACTAGTGGGTGTGTTGTCATCAACATTAGTGGGTATATCAACTAGATCATCGTCTAAATTAAAGTCTTCTTGAGTTTCAGAAAATAGCTCCTGGTCTAAATCTAATGGTATTGTAGGAAAATGTTGAGTATCAACAAAATCATCCTGTGTAGGAATAAGATGACTAGAAGAAGTACCCTTGCCCTGGTTGCCCCTACTAGAAGAAGCACCCTTACCCTTACCCTTAAACATACCTTTTAATCCTTCCATTTTAATTATGATAATAAATAATTAAAGACAATAAAATTAAGTGTCCTAAATAAAATAAACAGACAATAATAATTTAATGAAGGAACGAATGTACCAAACGCCGACGTAACGTCGACGTGTAATCGAGAGGTTGAAAATTGAAACTTTGCTCGATGGAAGATCCTCAAGCTAGTTGCCAACTTAACTCCCAATTCCCAAATGAATAAATAAAATTGAATATTTAGCAAACAATGTAGACTTGTAGAGAGATATATTGAGAAATTAGAGAGATTGTAGGAAGATTTGTGAGAAAGATGAAGAGAAAATGAGTTATTTATAGTTGAAAAATTGGGTTAAAGTGTAAATATAATAACTTATGGGTTAAAAATAAATATTAAGGGGTAGGGGTTGGGGAGGGGGCCTAAAATGGCCGTTATTGGCAGCCATAATCTAAAATGGTCGTTGGTGCAACGGCCATTTTTGCAAAGGGGGGAAAAGGGCGGGGTCGGGGTCGGGCTCGGGACGGGGTCGGGGCGGGGTCGGGTCAAGCGGGCCTGGGGCGGGCTCGGGTCTGGCGGGACGAGACATCGTCCCGTCCCGAGTTCGAGTCCCGCCCCCGTAATTTTTTTTTTTTTTTATTGGCGGGCTCGGGACGGGCTCGGGTCGGGGTCGGGACGGGCTTGGGTCGGGGTCGGGCCGTCCCGGCCCACTGGCCAGCCCTAGTTGAGACTGTGCATATGCAGGTAATCAATAGAGTAGTTGTAATGCAGCACAGTCATAATTTTTGGAATACTGAGTTAGGCCATCCCCTGCTCATGTACAATTCTTAGTGATGGTATGAAAACCCAACTTAAATAAATTTTAAAAAAACTCCATCTTTTAAAAGTAAGCTGTATAGAGTTTTTGTTATAAAATAATCTTCCTCTTCCCCACAACAAGGGCGAGCCCACGGGGTGTCAAGTGAACCCACTTCGTTTCGAAAATTTACTATTTATATAAAGAAATTTATGGTTATATAATATATTTTAGCATTTGAGCCCACATGACACAAGTCATTTTTTTTTATCAGCGGTAAAGCGGGTTCAAATGTGCAATGTGTAGGCAAGATCGATTCCCCGTAGTAGCATTGCAGGTTTCTTTTTGACTGTTTTTGGTTCACTATGTATATGTAAACACCAAAAAGAATTGACCTACCATATTAAATATGTTAATCAATTTATTACCTTTATGTTTTCTTTCTTTTTCAATGTGTATTTTGTTTTCTTACTCAAATTCAATTTAAAAAATCTAAAATCTATTTTAATAGAATATTTCCACAATAATTAATTGTACATCTCCTATATTAGGTAGAATTATATTTCTCTTGCAATTAGGATTGATTAGTTACCTAGTTTGTAGCAAAGTAAATATTTCTGTAACACTATATATATTGTAAATCATTAATGAATAAAATGAAGGAAGAATATTTCCTACATGGTATCAGATTCTAGGAAAAGATCCTAAACCCTAAACCTTTCTCTCAATACCGTCGCCCCCTTCTTCCTTGCGCCGCCGGCCTCCCTTCTCCGTCCGAAAGCCATGTCTGACTCAAAATCCAATTTTCACCCAACCCTTGTTGTCTCCGACATCAAATCTCATATCTCCATCACTCTTGAGATGGAAAACGTCAATTATGCGACATGGGCGAAACTCTTTAAAATCCATTGTCGCTCACACCAGGTTATCCATCACATAATTCCATCGGAAAAAGGCAAGGAGAATGTGGCGAAAACCGATGATGAGAAGGAATTATGATTGACTCTTGATGCAATGGTCCTCTAGTGGATCTACGTTACAATCTCGATTGATTTACTACATACTATTCTTGAGCCTGATTCAACGGCTATGGAATCTTGGGAACGTTTACGTGACATATTCCAAGACAACAGGAATTCCAGGGCCGTCACACTTGAGCATGAAGTTTCCACCATTGATATGGCGGATTTTCCCAATGCGTCTGCATACTGTCAACGGCTCAAGGTTCTGTCAAATCAATTTAAGAACATCGGGCGCCGGTAACTAACAATCGACTCGTGTTACAAATGGGTGCCGGCCTTACTAACGTATATAGTGGAGTAGGTACGCTCATCCGTCAAAGCAATCATCTTCCTCCATTCTACCAAGCACGTTATATGCTCATCCTCGAAGAAACAGATTTTGCCAAGAAGACAGCCACCGTGTCAAATTCTGCCTTGGTTGTCGCTTCGTCCGATGAGAATTCGTCATAATTTGAAAATTTGTCGTCAAATCGTGGCCAGAAGGGCTGAAACAGAGGTAAATGGAGCAAAAACTGTGGTGGTGGAAAAGGTGGCGGCAACCACCGCGGTGGAGGTGGTGGTAAGAGCGGCGGCTAGTAGCAACATCCAGCCTAGTGGCAGCCACCAACCTAGTGGGGTAGTGGGCCGGTACCGTGGTCCTGGAAGTGGCCGTGGGCTGTGCCTTCCTGCCCATCCCGATGGAAAATTAGGCTAGGCCTACGGCCAGGCCAACAGCCCAGGCACATCGGACCAGCCAACAGGCCCACTCAGCAGTGGCAGCATACCCACTCGGCAATGGTGACCGCAACAGATATCGAGGTCGCGATGCACACTCTTGGGCTTACTCCGCCCGAAGCAAATTGGTACACGAACACTGGTGCAACGTCTCATATAACGTCCTTACAAGGTAATCTCATCCTATTTTAATTTGAGCAATAATCATGATATAATTGTAGAAAATGGTCATTCAAATCTAATTCGTGGTTATGGTACTACAAACTTGTCTCCCCGAACCCACCATTAATTTTGAAAAATGTCTTTCACGCACCTCAATTAACTAAAAACTTGATTTCAGTTAGAAAATTTACCACTGATAATTGGGTTTCTGTTGAATTTGATCCTTTTGGGTTTTCCGTGAAGGATTTTCAGACGAGGATACGTCTAATGAGATGTGATAGTCGGGGTGAGCTTTATCCAACCACCACAACCATATATCAAGCCAAATTACCAATCATTTTTACAGCTTTATCTCCTTCTTTATGGCATGAACGTTTAGGTCATCCGGGAGCACCTGTTTTTGCTCCCCTTAAACAAAATAAATTTATTGAGTGTACTAGACGTCGTAGTTCTCATGTTTGTTACTCTTGTTCTCTTGGAAAACATGTTAAGTTTCCTTTTGTTGCTTCTAAGTCTCGTACTGTTATACCTTTTGATATTATTCATAGTGATATTTGAACATCTCCCGTTTTGAGCTCTTCGGGCCATCGATATTATCTTTTGTTGTTGGATGATTACTCTAATTTTTTGTGTACGTTTCCTTTGTCTAAAAAGTCAGAAGTTTTTTCCACATTTCTATCCTTTAGAGCATAAATCCGCACTCCATTTGAACGGGATATTAAAAATATTCAGTGTAACAATGGTAGAGAATTCGATAATGGACCTTTTTGGGATTTTTACAAAACTAATGGTTTGTCGTTTCGTCTCTCGTGTCCACATACATCATCTCAAAATGAAAAGGCAGAATAAAAATTCGAACCATTAACAATATTGTTATAACCTTACTTGACCATGTATCTCTACCACCATCCTTTTGGCATTATGTATTACAAATGACAACCTATATTTTGAACATACTTTCGAGCAAACAAATAGCCTACCAATCCTCACTCATAATTTTATACCTAAGGGACCCATCATATTCTCATTTATGGGTTTTCAGGTGCTTATTCTATCTTCTTTTTCCTTCTACTACCATCAATAAACTTCAACTCCATGTATTTTTTTAGGATATCCGTTAAATCATCGCGGTTATAAATGTTTCGACTTATCGTCTAATAAAATCATCATAAGTCATCACATAATTTTTGATGAAATAAATTTCCCTTTTGCCAAAATACATTATTGTGTGCCTCCTACCTTTGAATTTCTTGACGATAGCATACCCTCGTATTTGATCCATTAATTAGCCTCCCAAACAGGCCCAACGTGTCTTGGTGTCTTGGCCCGATTATCGAGCCCCGCGACTGCTGGCCTAGATGAGCCTCTCACTGGCAGCCCATTGCTGAGAGGCCCAGTAGCGGGCAGTCCGCTGGGTCTTGGCCCACCATCCAGCTCGGGCAGCCCATCGTCCCCTGGCCCACTACCCGATAGTCCAGTCACTGCCAGCCCACTTTAATTTTGGTCCAACGGCTTATCACTCGTAATCACCACGGGATTTTTAAGTCAAACAAAAAATACAGTTTTCACACCTATGTTGCCAAGTCACTGTTACTCTGTAATCTTGTGTCTGCCCTTAATGATCCAAATTGGAAAATGGATATGAATGATGGATTTAATGCTCTTATTAATAATAGGACGTGGAATTTGGTGCCCCATTCCCCTGATATTAATGTGATTCGATCTATGTAGATTTTTAGTCATAAACAAAAATTGGATGGTACATTTGAGAGGCACAAATCCCGTCTTATATGTGATGGGAAGACTCAACATGTTGGTGTGGATTGCGGTGAGAATTTTAGTCCAGTGGTCAAACCGACAACTATCATGATGGTGCTCAGTCTGGCTCTTTCAAGGCATGGTTGCTTCATCAACTTGATGTCAAAAATGGCTTCCTGCATTGAGACCTCAATGAAACAGTTTTCATGTATCAGTCCATGAGGTACAGAGACCCTAGTTATCCTAATCACGTGTGTCTGCTGAAGAAATCATTATATGGGCTCAAATAAGCTTCTAGGGTCTGGTACAAGAGGTTTGCAGATTACGTTTCACATATTGGGTTTTCTAACAACATGTCTGATCATTCTCTATTCATCTACCATTAAGGTAATGATATTGCTTACATTCTTTTGTATGTGGCTGATATTATCTTAACTACCTCATTTGATGCCATTCGTAAGTCTATCATGTCACTGTTTGGCTCTGAGTTTGCAATGAAAGATCTAGGGCCACTTAGTTACTTCTTGGGGATAGCTGTGACACTTCATGCAGGTGGTTTATTTTTATCACAAAAGAAGTATGCAGCAGATTGTTGAACAAACTGGCATGTCATCGTGTAGGTCGTCTGCAACTCCGGTTGACACTAAACCGAAGTTGAGTGCCTCTTTCAGCAAGCCATATGCCAATCCATCACATTACCGCAGCCTTGCAGGGGCCCTGCAATATCTCACATTCACGAGACCCGGCATCTCTTATGTTGTGCAACATGTTTGTCTATTTATGCATAACTCGATGAAGGATCACATGCATGCTCTCAAACGCATTGTGTGTTATATTCAGGGTACTCTCGATCATGGCTTGCATTTATATCCGTCTTTGACAACCACTCTTGTTTCATACACAGATGTTGATTGGGGTGGTTATCCGGATACCAGACGCTCCACGTCTGGTTATTGTATATTTCTTGGTGATAGTTTGGCCTCTTGGTCCTTAAAACGCCAAGCAACCTTATCCAAATCCAGTGTCGAAGCAGAATACCGAGGAGTTGCCAATGTGATGTCTGAATCTTGTTGGCTACAGAACCTTCTTTTAGAGCTCCATTGTCAGGTTATGAAGGCGACATTGATTTATTGTGATAATGTTACTGCAATTTATCTCTCAGAGAATTCGGTTCACCACCAACGCACTAAACATATTGAGTTGGATATTCACTTTGTTCGCGAAAATGTTGCTCGTGGACACATACATGTCTTACACGTCCCATCACGTTATCATATTGCCGACATTTTTACTAAAGGTCTTCCGCTTGTTTTATTTGACTTTCGGAACAGTCTCAGCATACGTCGACCTCCCGCTTCGACTGCAGGGGTGTAATAGAATATTTTCATAATAATTAATTGTACATCTCCTATATTAGGTAGAATTATATTTCTCTTGTAATTATGATTGATTAGTTACCTAGTTTGTAGCAAAGTAAATATTTCTGTAACACTATATATATATATATATATATATATATATATATATATATATATTGTAAATCATTAATGAATAAAATGAAGGAAGAATATTGCCTACATATTTTACTTCAAAAACATATAGTAACTTTTTATTAATTGAATTTTGGTACTCTCTTTCAGAGCTTTTTTGCAAAACTATACTCGTTACATATTACATATAGTTTGTTAGTTTAGTTTAGTTTAATTTAATTAATTAATTTATATTGGTTTTATGTAGTTTAAAATCCCTTTGTATTGTCTTTAGTTCGTAATTAACAACATTGATAATTATAAATGAGTTTGTTAAACTACATTGGGTTAACAATTTGTTGAAGTAATTTTTTTTAATTAGATCAAATCTTTTTAAAATAATTTGAAAATTATTTAAATTTTGCTCAACTTTGTTAAATAAATAAAGTGTCATGTTAAGAAAAAAAAATATTTTGTGGTTACATTATTAACAAAAAAAAAAAAAAAAGAGCAAATAAAAGAGCAAGGAGCAAATTTTTTGCTGTATTAAGCGCTACTTACACTATTAGCTATCATCATCGATCCTCTAATTGAACCCGTTTGTGTTAAATTTTGAATCCGCCGCTGCTCCACCCCAAATACTAGTTCTTGGATGCATCCTTGACTTTAATTGAAGTGCATCAAAAGTCAGAAAACGGTTAGGAAGTAGTTCTCCATTCCCAGTAACGCACAAAATAAAGCTCTACTTCTAGAGAGATATTGTGCGTATCAGTCATCAGAGATTCAGATATGTTTGGACTCAGTGGCCCTTAACCTTTGGGTTATGGAGAGGTTGGGATTAATTAAGCACTTTCCAATCGGCTCAAATTTGCCCAAGTCAACGATTATAAAATTAATTAATGGGGCGCTCTTAATTTTTAAGCAATCATGCTACCGATAACGCGATTGTACTATCTGTTAGGCCAACAGGACTTTTTTATTGTATTAATTGCAGCAAGCAGAGGCATACTCAATGGCAATTACACTAATTTTCCTCAACTTCAAAACCAAATGCGCGTGCCTTAAAAGAGTTCTTTAAAAAAAATTGCTCGCTTCTCATAAAAATATTTATAATGGATATGTGATGGAATATCCGTTTCAATAAGAGAGGAGTGATGAAGAGCATTGGCGAATTTATGTGTAAAAAATTGGTCATGTGAATCTATGGTCACTCACTAAACTCATATATTATATATTTTTTTTGTTCCAATTTATATGACATATTTTTTTAATCAGTCCAAAAAAGAATGACACATTTTTTTATTAGATAATAATTTAACTTTAAACTTTAATTTTTTTCGTTTAACGAGATCATCTATAACAACACAAACATTTTTGATTTGTTTTAGACCACAAGATACAAAGTCTTTTTTTATTTTTTAAACTTCGTACTCAGTCAAACTGCATCATATAAATTAGGACGGAGAAAATATATATTTTTTAGAACTTATCTAATATTAAATTCTGACACTCATACTATAAAAAGAGTTAATAATGCACTTGATTGAAAGCTAAGTTATTTTTTTCTCCTTTTGGATGTAAGTATCATACAAGATCTGTTAATTGAGATTCAAAACCAGGAAACCTGTCTAAAGGGTGTTAGGGCCTTAAAATCATAGTCATGTGATATGAGATTTTTACACGATATCGTAATCCCTACTCTTAAGCACATACATCACCACCCACCAACCCCCAGCCTGAACCATTAAATCTTTTACGGTTAAATAGTGAAACTAGCAAAAAAAGGACTATATCTATAAGCAGCACGCGTCTCGGCTGTCAAAAATATCCTCTTCGTAAATACCACCCAATCTTGTACGGTTGTGTAGCTCAAGTACAAGTTACTTCACCAGTACAGAAGGTAACTAGAGAAGATTTGTCAAGGAGTCCACTCTTAGACCAATAGGTCACTTAATTTCTTTATAATTTATTTTTGAGAATTAGAGTTTTGAATATGTGGGTTGAGGGTTATTTTATAATTTTTAAAAGTTTGGAGTTTTAAGCTTCTATACTTAAATCTCTTTGACTTATATTAAAATATACAAAAGTTCACACCCTTTTCTCCTAAAGCATGAATAAGTCTCTATCTCTCTCTTCCTTTCTATCAAATCTCAATTTCTCCATTCAATTTTTCTTCTCTCTAGAGCTCAGAAGCTCTCCAATAGTTGTTTTCGGGCATGTTAATTAATTTTACATCAGTTTCGGAGCATTTTGATCTCCATATTGCCTATATAAAAGTTCATATTTATTTTGGATTTCATAAATCCCAGTGTTCATAAAATTCTGGGTTTTTAAATTTTTTTTTAAACTTTAGCCTTTTTATTGAAATATGTGTTATTTCTATTTATTTTTCTTTTTTTATTTTTACAAATTCATCTTGGTCTATTACTTTGTTAAGGGGAAAGTCCCGAAGCCGAAACCCCCCCTCTGTACCAGAGGCCCCTTTGCCAGGTGGAATGTAAATCGAGGGATATGCGCGAGTGACAGCCCTGCAAGAGAGAGGACCAACCGGACACGAACCCAACAACAACCCTTGTAATATTTCAGCAAAGACTGTCACCACACGGATTCGAACCCGCGACGTCGGAGTGGTTGTACCTCAATCACCTTGCCACTTACCAACTCGCCTGTGCCCCTGGGAGGCATCTTGGTCTATTACTAGACTTGAAACTTTAGTCTTTTTTTTATTGGTCGAAATATGTGTTATTTTAGTTATTTTGCTTGTTTCGGTATTGCTTTTTATGTTTTTTCAAATTTATCACAGACAATTAATAAACTTTTTGTAAAATAATATGTGGTATGTCAGTCGAAATAAATCTAAGTGTGTTGGGTCAATTATAAGTCAAATCGAAAATAAATCACCTTGCTCTATAATAACTCATTGCTTAGAACAATTTTAGATCATTTTGGTCGATGATAAATTAGAGAAATAAAGGCGATTGTTTGAATGTGAAGCATACTGAATCTGCACTTGTCTAATGGACAAAATAAAAAATGAAATTCAAACCCAAACCCCAAACCCTATGTAACATTCCGGAATTTTGGACAATAATTTGAGCACCTAAATGAAGGAAATAAACCCGAGCGTTGGAAATTTTTTATGTTCTATTTACGTATGCTAATACAGATGTTAGTATATAAATGGATTAGACCTCGAGATAATTTTGGACGTAACAAATGTGACAACGGGGAGTAATAATAATATTTAGTATGCTCCAAATAATGCTATGGGCTAGTGGTATATCACATGATTGTGATAATGAGTGTATGAATGTTTTATAAGTTATCAAGATTTAAGTGAATTGGGATCAATGATTAATTATGGATATAATTTGTTAACCATGGGAATTTTATGCGAGAAAAGGAAATTGTTGGATAAGCTTTGTGAGAATTTGTGCACTCCACGTGGGAAAGATAGCACAACACCAAGTGACTATTAAGTATTATATGTGTGGTGTCATCCTTATGGTAAAACAATAATTATAAGAGTGGTCCATGGGACCCCATGACCTCTTAAAAGAATATACATGCAGATCCCATTTATTTAGTGGAGAAATTTTCATAAGAAAGTGGGCGGCAACTAAATATCACGAGTATTAGTATTATACTTGGACAAATCTCTTTCCTTTGGAATTATTTATACACATAAAGGTATAATGGTGTAAGAACGTCCTATTTTTGGTAAGAGTAGCAGCGTTCTAGTTTGGTAAGAGCAACACCATTTTTCTCTACTGTTAAAGCTTGAGTTCAAGGTATGTTAAGACAAGATTATTTCTTTCTTTTTGCATGTTTTGTCACGATCCGACCCGACGGGCCGCGACTAACCGCCCTAATGACGTCATTATCCTGACCTGTCACACATAATCCAACTAACACATAATGAGTCTGAAAAACCGCCCTAATGACGTCATTATCCTGACCTGTCACACATAATCCAACTAACACATAATGAGTCTGAAATCCGGCAGCATAACGCTGCAATAACAACATATGCCAGGGTAGGCAAACTGACAAGGCTGCCTTTACCCCGAATGTACCTGCCTCCTGAGGAGTCACAACTAGCCAACACAATACAACAGGCAAGCCAACAAGGCTGCCACTAGATAATATCATATATATACAGGGACACCCCAACACATAGTACAATAGCATGACTGACCAAAACAGAGTTATAACCCTTACATAAGTACAACCCACAACTGTCTATAGACCTCTATAAGAAGGACAACGACATATGACGGGACAGGGCCCCGTCGTGCCCCTAAATATACATAAATCAAAATGATAGGGTTCTATACAAAAATGGTAAAGCTCTGGATCAAAGGAGCTTTTCAAACAGCTGCGCAGGAACCTAAACCGGAGGGTCACCAAACTGAGCACCTGTACCTACGGGCATGCACGCAGCCCCTCGAGGAAAGGGGGTCAGTACGAAATAATGTACTGAGTATGTAAACATGAAATACTGCAAATGAGATCATAAGTAGCCAATGGATAACAAGAGGTCAGTATAAAAATCAGGATCCAAATCCAACTGTGCCATAAACAATAAAAGTCAGTTGTGCCTTATAAAAATGAGAGTCAAGTCAAGAAAACATGAATGCCTGTCCATATACATATATATACCTGTAACGTAACCCGACCCACTAATGCGGGGCTCGGTAGAATCATATAATAACCCAGCCCATATTGGGACTCCGTGAAGTCATATCATAACCCGGCCCATACTGGGACTCGGTAAAGTCATATCTCATCTATAGATCCATCCTACGTAACCCGACCCTCTAGTGAGGGACTTAGTGAAAAATGCAAGGTTGTGCACGAACATAACCCGACCCATATTGGGACTCAGTGAAGTGAAGTAATAACACTTAGCACGAGTAGATTTCATGAGTAACCATATTCAATCAAAATTTTCATTTGACTCCCAATAAAATTATTATAATAATGTCATAATAAACTCTTTACTGAAAAATCATAGGCACTTCTCATAACTAACATCTTTAGGAATTAAACTGTATAAGAATCATGTACGTCCGCCGTACATTCATTAAATAAAAATCATGCCAAAAAAAGAAGGAATAGTTCACATACCTCTTAGATGAACTAATCAACTCAATATTAGAGTACGTCTCATTTTAGAACTTCAACCTATAATAATGATAATACGTTCGTCAATTCTATGATCACTGGCATACTTTATATCGAATAACGACTTCCTATTCTATAAAAATTCGGGCAGCACTTCCCTTGTTTACATGTTTCCACAACTTCCAAACGAGGCTAATAACATCAATAGCCAAACACCAATTAAGGGCACAACTAAAACAGCAACAAAGGGGATTTACACACCCACTTCTCATGTAAATTTAGCCTCTTAATCCATATTAAAATAGCCCACAAAAACAGTCCATGTTCCAACAACAACGAGGGTAGAATGTGAAGCCTTTCTACACCTTTCTACACCCTTATTCCTTTAGGACTTACATTAGCAATTACTACACTTAAACATGCATAATGGTAACTAAATTTTCAGCATTATAACACCACAAAACAGTCCCTATCCATCTCAACATGTCCAACGATTTCATGCAAGTTCTTGGCCACAACATGTCATAATTCCATAACTCTTCTCTTAACTCCTAAAATCCAATTTCATATTTCAATACTTCCATATAAGTAATTTTAAACTTTATTATCAATGTTTCCTTTCAATTTTATCATGCAATTAGTGATAATAATAACAACAATAACCAACGAATCCAACAATCACCAAAATCTGTCCCAAATTGGCAACTAGCCCAAAATTGTCACATGCATTGTTTAAATTCCAAATTTTCCCTTAACACAAATTCATATCCTTAATTCTAACAACATTCATTCCAATTAGATTATAGAAAGAAGAATTTTATACCTCAAATTTCGTCCAAAATAGTCCGCACAGTTTGCTCACTGCCCGGGTCCGAAAATCCCCACTGTTTTCGTATTTCTTTCCCTTTTTTGTTCACTTCTTCAACTCCAATTGACATGCAAGTATTCTACAATGTTAAGGCATCATCCCTACACATTTTCTTCCAAAATTTCATCCCAAAAATCTCGAAATTTCTGGACAAATTCTCGGCAAGCAGTGGCTGTTTTTGGTGTTGTTTTGACTTCTAATTTTTGGTGAAAAATGTAGTTTAAGAAGAGGAGATAAAAACCTTAAATTTGGTTATGGGTGGTGGGTTTCTCGACTGGACTTGGAGGAGAGAAGAGAGGAGAGTTTTTGGTTAAGTTAGAATGAAGATGAAGAGGTGAGTGTAGGTTATAAACAAAAATTTGAATTTTTCTTATTATACTTCCCCCCCCCCCGCCCCGCCCCAAGTTCTTCAATTAAAAAAAATCTCAAATCCACTTCTTTTAATTTCCGAGAATTTCATAAGCCTCGTATCCTCAATGTCATAATTTTATAATACATTATTAACCCATATCAGGACTATACAATTTTTTATAAGTTTCCAACGTCACCCTCATTGTGACCAACATCTTTCTAGAATCACATCCTCTTGTATACTAATTTCCGGTATTTGAATCCTATTTTTTTAATCTTACGAGGTGTAACATTCTTCCCCCCTTAGAAACATTCATCCTCGAATGTTCATAATAAGTCTTATGCTAGAAAAATTTCGGCTGAGTCTCCTTTATAACTATGTCTATCCACCTGGAGTCATAGGGAACAAGTAAGGATATTTCTTCTTCATTTCATCTTCTGCCTCCCAAGTCATTTCCTCCCTATTGTTGTTTCGCCACAATACCTTGCTGGAAGCCACATCCTTCGTCCGTAATCTCCTGACCTGGCGATCAAGTATGGCTATGGGACTTTCCTCATAAGACAGCTCATCTGTCACCTGGACATCATCTACTGGGAAGACTCTGGAAGGATCACCAATACACTTACACAACATATATACATGAAAGACTGGATGTACCGTCTCCAATTCAGATGGTATATCCAACTTATAGGCAACCTTGCCTATCCTACGAATGACCTAGTAAGGCCCGATGTACCTTGGGCTAAGCTTCCCTTTCTTGCCAAACCTCATCACACCCTTCATGGGTGACATATTTAGGAACACCCAATCATCAACCTGAAACTCTAAGTGTCGACGTCGATTATCAGCATATGACTTCTGTCGACTCTGTGCTGCTAATAATCTCTTCTGAATGAGCTTCACCTTATCTACAGCTTGCTGAACCATGTCTGGGCCGATCAACTTAGTCTCACCTATATCAAACCAACCAATAGGTGACCTGCACTTCCTTTCGTATAAGGCCTCGTACGGTGCCATCTGGATGCTAGAATAGTAGCTGTTGTTATAGGCAAACTCAATGAGTGGTAAATGATCATCCCAACTACCTCCAAAGTCAATAATACAGGCTCTTAGCATATCCTCTAATGTCTGGATTGTACGCTCTTCCTGCCCATCCGTTTGAGGATGAAATGCTGTGCTGAGACTCGCTTGTGTCCCCAATCCCTTTTGGAATGATCTCCAGAAGTTAGCTGTAAACTGAGCTCCTCGGTCTGATATAATAGATATGGGAACCCCCCGCCTCTCACTATCTCACGATGTCTGACTAGAATAGTCCTCAGCTGAGTAAGTAGTCCTCACTGGAAGAAAATGGGCTGATTTCGTCAGCCTATCCACGATAGCCCATATGGAATCACACTTCCGCTAAGTGCGAGGTAAGCCTGTAATGAAGTCCATATTGATCACTTCCCACTTCCAAGTCGGGATCTCAATCTCCTGTAATAATCTACCAGGCTTCTGATGCTCAACCTTAACCTGCTGACAATTCGGGCACTGGGCAACAAATTCTGCTATGTCTTTTTTCATGCCATCCCACCAATACAAGCATCTAAGGTCATGGTACATCTTCGTCGACCCTGGATGAATGGAATAACGGGCATTGTGTGCCTCTCCCATAATCTGCTGTCGTAGCCCTGCAACATCAGGTACACATAACCTACCCTCATACCTCAGCACATCATTAGGTGTAACCTCAAATAAAGTCTTTCCCTTTCGGAGAGCTGCATCTCTATACCGGGCCAGAACAAGATCCTCATACTGACGTTTCTTTACCTCTTCCACGATAGAGGACTCAGCAACATCCCAAATAAGAACCCCGCTATCTCCCGAATCCGCCAACCGGACTCCAAGACCAGCTAGCTTGTGTATCTCATGAACCATCTCCCTTCTGTCTGATTGCACATCCGTCAAGCTACCCATGGATCTACGGCTAAGAGCATTTGCCACAACATTGGCTTTCCCCGGGTGGTACAAGATATCAACATCATAGTCCTTTAGCAACTCTAACCACCGCCTCTGCCATAGGTTCAACTCCTTCTGCTTAAAGATATATTGGAGACTCTTGTGATCCGTATAAATATCAGCATGAATCTCATATAAATAATGTCTCCAAATCTTTAGGGCATGAATCACCGCTGCTAGCTCCAAATCATGAGTGGGATAATTCTTTTCATGCTTTCTGAGCTGTCTGGAGGCATAAGCTATAACTTTGCCATGCTGCATCAACACACAACCTAGCCCATTACCTGAAGCATCACAATAGATGACATAACCATCCGGTCCCTCGGGAAGAGTCAGAACTGGAGCCGTAGTCAACTTATCCTTCAACAACTGAAAATTGTGCTCACAAGCATCCGTCCACTGAAACTTAGCTGCCTTCTGGGTTAGCCTAGTCAAAGGCGCTGAGATCGAGGCAAACTTCTCCACAAACCTTCTGTAATACCCTGCTAGCCCCAGAAAACTACGTACCTCAGTAGGTGTCGTAGGTCTGGGCCAAGTCTTCATCGCCTCAATCTTCTGTGTATCCACCCGAATACCATCAGCCCCGATAATATGCCCCAAGAATGCCATCGAAGTTAGCTAGAACTCACACTTGGAAAACTTGGCATACAACTGCTGGTGCTGGAGGACCCTAAGTACCGTCCTCAAATGGTCTGCATGCTCCTGCTCTGAACGGGAATAAACCAGGATATCATCAATGAATACAATGACGAACATGTCTAAGAATGGCCTGAATACCCGGTTCATCAAATCCATAAACACTGCTGGAGAATTGGTCAGTCCAAAAGACATCACCATAAACTCATAATGTCCATATCGGGTTCTGAATGCTGTCTTTGGAATATCTGCCTCCCTTACCCGCACCTGATGATAACCTGACCGCAAGTCTATCTTCGAGAAGCACTTAGCACCATGCAACCGGTCAAATAAATCATCAATCCTGGGAAGGGGGTACCTGTTCTTGATGGTTACCTTGTTCAGCTGCCTATAATCAATACACATCCGCAGCGATCCATCTTTCTTCCTCACAAATAACACTGGTGCTCCCCATGTAGATGTAATCGGCCTAATAAAGCCTTTCTCCAACAAGTCTCTCATCTGCTCCTTCAACTCCTTCAGCTCTGCAGGTGCCATTCTATAAGGAGGAATAGATATAGGTTGGGTACCTGGCAATACATCTACACTGAAATTTATCTCCCGCTCTGAAGGGAGACCTGGAAGATCATCTGGGAATACATCCGAAAACTCACTCACTACCGAAACTGACTGAAGAGCCGGTACCTCCGCTTCTGTATCATGCACCCTAACCAAATGATAGATACAACCTTTTCTGACCATCTTCCTTGCCTTGAGGTATGAAATAAACTTACCCTTCGGCGATGCTGCATTCCCTTTCCATTCTATAACTGGCTCGTCTGGAAATTGAACTCGAACCAACTTCTCCCTACAATCAGCGTTGGCAAAACAAGAAGCCAACCAATCCATACCCATAATGACATCAAAGTCGGTCATATCCAACTCTATCAAATCTGCTAAGGTATGACGGCTATATATCACCACCAAACAATTTTTATACACATGCTCGGCTATAACCGAATCTCCTACCGGTGTAGCTACCTCAAATGGTTCTATCGGCTCAGGTTCTATCCCTATTCTATTAGCAACAAGAGGGGATATGTAGGACAAGGTGGAACCTGGATCTATCAAAGCATATACATCACAGAAAAAGACCGATAATATACCTGTAACAACATCTGGTGACGCCTCCTAATCACGTCTAATGGCCAAAGCATATATGCGGTTAGAAGGACCGCCGGAACTAGAAACTCTGCCACGACCTCTACTACGGCCTGCTGGCGTCTGAATACCCCGCCCGGTGGGGCGCATAGCTATAGATGACGACGAACCAGCACCCGACCCCGTAGGCCAAGCCATCCCACCTGAACCACCCATGTTGGGGCACTCTCTCATCATATGGCCCTGACGGCCGCAAGAGAAGCAAACACCTGTGGTCGAACGACATTCCCCAATATGAAGCTTACCACACTGAGAGCACCGAGGATAAGATGGCCTCAACTGACTAGAGCCCCTGTTCCTCTGAGAACCCGAAGCCCTGGAGCTCTGTCCGGCTCATGAATACCCGGGGCGGTCGAACCTCCAGCCCGTAGACTGTAGAGGAGCACTTTGTGCTGGCTGAGATGAATATCTTACCTGCTGCTGGAACTGTCTTCCTCGAGACTCACCGGAATAAGCTGCCGACCTAGCCCTCTTATGCTGGTCCCTGTCATGACCTCTGTCTGGGTGTCACCCTCTATGTCTGTCCTCAACCCCTTGTGCGTATGCCTGGATACGAGCAATATCCATACCCGGCTGAAGAGCCACCACCATACAACCATCGATCAGATAATGGTCCAGCCCCATCACAAAGCGCTGCACCCTGTCTTCCATATCTGCTACAATAGTGGGTGCGTATCTGGCCAATAAATCAAACTCCAGGCTATACTCACGAATGGTCCTGCCACTATGCCTCAACTGTAAGAATATGTCCACCCTAGCTCTCCTCATCTCTGGAGGCAAGAAGTGACCAAGGAAGGCCTCTGTAAACTCCTCCCATGTAGCTGGAGGAACATCATCTCCCCTGGACAACTCCCAAGACTCATACCAGTTTGTAGCTATATCCCGCATCCTATACGAAGCCAACTCCACAGACTCAGTCTCCGAAGCCCTGATTACCCTCAAGGTACGCTGCATCTGTCGGATAAACTCATGCGGGCTATCCTCGGGCCTTGAACTGAAAAACTCTGGTGGAGTACAACTCAAGAAATCACGGACCCTCAAACTATCTGCTTTGGGGACAACTCCTGGTCCCTGTCTATAAGTCTGCCCTGCCACTAACCTAGTCGGCCATTGCCGCGCATCTCTCATGGCTCGTCCTCTGCCGGTGAGTGGAAGGCTCAGTCTTTGAGGCCTCGAGCTAGTGAAGTTGCCCCCTGAACTGGAGTCTCTGGTAGTGGCGACGAAACAGAGCTCGTCGACTGGGGCACAGTCTCCGGCATAGACTGAGTACGAGACCTGGTAACTCTCTGAATCCGACTAGTATCTCCCGATGTAGGCTTGCCCTTCTGGGCTGCTATGGTCTTCTTCGGAGGCATAGTTGTAAACATAGTAAGTCGTCAGAAAGGGATTATCCTAATAACATAGCTCTATTGCAGGATCTAAGAGATGAAATAATAGAAACCAATCCTAAATGCCCTGCAGCCTCCTGCGTATATGTATGGTGTACAACATACACATACGCAAGACTCTACTAAACACGGTCTGTAGACATTCCGAGGACTAACTGCTCTGATACCACTTTTGTCACGACCCGACGGGCCGCGACTAACCACCCTAATGACGTCATTATCCTGACCTGTCACACATAATCCAACTAACACCTAATGAGTCTGAAATCCAGCAGCATAACGCTGCAATAACAACATATGCCAGGGTAGGCAAGCTGACAAGGCTGCCTTTACCCCGAATGTACCTGCCTCCTGAGGAGTCACAACTAGCCAACACAATACAACAGGCAAGCCAACAAGGCTGCCACTAGATAATATCATATATACACAGGGACACCCCAACACAGAGTACAATAACATGACTGACCAAAACAGAGTTATAACCCTTACATAAGTACAACCCACAACTGTCTATAGGCCTCTATAAGAAGGACAATGACATATGACGGGACAGGGCCTCGTCGTGCCCCTAAATATACATAAATCAAAATGATAGGGTTCTGTACAAAAATGGTAAAGCTCTGGATCAAAGGAGCTTTTCAAACAAATACAGGAACCTAAACCGAGGGTCACCAAACCGAGCACTGCATTTACGGCATGAACGCTTGACTGAGGAAAGGGGGTCAGTACGAAATAATGTACTGAGTATGTAAACATGAAATACTGCAAATGAGATCATAAGTAGCCAATGGATAACAAGAGGCCAATATAAAAATCAGGATCCAAATCCAACTGTGCCATAAACAATAAAAGTCAGTTGTGCCTTATAAAAATGAGAGTCAAGTCAAGAAAACATGAATGCCTGTCCATACACATATATATACCTGTAACGTAACCCGACCCACTAATGCGGGACTCGGTGGAATCATATCATAACCCAGCCCATATTGGGACTCGGTGAAGTCATATCATAACCCAACCCATACTGGAACTCGGTAAAGTCATATCTCATCTATGGATCCATCCTACGTAACCCGACCATCTAGTAAGGGACTCGGTGAAAAATGCAAGGCTGTGCACGAACATAACCCGGTCCATATTGGGACTCGGTAAAGTGAAGTAATAACACTTAGCACGAGTAGATTTCATGAGTAACCATATGCAATCAAAATTTTCATTTGACTCCCAATAAAATCATTATAATAATGTCATAATAAACTCTTTACTGAAAAATCATAGGCACTTCTCATAACTAACATCTTTAGGAATTAAACTGTATAAGAATCATGTACGTCCGCCGTACCTTCATTAAATAAAAATCATGCCAAAGAAAGAAGGAATAGTTCACATACCTCTTAGACGAACTAATCAACTCAATATTAGAGTACGTCTCGTTTTAGAACTTCAACCTATAATAATGGTAATACGTTCGTCAATTCTATGATCACTGACATACTTTATATCGAATAACGACTTCCTATTCTATAAAAATTCGGGCAGCACTTCCCTTGTTTACATGTTTCCACAACTTCCAAACGAGGCTAATAACATCAATAGCCAAACACCAATTAAGGGCACAACCAAAACAGCAACAAAGGGGATTTACGCACCCACTTCTCATGTAAATTTAGCCTCTTAATCCACATTAAAACAGCCCACAAAAACAGTCCATGTTCCAACAGCAACGAGGGTAGAATGTGAAGCCTTTCTACACCTTTCTACATCCTTATTCCTTTAGGACTTACATTAGCAATTACCACACTTAAACATGCATAATGGTAACTAAATTTTCAGTATTATAACACCACAAAACAGTCCCTATCCATCTCAACATGTCCAACAATTTCATGCAAGTTCTTGGCCACAACATGTCATAATTCCATAACTCTTCTCTTAACTCCTAAAATCCAATTCCATGTTTCAATACTTCCATATAAGTAATTTTAAACTTTATTATCAATGTTTCCTTTCAATTTTATCATGCAATTAGTGATAATAATAACAAAAATAACCAACGAATCCAACAATCACCAAAATCTGTCCCAAATTGGCAACTAGCCCAAAATTGTCACATGTATTGTTTAAATTCCAAATTTTTTCTTAACAAAAATTCATATCCTTAATTCTAACAACATTAATTCCAATTAGATTATAGAAAGAAGAATTTTATACCTCAAATTTTGTCCAAAACAGTCCGCACAGTTTGCTCACTGCCCGGGTCCGAAAATCCCCACTGTTTTCGTATTTCTTTCCCTTTTTTGTTCACTTCTTCAACTCCAATTGACATGCAAGTGTTCTACAATGTTAAGCCATCATCACTACACGTTTTGCTTTCAAAATTTCATCCCAAAAATCTCGAAATTTCTGGGCAAATTCTCGGCAAGCAGTGGTTGTTTTTGGTGTTGTTTTGGCTTCTAATTTTTGGTGAAAAATGTAGTCTAAGAAGAGGAGATAAAAACTTTAAATTTGGTTATGGGTGGGGGGTTTCTCGGCCGGGCTTGGAGGAGTGAAGAGAGGAGAGTTTTTGGTTAAGTTAGAATGAAGATGAAGAGGTGAGTGTAGGTTATAAACAAAAATCTAATTTTTTTTATTATACTTCCCCCCCCCCCCCCCCAAGTTCTTCAATTAAAAAAATCTCAAACCCACTTCTTTTAATTTCCGAGAATTTCATAAGCCTCGTATCCTCAATGTCATAATTTTATAATACATTATTAACCCATATCAGGACTATATAATTTTTTATAAGTTTCCAACGTCACCCTCATTGTGACCAACATCTCTCCGGAATCACATCCTCTTGTATACTAATTTCCGATATTTGAATCCTATTTCCTTAATCTTACGAGGTGTAACATGTTTCATGTAACAAAATAAAACTGTGATATTGCTTCATAATGTATTCTACTCCTAGTAGTTAAGAATATTCATGTTATTGATTTCTATGCTAAAAACATGTCTAAATATTCTCATAAGTCCTTATTGAGGCATACGGAAAATGTGTTGACATTCACCGTGTTATCCAAAGGGGCAAGAATATTATTTTCATTCGATAAATTCAGGAAATGTTTTACTGTTATTCATGCATTTTCATTTGCATTGCATTCATATATTACCCTGGACCACTTGTGCTATGCACACTACTATATGGTAAATATTATATATATATATATATATATATGTACGGGGAATGGGAAAAGAGAAAGGTGTTATATATGCACACCACCTGCAGCTGGTACAGACTATCACAAAAGAGCCCCAAGAGGCCAATATGATGTGATGATGTGATGCCCTTGTGTGGAGATATAACCTGATGCCCATAGAGGCGGTTATGGGAGGATTCCTGTGTGGACACTAGTATACCGCATTTGCATTATGCATACATTCATAAATTATTACATGGTATGGTGCCCACAGAGGTTGTTATGGTAAGGAAGATGCCCGATGGGGCCGATGTATAAGTATACTGCATTGTGCATAACATTTAGGCATATGTATTAGGGCCCTCAGAGGCATTTACTGCTGGTCAATTGTTTCTGTTTCAGTTGTTATTATATCTCTGTTATACTATTGTTCATGCCTGACATACTCAGTACATCAGTCGTACTGACGTCCCTTTTGTCGGGGGACGCTGCGTTTCATGCCCGCAGGTTCAGTTAAAGAAGGTGACGGTTCACGCTAGTAGGTTGCTGGTTCAGCTGATGTTGGAGCACTCTATTTGTTTCAGAGTTGCAGTTGGTCATGGTATAGTATTTTTGCATCTGCATATGGGTATGACGGGGTCATGTCCCATCCTTGTGATGTCATGTATTCTTCAGAGGCTTGTAGACAAGTGTCCTGTGGTTAGTTGTCATGTGTTGCCTTGTCGGCCTTGGTATGGGTATGTATATATAAAAATTGGATTTCTGGTTAAGATTTTCTATAATCTTTTTCGACTTAGTCTGTATTCAATTATGATTAGGAGTTGGTTGTATGATTAGCGGTACCCGACGGGTGGGGCCCGGGTGCCCGTCGCGGCCCTCCGATTTGGGTCGTGACACCCTAACCCCCAATCCCAAACCCCAAATTGCACAAATCTAAGGGATCGTGGATAGATATATCATAAATCGACCATCGTCAATAGCTAACAATTATCATGTAGTCTCGACTTCATACATGATCAATAATTATCCACATGTTATATATAGATCAAGGACATTATTTATCTAAAAAGACAAATAAATAAAATAAATAAAAGGACATGTCACTATTTAAATATTATAATAACACTTTAATACATCATATGATAGACTTCATTCATTGAACACATGATCAAAAGAGTTTTAAGACAAGTAATGGTACTTAAAAAATCAATGTTTATCTAAAAAAGAAATAAAAAGGATATACCATTATTTAAATATTATAATAACACTTTAATACATCATATAAGAGTTTACATCCATTGAACACATTATAAAATGAGTTTTAGGACAAGTAATGGTACTTAAAAGACCAAAATTTATCTTAAAAGACATAAATAAATAAAATAAAACAAATAAAAAGATTTGATACTATTTAACCATTATAATAACACTTTAATACATTACATGAGAGTGCTCATCAATTGAACACCTGATCCAAAGAGTTTAAGCACAAGTAATGATTGTCCTTAGAACAAGGTTGTGCTTTGAGAACAATAATTTGTTGTCAGACTAATTGGATATTAGTGTTATGATTACCAATACTTGTCCTAAAACTCTTTTGGTCATGTGTTTATTGGATGGGGACTCTCATATGACATATTAAAATATTATTATAATGTTTAAATAGTATCAAATCTTTTTATTTATTTATAAACTTTTAGACAAATATTGATCTTTTAAGTATTATTACTTGTTCTAAAACTCTTTTGATCATGTGTTCAATTAATGGTGACTCTCATATGATGCAGTAAAGTGTTATTATAATGTATAAATATCACCAAGTTTTTTTATTTATTTTATTTTATTTATTTATGACTTTTTTGATAAATATTGGTCTTTTAAGTACCATTATTTGTCCTAAAACTCTTTTGATTATGTGCTCAATGGATGAGGACTCTCATATGATGTATTAAAGTGTTATTATAATATTTAAATAATATCATTTTTATTTATTTATAACTTTTTTAGAAAAATATTGGCCTTTTAAGTACCATTACTTGACCTAAACTCTTTTGATCATGTATTCAATGGATGGAGACTCTCATATGATGCATTAAAGTGTTATTATAATACTTTAATAGTGACATGTCCTATTATTTATGACTTTGTAGATAAATATTGTCTTTGGTCTATGTATAACATGTGAAAAATTATTGACCATGCATGAAGTTGAGCCTAAATGATAACTCTTAGCTATTGACGACATTTGGTTTATGGAATACCTTTCCACAGACTCTTAGATTTGTGAAATTTGGGGTTTGGGGTTAGGATTTGCTGTTTCATTTCTTTTGATTTCTTTTTGTCTGTTACACTCTTCGTCATCACTATTAGGATCATCCTGTCCCCTTGCTCATAAAAAGTCAATTCTAATATTTTGAGATCTCCTCCATTCACCCATGTAATCACCATCTACTATAATATAATTTGCATTCGACGACATAATAAATCTATAATAAGCTATGGCTAAGGTCTATGATTGTAATCAACGCCATAATAAGTTGTTCGGACTGATTTTCTGATGAAAAGCCAAAATTTTTGCCGGAAAAGGGATCTGAAAAGTGAAGAAATCAGGAGCTTTTGAAGTGAAATATTTTATTTTTATTTTTTTGGGTAATTAAATGGAGAAATTTTTTAGTTTCTTATTTCTTTTTGAGTAATTAAAATGGTGGGGGTTGGAGACCAAAATATATTTTTTAAAATTTTGGGGTTAGATTTGAACGCAGAAAAATATGACAATACTGATGTAATAATAGGTGATTGTTTTGTCAATCATTTAAGATTTATGACTTTTTCACCAAATAAGTCTTCAAAATGGTCTTTTGACCAACCACCCGAGATAACTACTAGTAATTTCCAACATTTCAATAAACAATTAGTTCATCACAAAGTCAACAATGCAACGAGGTCATGAACAATTGACAACATATACACTAAACAAGCTTTTACCAGCTAATTTGAAGCTTAATTATGCTGTTGCTTTTTTTTCCTTCCATGTGCAAATTCACAATAACACAGCGCAAAGAAACATTAAAAGCAAATCCAAAATTTAAATGTGATGGTTCCAATTTTTAAAGTTATGACTGAAATGATTAAAAAATAGTTTAAATTTGTCCTCCTTCCACCTACTGGATCATAATTATCTTTAAGGTTAGTTTTCGGGTTAGAAATGTTCTTCCTTCCACCTATTGGACTTCATTTTTCTTCAACGGTTAAAAATGTCCCTCCTTTAACGGAATTATAAGATGACATATGTGTGACTTTAATTGAATAGGAGGTACCGATGTATTGATTCACATGAATATTAGACTCAAGCCATAAATAATTCGATCCATCAGAATTTATTTGTTTGAAATTATTAGGGCAAAGATAAATTGATATCTAACTTGAAGATACAGGACTATCTCTTCTCCTTCAATGGATTAATTATATCTCGTCATCCCAAAGCTCCTCAATGGTCTTGTATGGACTTGTAGTATCATTGACTAGATATTCTGCCCTCATAATCTTCCTTTCCTCCATTTTGTCAATCTCAACTAAATCCCAATCGTCCAATGTCAAATCAAGAGCTCTAATATTCTCCTTCATTCTCCGAGGATTGAAGCTCTTCACTATAACGCTACATCCCTGGGACAACCCCCATTTCAGAGCAACCTAATAAATGAAAATATTCATATTGAACAATGTTAGTAATTTATTGGTCTAGCCTCAGAATATATACATTTTTTTCAGGCATAAAAGAAAGAAATATAAGAGGCATGTAACGTCATTTTTTTAATTTAAATTATATATCATACTTGTGCTGGAGTTGCGTTATGTTTGAGGGCAATTGATTGGATGATGGGATGATGAACCACAGCAGTAGTTCCCCAGGCGTTACCAGGTCCACCTAAAGGTGAATATGCACTTATATGAATCCCATAGTCTCCACTTATTGACCTCAGCTTTCTTTGTCTCCACATTGGATGCATTTCCACCTGATATTATCATCAAATAGTATGTATTAGTCATAGGCTAATTAAGAAGATACTGTTGAAGTAATCTATTTACTTAAATCTTTATGTTATGGTTTGTGATCTAATTATCTTTCCATGTCAGAATTATAGAATCTCAAACGTACACATGAATACGTATTTAATATTTTAAATTGATACTTAAAAGACAAGGGCTGGAAGTGGGATAGTTTGGTTTTTTTTTCTTCCCTTTTTTATGACTTACTTACGACAAGAAAGGAGGTCGGATTTGGTTGACTACATAAATAAGACAAATAACTGGTCGGTTAACGCAACGGTATATTCAAATATTAAATCCATTTGAAGTTGTATTTCAAATTGAAAACAACTTATAACCTATTTTCTAATTCACATTTAAAGTTATATTTAAGTACATTCTTCATGAACATTATTCTAAATATTATTTGTAAAAAATATCAAACAACTTCATAAATTTCAAATAAAGTGAAAAATATTTAAAATATATGGCTCAACGCCTACTAAATCTGAACTTATAATTTCAAAAATATAATAAAATTTAGTACTAAAAATATTGAGGTTAAATTTATTAAATTTAAATTGGAGATATACCTGATTGACAGCAGGAGTGACAGAAGCAAAGTCCAGTAGCTCTTCAATCTTTCTGGATGAGAAATTGCTTACTCCAATGGACTTACACAAACCCATCTCTAAGCACCGCTCCATGCCAGACCAAGTATTCTCCATGTCAAATTCCTCAAAGTCTTCTTCTGCAGGTACTGGATAATCCACCCATGGCTTCAATGCCACTGGCCAATGCACTAAATACATGTCTATATATTCCATCCCTAACGTCCTGCATATATAAAATAGTGGTTTCTCTACTACTATCAGATACGAACTCTTTTTGTTAAAAATGAAAAGGTTAAAAAATTAAATTATTTTCAAATATAGAAGTGTGTTACTCCTTTTTTAATTGACTGAAAAGGAAATAGTGTTGCATGAAAAACATGCACATTGACACATACTGTAGGGTTTGTTGAAGTGCAGCAACAGGATCATGATGATCACTTGACCAAAGTTTAGAGGTGACATGAATGTCTTCCCTCTCAACTAACCCATCACAAATCGCTCGTCTCAATGCATTACCCACAGCCGGCTCAGAACCATATATTTTTGCTGTATCAAAATGCCTGTACCCCATCTGCACGTACAGATAAAATGGCAGCCCAAATCAAATTTTCATGCACAACTACCTATAATAACAGAGTTTAAGTTTTATGTACTAACGATATAAAATAATTCACATAATAAAGTCACTTAAAAGGTAATTGAAGGTAACTCCACTTCAAAAGTTCGCTTACCTTGAGCGCCGTTCTAATGGCTCCCTCAGTTGTTTCTCTATCATTTTCGCCTGAATATGTTCCCATACCTATAATTGGTAGGGTTTCACCATTGTTTAGCATTGCCTGATAACTTCTCATGATCTTTAAGTTTTCTGAGTGCTCTCTTCTCAATATTTCTCTCTCACTTTGTTTATGTTAATGCATGAAACCACTAAACTAAGACCGGGTTTATATAGTTTGATTTCCACTAAAAAGTCAAAATTTCAGTTGACAGTTGATAAATGGACCCTGATAAATATTTTTTAAAAATAAAGACAGAAAGGAAGGAACCATAAAGAAAGAGATTCTTGTCATTCTATCAAGTGAATGAGATGTGCCGGTGCTCTCAAATTTAAAAGAAGATCATAAGTAATTTATATGCTTCTTGCAAATATACTGTCAAAGAATGATTGAGGATCTTGAATTAATATTGAAGATATATACGTACAGATGGAGCAACGCCCTTCAATTGGAAGCTAAGTCAATCATTATTACTCCCTCCGTCCCAATTTATATGATGTAGTGACTGAGCACGAAATTTAAAAAATAAAGGAAGACTTTGGAATCTTGTGATCTAAAACAAGTCAAATATATGTGTGTGGTTATAGATTATCTCGTTAAGCGTAAAATGTAATGTTCTCTCGCAGGAAAGATCAAGAGGGCCAGACGAGGAACCCCTTCCCGCGTCGCACGAGGATCAATTAGTTAGCGAAACCTACCTTTGCCTTATCTAATGCCAAGGGAGAAAGAAATTGCTTAAATTTGTTCTCGGGAAGGGTCGTCTTTCTTCTGATATGGAAGAGGTATCAACACTCCTCTTTAATATGTGAGCATATACATTCCGGTGTAATTTGATCATCTGGTAGAACAACACAACCTGAAAGGAAGCCATTCCTAATAGGAAGTTTCTAGCCGTCTTTCTTGAGGAGCAAGAAAAGAGAGGAAAAATGAATTGAGTTGTCAACATGAAAGCGTAAGAACTCAACCGGATTTCCAACATCTCGTAGAAAAAGAGTATGTAATGTAGATTTTTCAGAAGGGTCTAAATAAGACAAAGGAGTTTTCAGAATTTTATTTTTTTATCATAAATAATCGCTAACAAGGCAAGATCTCTATATGTTGATAGATACCCGCCACTCGACTGTAAGGAGAGGAGCGGAAGGCCGAACGCAATGAATAAGAAATAAATCGGGAATTGAATTCATTATAAGATCTATTTATCCTTTTTAGAAGACGGTATGCCGCCACTCGGACTCGAACCGAGATGCATTCGCTTGCCGGTCCCTCTTCTCTTGCTGATTTAGAACTCGAGGAGGAGAGAGGTTCTTCCGACTAGAGCGAAAAAGTATATAGTTAAATTATTGTCAAATAAGAAAATGTGTCATTCTTTTTTGGACTGACTAAAAAGGACATTCTTTTCCGAACTGACTAAAAAGAAAATTAGTGTGTCATATAAATTGAGACGGATGGAGTATAAATTTACGTAAATTATATTGTTGTATAGTCCTTCCGTCCCAATTAATTATACGAGGGTTGATCAGTTTGCAGAGTCAAACAACTCTTTCTTGATTACTATATTCTCCAGCTTTATTTATATACTGTAAATTATTAATTATGCAGACTTAAAGTTTTTTTTATGTAATTTTCAAATATGTAAATTTTATTATAAAATATTAGAAGAATCTATATTTAAAATTGAGTCGAAGAAAGAGTTATTTACTCTCAAAACTGCTCTAACCCTGGTATAAATTGGAAAGAGGGAGTACGTTTTATTTCTTTTAATTACCACGTTTCTACCATTTGTCATAATGAAGGTGTCATATAATTAAGTTTCCTAATTCCTCAACAGATTTTGTTTGCCGCCGTATCTGGAGGACGGCACAACTGGCCTTAATTACTAAATTAAATTGCTAAATGAACAATTTTTATTATTAGGACACAAAGAAAAGGTCAAGCGCTGACTTCAATTTTGAAAGCAATGTAGTTGAAAACCGCCCATTTAAATTTAAATTATTAAAAAAGTTGTACCCTCATAAAGTCAAATGGCCCCAAAGTGGTAACATTAGCAGAACAGGGGAGCCCCCTTTGTTTTCTTTGCCCTTCTTAGAAACTGAACTCAATGAGTAGTCTGATTTTTACAGATTTTACAACAAAGTTTCATTTATTACTTCTGCCTTCTCAAATTTATGTGTCATCATTTGAATTGATACGAAATTTAAGGATTTTTTTTTGAAATATGTGGTTCAAAATAAGTCATATATAAATGTGCGACTGTAAATTATCTCATAAAATTAAATTGTTATTAAATATAAAAATGTGACATTTTTTTTGGGACAGATCAAAAAGAAAATTGTGCCACATAATTTGGGACAGAAGGAGTAATAATTAAAAGGTTTTGTAACTAAAATTTGGTATAACATGTTAGAAATTCTCTATTTAGTGGACTCACATATTTAATATAATTGTACATAAATATGCTATCAATTAAAGACGTCTATTTTTTTGATCTAATAAAGTATTATTTTTATGAGCTATATATAAATCTTATGTTATAAGATATGAATTTTATATGCATAGAAATTTACTTAACACTTCAGTTATAATTGATGAATTCATAACTGAATAGTTACACCTCTCTTTGAAAGTTACATTTGAAGAGTATGTCAATTTTAACATGTATTGGTTAAGACTTGAGGGGTTTTCTTCAAAATTACTTCCTAACACAATAGGAACTTATAAATAGTTTATCTTTTGAGAGGTACTATGATAATTAATGACAAAGCCCTTCATACAATAGAAACTTTTTTAAAAAGTAACCGAGATAAACTGAATCTTCCTATTCTATGCATTTTTTTATTTTTCCCTTGCCCTTATCAATCCCATTTACTATTTTACATTATGATAAATTTTAAACTAAAATTATTTATATTATACGTGATATTTATGTTTTCACTTATATACTTTGGGTATAATTAAAGTTAGGATATATTTTATTATAAGTTGTAATTTAAAATCATGTGAAGTATAAGTAGAATAGACCTACAATTTTATTTTTTTTTTCTATAAAAATCCACCACTATCTTTTATGATTGTTAATTTTTTCCCCCAAATGAGGATATTGATTTTAGAGTTTTGGTTGTCATTAATATAATATTTTAACTAAATTATAAGTTAAAACTCATTTAAAGTATAACAAAGAATCGTTAAGGAGTTTGTTATAAATATAGATTTATTTTAATAATTATTTTCATATATTACATGAATTTTATATTGTGTAAAAAATTATGTTTTGGTTGTTATTATAAAAAATATTTATACGAAAAAATTATTCTAGTAAAAAAAAGTGCTCAATTATTTTATTACTCCAACATTATATATGCTTGAAAACTAGCTACTTTTCATATTTTTTTCTTCATAAATAAAATTTATTTGTTCTATAGGTAAGTCCATAATATAGATTAAAAGGAGTGAGAAATATCAAAATATTAAAAAAGTAAAACAAGACAAAGATTGATAATTTAGAGGGTAAAATAGATGTTTAAAATAGTTCAATCGAGATAAATGGGGAAAATTTCAAGATAAGAAATTATCCATTTTCCGTATGTACACCAAGTCAATTGATGCATGAGATATGTTTATATGAAAACTTTTAACATTTAATCATAATTAATTAACTTACATTATCACTACATTAGATCACTTAACTATAATAAATTTACATGATTTGATATTGTAAGATTGTATTAATCTCCCTTAGAGAGTCTTTCTCATTAATACATGTATATATAGTGTGTACAACGTGGAACCCTAATACAATAAGGATCATATATCTACCATAATTATACAACACTAAATATTAAAAAATATATGGAGTATATTTGGTTAATATACGTTAATACACCCCCTCAGTCAGAGCGGGAGGAGGTCGGACGCTAAGATTGGATCTGAAGTCAAGGGATAGTTGTCTAGGAAGACCTTTCGTGAAGATATCTGCATACAGTACGAAGAAGGTACATGCAACACCTTAACATGACCGATAGCAACCTTCTCACGAACAAAGTGTATATCCATCTCAATGTGCTTGATTCGTTGATGTTGAACCGGATTATGAGATAAATATATGGCGGATATGTTATCACAGTAAACCAAAGACGCCTTACGGAAAGGACATTGAAGCTTCAAAAGAAGGTTTCGGAGCTAGCAGCAACAACATTTGCAACGCCTCTATATTCTGCTTCTGCACTCGAACGGGCTTGTCTCTTGGCAGACCAAGAAATGGGATTATCCCCTAAGAACACACAGTAGTCGGAGGTAGAGCGTCGCGTGTCCGGAAATCCTGCCCAATCAATATCCGTATATGATAACAACATGGTCGGTGCTGAGGGGTATAAATGAAATCCATAATCAACTGTGTCCTTAACATATCGAATGATACTCTTTAGGGCAGTAAAATGAGGCTCCCTGGGGAATGCATGAATAAACATACATGCTGAACATCATAAGCAATATCAGGTCTGGTGAAAGTAAGTTATTGTAGTGCACCTGCAAGACTCCTATAAAGGGTAGGATCATACACTGGATCACCATCAATGGCATTAAGCTTTGATTTTGAGTCGACCGGAGTGGACATTATCTTGCAGTTCACCATTTTAGCCTTGTATATTATCTCTTCTGCATACTTGCGTTGACATAAAACACAGTATCAACTAAGAGTGGCCAGTGGGCCGGGCTCGGATCAGGCGGGCCGGGTCTAGCGGGGTCGGGGCGGGACGGGAGAAGGGGCGGGGTCGGGTCTGGCGGGCTCTGGCGGGGTCGGGTCTGGCGGGACTGGAGCAAGTCCCGTCCCGATCCCGATCCCGTCGGTATCGGGTCGGGGCGGGCTCGGGCTCGGGGCGGGATACGGCGGGTTTTCCTTTTTTTTTTAAAAAAAATAACATATGTATAAAAAAAACTCAATAAACAAAACAAGATAGTGTAATAAAAACATCCTAAAAATTTGTTTTTGTGCCTCTTATATTATTTAATAGACATATGATTTTTTGTAATACAAATACAATTGTCTAAAATCTAAATTGCAACTTTGTGGTGTTGTCCAAAAGTTGCAAATTACATAATAAAATTACAATTAAAAAAATTACATTCTCAAAAAAACCTGTTCTAATTGCTTGATGATTTCATGTGGTTCTTCGATTGGAATTGGTATTTGTTGGTCAAATTGATCCACGTCGCTTCCACTACCTTCAGTTAAGATTTCGTTGTAGTTTTCATCATCTTCTTCGTTGATCTCCAGTTGACCGCACCTTCTCCGCTCCGCTCGTATCCAATCTCTGAATAATACTGCAATTTCCAAGCTGTCTCCGGCTAATGAGTGTCTGTGGTCTCCTATTTGATATATGCCTGCAGAAAAAGCGCTTTCAGACGCAGTTGACGACGCTTGAATGTTCAAAACATCTCGAGCCATCAATGAAAGTGTCGGAAAGGTCTTCTCATTCCCCCTCCAGTATTTCAGCAAGTCTTCATGTCCATCTTCATTGATAACTTCTTGATACGGTACAAAATCCTGCAAAACAAAAATACCCAACTCGCTAATTTGGTTAGTAGTAGAGGTACGACCGCACATTCTATTTCTGAGGCTTTCAATACTAGCCGCAGAAACAACATGTCTTTTGTGAGGTTGTGTTGAAGATGAAGAAGATGGTATGGAAGCTGGTAAGTTACTAGCATTTTCTTGTTGATAAAATCTATATATATTTTTGCATTGGTGTTCTACGCTAGACAATACTTCTTCTTTAGTTTGTTCAATAGGTGGTGGGTGATTTAGATTTTTGGGACTTGGAGGTGGTAGTACTTCTATACAATCGTAAATAGTTTCAATTAGTGATTTAGTACCGTCTATTTTAATAGTAGGATTTAATACAGAACCAATAATATAAATAGAGGGAATAGGAATAAAATAATTTTTTATTTTGAGAAACATTTTTTTAATAGCTGCCTTATAAGCTGGTTTTTTCATATATTCACTAAGTAATAAAATTATTAGAGTTATATAAAATAACATAGTTGAAATAGTAGGATAATATATACCGGAAAATTCTTTTGTTGCTTGAAAAAATTTCTCTAAGAATACAATAAGTTCGGAAATTTTTTCCCAATCACTATCTAAAATCATATCAGCTAGCTTTTTATTATGAGAGTTAAAAAATAAAGTTATAGGTAATTTATAGTCATAAGCAACAAGTAGTTGCTCGTATAAAGAATTTCACATAGTGGATACTTCTTGTGGAATTTTTCTAAAAGGTAGTCCACAATCATGACAAATTTTTTTATATTCTTTTCTACGTTGTACTTTATTACTTTTAAAAATAAAGTTTATAGCAAATTGTATTTTACTAAGAATGTCTTCAAAAAGTGATAGACCATCCTTTACAATTAAGTTATATATATGGCACGCACATTTTATATGAAAATGGTCTGGAAAAGACGGAGTTAAACTATTTTTTAAAATTGTAATTGCGTAATTGTTATTAGAAGCGTTTTCTAATGTAATAGTCATAATTTTATCGGTAATTCCGTAATAATCGCACACTTGATAAATATTTTCTGCAATAAAAGTACCAGTGTGCCTATCATCTATATATCTATACGCTAAAATACGTTTTTGCATAGACCATTTATAATCTATCCAATGACAAGTTACAGTTAAATAATCATGGCCGTTAGTACTACGACCTATATCATACGTGATAGATACTTTGCCATTAAAATAATATAATGAAAAACGTAAATATTGTTGATATTCATGTGCGAATTTAAATACATCTCTCTTAACAGTTGATCTAGGAAAACCGTTAAAAGCAGGATTATATATATCTCTAATGTAATGAATAAAACCGGGAGATGAAGGAAATGAAAAAGGCAAACCCTCCACAGCAACTAATTTTGATATTGCTTCCCTATCTCTATGTTTATTGTATTTAGAGCCTACAATTCCCCCCGTCATAGGGTTAATTTGACCCTGTACTTGGTCCGGGACAGTATCAGTATGTGAACCTTGTCCCGATGGAGCGGGCGTTTGCGCACCCGGTTTTGAAGCCTGGTATTGGGCATACCTAGCTGGATGAGCACTTACTACGTGTCTAATTAAATCCCCCGTCCCACCGTGACCTTTTCCAGTTTTAATTTTTAAAATATTTTTACAAATTTTACATCTAGCTACTTGATTCTCTACGTCCCTATCAAAAAATATTCATGCATCTAATTTTAATGGTCGTTTTGTTGGACCTCGTCTCATACTAGGGAGAATAGGGGGCATTTCAGTTGAAGGTGCACTAGTGGGTGTGTTGTCATCAACATTAGTGGGTATATCATCTAGATCATCGTCTAAATTAAAGTCTTCTTGAGTTCCAGAAAATAGCTCCTGGTCTAAATCTAATGGTATTGTAGGAAAATGTTGAGTATCAACAAAATCATCCTGTGTAGGAATAAGATGACTAGAAGAAGTACCCTTGCCCTGGTTGCCCCTATTAGAAGAAGCACCCTTACCCTTACCCTTAAACATACCTTTTAATCCTTCCATTTTAATTATGAAAATAAATAAATAAATAATTAAAGACAATAAAATTAAGTAATCTAAATAAAATAAACAGACAATAATAATTTAATGAAGGAACGAATGTACCAAACGCCGACATAACGTCGACGTGTAATTGAGAGGTTGAAAATTGAAACTTTGCTCGATGGAAGATCCTCAAGCTAGTTGCCAACTTCACTCCCAATTCCCAAATGAATAAATAAAATTGAATATTTAGCAAACAATGTAGACTTGTAGAGAGATATATTGAGAAATTAGAGAGATTGTAGGAAGATTTGTGAGAAAGATGAAGAGAAAATAAGTTATTTATAGTTGGAAAATTAGGTTAAAGTGTAAATATAATAACTTATGGGTTAAAAATAAATATTAAGGGGTAGGGGTTGGGGGAGGGGGGGGCCTAAAATGGCAGTTGGCCAACAGCCATAATCTAAAATGGCCGTTGGTGCAACGACCCATTTTTGCAAAGAGGGGAAAAGGGCGGGGTCGGGGTCGGGGCGGGGTCGGGTCAAGCGGGCCTGGGGAGGGCTCGGGTCTCGCGGGATGAGACATCGTCCCGTCCCGAGTTCGAGTCCCGCCCCCGTTATTTTTTTTTTGGCGGGACCGGGGCGGGCTCGGGACGGGGTCGGGGTCGGGGTCGGGCTGTCCCGGCCCACTGGCTAGCCCTAGTATCAACAGATCTAGTCACTGATATCCCCAAAAAGTAACTCAACTTCCCCAAGCCAATCATAGCGAATTCGGTTTTAAGCAATGCAATGATCTCATTTTTCAACAAATCAGAGGAGGTAGTAAGCACAATGTCATCCACATATAACAACAAATAACCAATGCTACTATCTCTATGAAAAATAAATAGAGAATTATCACATTTGCTGCATACAAACCCAATATGTAAAATGTATTGTGCAAAGCGATCATACCACACTATCGGGGTCTGTTTCAAACCATAAAGTGACTTATGGAAACGACATACATACTGAGGGGGCTACTGCATGGACAAAATCGGACGGTTGGTGCATGTACACATTTTCTTTAAAATCCCCACGTAGAAATGCATTCTTCACATCAAGCTGATGAATCGGTCAATGCTTACCCATAGCAATACTCAGAACTGTGTGAATGGTAGCCGGTTTAACAATTGGACTGAACGTCTCACCACAATCAATACCCTCATGCTAATTAGTGTTATTAGCCACAAGTCTCGTCTTATATCTCTCTAGATCACCATTGTCTCTATATTTGTGACTAAAAAGCCACATGTATCGGATCACATTCACCCCCTCCAGTCTTGGAACCAAATCCCAAGTGTGCTATTTCGTTAAAGTATTAAATTCCTCACACATAGCTGCATTCCAATTTGGATCTAGTTTGGCTAATTTTGGGTTTTTTGGAATTGGGGATATGGTTTGTGCGGATAGGTTAACTTGGACTTTGGGTTTGAAAATCTCATGTTGGGCATGGGTTTCCATATGGTGTGAGGACGTAGGGGCAGTTTGGGTATTTCTGGTGGGTGTCGGGTCTGGGTCACGCTGTGGGATAGGGTCCGGGGTTTGGTTTGGTGTCGAATTCGGGGGTAAGTCGATGGGGTGTGGGTTTTGACAGGTGATGTCAGGTGTCGGCAAGGAGTCTGGTAGGGTAGGGTAGCCTATCGGAAGTGGTAGTGATGTCGAGGTTGGGTCTCCGGGTATATGATTGTACCAGTGGGATGGTGGTGTTTCTGGGCTGGATTGTTGCACTGGATATGCAGCGGTGGGTGATAGTGACACAGAGGACGATGGTTGAATTTACCGGTAAGTGGAGGATGTGATGGTGGGATGAGTTTGAGAGACGAATGACCTACTGCCGGAGATGGCAGGGGCAGTCGGCAGTAACGGAGATAAGGTCGACAGGCTGTCAGTGGTGACTGTTACCAGGGCAGTGATGGTGACTGTGGACTGAGGGTTTCGGGGAGGGTGTCGGGTTGGTCGGCCAGAGTGTGGGGGAGGCGGTGCTAGGGTGTAGGGTTACCGGCGAAAGGGGTGACTGGGCAGAGACGTCGGCGACAGACAGTGATACTGCCACAGTAGTGGCAGTAGGCTGTGACGGAACTGTAACGTCACGGCGGAGTAAGTTGCTAACAATGGGGGACATTTCAGATTCCTCTAGAAAATTGTTATCTGTGTTTTGGAATTTTTGGATGTTTGCAAACGGAAAGATTGTTTCATTAAACGTGACATGGTGAGATAGGATGATCTTACGGAAAGATAAGTCATAGCACAAATATCCCCTATGATTGGGCGGGAAATTTAAGAAGACACATAGGGTGGTGCGGGGTGCCAGTTTATGAGGGGTTGTGGAGGCTAGATTCGGATAACAGAGGCAGCAAAAAATCCGTAAATGATCATATGAGGGGATTTGACAAAATAGTATTTAAGTAGGTGTCTAATTTTGTAGGGTGTGGGTAGGCAAAATATTAATAATAAATTTGGTCATTTTGACAGTATAAACCCAAAAATATAGTGGGAGAGAGGTATGAAAGAGAATAGTACGAACCATGTTATTTATGATGCGAATGATTCATTCGGCTTTGCCATTTTGGGGGAGGTGTGGGGACAGGAAAGACGAAAAACCATGCCATTATCAATGCAAAATTTTTGAAAGGTGGAATTATTAAATTCACATCCATTATCACATTGAAATGATTTTATGGCTTTTTCAAATTGTGTTTGGATATACACACTAAATTCAAGAAACTTGGAAAAAACCTTAGACTTAAATTTAAGCGGGTAAACCCAAATAAAGTGAGAAAATCATATAATAAAACTAGATAAAACTTATGTCCCAATGAGATAGTAATGGGAGATGTCTATAAATCGACATGAATAACGTCAAAAGGAGAAAACATAACACTTAAAGAAGATTGAAACGACAGGCGAATATGTTTGCCTAAATGACAAGAAAAGAAATGTTGGACAAGTTTCCCATTATTTCAACGAATTAAATTATTATTTCGAAAAAAATTAAACACAGGAGCTCTTGGGTAGGGGTGAGCACAGGTACAGGGTACCCAGATACCCGACCGGAACTGACACTAACGGATAGGTTCCGGATAGATATATTATAATAACGGGTAGGGTCCGAGTAGTAAAATTAGGAATCGATCAATGTCGGGTCCGATTCCGATTCCGGCAAATAGAGACAGGGTACCCGAACCCGGAACCGATACCTGGAACCTATAAAATATTAAATATTTTTACTTTTTTTAGAAACGTTTGGACCACTTTTAACTTTCTCCAAAATTGTTTGTTGCACGCCTACACATTGATTTTCTCCACCCCAAGACGTAAATATTTTAGTTTTTTCACCCCTTTATTCTAGAATGCTCTTTGTGCCCTAAGAGAAAACACTCAAAACTCTCTCAATAACAATGGCGTTTTAGCTACACCACTGAGCTTCATCGTCGTCGTTGTTGAAGCTTTCTCTCAGGTACTTTCATCGTTGTCGTCATTGAAGCTTCACCTTTGCCTCTTTCTCTCCATTGGTTGTGTTCACGTCATTCCTAAAATGCATATGGGTTCATATCTAACTCTTCAATTTATTTTTAATATCATATGCTTCTTTTCTATTTCAGGCGATACTCATCTTCAATTTGTATTACTTTTTTATTTGAAATGTAAATCTATTTTTAAAATTTGTGTATATTTTTGTAGTTGTGAAGATGAAATTTAGGGATTTACTAGTATAATAAAGCTTTTCTTTTGTATCGAAGAGCTTATGAACACGAAAATAAGTTTAATTAAGATATTTTCAAATTTATTTTGAAATCAACACGTTCAATTAATTGAGTGTCAAATTTGGTTTGCAATTTTAGGTTTTGGTTACAGAATTAGCTTTTCTACAATGAATAAGTTTTCTAAAACTTCTTATAAGGGTACTAAAAACTTCGATTGCAGGCTAAAAACTAGTTGATGAAATTATTTTAGAACTCTTTTTTATTCTCATAGGCTTAAAAATTGTTGCTTAATTTGTGTTTTTTATTTACAGGGTACCCGGGAACCTACCCGGACTTCCGGGTAATGATTGCTACGGGTAGGTTCCGGGTAGTAAAGTTAGGAACCGATCTTTTACCGGGTAGGGTCCGGGTAGTTAAAAAATGTTAGGGTACCCGGACCCGCTCACCCCTACTCTTGGGTGTCCAAGTCTATTGTGCCAGGTTGACGGAGAGATTGTTGTTAAAGCGATGGGAGGAGAGACATGTGTAGTTAGAGATGTGCGAGGGGTGACACTAGCAGTTCCCGGTACGTAAGTCTGTTACAGAAAACTCAAACGAGTCAAAATTAATTGAGACAGAATTATCCGTGGAAAATTTTCTAACGAATATTAGGTTCTTGATAATATTTAGGGCATAGAGGACGTTATTTAGAGATAAGTGGGGATGCGGTGGTGGGGTTAGTATGTGGCCAAACCCTTGAATTGGAATGCGATGATCACTTTCAACCATAATAGATTGTAGAGTATTTAAATTTTGCAAGTGAGAAAGATTACTAAAGTTGTTGGTGAGGTGAGAAGTGGCGCCCGTATCCATATACCACGCATTATCGGGCTGCCGATGAGTCAATGTGATGAAAGTCTGGCCCAAATTGGATTGGGGAAGGCCTGGTGCGGATTGCTGGGCTCCAGGAAATTGGGACAGATGGTTGTGGCCCATCGATCGATCTGGAGCGAACTGCTGGGCTGCCTGAGGTTGGGCCCAAAATTGAATGACAGAAATTGGGCTGTTTGGTTTCTTAAAGTTGGACCGCTGTAGCCCCAACTGCTGATGGACCGAGGCTGCTGGAAACGTGGTCCGTGATGTTGGACTCTTGCTGGAGGCCTAGTTTTCGTCCAGCTAGCCACTGCCATGAATATACGTCGATGCCATGAAGATTTTCGGAGAGTGGGGCCATATACGGGGTGTATAACGGCTTTTATAGGTTGTATATACGGCCTGTTAAAGAAAAAGAAGACGAAAATCTAATATCTGTTTTCGGGCAAAGGAAGGAGAAGCAAAACATACAAGAAATTTGTTCTTTGTTCTCGGGCAGAGGAAGAAACAAAGCAGACAAAATTATCTGGAAAGAAGAAAAAAAATTTGGCAGGTTGTCTTCCGGAAAGAAGAGAAAAAGCAGGCAATTAGCCGCCACTAGTAAGCACAAAATCCGAGAAAAAAAAGGGGGGGGGGGCTATCGTCCGGAGAGGAAAATAAAAGAGGGTTTAGGATTTTGATACCATGTAAGATTGTATTAATCTCTCTTGGGAGTCTATATATAGTGTGTACAGTGTGGAACCCTAATACAATAAGGATCTTATATCTATCATAATTATACAACACTAAATATTATAAAATATATAAAATATATAAAATATATTTGGTTAATATAGGTTAATAGATATAAACACGAGATAAAAATCCAAAATATCGTTCAGTAGTAGCTATCCATTCCCTGCTAGCTAGAGATACGAGTATGATACTGTGCTGAATGTGCATCAGAGATTAAGATATGGTTGCATTCAATGTCATTAACCTTTTGGGTTCTTCATGGGTTACGCATAATTAATTAAACACTTGTTAATTAATTGGGTTAGTGATGTTCAAGTCAACCATTAAACAATTAATACGTACATACCTCTTTCTAACTTGTAAGCAATCATGGGTGATTATCGTATCAGTTTGGCCAGCACTATTAACGTACTATCTAGATATTGGTAACGCGGTAGCCACCAAGGGCTCACTCTATACGCACTCTAAAGTGCTCCTAGTTGTAAGCCGACTTCGCCTGCCTATTACTTCCTTCATCCTAAAATAAGTATGCTTTAGCAATAAAAAATATCCCAAAATAAGTATCTGTTTAGAAATTCTAAGATAAAATTGAAAGGATGTATGTCCTAGAGACAATTATTATTAGGGACAAATGTACTTGAACATATTCGTATTATCAATAATGATTAATATTTATGACATTTGCAATTATTGAGTTATTATTTGATTGTTTGTAATTATTCATTAATGTGCATCCCTTGAACTTACGTTGTCATTAATAGAGTAAGATATTGATGATAGAGCGTAACTCTAAAATAGCCTCGACTAATGATCACCGAGAATGGGATATCGATGATATGTTATAAGTCGACATGTGGTATGCGTCACATTCTTAGAGAATGTAGTATGTCTCACCTGCTACTAGTAATGGTTACTAGTGATGGACACATGAATACTTTTGGAAAGTATTGGTATACCTTGCTGATAAACTATTTGTTATACATGTCTAAAATATTATCAGTGTGGGGATATAAAGGTCCTTTGACTTGAGGTCAATACGCACCTTATTTACATAGTAATGTACTTTGACCCTGTTCTAAGCTTAAATTCCTTATAGGATAAGACACAGCTTGTGTTGGGTACATTATGATGTAAATTAAGGTGGTAATTGAGCCAAGAATAGGATTCATTCCTCGATTGGATATTCGAGAGAGCACTCAACTTCTCGGTGATATTAGGTCGACCAAGTCATTGGCCAATGCAAGAGACATATTTAGAATATGGTCTAGTTGTCGACTAATATAGATGAGATAAAGTGATCAAGTCATTTGAATAGACATATGGCAAATCCTAAGCTTGATCGAGTGTGTCGCGAATGAAAGGAATTTATCATCTCACATAAAGGTTATGTTTGCTGGATTCATGTAAATGTACTTCACATATTGAGTTCGTCATACGTCGGACCTTAATTGGATTAGTGTCGATATGTGCAGGCCTATAGGGTCACACTATGTCGATTGCCTTTTCGGTCTAAGGGTGTATTGAGAGGATATTAAATATTCGATTTGGAATCGAGATATTTAAATTGATAATAACTATGGGATAGTTTCTATTAGATGAAAATTATTTAATTAAATCAATATTAGATTTTGGATTTAATGTGCTGAATATATATATATTAAACGAAAACGGGAAACAAAAATTTACGTAAGGCGCCGCGGCGCCGACCCGGCAGTGGGCCCAGTCAGACTGGACCACTGCACCTCAGTTTTTGGGCCAGGCTTAGAGCCCAACCCTAATCTGATTTGTGACCTAAAAAATCACTATATATACAACACTAATCTCTAGTTATTAACATACTAAGAACACCAATTATCATAAACAATTCTAGACTTAGAGTCTAGGACGAAACTCTCTCAAACATCTGCCAAGATTTCCTGGCTTTCTTGACAGAGGAATACGCCGTAGCATTGTGTTTGCAGTCGAAAAGGGAATCGCGTGTCCACCCTTTAGTAAAGACTCCAGATAATACAACCTGTAAGTGTTCATGTTTTATGTTACAGGTTTTGATTGTCATATAACCATACTAGAAGAAATTATTGGGGTAAGTAAGAACAAAATTTTAAACTTCTGTTGTGCCTTACTTATGTGTTTTGAACCCAACAAAAATCCTACAGTGGTATCAAAGCCCAGGCTGTTTCAATGGTTATTTAACAATTGAATAAAATAATAATATGGGTTAAACATAAAATTGGATTAAAATAAGGCTTCTTGAAATCCTACATATCTTGACTGAATGTTAACCTTTTGATATCACCCTAAATTATCTCCTACGCTAACTCGAGGAAGTCATTTCGTTCTAACTCGAACTAAGCCAAAAGTGCAGATATCCGACTCTTTGCACAGTGCACGGCAAAGAACGAGTATGAATGAATGATGGTCGATATGTGCGTTATTGATAATGGTGGGTGAGGATAAATGATATGTGATTTGATCCCTAAATTGGATTTAGGGCTCGAACGATTTTAGAAAATCACAGAAACATTTTATCAAGACGTCGGCGTCGCGGCCCTATGGTAAGGCGCTTGCTAGGGTTTTCAGGGCGGCGCCGCGTCTCCATGGTAGAGCGTCGCAACCCTAATGCTTCATTTCAAAATTTTGGACTCACTGGACAGTAGGCGCCGCGGCTCCAATGCATTTACAGAAGCCGAAAGGTTTTTGCCTCAGTGGCATCGCGACCCTAATGATTAGCGACGAGGCCCTACTGTCCAGAAACTAAAAAAAATAAGAGTTCTAAATGTCAAATTGTGTGTCATTTAAATTACTAGAATAACGTCCGCAAATACATGTCTGGGTAGGCGATGCCCAGTATTTGTTAAAATCGCTTACTATCATACTTGAGTAGGCGGTAACAATATGTGCTTAATTATTTGCATGTTAAGATGCTTTGTTGGACATAGCATGCTAGAGTTGATCTTGGTTAAAACTCTGAATTAAAATGTTTCCTAAAATTTTAATACAAGTCTCATTTAAATGAACGCGTCGTCTGTTATAATTTATTGTAGTGCAAAATCCTTTTCAACGAGATGAGTATTTATGCCACAGCATTTGCTTTAAGTCTACGAGGACTCAGAATCTTTCATAGATGCATGTTAAATGTAGAAGTGGGTGATAAACCTTCATGAGTATTTACACCACAGTGTTTGCTCTATAAGGCAAAACTCACTTAGATATATAATTGCAGTCGCATAATGGGTTGACTTGCAAGGTTGTCTTGGCGCTACAGTGTCGGACAAGCCGAGGGACGCAGATCGATTGTTTAGAATATTCGGTCAAACATGAGTTACAAATTATTTGTAATTGGTTTAGAGACCTACCAGGTTGTGCTGTTGAAGTTATCATCCACAACAAACGCGGAGATAGCATGAACCTGGATCATGGCCCATTATGACCATATTTAATATGAGTCTGTATTTTTCCATGGGGTCGAAGAGTATGTTAAAATAGTGGGAGCTAATTAAATTAAATATCATGTTAATTAGTTAACGAATGTGTTCAATAGAAATTATATTAGAGTTTAATTTCAAGTCTATCTATTTCTTCAGTATATACAAAATGTAGAATCTGTCACTGAAAATGTTGGTCGAGACAAACAAGTTGATTGGATCAAATTACCCTGACTGGTTAAGAAATTTGCGATTGGTATTAAGACTAGAAAGAATTGAGTATGTGTTAGACGCAATGTTCCCCACAGTCCCCGCTAAAGATTCTGCTGAGTATGCCCCGTTTGACAAGGTGGCTTATCAGAAACATCTAAACGATGCTACCTCGGCACAATGTGTAATGTTGTCCTCCATGACCTTGGAGTTACAGAGGCAACATGAAAACATGGGCCCCAACGAAATGCTAGAACATTTGAAGAGTCTATAACTCACAGTCTCAGACAATGGAGTATGAACTGTTGAGGGACCTTTTCAAGTGTAAGCTAAACGATGGGGGGTCAAGTGTCAGCACATGTTCTGAAGATGATTGGGTTAATAGAAAGGTTGGCTTCGATTGGAATGAAACTGCCTATAAATGTCTCTGTCAACCTGATCCTGAATTCACTTCCTGGTTCATTTAAGAATTTCATTATGAACTTCAATATGAATGGGACCAAGGCAAGTCTTCCAGAGCTTCACAACATGTTGAAGACCTTTGAATCATCTACCTCTAAAGGTAAAGCCGTGCTCATGGTGGGCTCTTCTAGCAAGTTCAAACCCAAGGGTAAGAACATGCAGAAGAAGAAGGGTAAGACAGTTGTTGCACCTACAGTTATGAAACCTAGAGGAAATGTTTAGAAGAAGGCAAAGATAGCTTCGAATGTGTGCCTCAACTGCAAGAAGAAGGACTGCACAGCTCCAGGAGGAGGCAAAGCACTAGGTGCTCCTGGCTCTACTGGACAAGGTATGTTTGTCATTGAGATAACTATGTATATAAATAAATCTCACTGCTGGGTATTGGATATCGCATGTGGCTCACACATTTGTAATAATGTGCAGGGTTTGATTGACAACAGAAAGGTTGAACCTTGGGAAGTAGACCTGCGCGTTGGAAATGGAGCACAAGTGGATGCTAAACGCGTGAGAACTTATAGACTAGATTTACCTTCAGGCTTTTTTATAGAACTAAATAATTGTTATTTTGTTCCCTCATTGACGAGGAATATTATTTCTATCCCAGTGTTAGACATTGAGGGGTTTTCCTCATTTATTGTCAATGACAGTTATGTAATGTCTTTTAATGGTTTAGTTCATGGAAATGCTCCGCTTGTGGATGGTTTGTATGTTCTAAACTGTAGTCGTGAAATTTTAAATGTGCAAAATAAACGAGCTAAGATAAGTAATCCAAGAAATCCCACCTACTTATGGCACTGCAGACTTGGTCACATCAATGAATCAAGGATAGCAACATTAAGAAATTTAGACTACCTGAAACCATTTAACTTGGAGTCCTATGGTAACTGTGAATCTTGCTTAAGATGAAAGATGACCAACAAGCCACTTTCTGCGAAAGGTGTGTGAGACAAAGAGATACTTGAATTGGTCCATACTAATGTATGTGGGCCATTTTTAACTCAAGCTAAGGGAGGCTTCCCTTACTTCGTCACTTTTATATATGATTTCACAAGGTTTGGGCATGTGTATCTTATGAAACACAAGTCCGAAACCTTTGAGAAATTCAAGGAGTACAAGTCAGAAGTAGAGAAGCAACTTGAAACAAGTATCAAGACCCTTCGATCAGATCAAGGAAGTGAATACTTAAGTAAAGAATTTCTGGATTACTTGAAGCTTCATGGAATCCAATAACAATAGACACTTCCTGGAACGCCACAGATGAATGGTGTTGCTGAAAGGAGAAATTGAACCATATTAGATATGGTTAGATCTATGATGAGTTTCTCAGCTCTACCAACATACCTTTGGGGCTATGCATTGCAAAGCTCAATTTATATTCTGAACAAGGTTCCTTCAAAATCAGTGAAGAAAACTCAATATGAGATATGGAATGGCAAGAAGCTAGCACTTAAACACATGCGACCCTAGGGGTGCCCTGCATATGTAAAGAAGATGCTTACTGACAAGTTGGAATCTAAAAGTGAGAAATATTATTTTGTAGGGTATCCAAAAGAAACTAAGGGATACTATTTCTATCTTCCTGGAGAATATAAGGTCATTGTTTCTAAAAATGCAACTTTCCTTGAAGAAGAATATGTCTACAAGGAACATAACTGCAATGAGATAGAACTTGAAGAAATTCAAGAACCACAAGATAACACAGAAGTTGAACCCTTGTTGAATGACCTAGATAAGGATTTAGTGGGAGTATCTGGTGAAGATTGGGTACTTAGAGTATGCCCTTCAGCCAGTGGGAGTGTTGTAAAAGATAGTGCAGAAATGCAAGGCTCTCATACACAACCAATGAAAGATGATACAATGGTTGTACATTATTCCATTCAGGGAATACATGAAAATGACATCCCTGAAAGCTCTCAAGGTGATGGATTGTCCAGCACACAGAGACTTTCTCACAATCAGAATGCAACAAATACTGAAACGCAGAATAATCAACTCCGTAGGACCACTAGGACACATCGTCCGCCTGAAAGACTTAATCTCCTTGTTGAAACACACAATGAGATAGATATTCCAGACGACGATGAACCTACAGCCTACATCGAATCCATGTTAGACATTGATTCGCAGAGATGGCAAGAAGCCATAAAATCTGAGATGGACTCGATGTACATAAATCAAGTTTGGAACTCGGTTGATTTGCCAACAAGGGTTAGACCCATAGGATGCAAATGGGTCTTAAAGAAGAAGATTGATGCATATGGAAAAGTACAGACTTATAAAGAAAGATTGATGGCTAAAGGTTATAATCAACGGCCTGAGGTCGATTATGATGAAACCTTTTCACCTGTTGCAAAAATTTAGTATATTCAGATTTTGCTTGCAATAGGCGCATACTATGATTATGACATTTGACAAATGGATGTTAAAACTGATTTCCTCAATGGTAACCTAATTGAGGAGGTGTATATGATACAACCTGAGGGTTTTACATCCAAGACTAAGCCCAAAGTAGTGTGCAAGCTACAGAAGTCCATTTATGGACTTAAGCAAGCCTCAAGGAGTTGGAATATTTGCTTTGACAAAGTAGTCAAATCATTTGACTTTGTTAGAAGCAAAGAAGATCCCTGCGTTTATAATAAGCGCAAGGAATGGAGTATTGTCTTCATTGTTATATATGTAGATGACATATTAATAATGAGAGATAATAAGACTCTCATGCAATTAGTCAAGGAATAGTTATCCAACACCTTCATGATGAAGGACTTGGGTGAAGCCTGCTACATTCTTGGAATTAGGATCTATAGAGATAGACCTAATAGATTGTTGGGACTGTCACAATCCACATAATTAGACAAAGTGCTAAGACGATTCTCTATGGAAAACTCCAAGAAGGGAAGTCTTCTTATGGGTCAAGGCATCAAGTTATCAAAGAAGGGTAGTCCTTCTATTGTTGCAGAACTTGAATGCATGAAAAGAATCCCATATGCTTCAGCTATAGGATCTATCATTTATGCCATGACCTGTACGAGGCCAGATGTGGCATATGCACTTAGTATGACTTGCAAATTTCAGCAGAATCCTGGGGAAGAACACTGGAAAACAGTCAAGAGTATTCTTAAGTATCTTAGACGAACTAAAGAATATTTCTTAGTCTATGGTGGACAAGAGAAGCTAGTGTGTACTGGGTACACTGATGCTAGCTTCCAGACAGATCTTGATGACTTCAAATCTCAATCTGGATATGCCTTCATTTTCAATGGCAGAATAGTGAGTTGGAAAAGTTCCAAGCAAGCTACAACTGCTGATTCGACAACTGAAGTCGAGTACATTGCTGGATCGGAAGCTGGTAAAGAAACTGTCGCGATATCTGAGTTCCTGAAGGAACTAGGGGTTGTTCCAAGTGCCACTTGTCCAATAACGATTTATTGTGACAACACTGGTGCGATTGCGCAAGCTAAGGAACCAAGATCAACAAACAGAAACAAGCATGTACCGAGGAAATACCACATACTCAGGGAGATGGTGGAAACTGAAGAAATAAGATAAGACTATGTTCCCACATACGATAATTTTTCTGACCTGTTTACTAAACCATTAAGCTTAGTTAAACATAATGGTCATTTTGAAAACATGGGTATTAGATACATCAAAGATTGGCTCTAGGCCAAGTGGGAGATTGAAAGTATGTATGTCCTAGAGACAATCATTATTAGGGACAAATGTAATTGAACAAATTCGTATTATCAATAAGATTAATATTTATGGCATTTGCAATTATTGAGTTATTATTTGATTGTTTGTAATTATTCATTAATGTGCATCCCTTGAGCTTACGTCGTCATTAATAGAGTGAGATATTGATGATAGAGCGTAATTCTAAAATAGCCTCGACTAATGATCATCGAGAATGGGATATCAATGATATGTTATAATTCGATATGTGGTATGCGTCACATACTTAGAGAATGTAGTATGTCTCACCTGCTACTAGTAATGGTTACTAGTGATGGGCACATGGATACTTTTGGAAAGTATCGGTATACCCTGCTGATAAACTATTTGTTATACATGTCTAAAGTATTATCAGCGTGTGGGATATAAAAGTCGTTTGACTTAAGGTGAATACGCACCTTATTTACAGAATAATGTACTTTGACCCTGTCCTAAGCTTAAATTCCTTATAGGATAAGACACGGCTTGTGTTGGGTACATTATGATGTAAATTAAGGTGGTAATTGAGCAAAGAATATGATGCATTCCTCGATTGGATATTCGAGAGAGCACTCAACTTCTCGGTGATATTAGGTCGACCAAGTCATTGGCCAATGCAAGAGACATATTTAGAATATGGTCTAGTTGTCGACTAATATAGATGAGATAAAGTGATCAAGCCATTTGGATAGACATATGGCAAATCCTAAGCTTGATCGAGTGTGTCGCGAATGAAAGGAATTTATCATCTCACATAAAGGTTATGTTTGCTGGATTCATGTAAACGTACTTCACATATTGAGTTCGTCATACGGCGGAACTTAATTGGATTAGTGTCGATATGTGAAGGCATATAGGGTCACACTATATCGATTGTCTTTTCGGTCTAAGGGTGTATTGAGAGAATATTAAATATTCGATTTGGAATCGAGATATTTAAATTGATAATAACTATGGAATAATTTCTATTAGATAGAAATTATTTAATTAAATCAAAATTAGATAAAGCGAAGAACCTTACCAGGGCTTAACATGCCGCGAATCCTCTTGAAAGAGAGGGGTGCCTTCGGGAATGCGGACACATGTGGTGCATGGTTGTCGTCAGCTCGTGCCGTAAGGTGTTCGGTTAAGTCCCGCAGCCGCAAGATCGGCAATTTCACTATCCGTCTTTAAATCTATATCCAATTGGGAGATAACCATATTTTTGGCTAAATAATAGTAATTTTGGATTTAATGTGCTGAATATATATTAAACGAAAACAGGAAACACAAATTTACGTAAGGCGCCGCGGCGCCTACTAGGCTGCGCCGCGACGCCTACTAGGCTGCGCCGCGGTGCTAACCCGGCAGTGGGCCCAGTCAGACTGGCCCACTGCACCTCAGTTTTTGGGCCAGGCTTAGAGCCCAACCTTAATCTGATTTGTGACCTAAAAAATCACTATATATACAGCACAAATTTTTAGTTATTAACACACTAAGAACACCAATTATCATAAACAATTATAGACTTAGAGTCTAGGACGAATTCTCTCAAACCTCTGCCAAGATTTCCTGGCTTTCTTGACAGAGGAGTACGCCGTAGCATTGTGCTTGCAGTCGAAAAGGGAATCGCATATCTACCCTTTGTTGGAAATTTGCCTTTGGCGGGGAGATGCGTCCACCCATCTTTGATGAATTAAACACTAGTGTTCCGCATGTTGGAGACCTTGTCTCTTCGCACATGTCACGACCCGACCCGACGGGCCGCGACTAACCGCCCTAATGACGTCATTATACTAACCTGTCACACATAATCCAATTAACACTTAATGAGTCTGAAATCCGACAGCATAACGTCGCAATAGCAACATATGCCAGGGTAGGCAAGCCGACGAGGCCGCCTTTACCCAAGATTGTACATGTCTCCTGAGGAGTCACAACTAGCCAATATAACATAACAAGCAAGCCGACAAGGCTGCCACCAGATAGTAACGTATATACATGGGAACACCCCAGCACAGAATACAATAACATGACCGACCAAAACAGAGTCATAACCCTTACATACGTACAACCCACCACTGTCTGGACCTCTATAAGAAGAATAACGACATATGACGGACGGGGCCCGTCGTGCCTAAATACGAACATAATTCTAAAAAGGGTTTCGATGCCGAAATGACAAAGCCCTGGATCAAAGGAGCTTTCCAACTCGCTTGAGTAGGAACCTAGGCACGAGGTTCACTGGCGAAAACATGTACTGCGGGCATGAAACGCAGCCCCAGGAAAGGGGGTCGATGCGAAAATAATGTCTTGAGTATGTAAAACATGAAGTCGTAAAAGAGACCATAATTAGCCAACAGTAAATGTAAGATCGGTATAAAAATAAGGATTCAAATCCAACTGTGCCATAAACCATAAAAGTCAGTTGTGCCTTATAAAAATGAGAGTCAAGTCAAGAAAACATGAAGGCATGTCCATAAACATATATATACCGGTAACGTAACCCATCCCACTAATGCGGGACTCGGTGGAATCATATCATAACCCGACCCATGCTGGGACTCGGTAAAATCATCTCTCATCTATGGATCCATCCTACGTAACCCAGCCCTCTAGTGAGGGTCTCGGTGAACAATGCAAGGTTGTGCACGAGTCGTAACCCGGCCCGGGACTCGGTGAGGTGAAGTAGTAACACTTAGCACGAGTAGATATCGTGAGTAACCATATGCAAGTAAAAATTATCATCTGACTCTCAATAAAATCATTGTAATAATGTCATAATAAACTCTTTGCTGAAAAATCATAGGCACTTCTCATAACAATCCTCATTAGGAATTAAACTGTATAAGAATTAAGTACGTCCACTAGTACTTTCATTAAATCATGCCAAAAAGAAAGAAGTAAGAGTTTCACATACCTCTTAGACGAACTAATCAACTCTATATTAGAGTACGTCTCGATTTAGAACTTCAACCTATAATAATGGTAATACGTTCGTCAATTCTATGATCGCTAGCATACTTTATATCGAATAACGACTTCTTATTTTATAAAAATTCGGGCAGCACTTCCCCTGTTTATACATGTTTCCAGAACTTCCAAACGAGGCTAATAACATCAATAAACAAGCACCAATTAAGGGAACAACCATGACAACAATAAAGGGAATTTACACACCCACTTCTCATGTAAATTTAGCCTCTTAATCTACCTTAAAACAGCCCACAAAACAGCCCATGTTACAACAACAACGAGGGTAGAATGTGAAGCATTTCTATGCCTTTCCACACCCTTATTCCTTTAGGACTTACCTTAGAAATTACCACACTTAAACATGCATAATGGTGACTAAATTTTCAGAATTATAACACCACAAAACAGCCCCTAAAACAGTCCGTATACATCACAACATGTCCAACAATTTCATGCATGTTCTTGGCCACAACATGTCATAATTCCATAACTCTTATCTTAATTCCTATAATCCAATTTCGGATTTTAATACTTCCATATAACTAATTCCAACTAAATCTCCATGTTTCCTTTCAATTTCATCATGCAATTAGTGATAATAATACAACAATAACCAACGAATCCAACAACACCAAAATCTGTCCCAAATTGGCAACTAGCCCAAAATGGTCACATGCAATGCTTAAATTCCAATTCTTCCTTAACACAAATTCATTACCTTAATTATAACAACATGCATTCCAGTTATATCATAGAAAGAAGAATTTTTATACCTCAAATTCGTCAAAACAGTCCGCAATTTTCTGCCACTGTTTTTTTTTCGGAAATCCCCACTGTTTTGTAATTTTCTCCTCCTTTTTGTTCACTTCTTCAACCCCAATTGACATGCAAGTGTTCTACAATGTTAAGCCATCATCCCTACACGTTTTTCTTCCAAAATTTCATCCCAAAAATTCAAAATTTCTGGGCTACAATTTCGGCCAGCAGTGGTTGTTTTTGCCACTGTTTTGGTGTTGTTTTGCTTCTAATTTTTGGTGAAAAAAAGTAGTCTAGGAAGAGAAGATAAAAATCTTAAATTGGGTATGGGGTTGGGGGTGATTTTCAGCCAGCAGGGGGGTGGGTTTGGAGAAGAGAGGTGAGGTTGTTTGGTTAAGTTTAAAATGAAGATGAAGATGAAGAGGTAAGTGTATAAAAAAATTCTGATTTTTCCTTTTACACTTTGGCCCCCAAGTTCTTCAATTAATAAATCTCAAACCCACTTCTTTTAATTCCCGAGAATTTCATAAGCCTCGTATTCTCAATGTCATAATTTTATAATACAATACTATTCCATAACGGGAATATACAATTATTGCTATAAGTATCCAACGTCACCCTTATTGTGACCAACATCTTTCCGGAATCACATCCTCTTGTATACTAATTTCCGGATTAGCATATATAAATATACTCTATATCCAAGATACGAATCTTACCTCCTTAATTACGTCCTCTAATTATAGTCTTAAAATTACGAGGTGTAATATTCTTTCCCCCTTAGAAACATTCGTCCTCGAATGTTCATACTATTGGGCACATCTTATACAAATTGATTCAAGGATTCACAAGCACACAGAAATTTGCATATTAGGTCATCTTAGACTTTATGATACACGTTTCTGCCAACAAATATCCGACTTACAAACAACTCAACTCTTGCCATTATCTAACAAAAGGACTCAAATAAACAAGGAAACAACCTACGTCCTAGCTTATTCATAATTTTCTAAAAGTGAAGTATACTAAAACTAAGGCTAAGTAGAGTCATTATTCCCGCAGTACCACATTATGTACATATATACAAGAACTTTAAGCATAATCTATACCTTAATCTTAAACTTGAGAACAGATAGCATCTTCACAACCAATGACTAATCCCCATTTTATATATTCAGATTTCTGGTCCTATTTTAACCAGTAGTTAAGTACTTAAATGAATGTTTTAACTCAAAATCAGCAGTTTCAACTAAGCACATAAGGATCAGGGAAGACATAACTTCAAAATGGTGTAATAGCAGAGACTAATATATATATATTTTTTCGAGTTCCCAAAAGCCTAATATCCTCTACCTGGATCAAGATGCAAGTGTTCTATATAATAGAATTCAAATATACATAATAGAGGCGTTGTTTGATCATGCAGGGTACTAAGGAAAAACACACAAGCTACTCTAATGATGATATACATATGAACATGCCCAAGACACCAACATGGCATAGACACTAGTTACCTAGTCTGAACCATAAACAAGGGATCACAAGGCAGGTGTAAATAAGTGACATATGCATACAGACTACCTTAGATCGTCCCAACCACACATATATATTTAGGAACACAAGAGATGCTAAATGAATATCCAATCCATCATTACCATGCCTATGATCAGGTTCTAAGGCTAAACAAGTCTTAAAGTTTATATTAGACCTACACCAAGCCTAAATCAGAACAAGTGAACACATAATAGGCATATAATGAGCTAAGTTTTCCTGTCCAAATATTAATCACTATCTCTCTAATAATTCAAATAGCAAGTGTTATCCATATCGTGTTATTTGAGCCTAACATATACTTAATACCCATATTAAGAATAATTTTAAACAATGAGCATAAATTGGAAGCTTAAGTTAATCAAATCAGGTTACTCAATGACTCATTTTTAACAATGATTAGCAAGACTTTATCTATTACAAGTCGACACCGTATTGAACTTACTAATCCAAAACTTACAGATATATCCAAATCATATTAACATTAATTAGGCATGCTTAGTCATATCTTCTAACATACCCCTAAATCAGTAAAGCAGGCTCGGAATTTAGGTAATATTCATAATTCACAATCATCACATAGGCTACCCTTTATCAATTCCCATCATAAATAACATCATATAACCTCAACTATATCAACCCACTTAACTCATTCTCTTCTAGTTTTAAATTATCATATCAGACGATATAAGACAAGTTTTGTTAAATAGGACAACTAATCTTGTTCTTAACTAGTGGCGCTTGTTTTAGGTAGATAATATGACCAAACGACTTACAGATAGCCAAACGAGTTTCCAAAATAATATATTGGTCATCACATTAATTTAAATAACCCATACATGCTAAACCCAACTTCAATCCAACCTGCCAATCCATTAAATCAAATCTAGGCGTTTCATATATCATTAGTATCTTTAAATTAGCAATATTAAGCATTAAATTAACTAGGTAGCCCATACACGACTAGACAAATCTAAAATTAACATGTTTCGTTCTATTTCAATTGTACAGATTATTCTAAATTAGCATGGAACATTTACACTCTTTTGTTGATATCTACTACTACTTTCAATTTGGTAACAATGCCCCTTCTTCTTCCTATATAAAGCTGATGGTGACCAATACAATCCCAAACTCTTAAAGGGACAGAACAAGAATCTCTCTGCTTACTGTTTCTAAGTTTGGTATCACCTAAAGCTACAATCTTGTAGGTACCATCAAGAAGTGGATTGGAAAACATAAAATTCAAGGTACCCCCCCCCCCTTTTATTTTATTTTTGAATTTCACATCTTGGAAAATGGACAATGTCAATCAAAACTTAAAGAAATCTATAACTATACCAAACTAGATATTCAATCCCGAGTGGTAACAGGTAAACCAAATATCCGGACATGAGTAGGCATAAACAAGTATATATAGACAGACCAAACATATGTGGATTACCTATCCATGCCATGCTAACCTCATCACTACTCACTTAATAACTTAACCAAATCTGCAGAAGCAAGGGAATGCACATAGTTGAGGAACTACTCAGATATTCATTTTTTTTTTTTTTACATGTGATTTAGATACCTATCAAAACTCAAATGATCTTATATTATCTACCAAATTTACATAAAAGGAGAAGGGGGTAGACATATTGCAGTAGCAGACATGGAAATAGGTGGACTTAACAGTTTAATTTAATCAACACATAGATACAAAACATGGGCATATACAATCAAACCAAACTGGATGCAGAGTTATGCACATGAGGAAGAGACAAGGTTATTTTAAATAGTTATGTTCATATGAGTATTAGACCATCTAAGACTATTGGGACATGCCAAGGATAGATATGACCCTTTAACAAGCAAAACATACACCAAATAGGCTCCTAAACTATCCTTCAGATCATGACAGCACTTAAACAAGACACACATCCATTTCAAAGTCATTAGGTGATCCTATCATAATTATAACAACATTCTTATACTAAATCTTAGTTCCCTTATTATAGGCAGATAAATAAATAAATAAAAACATTAAGCCCTTCAATCATTTCCATACCAAATGTGACCTTTACAACCAACATAGTCATTATGTAAGCATAATTTTTAACTTCAACAATTGGTGTTTAATTAACATAACATGTGTATTGAGTCATGGATTAATCGAACATAGTGTCCAAGAGGTTTAATATACTTCTCAAGCCACTATAGCAACATACCGAAATAATTTGTTCAGTTAACCAGGGGAACAAACCTCATGTTCATGTATTAAGCATACTGAATTAGTACATGTGCTAATGATGGTTTGACCTAACATACAATGGACACCACAAGACTTAAACAATCTAAGAGGGGTTACAATGGACTAAAACTAGTATACCAATTTCTTCAAAGTCATTTAAACAGATCATACAAGGTCAAATAACCCTTAAACTTAACAAGACAACCACTTAACACACAAATAATCGTCACACAATACTCTAACAGTGTTTTCATCAACTGAACATGCTAGACATTAATAGAGTAGTCATAAATAGCCATAATATTCACATATATTACATAATTCCTGGAATAATATATTCACGGTTTAATAGTTAACTAAATAAGTAAACCGTTTATTGCAGCAACAAGTCATTCCTGAAATTATGTAAATACTCAATTTTCCACTCCCTTAAGCAACTACTGACAACATGTTTAGCATACGAATCTATTCCCTATTTAAGAGATAAAATGCAGGCTTGGGTTATTAGAACATTTTGCATTCTACATTATGATACGCAAAGACAATTACGGGGGAAATTTTAATCAAACATAAAAGATATCTAGGCAAGTCTAATTAACTGTTTAGAGGTAGTCCACTGAGCAAAATTGGCAAAGATAGGTCCTAACACAAGTGATTTATACTCAACCCACATACTGTACAGGGACATTAACAGACCACCCTGTTCCGAAAGAAGTATGACCAAGACAGAATACATTTATACATAACATGGATAGCATAACTCATAAGAAAAGCTGGAACACATCAACTTAAATAGGATAATATTACAACATGTAGAGGACCATCTACTCCTAAGCCCCATCCACAAGTAGGACAACCCGTTAACGACTATCAACTACCTACTGAACTAATTTCAAGGACTTATCCAGACAACTTGCTCCAGAGACAACAAACCTTATATGTACAACAGTAGCAATTCCAGTTTTTGGCATATCTCATATCCCTTTTCATATAAACATAAGCATACCCAAGAGTCATCACAACTAATACACTTCACATATACCATGTACTTTAACCCAGATCAAACATAAAATATTTTACTCAAGAAGGCTTTGTATATCTAAGGTCTCAACGATTATCTAATATTCTAAGAGTCTCAAATATTCCATGTCCCAAGCTTACATTATTTCTTCCCGTATACGAGTAAGATAGTTTCTCATAACCTCGAATTCGTATTTCCCTTCAAGCGGTGTCGCTTTCTTCGGAGGCATAGCTATAACACATTAATACGTCGAGAGGGAATAACACGATAACATAGCTCTATCGCACGATCTTAGAGTAAGAAGAATAGAAACCAATCCTAAATGTCCGTGACCTCCTCGCGTATAAGTATGGTGCACAACATACCCATACGCAAGACTCTACTACACACGGTCTGTAGACATTCCGAGGACTAACTGCTCTGATACCACTTTTGTCACGACCCGACCCGACGGGCCGCGACTAACCGCCCTAATGACGTCATTATACTAACCTGTCACACATAATCCAATTAACACTTAATGAGTCTGAAATCCGACAGCATAACGTCGCAATAGCAACATATGCCAGGGTAGGCAAGCCGACGAGGCCGCCTTTACCCAAGATTGTACATGTCTCCTGAGGAGTCACAACTAGCCAATATAACATAACAAGCAAGCCGACAAGGCTGCCACCAGATAGTAACGTATATACATGGGAACACCCCAGCACAGAATACAATAACATGACCGACCAAAACAGAGTCATAACCCTTACATACGTACAACCCACCACTGTCTACAGACCTCTATAAGAAGAATAACGACATATGACGGGACAGGGCCCCGTCGTGCCCCTAAATACGAACATAATTCTAAAAGGGTTTCGGTACCGAAATGACAAAGCCCTGGATCAAAGGAGCTTTCCAACCTGCTGAGTAGGAACCTAGGCATGAGGTTCACCAAACTGAAAACATGTACCTGCGGGCATGAAACGCAGCCCCCCGAGGAAAGGGGGTCGATGCAAATAATGTCTTGAGTATGTAAAACATGAAGTCGTAAAGAGACCATAATTAGCCAACAGAAACAGAAGATCAGTATAAAAATAAGGATTCAAATCCAACTGTGCCATAAACCATAAAAGTCAGTTGTGCCTTATAAAAATGAGAGTCAAGTCAAGAAAACATGAAGGCATGTCCATAAACATATATATACCGGTAACGTAACCCATCCCACTAATGCGGGACTCGGTGGAATCATATCATAACCCGACCCATGCTGGGACTCGGTAAAATCATCTCTCATCTATGGATCCATCCTACGTAACCCAGCCCTCTAGTGAGGGTCTCGGTGAACAATGCAAGGTTGTGCACGAGTCGTAACCCGGCCCGGGACTCGGTGAGGTGAAGTAGTAACACTTAGCACGAGTAGATATCGTGAGTAACCATATGCAAGTAAAAATTATCACCTGACTCTCAATAAAATCATTGTAATAATGTCATAATAAACTCTTTGCTGAAAAATCATAGGCACTTCTCATAACAATCCTCATTAGGAATTAAATTATATAAGAATTAAGTACGTCCGCCGTACTTTCATTAAATCATGCCAAAAAGAAAGAAGTAAGAGTTTCACATACCTCTTAGACGAACTAATCAACTCTATATTAGAGTACGTCTCGATTTAGAACTTCAACCTATAATAATGGTAATACGTTCGTCAATTCTATGATCGCTAGCATACTTTATATCGAATAACGACTTCTTATTTTATAAAAATTCGGGCAGCACTTCCCCTGTTTATACATGTTTCCAGAACTTCCAAACGAGGCTAATAACATCAATAAACAAGCACCAATTAAGGGAACAACCATGACAACAATAAAGGGAATTTACACACCCACTTCTCATGTAAATTTAGCCTCTTAATCCACCTTAAAACAGCCCACAAAACAGCCCATGTTACAACAACAACGAGGGTAGAATGTGAAGCATTTCTATGCCTTTCCACACCCTTATTCCTTTAGGACTTACCTTAGAAATTACCACACTTAAACATGCATAATGGTGACTAAATTTTCAGAATTATAACACCACAAAACAGCCCCTAAAACAGTCCGTATACATCACAACATGTCCAACAATTTCATGCAAGTTCTTGGCCACAACATGTCATAATTCCATAACTCTTATCTTAATTCCTATAATCCAATTTCGGATTTTAATACTTCCATATAACTAATTCCAACTAAATCTCCATGTTTCCTTTCAATTTCATCATGCAATTAGTGATAATAATACAACAATAACCAACGAATCCAACAACACCAAAATCTGTCCCAAATTGGCAACTAGCCCAAAATGGTCACATGCAATGCTTAAATTCCAATTCTTCCTTAACACAAATTCATTACCTTAATTATAACAACATGCATTCCAGTTATATCATAGAAAGAAGAATTTTTATACCTCAAATTCGTCAAAACAGTCCGCAATTTTCTGCCACTGTTTTTTTTTCGGAAATCCCCACTGTTTTGTAATTTTCTCCTCCTTTTTGTTCACTTCTTCAACCCCAATTGACATGCAAGTGTTCTACAATGTTAAGCCATCATCCCTACACGTTTTTCTTCCAAAATTTCATCCCAAAAATTCAAAATTTCTGGGCTACAATTTCGTCCACCAGTGGTTGTTTTTGCCACTGTTTTGGGGTTGTTTTGCTTCTAATTTTGGTGAAAAAGTAGTCTAGGAAGAGAAGATAAAAATCTTAAATTGGGTATGGGGTTGGGGGTGATTTTCAGCCAGCAGGGGGGTGGGTTTGGAGAAGAGAGGTGAGGTTTTTTGGTTAAGTTTAAAATGAAGATGAAGATGAAGAGGTAAGTGTATAAAAAAATTCTGATTTTTCCTTTTACACTTTGGCCCCCAAGTTCTTCAATTAATAAATCTCAAACCCACTTCTTTTAATTCCCGAGAATTTCATAAGCCTCGTATTCTCAATGTCATAATTTTATAATACAATACTATTCCATAACGGGAATATACAATTATTGCTATAAGTATCCAACGTCACCCTTATTGTGACCAACATCTTTCCGGAATCACATCCTCTTGTATACTAATTTCCGGATTAGCATATATAAATATACTCTATATCCAAGATACGAATCTTACCTCCTTAATTACGTCCTCTAATTATAGTCTTAAAATTACGAGGTGTAATAGCACATGCATGATCTACGAAGTGAGTAGATGACCGTAGGGCCAATAATCGTCAAATTTCGTTGAGATATGAAAGAGATATTGGTCCACGAAGTAAGGTGTTTGAGGCATGGAAATGTGGTGTGGGACAAATCTACCACATCGGTGGGAATAGGAAGAATTGCTCTCTATATAAGTCTCTAATGTGGTAAAGGGTTTGGGACCCCAAGGGGTATCCCATGTGTTTAAAGGAGGGAGGACCTAGATGTGTTTACGTTCAAGGCTAAGCCCACACGCGCGCCGCCGCCGCCCGTCCATCCGGTCTCAGTCTCGGGTCGTGGGTCGTGGGTCGTGGGTCTGTGGGGACTTTCTGATATTATCTTTTTGGACCAGAGAACTTTTCCAGATGTATAGTTTGATCCCTGAAGTTTCTTATGTATAGTTTGGTCCCTGGAGTTTAATATTTTACAGTTTGGTCCCTAGAGTTTCTGAAAAGTTGGTTTTGGGTGAGTTTTCTGCCTTCCGTCGGACTATTTTCAGGAGCTTTAACCAGCCATTATTTGGATGATTAACTCCTCCATTATCACCCTCCTTCATGTCCATAATTCAGCCCCTCTTGATGGCCATTAACTACCATTACTTGGTTGTTTAATGCCTTCCTAATGACCATTAACAGTCATATTTTGGGCAGTTGTACAGTCCCTCCTCCATGCTATATATTGAGCTGTTGTTGGCTCATATCTGGGCTGCATAACAGAGAAAAACAGTGACCAATATAGCACAAAACACAGCTCAAAACAGTGAAGAAAAACTGCTCAAACCAGTGACGAAAATCAGTGAAATTCGTGACTGAAAAACAGTGACCAAACCCTCACATATACACAAGATATACACAACAGAGACACACTATATACACAGAGACAAAAGAGAAGAGTAGATAGAAACTCTTCCTTCATATTCCATATCTTTAGCAAGTCAATTCATATTTGTTTTATTCGCCAGGCTCAACCTATTGGCTTTGTAGCGTTGAGATTAAAGTGTTGTTTTATCTTGGGAGACTATTGCCTGCTAACGTAAAAGCATATATACGGGGCAATCTTGTCTTAAGGACAGAGGGCAATTCCTCGACTCAACACACAACGTTGTAACCATCTAGATTTAGTTGTTTCTTGATTTCGGGTTATCAAGATTCAAGACACAACAAGCTTGCGGCAGTTTTGAAGATTGGCCTATTTGTTCAACAAGATTCAATTTCTGAATATTGAATATTTGTTCATCCTTTCGAATACTTGTAATAGTTATATACTTCCCGTACTGCTTTATAAAGTACAATAGAGAGTACCAACACCCTTTAGTAAAGACTCCAGATAATACAACATGTGTTCATGTTTTATGTTATAGGTTTTGATTGTCATATAACCATACTAGAAGAAATTGTTGGGGTAAGTAAGAACAAAATTTTAAACTTCCGTTGTGCCTTATTTATGTGTTTTGAACCCAACAAAAACATGTAGAAACAATGAAGTTCCAATTGATTAGAGTTTGTACAGATTAGGTCCAAAAAAAAATTGATAGTTGAAATAAAATTGTTACTACATCTAAAGAAAATATATGTTGTATACTAACAAGAAACACAAATATACACACAATTGGCACAAATTAACCCCTATAGGACTGTGACAAAAATAACGATGAAAAATAACTCACTTGGCAGCTAATTTATTATTTACATTTCCATGCGCCTAAAAAGAGTTTATTCACGCTCTGTCACATCGTTGTCTAGAGGGTGTAGAATAAGACATAGTTAAGTCCATGAGATGATTAAGACGAAGCAAAATTTAGATGTGTGTACAACAATACAAGGAAATTACACCCAATCACCCTGGAAAGGGGCCGAGGGTCTTGAACTTCGACCCCGCTTGATATGTGGACAAACTTAAAAGTTAAAAGTGTTGCTCATGGAAAAAACTTATTAAATTTAAAGTTTTATTAATAAAGCAAGCTGTATAAAAAGTTCAAGACTAATAGACCACTCACCCTCAATGTCATTCTTGTAAATCACCCAAATAAAGCGTACTAAATTTAACGATATTTAAGTATTTTTCTTAGAATGTACTACTAATTTCATGACCCTATAATCAAGACCAAACAAATTTGTCCTCGAGAAGCAAAACCATATATCTCTTCTAGAGAACTGTTTTATTACTTCAGACCAACTAAAAAGAGATTTATGATTGAAAACAACTCATATTAAATGAAAATTACTAACCGAAAAGTTTTTTCTACTTAATCATCAAAGATTTGACATTTTCAAACTCTATCATTTATTGGCTCTCTAAAAGTCCAAAAAAACCAAGAGAATGTACGTAGAAACAAGATATCCAGCACGGAGAAAGATAAGGATTTGTTATTTGTTTTGTTAACGCGTCTGACAGTAGATGTTAAGTTCAGATATAAATTTCCAAAGGGTTCACAACTATGACAATCTGAAATCAATTCAACAATATCAATTCTTTATTGAAAACCAGACACATTGGACTTCAATTTTAATTTTGTAAAAATGGAGTAGAGGGATTATAGTACTCCCTGTGATTCACTTTACTTGTCATCTTTATTTAAAATAGATGGTCCAATAGTTGTCATATTAGAAAATTAAGAGGTAATTGAGTACATTTTTCCCATTTTGCCTTTAGTAATAATTATTTTTGAAAGTAATAAGCATTGACTAATTAGGATAGAAAACTTAAGTGAAGAGAGATTAAAGAAAGAATATCCATTGAGCGAGATTAACATTCTAAATGATTAAAGATAATAAATAAAAAAAAAATAATTAAAATATATAATTTTTTAAGGAACGTGTAAATAAAAAAATATGATAAATAAAGTGGATCAGATGGAGTATAAAAATAGATAAAGCAGGCCTCGTGTAACTTTTCGTGGAACAAACATGTTAAAAAAATCATTTTCAAGAAAGATGAGTATAATACTATACTGGAGTACAAATGAATGTTGGGAAGTCGTGTAAAGTGGTTATTAGGGAGATAAGGGCGTGTGAGGAGACGGTGGGAACAAATGCATGTTGGAAATTGGGAGTGGAGAATCATAATCATGTGAATTTGGGATTTTTCACACGTTATCGTAATCCCTATACCCTTAGAGCAAATTCACCGCCCACCCCCTCTCATTAACTCTTAATCTTCTTGTGATATTCAAATATGATAAATGAGACTTGCAAGGCTGTTAATTCTATTCTCATCTGTACCTCTTCAAAATTTCCAATGAATTCTTTACAGAGTTTCTAATATTCAAACTCCATATTACTAATTCATAGGAGTAGCAAAATTAAACAAATGAGGCGAAGCTAGGGATGACAACGGATCGGATCGGATCTGGATCGGATCCTACTAGATCCAGACCCAGATCCGTTTTTCATATCTGGATCCAGATTCATCGGGTCCATAAAAATCAGATCTAAATTCAAATCCATAGGATCCACCGGGTCCATGGATCGGATCTGGATCCGGATCCACATGTAAAAAAATTTGTCTTGCTAAGAATGTAACTTTGAAGAATGTAACTTTGTTAAGAATTTTTTTTTTGAACTGACAAACGATTTTTACTTAGCTAACAGTTTACTGTGTTTCAATTTTGAAATGTTCATATGAGATATTTTGTTCGTTGTCTCGTTTTGATTGTGAGCTATTAATTGAAAATGTTGGACAATGACAATAGTTGTGGAAAATGCTAACTAGTATTTTCATATTACAGAACTTGCATGTGTTGGAATGTTCACAAATGAAGTGAATATAATTTTAACTACTTGTATAGGGAGATGTTAGTCATTCACTAATATAACATTGATTTTATTATCGAAGTTACCTCTTTATTTTTTGGTTTTTGAGTTAACGCGGAGATAAATTAAATTTGTTTTGAGAATTAAACTTGCAAGGATATGCTTAGCAATTTTAAGAAAATACTTATACAATTACATTCTAGGTTATGAATATATTTAATGAAAAACGGATCCATGGGTCGGATCTGGACCGGATACGGATCTCAAATACAAGATCCAAATTCAAACTCGGTCCGTCAGAAACGGATCCGGGTTCAATCCGGATTCGTCGGGTCCAAATTTTGAAGATTCATATCCTATAAAACGGATCTGGATCCACCGGATCCGGACCGGGTCCAGGATCCAATGCCATCTCTAGGCGAAGCGTTTTATTTTAACACGAAGAGAGGCTCCTCAAGCACGAGAATTTTTTTAATATTACTCTAAATTAATAGAATAAACATATAAATAACAAAAAATAAAACCAAAATAAAAATTCAAGAAAATTATAAATTTAGTAGAAAATGTATGTATTGATATAAACATGCCAACATGTGCACGAACATTACAAAAACATTATTTGAAAAAGTGAAAGAGGTAAAGATGCATCACATCTATAAAATGACTATGAAAAAGTTTTTTAGGCTACAGTCGATGCACCTTGATGCATTTTTAATGCACCTCGCCTCAGGGCTTGTTCCAGGACTAGCTCAAAAATACATTTTAAAATATTAATATGTATTACTTCATCATAACTTTTGGTGGTAAAGATAAAATTTTCCTGTACCCTTTAAAGTTATGAATGGTTGATTAAAAATGCAGGGTAATGAAATAATCTGCCACCAACTTCTTTTACATATAACATTTTTATCCTAAAGATATGATTCTACAGTAACTAGAACTAAACATCAATCCTAATCAACACATAAATTTCAATTGTCCATATTCCTTTATTTAAACTCTTCCTAATTCAATATTATGTAACACAAAATTAAAAGTGTACATAAAAAAGGACAAGAAGTTCTCTATATATTTTACTAGCATATAAATCTCTTAACAAAACTAAAAGACTCCTAACAAATATTGAACATACGGCACACATGCTAACATGTATATAATTTAATATCAACTACCATAATTACCACATATTTAGATTATTTTTTCATTATTCCCTATTTTTTCCTATGTGGATTATTTTTTCATTATTCCCTATTTTTTTCCTATGTCTGCATGGATTTCAAGAGATATGTCTTTTGAGAAAACATCCTTGCATATAATCTGATATCTCTCTCATTCACTTTAAGTACCTCTTAGTTTAGTCTCTATGTGCAAATTAAACTTTCTGTCAAATGTGATATCTTGTTCTCGGATTGGTTGATTCCGACGGTACCTCTACTTCCCAAATTTTTCTCCCAAAATCCCTCAATCACATATTGTTCTATCAATATGTCTATATCCCAGAACACGTTTCATCCTGCCCTTACAGTTTCTAACATCAAAAATAATATCCCTCTTGTTCTTGAAATAGAAAACGTCCAATATGTGACGTGCGCCGAATTGTTCAAAATTCACGCACGTCGCATCAAGTCATCCATCACATAATCCCCGCGGCTCCTGAGGATACGGAGGTGCCAAAACGCGAGGATGATCCTAAGTTGTGGACGACTCTTGGTGCTACCGTCCTTCAGTGGATATACTCCACAATTTCTACCGACCTTTTGCAAATAATTATTGAGCCCGACGCTACGGCACATGCGACTTGAGATAGACTGCGTGATATATTTCAAGATAATCAAAATTCTAGAGCCTTCTCCCATGTCAATATGGAAGATTTCCCTAATGTTTCGGCTTATTGCAAAAGATTAAAGGAATTGGCGGACCAACTTCGCAACGTTGGCGCGCCAGTTTCAAACGATTGTTTGGTCCTCCAAATGGTTTCCGGCCTCTCAGAGGCCTATAGTGGTGTGGGAACGCTTCTTCCGCAAAGCAATCCGCAAAGCAATCCGCAAAGCAATTTTATCAGGCTCGTTCTATGCTTACACTCGAAGAAGCAGACATGGCAAAACGAGCGGCTACCGGTGCTAGTCCCGTAGTCATGATGACCGAGTCCACGGTGTATCCTACCGATTCCAACAACTCGGGCCAAAACCGCAATAATAGTGGCGGCGAAAAGGATGGAAATAAGAAAAATAATGGCAAGAACCGCGGCGGCAGCCGACAGAATGGTGGTGGCGGTGAGGGTCCTCACGGTGGTCAGCAGCCCAGTTTTGGCCACACAGTGGGCCCCTATGCAGCAGTTTAGGCCCAGGCAGTTTTCCACACAACAACAGTTTGGGCCCAGCCAGTTTTCGCCCAACTGGCAGTGGGCTGCCCAGCAGCAGTCCAGGCCCAATTCGACCTGGTCCACGTACAGTCAGTAGTCTGGGCCGAGGCAGCAAGCAGGGGTCCTTGGACCTCGGCCCCCGCAAGCCCATCATGCAGCGGCACCCACGTCTACAGACATCGAAGCCGCAATGCACACGCTTGATTTAAATCCTCCGGACCCAAATTGGTATATGGACACCGGTGCCACTACCCACATGACATTCGATTCAGGTACGCCCTCGTCTTATTCCAATTTGAGCAACCCTCCCGACATAATTGTTGGTAATGGTAATTTTATTCCAATTCATGGTTATGGTCATAAAACTTTATCTCCCCCTCATCCACCTCTTATCTTGAAAAACACCCTACACGCTCCCAAATTGATTAAAAACTTAGTCGATGTCCATAAATTCATTACTGACAATTCCGTTTCTATTGAATTTGATCCATTTGATTTCTCTGTGAAGGATTTCAAGACTGGGAATCCTCTCATGAGGTGTGATAGTAGGGGAGATCTTTATCCTATTACCCCCAGTTCCGGTCCATCGAGTCAAACTCTGCCATCTGCCTTTGCAGTCATTTCTCTTTCCTTATGGCATGCTCGTCTTGGTCATCCGGGATCATCTATTTTGTCATCATTAGCTAAAAATAGTTTTATTTCATGTAAGGGTACGAGTAGTACTCCAAATTGTCAGTCTTGTTCTTTAGAAAAAATTGTTAAGTTGCCATTTGTAGACTCCAATTCTCATACGTTAATAACATTTGATATTATTCATAGCGACTTATGGACGTCTCCGGTTCTTAGTTCTGTGGGTCATCAGTATTATGTTCTTTTTTTGAATGATTATTCTAAGTTTTTATGGACGTTTCCGATAGCGAGAAAATCTTATGTTTTTTCCGTCTTCTTAAAATTTAGAGCATTCATTAGAACTCAATTCGAATGATAAATCAAAAATATTCAGTGTGATAATGACAGAATATAACAATGGGGTGTTTCGGGAATTCTGTGCTAATAATGGGATCAATTTTCATTTTTCTTGTCCTCATATGTCTTCAAAAAATGGGAAAGCCTAACGCAAAATTTGTTCCATAAATAACATTGTCCAAACTTTATTAATTCATGCTTTCGTACCCCCATTTTTTTGGCATCATGCTCTACAAATGACTACCTATTTCCTTAACATAATTTCTTCCAAAGGATTGACATATTCTTCCCCCCTTCAAATTTTATATAATAAAATTCCTTCATATTCACATCTTCGGGTGTTATCCGTTATTCCTGTCCACCACAATTAACAAACATCAGGCCCGGTCTACTCCATGTGTGTTTTTGGGTTTTCCGTCTAATCATCGTGGTTACAAATGCTTTGATTTATCCTCCAATAAAATCATCATTAATCGCCATGTAATTTTTTATGAAACCCAATTTTCATTTGCTAAAGTTAATACTCTCGTGCCTAGTTCGTGTAATTTTTTGAATGATAGTATATCCCCGTATATTATTCACCATTTTTCGGACGTATCCCGCACCCAAAATTCTCCAGCAGGCCCACTGCCCGCTTGTACTCCCCACACAATATCGTCTTCAAATTTGGGTCCAGCAACTGGGCCATCCGTTCTACCCAGTTCCACGTACTGTTTCTGGGTCCAGTATTGGCCCAGTTCCCGATCTAGGCCAACAGGCCCACTGCATGCTGGCCAATCCATCCTGAATCCCGAAAATTCCCAAAATCCACCCGCCTCTGCCCCGAGTCATGGACCAGTCACCCGTAGTCAACGGGGGATTTTTACACCAAAAAGACATTTTAATTTACATTTGAATGTTCTTAAATCACCCTTATCCCGAAATCCTGTGTCTGCATTAAATGACCCGAATTGGAAAATTGCTATGACCGATGAATATAATACTCTTATTGATAATAAGACGTGGGAGTTGGTTCCCCGTCCATCTGGTATTAATACTATTAGGTCTATGTGGATTTTTGCTCATAAGGAAAATTCAGATGGGTCATTTGCCCGACATAAGGCGCGGCTTGTGGGCGATAGTAAGACTCAGCTGGTTGGTGTGGATAGTGGTGAGACATTTAGTCCGGTGGTCAAGTCGGCTACCATTCGCACTGTGCTCAGCTTAACTCTTTCGATGGCATGGCCTATTCATCAGTTACATGTAAAGAATGTTTTCCTCCATGGGGATCTCAAGGAAACAGTCTATATGTATCAGCCTTTGGGATCCTAAACACCCGCATCATGTTTGTTTGTTGAAGAAGTTCTTATATGGGCTTAAGCAGTCTCCACGGGCCTGGTATACGAGGCTTGCAGACTATGTTTCGACTATTGGGTTCACTCACAGCAGGTCGGATAATTCTTTGTTCATCTACCGTCGTGGTTCGTCCTTGGCCCACATTCTGTTATATGTGGATGATATTATCTTGACTGCCTCTTCCGATGCCTTACGCCAGTCTATCATGACCATGCTCAGCTCTGAATTTGTTATGAAAGACTTGGGACCCTTGAGTTACTTTTTGGGGATTGCTGTCACTCGTCATTCCGATGGGTTGTTCTTATCTCAATGGAAGTATGCAGCTGGGATGTCATCCTGTAAGTCCACTTCCACTCCAATTGATACTAAGCCCAAGCTTAGTGTCGCGGCCGGCGTACCCTACGAGGATCCTCCCCGCTATAGTAGTCTTGCAGGGGCCCTTTAGTATCTTACCTTTACGAGATCGGATATTACATATGATATCCAACAAGTGTGTTTGTTCATGCATGATCCCATAATTGAGCACATGAATGCACTCAAATGCATCATTCGGTATATTCAGGGTACACTTGACTATGGTTTGCAATTATATCCTTCCTCGACGTCCACACTTGTCTCGTATACGGATGCTGATTGGGGTGGCTTTCCAGACACCATACGGTCTACGTCTGGCTATTGTGTGTTTCTTGGCAACAACTTGGTCTGGTGGTCTGCGAAGCGTCAGTCGACTCTATCCCGCTCAAGTGTCGATGCTGAATATCGAGGGGTAGCTAATGTGGTCTCGGAATCATGTTAGTTACGTAATTTGCTTTTGGAGCTTCATTGTCCCATTCAGAAGGCAACCTTAGTTTATTGTGATAATATTAGTGTCATCTACCTTTCTGGTAATCCGATTCAGCACCAACGCACTAAGCATATCGAGATGGACATTCACATTTTCCGCGGTCAGGTACGCATCTGTCATGTCCCGTCAAGATATCAAATTGCAGACATCTTTACAAAGGGTCTTCCTTCGGTCCTTTTTGAAGATTTTAGGGACAGTCTCAGCGTTCGAAGACCGCCAGCTATGACTGCGGGAGGGTGTTAAATATACATGTGTATATTAGTCTCTCGTAAAGGCTCTCGGTTTTTGTCCATCGTGTAATTTGGTATATATTTAGTATCCTAGTTTAGGTAATTTTGTAATGTAGTTAATATTGTACACTTACCATAATAATTGTATTACCATAAATGTATAGTTAGTATCCAAGTAGAATAAGATTTTAGGAATAGGATTCTCCTATTATGGAAATATGTAACCATAAATGTATTATTTTCATTGATTGAAAGACTATTTATATAAGTTACATATTTCCATAATAGGAGAATCATATTCATATTATATTCCTAAAATCTTATTCTACTTGAAACTATACATTTATGATAATACAATTATTATGGTAAGTGTACAATACTAATTACATTACAACATTACATAAACTAGGATACTAAATATTTACCATAAATTACACGGTACAAAGGGGACAAAACCGAGAGCCAACTGAGAGACTAATATACACAATATACACATGTCTATTGTGTATATTTAACACACCTTCGCAGTCATAGCGGGTGGTCTTCGAACGCTGAGACTGTCCCTAAAATCTTTAAAAATGATCGAGGGAAGAACCTTTGTAAAGATGTCTGCAATTTGATATATTGACGGGACATGACAGACGCGTACCTGACCACGAGCAACCTTTTCGCGGACAAAGTGAATGTCCATCTCGATATGCTTAGTCCGTTGGTGTTGAACCGGATTACCAGAAAGGTAGATAACACTAATATTATTGCAATAAACCAAGGTTGCCTTCTGAATGGGACAATGAAGCTCCAAAAGCAAATTACGTAACCAACATAATTCCGAGACCACATTAGCTACCCCTCGATATTCAGCCTCGGCACTTGAGAGGGATAGAGTCGACTGACGCTTCGCAGACCAGGAGACCAAGTTGTTACCAAGAAACATACAATAGCCAAACGTAGACCGTCTGGTGTCGGGACAGCCACCCCAATCAGCATCCGTATACGAGACAAGTGTGGAAGTCGAGGAAGGATATAAATGCAAATCATAGTCAAGTGTACCCTGAATATACCGAATGATGCATTTGAGTGCATTCATGTGCTCAATTCTGGGATCATGCATGAACAAACACACCTGCTGGACAACATATGTAATATCCGATATCGTAAAGGTAAGTTACTGAAGGGCCCGTATAAGACTGCGATAGCGGGTCGGATCCTCGTAGGGTACGCCGACCGCGGCACTAAGCTTGGGCTTAGTATCAACTGGAGTGGAAGTGGACTTACAAGATGACATCCCAGCCCTCTCGATGATCTCCGCTACATACTTCTGTTGAGATAAGAACAACCCATCGGAATGACGAGTGACAACAATCCCCAAAAAGTAACTCAAGGGCCCCAAGTCTTTCATAGCAAACTCAGAGCTGAGTAGTGTCATGATAGACTTACGTAAGGCATCGGAAGAGGCCATCAAAATAATATCACCCACATATAACAGGATATAGGCCACGGATGAACCACGACAGTAGATGAACAATGAATTATCCGATCTGCTGTGAGTGAACTCAATAGTCGAAACATAGTCCGAAAACCGCGTATACCAGGCCCGTGGAGACTGCTTAAGCCCATATAAGGACTTCTTCAACAAACAGACATGATGAGGATGGTTGGGATCCCTGAATCTCAACGGCTGATGCATATAAATTGTTTCCTTGAGATCACCATGTAGGAAAACATTCTTGACATCCAACTGATGAATAGGTCATGCCTTCGAAAGAGCCAAGCTAAGCACAGTGCGAATGGTAGTCGGTTTGACCACCGGACTAAACGTCTCATCACAATCAACACCAACCTGCGGAGTCTTACCATCACCCACAAGCCACGCCTTATGTCAGGCAAATGAACCATCTGAATTTTCCTTATGAGCAAAAATCCACATAGACCTAATAATATTAATACCAGATGGACTGGGTACCAACACTCACGTCTTATTATCAATAAGAGTATTATATTCATCGGTTATAGCAATTTTTCAACTCGGGTCATTTAATGCAGACACATGATTTCGGAGTAAGGGTGATTTAATAACATTAGAATGTAAATTAAAATGTCTTTTTAGTGTAAAAATCCCCCGTTGACTACGGGTGACTGGTCCATGACTCGAGGCAGAGGCGGGTGGATTTTCGGAATTTTTGGGACTCGGGACAGACTGGCCAGCAGGCAGTGGGCCTGCTGGCCTAAATCGGTAACCTGGAGCCGGAACTGGACCAGTTCCAGAAATGGGCTGGACTGGCCCAATCACAGGAACTGGCCAGTGGCTGGACTGGGACCGACAGTGGGTGATGGACCAGTGGGGCCAGCTGGAGAACTTTGGGTGCAGGAAATGTCCGAAAAATGCTGAATAATATACGGGGATATACTATCATCCAAAAAATTATACGAACTAGGCACGGGAGTATTAACTTATCAAAAATGACATGTCGATTAATGATGATTTTATTAGAGGATAAATCAAAGCATTGTAGCCATGATGATTAGACGGAAAACTAAAAAACACACACGGAGTAGACCGGGCCTGAAGTTTATTAATTGTGGTGGACGGGAATAACGGATAACACAAACACCCAAAAACTCGAAGATGTAAATATGAAGGAATTTTATTATATAAAATTTGAAGGGGGGAAGAATATGTCAAACCTTTGGAAGAAATTATGTTAAGGAGATAGTTAGCTATTTAGAGAGCATGATGCCAAAAAGACGGGGGTACGGAAGCATGAATCAATAACATTCGGACAATGTTATTTATGGAGCGAATTTTGCGTTCGGCTTTCCCATTTTGTGAAGACATATGAGGACAAGAAAAATAAAAATTGATCCCATTATTAGCACAGAGTTCCCGAAACACCCAATTGTCATATTCTTTGCTATAGCTGGTCGGTGGGCTGGGCTCGGGTCTGGCAGGTCGGGTTTGGCGGGATCTGGGCGGGATAGGCGAAGGAGGCGGGGTCGGGTCCGGCGGGGTTGGGTTTGGCGGGACTTGCTCCAGCCCCGTCCCGATCCCGATCCCGATCCCGTCGAAATTGGATCGGGTCGGGATCGGGATCTGGGCGGGTTCCGATGGGTTTTCCTTTTTTTTTTTATGTATTAAAAAAAACTCAATAAACAAGATAAGATAGAGTAATAAAAACATCTCAATGCTGTTTTTGTGCCTCTTATATTATTTAATAGACATGATTTTTTTGTAATACAAATACAATTGTCTAAATTGCAACTTTGTGGTGTTGTCCAAAAGTTGCAAATTACATAATAAAATTGCAATTAAAAAAATTACATTCTCAAAAAAACTTGTTCTAATTGCTTGATAATTTCCTGTGGTTCTTCGGTTGAAATTGGTATTTGTTGGTCAAATTGATCCATGTCACTTCCACTACCTTCGGATAAGATTTTGTTGTAGTTTTCGTCTTCTTCTTCGTTGATCTCCGGTTGACCGCACATTCTCCGCTCCGCTCATATCCAATCTCTGAATAATACTGCAATTTCCAAGCTGTCTCCGGCTAATGAGTGTATGTGGTCTCCTATTTGATATCTGCCGGCAGAAAAAACGCTTTCAGACGCAGTTGATGACGTTTGAATGTTCAAAACATCTCGGGCCATCATTGAAAGTGTCGGAAAGGTCTTCTCATTCCCTCCAAAGATTTCAAAGAAGTCTTCATGTCCATCTTCATCGACAACTTCTTGGTACGGTACAGAACCCTGCAAAACAAAAATATCCAACTAGCTAATTTGGTTAGTAGCGGTACGACCGCACATTCTATTTCTGAGGCTTTCAATACTAGCCGCAGAAATAGCATGTCTTTTGTGAGGTTGTGTTGAAGATGAAGAAGATGGTATGAAAGCCGGTAAGTTACAAGCATTTTCTTGTTGGTAAAACCTATATATTTTTTTGCATTAGTCTTCTACGCTAGACAACACTTCTTCTTTAGTTTGTTCAATAGGTGGTGGGTGATTTAGATTTTTTAGACTTGGAGGTGGTAGTACTTCTATACAATCGTAAATAGTTTCAATAAGGGATTTAGTACCGTATATTTTAATAGTCGAATTTAATACAACACCAATAATATAAATAGTGGACTTCTTCTGAAATTTTTATATAAGGTAGTCCACAATCATGACAAGTTTTTTTATATTCTTTTCTTCGTTGTACTCTATTACTTTTAAATATAAAGTTTATAGCAAATTATATTTTACTAAGAATGTCTTCAAAAAGTGATAGACTATCATTTACAATTAAGTTATATATATGGCACGCACATTTTATATGAAAATGATCTGGAAAAGATGGAGTTAAACTATTTTTTAAAATTGTAATAACGTAATTGTTAAAAGAAGCATTATCTAATGTATAGTCATAACTTTATCGGTTATTCCATAATAATGGCACACTTGATAAATATTTTCTGCAATAAAAGTATCAGTGTGCCTATCATCTATATATCTATACGCTAAGATATGTTTTTGCATAGACCATTTATAATCTATCCAATGACAAGTTACCGTTAAATAATCATGGCCGTTACTACTACGACCTATATCATACGTGATAGATACTTTGCCATTAAAATGATATAATGAATAACGTAAATATTGTTGATATTTATGTGCGAATTTAAATACATCTCTCTTAACAGTTGATCTAGAAAAACCATTAAAAGCAGGATTATATATATCTGTAATGTAATGAATAAAACCGGGAGATGGAAGGAAATGAAAAAGGCAAACCCTCCACAACAACTAATTTTGTTATTGCTTCCCTATCTCTATATTTATTGTATTTAGGGCCTACAATTCCCCCCGTCGTGGGGTTAATTTGACCCTATACTTGATCCGGGACAATATGTGAACCTTGTTCCGATGGAGCGGACGTTTGCGCACCCGGTTTTGAAGCCTGATATTGGGCATACCTAGCTGGATGAGCACTTACTACGTGTCTAATTAAACCCCCTGTCCCACCGTGACCTTTTTCAGTTTTAATTTTTAAAACATTTTTATAAATTTTACATCTAGCTACTTGATTCTCTACGTCCCTATCAAAAAATATTCATGCATCTAATTTTAATGGTCGTTTTGTTGGACCTCGTCTCATACTAGGGGGAATAAGAGGCATTTCAGTTGAAGGTGCACTAGTGGGTGTGTTGTCATCAACATTAGTGGGTATATCATCTAGATCATCATCTAAATTAAAGTCTTCTTGAGTTTCAGAAAATAGCTCCTCGTCTATATCTAATGGTATTGTAAAAAAATGTTGAGTATCAACAAAATCATCCTGTGTAGGAATAAGATGACTAGAAGAAGTACCCTTGCCCTGGTTGCCCCTACTAGAAGAAGCACCCTTACCCTTACCCTTAAACATACCTCTTAATCCTTCTATTTTAATTATGATAATAAATAATTAAAGATAATAAAATTAAGTGCGCTAAATAAAATAAACAGACAATAACAATTCAATGAAGGAACGAATGTATCAAACGTCGACGTGTAATCGAGAGGTTGAAAATTGAAACTTTGTTCGATGGAAGATCCTCAAGCTAGTTGCCAACTTCACTCCCAATTCCCAAATGAATAAATAAAATTGAATATTTAGTAAACAATATAGACTTGTTTATTGAAGATTAGAGAGATTGTAGGAAGATTTGTGAAAAAGATGAAGAGAAAATGAGTTATTTATAGTTAAAAAAGTGGGTTAAAGTGTAAATATAATAACTTATGGGTTAAAAATAAATATTAAGGGGGTAGGGGGAGGCCAAAAATGACCGTTGCCCAACGGCCAAAATCTAAAATGGTCGTTGGTGCAACGGTTATATTTGCAAAGGGGGATTTTTCAGGCAGGCTCGGGGCGGGATCGGAATTGGCGGGCCTGGGGCGGGCTCAGGACGGGTCGGGATGAGACAATGTCCCGTCCTGATTCGAGTCCCACTACCATTCTTTTTATATACTAATAGGGGTCGGGGCGGGCTCGGGTCGGGGTCGGGCCATCCCGGCCCACTGGCCAGCCTTATTCTTTGCCATTATCACACTGAATATTTTTTATTTCTCGATCGAATTGGGTTCTGATGAATGCTCTAAATTTTATGAAGACGGAAAAAACTTGAGATTTTTTCGCTATCGGAAACATCCATAAAAACTTAGAATAATCATCCAAAAAGAAAAAATAATATCGATGACCCACAGAACTAAGAACAGTAGACGTCCATAAGTCACTATGAATAATATCAAATGGCATTAAAGTATGAGAATTTGAGTCTACAAATGGCAACTTAACATTTTTTTCTAAAGAACAAGACTGACAATTTGGAGTATTACTCGTACCCTTACATGAAATAAAACTATTTTTATCTAATGACAACAAAATAGAAGACCTCGGATGACCAAGACGAGCATGTCATAAGGAAGGAGAAATGGCTGCAAAGGCGGATGGCTGGGCTTGACTCGATGGACCGGAACCGGGTGTGATAGGATAAAGATCACCCCTACTATCACACCTCATCAGATGACTCCCCGTCTTGAAATACTTCACAGAGAAACCAAATGGATCAAATTCAATAGAAATGGAATTGTCAGTAGTAAATTTACGGACATAGACTAAGTTTTAATCAATTTGGGGGCGTGTACGGTGTTTTTCAAGATAAGAGGTGGATGAGGGGGAGACAAAGTTTTATGACCATAACCACGAATTGGAATAGAATTACCATTACCAACAATCATACCGCGAGGCTTGCTCAAATTGTAATAAGACGAGAGCGTACCTGAATCGGATGTCATGTGGGTAGTAGCACCGGTATCCATATACCAATTTGGGTCCGTAGGAGTTAAACCAAGCGTGTGCATTGCGGCTTTGTTGTCGGTAGACATGGGTGCCGCTGCGTGATGGGCCTGCGGGGGCCGAGGCCCAAGCACCCCTGCTTGCGGCCTCGGCCCATACTGCTGATTGTATGTGGATCAGGTCGAATTAGGCCTGGACTCTCGCTGGCCGCCTTTGCCGATTAGGGCGAGCGGTGGGCCTAAGCTATTCTTTGTGGGGAAAGCGTGGGCCCAAACTGCATAGGGGTCCACTGCCACTGCATAGGGGCCCAGAACTGCTGCTGCTGCTGACCACCGCGAGGACCCCCACCGCCACCACCATTCTGCCGGCTTTCGCCGTTGTTGCCGCCGCGGTTCTTGCCATTATTTTTCTTATTTCCACCTTTTTTACCGCCACCGTTGTTGTGGTTTTGGTCCAAGTTGTTGGAACCGGTAGGATACATCGTGGACTCGGTCATCATGACTACGGGACTAGCACCGGTAGCCGCTCGTTTTGCCATCCTGCCTCTTCTAGTGTAAGCATAGAACGAGTCTGATAAAATTGCGGAAGCGGATTGCTTTGCCGAAGAAGCGTTCCACACCACTATAGGCCTTAGAGAGGCCGGAAACCATTTGGAGGACCAAACGATCGTTTGAAACTGGCGCGCCAACGTTGCGAAGTTGGTCCGCCAATTCCTTTAATCTTTTGCAATAAGCCGAAACATTAGGAAAATCTTTCATATTGACGTGGGAGAAATTCTGCTCAAGGGTAACGACTCTAGAATTTTGATTATCTTGGAATATATCACGCAGTCTATCCCAAGTCGCATGTGCCGTAGCGTCAGGCTCAATAATTGTTTGCAAAAGGTCGGTAGAAATTGTGGAATATATCCACTGAAGGACGGTAGCATCAAGAGTCGTCCACAACTTAGGATCATCCTCGCGTTTTGGCACCTCTGTATCCTTAGGAACAGCGGGGATTATGTGATGGATGACTTGATGCGACGTGCGTGAATTTTGAACAGTTCGGCCCACGTCGCATATTGGACGTTTTCTATTTCAAGAACAAGAGAGATGTTATTCATGATGTTAGAAACTGTAAAGGCAGGATGAAACGTGTTCCGAGATGTAGACATATTGATAGAACAATATGTGATTTAGGGATTTTGGGAGAAAAAATTTGGGAAGTAGAGGTACCGTCGAAATCAACCAATCCGAGAACAAGTTGCGGAAAAACTTTGGTCTCGACTTTGTGCACTAGTGGTCGACGGCCAAGAGGAAGAAAAGGGGGACCTAGACTTCTGATACCATGAAAGAAATAATCCCTTGATTATTTTCATTGATTGAAAGACTATTTATACAAGTTACATATTTCCATAATAGGAGAATCATATTCCTATTCTATTCCTAAAACCTTACCTAAACTAGGATACTAAATATTTACCATAAATTACACGGTACAAAGGGGACAAAACCGAGAGCCAGCCGAGAGACTAATATACACAATATACACATGTATATTGTGTGTATATTGTGTATATTTAACAATCTTGAATGGCCTTACATCTATATTGTATGTGCATATGTGCAACTCTCATTTGGTGGATATGTTAGACTTTAAAGACCCAGTATTCAATCCATTAAAACATTATAGGTCTTTCATCCATTATGCAGAACTTGTCTTTCATCTTGTTAGGTGTAACACATCACTCCAGTATCACTTCTCTACCCCTTTTCCATTCCACTTTCTTTTCAAAGGCAAAAAATATAAACTCCTCTTCTAAGTATCCACTAATTTTATTGACATGTATACGAGCCTATGTTACAACTCAATGGCTATATAGGTCTTGTTCATGCCTTTGCCATTCAGCCACTGCAACATCATAACAGTTTACCCTCAAATGAAAGGTTCTCAGTGGCTTGCTTGCAGCAACAAAACCTACCAACAACTAAATTACCTCATAACACTAGAGATGGCAGTGGATCCTGGACCCGGTTCGGATCCGGTGGATCCAGATCCGTTTTATAGGATATGAATCTTCAAAATTTGGACCCGACGGATCCGGATCGGACCCGGATCCATTTATGACGGATTGGATCTGGATTTGGATCTTGTGTTTGAGATCCGTATCCGGTCCAGATCCGACCCGTGAATCCATTCTTTATTAAATATATGCGTAACCTAGAATGTAATTTTATAAGTATTTTCTTAAAAAATTTCATAATTTTTGTATTTTACAGTTAGGTTTGGAGTAATGAATATTGGAAATTTTAGGAATAATTGGCTGGAACAACAATTTTATTACTCCACTAATCACCCTCAGCTTCCATTCTCACACCTCTTAGTTTCCTTGAATAAATAAATTAACAGACCTCTTAATTTATTCTATAGATATAAATTAGTGCTGTAATATATTTACTTTCCATGTTTGCTTCAATATGACTTTAATGCCTTTCTACTCCAAAATGGTTAAATGAAACAGCTTCTTTAAATATCATGCATTCTTTAACATACTCAAATTATCTCTTGTATACTTATTTAATTTTCTATCTATCATACTGAAAAATGCATTTTGTTACAAGTATATGTACATGTTTCTTAGATTTAATTAGGTCTTTATCATTTTATGAGGCTTCCTGATTTTTTTTTGCTATTATAGAATCAATGACACATTCATTTGTCTACAGCAATATAGGGAGGTCAAAGATGTCATCGCCCAATTCTCCATGTGCAGCATGCAAATTATTGCGTCGAAAATGCACTCAAGAATGTGGATCCAGATCCAATCCGTGGATCCGGATTCGGATCTAATTTTTATGGACCCGATGAATCTGAATCCAAATATGAAAAATGGATCTGGATCTGAATCTAGTAGGATCCGATCCAGATCTGATCCGTTGCCATCCCTACCTAACACTTTCATGATAAGACATGGAGTCAAGATTTTAACTTGATGGGTTTGACCTTAAATTTTTAACACTAACTTATTGTACTTTTTAAATTATGAGTTCAGATATAATACATGTTGAAAATTTATAGGTTTTCACATATATATCTACACTTCATGTAAAAAATTATTAGGTTTAGATGAACCTGTAGTGTTAACTGCATCCGCCACTGTTAGCACCCCAAAATGTGTCTTCTCCAATTAAATGAATATCTTATGCCTCGTAATAGTAATTGGATAACGAATCCAAAATTTTACATAAAAGCATTTTGTCCAAAGCAAAGCAGATATATCGGTAAACTACAATTGACTTCAAATTTCTAGTACAAGACAATTATGCTACAGATATACTCCAAGGTGTAGAGCATGTGTCTGTAATTTGACAACACTAGCAGGAATGCTCAAGTAAAAATGAGGAGTTATGGGCTTACTGCTGAACGTCTTATGACCAAGCTAAAAGTCCTTACATAAACAAAATGCCATCGGCAAAATTAAATTATACAGAAATAAGACAAAAATAGTCGCAGATGCTACTTATGCAGAAAGGGAAAGGTGTTAGACAAGGTTAAAGCCCAGCTCAGAGAGCCTATTGGGGAGAGTATATCAAACAAACAAGATAATTAGAATGTATTAAGGGTGAGATTTTCTACATATTGGAGGGAAATCAGAACTTATACACACGCCCCCGAGTATCTGCTAATGAAGTGCAGAAACATTTAGGACACAAGCAAACAGGAGCATTTAGACATCAAAAAGAGAACTTTGAACAGAAACTTAACATGCAAATTTGAAGTTACTGCAAGCAAATTACAGTCTCACCATCTCATGAAATCATTTGTTTTAAGCAACTGTTCTCTGCACCGTTGAGACGCCATCCACAAATTTTGTTCGGAAGAGAACATTGGCATTGTTAAACATACCCTCTTTCAAGGATACAACAATAAACTGCAGAATCCAAAATAACAGAAATCAAAAGGCGCAGATTAGCAAAAGCTACACAACAATTAACATTTTCCATCTCACAGCTATTTATGCCGGAGTACACTTCAATTGTTAGCCACTAGATAGTCATGTTATGAACATTAACAACTTTAATACAATTAACTTTTCTAGAAAAGTACGTCTTCCTCTCCAGACCAAAGAATTGCTAGAGACAACATAGTATTTGTCAAAATTCAATCATGATAAACTAGTGAACCTGAGAATGTGGAAAATGACTCATGATCATTCTTCCAATGTTCTGTGTGTGACTTAAGTCAAGAGCTGCATCAACCTGCCAAGCAACACAGGTGAAAGATGCAAATTACTAACAAAGTTTGTAGGTAGGTAAGTAAGATTCAGTCAAGGTTCAGCAAGCATTTCATATGCACCACTTACCATCAGCAATGTCGGATTGCATTGGAAATGCCCAAACACATAACAGAGCAAGAATAGAGCATATAAACAAATTATTTGTTATGTTAAGGTGCTCTATTATATCTCACAAAAAGACAATTTTGAGATGACAAATTATTCAGCAAGGCTAACTATCTATAGATCAATATTCATTATGCATGTTTGAAATTCAGTACATATTATGCGGTTCTTAAAATATCAAGTGAATAGGACATGCAGATGGACTTTGAAGGAAACTTCATTTTACCGCAGCCTCTAGCCTTAAATACTACCTCCATCCCACTTATGTGACACCATTTGATAGGCACAAAGGAGGAGATGCTAATTTAACTCGGTGTAATTACAGTAGTGGTGGAAGAAAATTTTCAGGTTATTCATCTAACCCGCATACTACGTGGGTGAGTCTTCATCTAACCCGCATACTACGTGGGTGAGTCTTCATCTAACCCGCATACTACGTTGTTGCATATTCAGATGAAAGTTGACGGTAAAGTAATAGTGGCAATGGTGGATACTGGAGCTACTCACACTTTTATTGATGTCAAAGTTGTTGCAAAATTCGGACTGAAGTTGATAAAGAGTCTGAATTACATGAAAACTGTGAATCAGGTTTCCCAATTGATAGAAGTAATGGCTTATGATGTGAATATTGTGGCTGGTCCTTGGGCAGGAAAACACAGTTTGATGGTGATTCCTTGGGCGATTTCAACATGATAATCGGAATCGACTTCTTGAAGAAGTATTGCTTCGTTCCAATGATTCACTTGGATGGTGTAATGGTGATGCATGAGAAGATGACAGGATTCATCAATATTGTTCATCCTTATGGAGAAGCGGAAAAGGTTAGTAAGTACAAGAGCCATATTATTTCTGCTATTTCTATTGAGAAAGGGTTGAAGAAGGGTGATGAGACCTTTCTTGCTGCTTTGATTGAGATTAAACCGGACGTGAAAGAAGAGGTGCCAGATCCAGTGGCAAAGTTGTTGGGAGAGTTCACTGATGTTATGCCACCCAAACTCCCCAAAACTCTGCCACCAAGGAGGGATATTGATCACAACATTGAGTTACTGCCGGGTTCTGTGGCCCATGCTCAAGCTCCTTACCGAATGGCCCCAAAGGAGTTGGCTGAATTAAGGAAGCAACTAAATGAGTTGCTTGATGCTGGCCTAATTCAACCATCGAAGGCTCCCTATGGTGCTCCTATTTTGTTCCAAAAGAAACAATATGGTTCGTTGAGGATGTGTGTGGATCATCGGGCGCTGAACAAAGTGACTATCAAAAACAAATATCCGATGCCGCTGGTGCAAGACCTCATGGACATACTTAGTCAAGCGAACTGGTTTACTAAGCTGGATTTATAGTCTGGTTATTGGCAGGTTAGAATAGCAGAGGGTGATGAACCAAAAACGTGTGTAACTAGATATGGTTCATATGAATTTCTTGTAATGTCGTTTGGCTTAACTAATGCCCCGACTACTTTCTATAATTTAATGAATGATGTATTATTTGAGTATCTTGATGACTTTGTGGTAGTATACTTAAGACGATATTGTCATTTATAACCGCTCGTTGGATGAACATATTCAACATTTAAGCAAGGTATTATCTCGATTACGGGAATACAAGCTCTATGTCAAGATAAAAAAAATGTGAATTTGCCAAACAAGAAATCAAGTTTCTTGGGCACTTGAGTCAGAATCAAGTGAGGATGGACCCAAAGAAGGTGTATGTTATTGTTGATTGACAGGCACCAAGCAGCGTGAAGGAGTTACGTTCGTTATTGGGTTTGGCAAATTACTATCGGAAATTTATTATGGGCTATTCAAAGAAGGTTGCTACATTGACAGATTTATTGAAGAAAGATGTGCAATGGAGTTGGTCCGAAAAATGTGAAGCTGCTTTCTTTTCGTTGAAGGAAGCCATTGCGTCGGAACCGATATTGAAGCTGCCTGACTTTGGTATGCTATTTGAGGTACACACTGATGCTTCCGACAAGGCTGTTGGAGGAGTGTTGGTACAAGAAGGTTATCATGTGGCCTTTGAAAGCAGAAAATTGAATGATGCGGAGCAAAGGTACTCTACTCATGAAAAAGAGATGGTTGTTGTTGTGCATTGCTTGCAAGTGTTGCGGGTTTACTTATTGGGGACTAAGTTTTTGGTGCGGACTGATAACGTCGCTAATACGTTTTTCAAAATGCAACGCAAGCTAAGTCCAAAACAGGCTCGTTGGCAAGAATTCCTGGCTGAATATGACTTTGTGTGGGAGCATAAGCCGGGCAAACACGATCAAGTCGTCGATGCGTTGAGTAGAAAGGAGGTATTTGCTGCTGTTTATTCAATTTCTCATTTAGAGTCTGATTTTATTGAGAAAATTAGACTGTGCTGCTAATGATTCATTATATGTAATGAGTCAAGTTCGAGATGGAACAGTGAGACGGTATTGGATCGACAATCTGCTCCATTTTCAAGGGGGGAGAATCGTGGTGCCTCAAGGTGGTGGACTGCGTAAAGAGTTGATGAAAGAGGCGCATGACACTACTTGGGCAGGTCATCTGGGAGTTGAACGAATGTTTGCCTTGTTGTCTTAGATGTATTTCTGGCCAAAGATGGAAAAAGATATAGAAGCATGCGTGAAGACTTGTTTAGTGTGCCAACTAGACAAAACAGAATGTAAGAAGGAAGCCGATTTGTTGCAGCCTCTTCCTATTCCCGAGGGTCGTGGATGTCCGTTTCGATGGACTTTATTAGTGGGTTCCCGAAAGTGAAAGATATGGCGTCAATCATGGTGGTGGTTGACAGGTTCTCAAAATATGTTATCTTCATTGCTGCTCTAGTTGTGTGTTCGTCGGATATTGCTGCAGATTTATTCTATAAGAATGTGGTTAAGTTCTTTGGTGAACCGGGCGACATTGTGAGTGATAGAGATGCTCGCTTCACGGGTCAGTTTTGGACAGCCTTGTTCAATTTAATTTGATGGGACTGATTTGAAGTTTTCAACTGTCAATCATCCTCAAACCGATGGACAGACCGAAAGGATTAATCACTTGTTGGAGGAATATCTGAGACATAATGTGACGGAAAGTCAAAAAAACTGGATGGACTTACGGGATACGGCACAATTTTGCTATAATCTGCATAAGTCATCGGCAACGGAGATGAGTCTGTTTGAGCTAGTCTTGGGCAGACAGCCTATGACTCCACTGGATGTTGCTAAACAGAAGAGTCAAGGCAAATGTCCTGCTACCTATCGTTACGCAAGGGAAAAGCATGAGATGCTTGCAGAAGCGCAAGACAATTGCGCAAGGCCAGAAACGCATGAAGAAGTATGCAGATCAACATCGAAGGTCGGTTGAATTCATTGTTGGTGATAGGGAGGGTATTGTTGAAGCTTACACCGCAGATTTGGAAACAGATTGTGAGTAAGCATCGATATCGCGGGTTGGTACCAAGATATGATGGACCGTTTGAAGTGGTTCAGAAAGTAGGCGAGGTCGCTTACAAGTTGAAGCTGTCGGAAAGGTTGAAGTTGCACCCAACTTCCCATGTGAGTTTCTTGAAGCCTTATTATGAAGATGTTGAGGATGCGGACAGGAAGGGCACCGGCTGTGATGCGCACACAGTTTGATGCCGAAATCAAAAAGATTCTTGATCATCGGGTGCTTGGCATGAGTAAGAAAAATAGGCGGACGGAATTTCTGGTTCATTGGAAAGGAAGACAAGAAGCTGATGCTACTTGGGAGAAGGGTTCTTCATTATGGCAGTTCGACAAATAGGTTGAGGACTACCTTAAAACAACCTCGACAAGGACGTCGAGTTCTGGTGCAGGTGGTTTGTTAGACCCTCAGACTCGGCCATGACGAACGTCGGGTGAAGGTAGTGTCAAGGGCTTTTACATTGCCCCTTGGCACCGGCCTATGTGGGCAATGGAAGCAATGTGTGGCTAAGTCAAGGAAGTGGGATGACTAGGACAAACGTGAGTGTTAACACGGGCTGGACGAGGGCAAGGCAGCCTTGACGAAGGGCAATGGCACGGACAGGCGCATGGCACCGATGGGGCATGCGTGCAAGGCAGTGGAATGGCATGGACAGTCGTGAGAATTGGCATGGGCTGGACAAGGAAATGAAATGCAAGGCAAAGACATGGCATTGGCATGAAAGGCAAGGAAAATTGGCTAAGTGTTGGGCGAAGCTGGTAAGCTGAGGCCGAAGGCAGGCACGCGCAAGGCACATGATGGACAGGCGTGTGCGCGGCACATGCGACGGTTATGGCATGTGCGCGGCACACACACGACGGTTATTTGCAAGACGCCGGGCTCCTGAAGTGGGGCGATGTGCCCCGGATTTATGCCAAGTGTTTCCCGAATTTATGCTAAGTGTTTCCCTATTTTATGCTAAGTACTTGTAACTGCCACTAGCAGATCCCTTCGATATATAGTGTGTGGCTAAGGTATTGTAGATCATCCAGAAAGTGTTGGTCAGTTTTGTAGCTTCCTTGTAAACGTGAGTCCTTTGTATTATTGAGAATAATAAAAGGTTGGGCATTGTTGCTTGTAAACGTGTGTGTTCTACTTTGTCCCTAAAGTCCCGAAAATAATTCTAAGTGTAAGAATCGAGTTGTGTGGAACGGCTGAAGTTAGCAGTGTGTGTTGACTGCCGTGCAGTGGTGAACTCGAAAAAAAGCACCCCTGTCTCACTACGCTCCAATTTCTCTAAAACGAGCCTCTTAACCCTCTTCATTTTTTATTCACTAATATTAAAGGAAAACTGATCATCCAAATCCTGTCTTATGTCTTTCACCTTATACTTAGGATTATTCTGCACTTTGTTCTTGAAGTAGTGTGCTAAAGCCTGTTGAGTAGCTCTTCTATTCTTAAATGTTGGATGACATGTATGTTTTGTTTTCAAGGTCTTAATCTTAAATTATTGGTCTTTGTTATCTTCATAAATCAAACAAACAAAGGGACAGCCAACATCACACTTATATCTAACTCTGGTAGTGTAACTCTTACCAACTCTAAGTTATTTCTTATTAGAAACTGAGTAAAAGCTCACAACTCTTTTAGCTTCTTCAAGATTCTTAAAAGTCATACCATGTTCCCACACTAAGAACCTGTCTAGTTTGTCATTGACTTCTCTATTCTTTTCCTTCCTAAGAAGTTCCAAATCTTCATTGTTGTAGTCACTAGGATAAGGTCCATTATCATCTTCATCCTCCTCACCTGAATCACAATCAGTTCCAACATCTACTAACTTTAAGCAAGGTTCATCATGGTGACTAATGTTAGGAGCTAGAACAGTCTCTTCACTCTCATCTACAACAAAGAATTGAAGCACACCAAACTCACTAAATAATGAAGATTGTAGTGTTCTAATTTCTGAATCACCCTCAACCAAATAATATCTACTTGAGGGACCTGTGACTAGCAGCCGTTTAACCACCCTAAAATCAAACCTTTTTGTGTATTCAATACATATGTCTATATAAGACAGTAAATCAACATCATACCCGTCCTACGCATAATTTTATTTTTTTATGTAAATAACTTGTGGTGTCAACACCCACTTACCCCCATAATTAAAGACAATGTCCACCTTCTCAATCATTCTTCAAGAAAGTCACATGGCAAACATAAAAGAAAGGGAAAAGGACTCATTAGAAAGCAATAAACAGACAAAAAAAGAGAATCAATCAATATTAAATGATAATTTGAAGACAAGGACAAAGGGATATGGATCACATGCCTAAACAATTCAGCATACATAGACAAAAAATATGAAATAAAGTCCCAAAACAAACAAAAAAAGGACCCCATACGAAACACAAAACCCTACAACTAACAGTCATAAATACACCTAATTGAGACATAATTACACAATATACAACACACAAAAACAGATAAAAGCATAAAATAGGAGGAAAAAATCATATAGTAAAGGCTGTAACCAACAAAAACCTCAGCTTCAAACAACACTAAGAAAATCCTAACTTGATCAGTAACACCAAACAAAAAGACTAAACCAAGCATATAAAACATGGAAGAACAAAAACGTAAATATACATCGAATAACACACACCTTAGCCAACAATGAAAAAACCTTAAATCCTATCTAAAACTTAAAAAGAGGATTGAAGTGCTTACTTGAACACCGACGACAATGATGATGACAGTTCTACCATTCAAATCTTGACCAACGGAGGTAGATAATCACCGACGAGGAGATTCCCGGAAAAATTGCACTGAAGCATCATATACGGATGAAATGAATTGAGTTCGTTGGATTTTTTTAACAACAGATAAATAGGAATTTTAACTGGGGCGAGTCGGGTTTAATGTTTTAGATCAAATTACATGTGGGATTAAGTAATTTAAGTTAATTATATTGTTAATCAATGAGATGCTTCCACGTCAAAAATGATATGGGACTGTTAAAAATAATGATATTTTAGAGCCCAAACGGTAAACACGGGATATTTGAGGGCAAAAAAGTAGATGGGGTATTTTTGCACCAAATCTAATAGTTCAAGGTATTTTAGGCCCTTTTTCGTTTATTCTAATCATTTATGCACACCCAATTTCTTTTCAATCACCCTATCAAATTCAATATAGTATATTTTTGTAAACTAGGAATTGTGTATTGTATAGTAAAAAAAATAAGTTTGATGATTACAATATTGAATATTTTATCTAAGAACAAGTTCCTTACAAACTAAAAAAAATGACATCCCTAATGAGAGTACGGAATACAAGTTTCATAAGTGACTTTTTTAAGTTCATTGTCTCCTCCCCATCCTCATAATATTTTCCTAGATCACAAATAAATATTTTTGAGATAATAACTTTTTGCTTACTTACCAAAAATCATAAATTAAGTAGGAAAATCACTAATTTTCCAAAAAATATGTTTCTTCATACCAAACATGCCATAGATTGGCTTAATTAGAGTTGTTCCTTATCATATGTAAATTTTTATCATAAAGTATGAACTGATGATCTATAAAAATAATAACCAATATTTTAAATATTTAAATTACTATGTAATTTGTTTTACAATATCAATATATATAACTTAAATTTTTTTTTTAAAAGTACCCCTGTGATTTGGACCAGATATTCATAACTATATTTCTCCCAATTTCGGATGTCTGGTCAGCGACTAGATCTCAGCATATGACTTAGGTTTTAAACAGTGAGAAAATGAAGAAACAAAGTCTTAACTTGCAAGTTCCTCTTACGCTTTGTGAATATCCACACAGAAGGCCCAATCACTTAATGACATTGAGGCCTATTTAGTCAATGTTGGATCCGGCCCAATTGTACATTTATATTATTTTATAATAGTTTTAATTCATGAAGATCGATTTTATATATAGCGAGATATTTTGGAATGTAAAAAGTCAACAAGTTCAGTTTCTAATTTGCACCAACATTTTCTCTTTCTCTCTTCGACCCACTAGGGTTTTCTCACTTCTTCGCTGTTATTGCTCAATCAAGCTTGATTGAGCATCTTAACATGATATCAGAGCGGAGTATGAGAATCACCTAACTATAAGATTTCCTCCGATAGTAACCTTGACAGTTATCTCGAAGATTTCACGTTTATTTTGAATGTGGGTTTGTCACCTGCAGGAGTAGTATGCTGACCTCCCTATCTGCTAAGAACAAACTAGGACTAATTGATCATAGGATTAGCAAGCTCACAGATGATTCTCCATACTTTCCTTATTGGGAGAGATGCAATGACATGGTGAAAGCCTGAATAATCAACTGTGTCTAGAAAAATAACTACTAGTGTAATGTGTATGAAAACTGCTAAGGAAGTGTGGAAAGATATTAACCAAAGGTTAGAAAACTCTAATGGTTCAAAATATATTCAGATTCAAAGAGAAATTTCTTCCACAAGTCAAGGTTCCTCTGATATAGCTACTTACTTCACCAAACTTAGAAGTTTGTCAGATGAACTTAATTATGCATATGTTGGGCCAATTTGCACATATGAGGCTTTACCCAAATTCATAGAAGACCAACTACTTTTCCAATTTCTAAATAGTCTGAATGACACTTACTCAATTGTCAAGAGCAACATATTAATGATGAATCCACTTCCTTCCATAAGTAAGTTATATTCCCTATTACAGCAAGATGGGAGTAAAAAAGAAACTCCTTCCTCTAACCCAAGTTTCTCAAGTGACTTTGTTGTTTTTCAAAGTTCTGGTCTTCCCAACAATCACAACAAATTCACTCAAAATGTGAACTTTGAACCAAGAAGGGGTATGGCACCCAGTGGACCTAGTGTTCTACCTGGTGGACTTTATTGCAAGTATTGCAAGAGGACAAATCATACCATTAAAAAATGCTACTGATTGCATGGGTTTCCCCCTGATTTTACGTTCACCAAACCCAGAAAGTCATCCCCTTGTGTCTAACCTAAGGTACCTCCACTTGGTTCTAATTCTTTATTTTCATCTGCTTAGAGATCTATTCCATCTCCAACTTATGGATTCTCTCCTGAGCAACTTCAACAACTTCAGACTATATTCTATCAGGCCCAACTGTCCTCTATTGGTTATAATCCTGGTCCTACTTTCTCAGAGGACTCAGGTTTTGCTTATTTTGCAGGTTTGTTTACTACTTATGTTGTTAATTCTGTAGGTTCTCATATGTGTGCAACTTCACAATTGGGGGTTAACCTTTGGATACTAGACTTTGGGGCAACTAACCATATGACCCCTCACAAACATTTGCTCCACAACATCTCACAACCACCCAAACCTTTCCTAGTCACCATTCCTAATGGATATAAGGTTACAATTATATCAACTGGATCCTTGCATCTCAAAAATGATATAATTTTGTTGAATGCTCTTCTTGTTCCTTCCTTCCACTTCAATTTAATTTTTTTTTACATCAACTAATTTCTCAATTAAATTGAATAGCCTTACTTACTAAACATCATTGCTATTTACAAGGCCCTTCTCAGAAGAGGCCACTGGTAATTGGTAAAACTGTTGGGAGGCTCTACTATTTTCAACCTGATGTTGATTTTTTCCCATCATCATCCACTAGCTCATTACAATCTCCTGATACATGTCATGATTTTACTTTTCTTACTAATGTCTGTAATGAACTCAACTCTGAGAATTCTTTTGAGATTTCTACTTCTACTTGTCCTAAGTATTTTATTGTTACTTCCAACACTGTATCAATTGTTTGTAATCAGTTATGCAAATACTTATGTGAATTTCCCTTCTACTTGTAATTAGCTTTCTATTATGAATAAAATGGACATGTTTGGCATCAAAGGCTTGGCCATATGCTTTTTCACAAAATGACATTCATCTCTTTCCTCTATGATAAAATTTCTTCAAAGCAATCTTTAGTTTGTCCAATGGTTAGACAATAAAGGTTACCATTTCATGCTAGCACAATTCATTTTATAGCCCTATTTCAAATTGTTCATGTTGATACATGGGGATCCTACAACATTAATATTTCTAATGATTTTAGATACTTTTTGACATTAGTAGATAATTACATAAGAGTAACCTGGACTCACCTTCTTGCTTGCAAGACCAATGCCCTAGCAGTACTCAAAGATTTTACCTCTATGGTTACTATCCAATTTAACTTCAAAGTACAAACTTTTAGATCAGACAATGCCTTTGAACTGGAAAGTGGTGCTAAAGCTATTACTTTCTTTTGTAGTCAAGGGATACTCCATCAAACCACCATTCCACACACTCCACAACAAAATAGGGTGTTGAGAGGAAACACAAACATCTTCTTGAAGTATCCAGAGCCCTCATCTTTCAATTAAACCTTTCTCTTAAGTACTGGGTGACTGTGTGCTTACTGCCACATACCTCATAAATAGAATGCCTTAAGTTGTTTTAAATTAGCTTTCTCCCGTTGAGAAACTTCATCATCTTTCACCTACTTATGATCATCTTAGATCATTTGGATGTCTTTGCTTTTCCACATCTCCTAAAGCTTATAGAGACAAATTCCAATCCAGGTCAATTAAATCACTTATCTTAGGCTACCTTGTGGAAAGAAGGGTTACAAACTTTTGAATCTCACTAATCATTCAATTTTTTACTCTAGAGATGTCACATTTCATGAACACATTTTTCCTTACATTTCCTCACCTTCCACCACATTTTCTATAGAAAATATATCTTTATTTGTGGATCCTATCCCTAATCATTATGTTGCTCTTCCTCCAAATCATCCCTCATATCCTTCTCCTCTTGCAGCTCTTCCTTCTTCCTCTGCCACACCACCACCTTCTCCCAATTTCTCTCATCTACATCCTATTTCTTTGACACCTCTTGGTTTTCCTATTTTGCCTCCTTATTCTCCCATTATCCCACCTGTCCATCCACCTAGAACTTCTACAAGAACCAAGATTTAACCCTCCTACCTATTTGATTATGTATGCTCTTCAGTTTCTAGTCCATCCAAGGTCCCTAGAAGTGATGTTTAATTGCATGAACCTCAATTTTATCAACAAACTGCCTCTCAACCTTCTTGGCAAGAGGAAACGTTGAAAGAATTCCAGGCCCTTGATGCTAACCACACTTGGGACATTGCCCCTCTTCCTTCTCACAAAAGGCCATTCCTTACAACCGTGTTTTCAAAGCTGTTTGAGGAACTGCTCTCCATGGGATACACTTCTAGTTTGAATGATTATTCTTTATTCACAAAGTAGTCCTCTGGTTCCTTGATATGTTTGGCAGTTTACGTTGATGACATCCTCCTAGAAGGGGATGATCTGGTTGAACTGAATTCATTGAAGCAATTTCTGGATGCTCAATTCAAAATCAAGGATTTAGGCAATGTTCATTATTTTTTTGGTCTGGAAATTTCTCCTACTTCACATGGGTATATCATGAGTCAACATAAGTACACTACCGACTTAGTACAAGAGTTCAATTGTCATCATTTTTCCTCAGTCCTCACTCATTTGGACTCTTCTACCAGACTCACATTAGACATGGGGAGACATTTATCTGATCCTAGTATCTATAGAAGATTGATTGACAAACTCAACTTTCTTCAACACACAAGCCCTGATATTGATTTTACTATTCAACATTTGAGTCAATTTCTCCAGAAGCCTAAAGTACCACATATGTTGATTGACAAACTCAACTTTCTTCAACACACAAGCCCTGATATTGATTTTACTATTCAACATTTGAGTCAATTTCTCCAGAAGCCTAAAGTACCACATATGTTAGCTACTTTGCATGTTCTTAGATATCTCTCATAAAATCCAGCTCGGGGAATTTTACTTTCAAATGTTTCTGATTTTTCTCTCAAAGCATACACTGATTTTGTCTGGGCTGCTTGCTCCATCTCTCGCAAGTCTGTATCTGGTTATTTTATATCCTTGGGTGGTAGTCCTGTATCTTGGAAAAGTAAGAAACAACTCACCATTTCATTGTTATCTGCAGAGGCTGAATCTACAGCTCTTCGCAAGGTGGTTGTTGAAATTTCTTGACTTTTCAGGCTCTTGGGTGATCTTGGGTTCAATATCACTACTCTTGTTCCTGTATTTTTTATAGCCAAGCTGCTATCCACATGGTCAAGAAACCTGTCTTTCATGAGCGCACCAAACACATCGAGATAGATTGTCATTATGTTCGTACATGTTTGACATCCGGTTTGATAATTTTGCACTATATCTCGACTACTGATTAGTTGGCTGACATTATGACTAAACCACTTCCTGGTGCAATTCATCATGGCATTTTGTGCAAGCTAGAGTGTTCCCACCCTCTAGCTTGAGGGGGGTGTGAAGACCCACACGAAAGGCCCAATTACTTAATGCCATTGAGGCTCATTTAGTCAATGATGGATCCGGCCCAATTGTACATTTGTATTGTTTTGTATTTCCTCTGTCCCAAAAAGATTGTCTTACTTTCTTTATTAGTTTGTCTCAAAAAGAATGACACATTTATATATTTATAAATAATTTAACTTTATGAGATGATTTACAACCACACAAATATCTAAGGCTTGTTTTGGATCACACATTTCAAAAGTCTTCCTTTATTTCTTAAACTCCGTGTGAAGTAAAACTAAGACAATCTTTATGGGACGGAGGGAGTAATAGTTTTAATTCATGAAGATTGGATTTGTATATAGCAAGATATTTTGGAATGTAAAAGTCAGCAAGTTCAGTTTCTAATTTGCATCGACATTTTCTCTTTCTCTCTCTTCGACCCACTAGGGTTTTCTCACTTCTCCGCCATTGTTGCTCAATCAAGCTTGATTGAACATCTTAACACGCTTGTTGATGATCAATACCAATCCTTTGAGCTAAATTAGACATAGAACATGCTATATAATAAAGCTTAGATTAATAATACATGAAAATACTGCAAGTTGCAATTTTCCAATATAAAAATGATGCAGAAGTAAATTCAAAGTTCATATTCAAGGAATCACTTTATTTGACCAAAGGATAAGAAAAAGTGTCAACCGTTGGGGATAGATAGAGTTAAATTGTTTTGTTTTTCTTAATTGGATTTCTTTCATGATGTCTAGCTTTTTTTAAGCACTAGGGAAAATGTGTAAAGGCGACTATTATTTTTTTAAAAGTTTATTACATGTGTTTTAATCGTACTACGTATAAGATTATTCAAACGCTTTGATTTCTCTTTTAAACTACTTAAGATTTTATTTGAACCATCAGATCCTTTTTGGTTATATGCATTCAGGATGCATATCTTACCCAATTTACCCAAGTCGGGACATTTTTCCTCCTCACTCTTTTTTATTAAAAAAAAATTGGGCATTTCCTTGAGAAGGTGTAGAAGACGAAAGATACAATTTTATCTGTTACTGGATTGTCTTCTTCAAGTTAACTCTACAGAGTAATTCTGCAGTCAGATCTATCATCCCTTTGGGTTGGGTGGAATGTTAAGAGACTTATGGTCGTCAAATTGATAGATTTCCCCTAGTCAGCTGCAAAAAGAGGTACCAATGGCTGTTTCACAGACAGCATATGATTGAACCAATCAGAATGAATTTCAGAATGAATTTAACCTATATATACGGATAGTGCACGATTTTATTACAATACCCGTATACTTGTTGTAGCAGGTAACCTGCGTTGTTTTCCAGGTTAGGCACCTACTTTTACAACGATTACCTATAGTTATCATTTATGTGATCTAATAATGTAAAAAATAATTAACGTTGTCAATCATATAAAAGTTCAGACTCAAACTAGTAACAATCAGAAAAACCATTTGGGTCTCACTTCTAATTCCTCCTCTGTCAACTCCCTGTAGTCATACCACTGTCCTCCTGCTTTGCCAGCAGGCATAGGAGGTCGAACGAAAATCTCAACTGGCTTCGGAACATGGACATCAAAGGTTAGCTCTCCAGCTGTAACTTCTGAAACTGGATTAGAGTTTCCAGCTGATTTGTTAACTGGTATAACGGAGAACCATCCAAGACCAGATATAGCCACATCGCAGGTAGGTCTATAGCGACAATTTGCAACACACCAAAAAAACATATTAGGCATCCAGATAAGTGTCCACAGTTTGTGAAACATGAATGTGCTCACCTCTCAATATCTTCATACTTAATTTGTAACTGGCGCTTCGTTTCAAGTCCCATCCAGTCCTCTGCTTTTTCTTTTCCGGTTGGAGGTGTCAATAGAACTCCGAGTTCTTTCTGCAACAATGAGAGATGTTTCAAGTGCAAAGTTACATATATAGAAAAAAGATCTATATACATCAGTTCTGTAAAGATCTCTACAGGGATTTACACATAGTTGACAACTCTACCTATTGTTTAAGGTTTTGCTATGAATGCTCATAATGAAGTTATCACGGAGGTAAGCAAGGGTCGGAACCAAAAGAATAAAAAACCATGAATTCTATTACTTTTCCTTTATTCAACTCTCTTCCTTGAAAAAGAAAAAAAAAGCAGAAAAGGAACTTTCATACTTTTTTCAATTCTGTATTTGCGAGTGCATTGCTTTTCCTTTTTCTTTTACATTGCCATCCATACCCCGAAAAGGTCAAAGGTCAAAGACCACCTAGTATAAAATACAAGAATTTGGCATTACCTGGTAGAATTCATCTGCCTCTTCAGTAGGCACTATGTGAATTTGCAACGCCTTGGGTCCATAGAATGTCAAACAAGTCTCTGGGAGAACCTGAAGTAATATTAAAGTGAGCACCAATTGAAAATGACTGATTTGGACTGCTTATATATGCAAAGAAAAGATATTTATGAAAAACCTTCAAAACATCAATTCGAACAAGGCCTCCCCAGAATATTGATAACCCACTCAAGCCACTTGATCTCATTCGGTCAGCCATCTGTGAGTCCAAGTTTGGTCCAGAACTCTGTTACATTAGAAAACCAGGGCAAAAAAGAGACATACTTAATACACGTCAAGTTTGATGTCATCAAGATCTCTAAAAGCAAATTTTGGAGAAAGAGCATACTGGAAAAGCTTGACCCCGAAGACGACTTTGAGGAGCAAGAGTAGGGAGATCTTCTGCGTGAATAACTGCAGCTTGCCTATGATGAAGATGGACTCCAGGGGTATCATACAATTTCTAAATTGTAATAAAGCGCATAGAAACTGTTAAAATCACACACATTGGAAGAACAATCGATCAATCAAGTATTCATCTTTCAGCATTGGAAATTAAACAAAAATAAAGACAAGAAAGTTAGAACTCATTCAGCAATTAGTGTCACACATTAAGGACAATAGCTAAGGTGACTTCGATTAATGTCATCAGCTATTATGAATCTTTATTCATTTTTTCGAGAATGATTTTGTCATCTCTGTTATCAGCCATGTGTAGATATGGTTTCCTAGGATTCGTTTTAGACTCAAAAAAGTTAAGAGCAGCTTGAAGTTTTGGTCAAATGTTTTAGTACTATTAACAGAGTTCCACTGTCGAACTAAATATTCAACCATTAGGGGGGGGGGGGGGGGGATTCTCAACCGCATCCCACGAGTTTAATAGAAGTTAGATAGGTCTCTTCCTCTTTAAGATTCAACAACTACACTTTTAACTTTCCCTTGTACCCAGTAACTCAAACACCATTTTAGAAGCTATCACATAAGAAGTTGGATGATCATTTGATTTAGTGAGATACACGTACCCCACCACTAAGGAAAGCATCAATTGGGATTGGACCCAGTGTCGTTCCAGGAACAGCTGATTGTATTGGTTTGTATTTTCGTGCAGACGCTGCAATTGGGTCCTTATATGACATCGTATCTGATTACACAGTCATAGTAAGATATAGTAAGAGCAGAGGGGAAAAAAGAGTGGACAAAGCAACGAAAGAACAGATTTAAAGAACAAGTATGCACTAAAAGAGAAGACTGAAAATTACAATTCCCAATTGCCATTATATTGGTAGCACATTAGTCCAGGTGAAAGCAAAATTTCATTGGTAATTGAAGCGACCATCACTTGGTAATTTTTTTTTTTACAATGGTAAAGTTTAATAGAAGTTAGATAGGTCTCTTCCTCTTTAAGGTAAAATTTCATATTAATAATCTACTAATAAGAAATTGATAAGCTAAACTCATAAAATATGATGTTGGAAGTAATCAGGGGCGGATCTACCCTTGCCCGAGGGGTGTCAAGCAACGCCCCTTCGTCGGAAAAATTACATTGTATAGATAGGTCAAATTTTGGTTTTATAGGGATACATACCAGTGTGGACATAAAGTTTGGTGCAGTGGTTGTAAAACTACCTTAAGGTTGTGCGTTCGATCCTAGCTAGAAACATACTCCCCCTTAATGAAAATTCTGGCTCCGCCACTGGAAGTAATGGAAAAAGTACATCCGCATTTAGGTTATGTTGGGTAGGCAGAGTTATTGATAGGATCTTTCTAGTGATTCCGCAGAAAAAAAATGCAATTTGAGACAAACTCTATGACCATAATACTAGGACCTGCTTTTGTTTAAAGTGACATAGGAAAAAATAACAAAAATCACAAAATTACAGCAATAGCAACCAAATCTAAGGGTTTATGAATTGCAACTCGGGTACTGCATTTGACCCCCCAAAGAGAAAACACTTTTAAGAACTAAACCTATGTACTAAATCACCCACCAACAGCTTGATGAATACAGGGGCTCATAAACGACTTACTTAACAGCGCATTGATGAATGCAGATTTTCCCACGTTTGCTGAGCCCTGAAAAGTCAATAGCACTTGACATTTACATAAATTGATTCCAAACAACTAAGAACTAAATTGAAGAATTCACAAAGACACAGCACAACACAAGAAAATGTGACTAATCATCAAATTCCAAGGTCAGATACTAACCAGAATGTATACATCCCTTCCCTGAAGGAAAATTTTAACAGCATATTAGTAAGCCGTAAATGGTGTGAAGAAATGGAATCTAAAAAGTAAAGCCAACGATATGTTTGTTTAAGCAGGAAGAAAGTTCCTTGACAAAGTAATAAAGATCCTTCAAAATAAAAATGAGAAGGTTACAATAGCTGAAAGAAGTGATTGGGCTTGATCCAAAAAATACTGGGCAGCCTAAGAAAATATTATTTCAAGTTGGAATTGGGCATCCAAGTATTGAATAATGATCACAAGATATCTAATTTTATGAGAAAGAATTAACAAGCCTTTAATGCAAATTACTAGTAAGATGGATTGAACTTTTATGTGAAGAGATTGATTTGATTCCATTAGGTGTCTTTATTACCACATATCCAGACACAATCTCTTGCATACTTAACTTTATCCAGTTTCTGTCTAAAGAGACCATCAAACAGAATCATGACACGTCTATTTATTTATCAGCTCATTCAGTGATGGATGAACTAGCATAAACCATGAAATAGTAGTTCCAGCAAATATGAGGTTTTTCCTTTGGGGGACGCTTAATGAGATTCTAAGGGAATGGACCACAATATACTGATCAGCATCCCAAAAAAGATGCACTGCAAACATCTTATTCAGATATAAGGAACTCTGATGGTAATTTATTGCCTTCTAGCTCAAGTGAAAGTTGGCAAGCGTCAAAATAACTTTAAGAAGAAAGTGCATAAATATGTATATATTAAAATTCATATTTCCAAACAATAGACGTGCAAAACCAATGCAGTTTTATCCAAAAATGGACAATTGTAATCTTACATCTTCATAGAGAAGAAACAGACCTTTTTCTCTTTTTGGATTTCTGACACCACCCCCGAGATTCCAACCAATGACTTTGAACTTGTTAAATGAACACTGCAAAAAGGAGCAGACTATTTTAGATTTTTATGTGATCTTTTTGTTCTCGGGATTAGAAGTCTGACATGATATTTACCTTAACTACAATCACACTGAATATTACTAAACAGGAGAGAGATAATCAAATTACTACAAGTGAACATGATCTCCAAAAGGATCACGCAAAAGCAATACTGGTTATAGATGACTAACTGACAATTAGGATCTCAAAAGAAGCAAGCCAACTAATCCAAGCTGAAGCTATAACTTCTATTGCACCGTACGAGTATAATATATAAAGGATACATAATACACCTCAAACTTACTTAAGCTTCTTCTTCATCGTGGCATCCACAACCCAGTCACCAACACAATTAAGATCAGTTTCTTTTGGAAGTAGATCCACCTTAAGAAAGTGAAATAGAGAGTACAAAATATGTTAGTTGGAAAACATATACAACAAGTCAGTATTGCCATTAACTGCATCTCACTTAGTTACTATTATTACCTTAGTTATAACAAAAATTATGGGATTTGCACCAGCAAGATCTCGGACACGAGCCAAAAAACTGCCATTGAAGTCTACAATATCAACCTACACGCGGTGATCCATGAAAGTACAAAGAGCGAAGAAAACACAAATAAACAAGGTTTAGTAGTCGATGACTTGAGCTGAAAAATGAGAACCAACAATCGCATTTCTTTGTTTTAGCAATATAGTAATCAACACCAGTGCGATCAATCTTAAGACTAAATTACAAGCTTTCACAAAGTTGGATGGTAATTATTTAACCCATTAGATAAGAGCTTAATTTGTCTGACATTGTGGATTGACAAAAGCCTTTACTCATCAGTGATTTCATTGCAAAAAACTCACTTGTACACTTATCATAAAGAATAATGTTTTTCATGGTAAACTACAATTTTCAAATTTTTTAACAAGAAAAATGCTACTTGAAATTGTTATTATCCGTCAATTACTTCATGTAGTCAAGGCTGTCTAGCTTTATCTGAGATTCCTAAACAGCTGTATCTGAGATTCATTAGAAGACACTTTTTATGGGATGTAAATGCAACCAAGAGAAAGATTCGCCTGGTTAAGTGGGAGGTGGTCACCAAAGATAAGAAGAACGAGGGAATGGGAGTGAGGAATTTAAAGTTACACAGTAAAAGTTTTCTTTTTAAATGGTTATGGGATACAGTAGGCGAAGTGAAGAGGTTTGGAAAAATATGTTAGATGCTATTTATGGAAAAAAGGAGGGTTGGAGGCAAAATCCAGCACAATTGAAGCAGTGTCGGGGAGTCTGTGTACAAATTTGGAGGTTGGTAATGGTGCTCGAATCAAGTTTTGGATAGATATTTGGAATGGGGATGAGAGTTTGAAGAATAAATTTCCAGATTTATTTAGATGTGCAATAAATAAAGAGGGTCATGTTGCAGATATTGATCCAACTTCAGATTGGCATATAACTTTCAGGAGGAATTTGAATGATTGGGAGGTGAGTAGCTTTTGTCAATCGCTTCAACAACTGAACACATGCCAAATTGACCAGAATAGAGAAGACGGATTAGTTTGGATTAATAGCAGGGACAAGAATTTTTCAGTAAACAATTTCTATAAAATGCTACTACATCAGAAGATGATTTGGAAACCAAGACACCTGCGAAAGCAACCTGTTTTGGTTGGTTAGTAGCTAGAGATGCTTGCCTTACTCAGAACAAATTGCAAAGAAAAGTCTTTCCTTTGTGCAGCAGATGCTACTTTTGTAAAAATGAGGAGGAAACTGTTGAACATTTATTCCTTCATTGTAAATTTTCAAGGCAGTGCTGAGAGTTTTTTCTTTCTATCATGAGAGTACCTCTGGTTATACCAGAGAAAATTAGCAGTCTGTTTGAAATCTGGCAGGCCCACGGAATTAAAAGAGAATTAAAGAAGATTTGGAGGACAATTCCCATCTGTATATTGTGGACTGTTTGGCTGGAAAGAAATAAGGCATGCTTTGAAGGAAAGATGGTGCAGATTCCTAGAGTCAAGAATAAATGCCTCAAAAATCTGTTTGTATGGTATTCCAATAGTACTATAGATAGGATGGATCATTATTTGGATTTTCTGTATTTCTTAGGGGGTAATATCCAGTGTGACTGATGATAGTTATGTAGTTCTGCTTTGTACTTTGCTTATGTACCAGCTTGGTACCAGATTAATAAAAGACTTTACTTATCAAAAAACCTAAGCCCCAAGCTGAGCCCGAGACATACAAATTCAATGCAGGACAAAGCTGTATAACCATTCAAATTGGACAGATACACAGAATGAAGTTGTACCTCTTGCACCTAAACCTGGAGATAGTGTTATAGATTTGTATGTCTCGGGCTCAGCTTGGGGCTTAGGTTTTTTGATAAGTAGTCTTTTATTAATCTGGTACCAAGCTAGTACATAAGCAAAGTACAAAGCAGAACTACATAACTATTCAATGCAGGATAAAGCTGTATAACGATTCAAATTGGACAGTGAACATATAAATAAAGCAGTCAGGATAAATTTTACCTTTTGACTGCCAACTTCTTGAAGTCTAAATATAATACAGAAAAATTGACTTCTATTTTCAATCAATGCATTATTTGAAACTATTTATAATAAGTTCAATTTGAACAATTCAAATTGATCATACTCAGGCAGCACCCCAGATTAGAACATCATTAAGAAATCACAAACAAATTGGAGTCGATTTTCGGTGGTTACCAATTTAACTATCAAAGCTTTCTCATGGCGCAAATGAGACAACTTTTCTCGAAGCTCTTCTGCTGAAACAAATTGCTTGCCTCCAGAATAACCTCCATTTCCACCTACTGCAGTTATCATGTGGCCATGAGACAATAGGCGACACCGTCCACAAAGAATCTTACGAAGTTGGTGATGCTTCTTTTTCTGTCATCCATTCCAAAAAAAAAATGAGCAAAAGCATCAACAGCAAACAATCCATATCTCGAAAATAACAGTAGCAATCTAACAAATTTAGAGAATGTGATACTTAACCAACTTAAAATTTTCCGGATGAATTAGTAGGCGTTTGGCCATAGATTTCAAATATTTTTCACTTTATTTGGAATTTATGGAGTTGGAGTTGAAGATGTATTTGTGTGGTTATACTTTTTGCAAAGACTATCTGGGATAATGTTCATGCTCGAATGTACTTTTCAAATTTGAAACACAACTTCAAAAGTGAATAGTTAGTTTTCCAAATTTGAAATACAACTTCTAAGTTGGATTTGGAATTTTCATGGTCAAACAAACACTGATTTCAAATAAACAACAATAACAACACTAACATGGAGGTAGAGAGACTGTTTCCGATAGACCATCGGCTCAAAGAACAGCAAATCAAACCACAACAGTAAGTGAAAAATTATTCCGAAAAAAAGTGAATAATTTTATGGCCAAAATTAAAGAGACCTTATCACAACTCACAAGTACGTAGAACGCATTAGCAAACGAACTAGAAAATTCCAAGAAAATTTTTAATACCAAATCGTATGTCTCCTGGTCAACATAACCCGGAGCATCCACTTCGGATGTATGTAACGGAGCTCCACAACCGTAACAGAAAGAAGCCAAGTTCGAGACATTGAATATTTTATCTTTCTTCTTCTTTTTCTTCTTAGTTGTGGCTAACACGGTTGAGGATGCAGCCACGACCTGTTGGCGTTGAAGATATATGTCACCTCGGGTCGGGGCGGCAGCTCCATAGCCATCGGGTTTGGATTCTGAGATAGTTTGTGGTTCAGTGGATTTGCAGAGGATAAGGGTGGGTTTAGGAGTGTGGAACTTGTAGGTGTTAAGATTAGTAGGTGCTGAATTTTGGTAATGGGGGATACCGAATGGGCAAAGAGAAGATAAGGAGGATAGAGCTACGAGTTTAGGCGCCATTGTCAATTGGGATGCTCGGAGGATACTGAAGCTTCCTTCGAGATATTATTCTATGTAATGTTGCTCATCTATTCTCATCTTTACAGTGTAATTTGGGTAAAATGTATGTCTTTCTTTTCTACTCCCTCCGTACCATTTTACAATTTTTGACTTGGCACTAACCCTTGGAGGGTTGTTTCTGTAAGAATAATATGGACAAATCTCATAATTATGTTTATTCTCGTTTAATTAAGATATTGTAATTAGTTGTAAAATCAATTAGTCATCTTGTAATTAGTTGTAAAATCAATTAGTCATCTTGTAATTAGTTGTAAAATTAATTAGTCATCATTAAGAAGATTATAAGTAATTAACATCTTCTAATATAGGTAAACTTAGATTAGTACTAGACATTGTATATATTACCTATGATTGGAATAAGATGATCAAGGAATATCTTCTTACATAGTATCAATAGTCTAAAAAGATGTTTGCCCTAAACCTCATTTCTTCACTTCTCCTAAACGATTCTCTACTCTTATTACTAAGTTTTCGGCCATTACTTAGGTTTATTCATCCAAACTCTAAACCTAAACCTTCTTCTAAACCCTAAACAAAATATACACCCTAGTCGTAACCACTCCCTACTCGGCTAGAGATTACTTGTTCTTCCAAAATTTGGGGTTATTCTATATACTTTCACCACTACACCATTCCCTTATTCTTTTCCTTTGATTTGAAGACAAAACTATGGCCGAAAAACAAACCTTCCATCATGCTCTTATTATCAATAACGTCAAGAACTTTATCTCCATAACTCTTTAAATGGATAAATGACAGTATAACTCATGGGCGGAACTTTTCAAAATTCATTGTCATGCCTATGAGGTGATTGATCATATTCTTCCATCCGAGTCACAGTCGGATACCACTACGGTGGACAAGAAATTATGGTCTCGATTAGATGCTATTGTCCTTCAATGGATTTATGGCACAATTTCGAATGATCTTCTTCATACCATCCTAGAACCTAATTCTACGGCTAAACATGTGTGGGAAAGATTAGATACTATTTTTCAAGATAACTAAATGTCTAGGGTTGTTTATCTTGAACACCAATTTACAAATATTAAATTGGATGATTTTTCTAACATCTCCGCCTATTGTCAAGAATTAAAAGTACTTGCGGACCAACTGCCCAACGTTGGTTCGCCCGTAACAAATCAAAGGTTAGTCCTTCAGTTGATTGCGGAGCTGAATGAACAATATGATGGTGTTGCTACGTCATTCAGCAAAGCAATCCGTTACCTCCATTTTACGAGGTCCGTTCGAGGTTAATTCTCGAGGAAACGAGGAAGGCAAAACAGGCATCTTCGGGCAATACCACAGGTGGAACGACTCTTGTCTCTACCAACTCTTTTTCCACTGATTTGGAGCCCTAAAATTCTGGTTCGGGTGGCCATAATTCTCGTCAAAATAATGGTAAAAAATGGGGTTCAAATCGAAATAATAAAGGAAAAAAATAATAGTGGAAAGGGACATGGACGTGGCGATGGCCAAATCACCGGCGGCAGCAGCTAGCCCGGCAATGGGCGTCGGGCGGCGGGCGCCAGCAAGAGCGTCGGCGATGGGGCAGACCCACCGTGGGCCTGGATCCACAGTGGGCTGCCCCGCCGTGTCCATTCCAGACTTTTTTATGGGCCCGGCCTCCTCCTTCTTCTTCAAATCGCTAACCCGGTATTTTCGGATCTCGTCCACAACATGCTTTTGCAGCTCAGGCACCATCTTCGGTTGGATTGCACCTACGGATATTGAACAAGCCATGATTCACATGAATCTCAATATTCCAGATGAATCGTGGTACATGGATACAGGGCTACGTCACACATGACGGCATCTCAAGGTAATCTTTCGTCTTATTTTAATATGAGGGTAAAAAAATATTATTATCGGCAGTGGGTAGGAAATTCCAATTCGTGGTGTTGGTCAAGTAACACTACTCTCTCCCATCCACCTTTAAGTTTGAAAAATGTCTTACATGCACCAAAATTGATTAAAAACTTGATCTATGTTAGACGTTTTACAACTGACAACAATGTTTCTGTGAATTTTGATTCGTTTGGTTTTTCTGTGAAGGATTTTCAAACGGAATGCCTCTCATGAGATGTAACAGCACGGGGGACTTATATCCCATCACCTCTGTTTCCACAGATAGCAGGGTCAAACCATCCACCTTTTCGGCCATCTCTCCTAGTCTATGGTACAATAGGCTGGGGCACCGAGGAGCACCGATTTTTAGTCAACTTATGAAGAATAATTTGTTTTCTTGTAATAGACCTTTGAACTCTCCTGTTTGCCAAACTTGTGTGTTTGGTAAACATATTAAACTTCCATTTTCTGCGTCTACTACTACTACTATTATGCCATTTGATATTTTGCATTGTGATTTGTGGACGTCACCCGTTTTAAGTGTCGCAGGTCATAAGTATTATTTGCTTATTCTTGATGATTTTTCGAATTTTTTGTGGACTTCTCCCTTAGGATAAAAATCACAAACTTATACCATTTTGAAATAATTTAGTGTGTTTATCAAAACTCAGTTTGGAAAAACTATTAAATATTTTCAATGTGATAATGGGGGGGGGATTTATAAATGCCCAATTTAAGGATTTTTGTCACAAAAATGGGATGTATGTCCGTATTTCCTGTCCACATACATCTTCTCAAAATGGAAAAGTGAAAAGAAAGATTCGAACAATCAACAATATGACTCGCTCTATCCTAGTAAACTAATCTACTATGTGTCCCCTACTCAGGTATTATACAATCGTATCCCCTCGTTTATACATTTACGGGTTTTGGGGTGTTTGTGTTATCCCTTGTTTCCGTCCACCAGCACTCATAAACTTCAAGCTCGATCTACTCCTTGCGTGTTTTTTAGGTACCTCAAAAATCATAGAGGATATAAATGCCTTGATATGTCAACAGGAAAAATCATTATTTCTCGTCATGTCATTTTTGATGAATCAACCTTCCCATTTGCAATATCTCGAGCGGCATCCTCACCTTCATATGATTTTCTGGACGACGAAATTCATCCAATTTTGAGGTATCATCTAAACTCTCAAAATAACAATTTAGGACCATCACCAGATCCTACACCATTAATAGTTAACCCACCCATTCCTGTAACTCACTGGCCCAAACTAGTACTGGGCCTCCTACCTCAGCCCAAAATACCGAAACCACCTTACCCAATGTTTCGGCCCAAAATCCCAACATCACCCCAACCATCCAACGACCCAACTCCTCAACGAACAATGGAAACCCGTCCCATGCACGGGATTTTCGACCTAAACACCAGTTTAGCCTAACCACCTCAGTCCAACCCTCACCAATACCGAAAAATCCCAAAACTGCTTTATCAGACCCTAATTGGAAAGTTGTCATGTTAGATGAATTTACTACTCTTATTCAAAATAAGATGTGGGATTTGGTACCACGACCATCTAATGTGAACATAATTCGGTCTATGTGGGTGTTTTGCCATAAAAAGAATTCTGACAGTTCTTTTGCTAGATACAAAACTCGTCTTGTTGGTGATGGCAGGTCTCAGCAAGTGATAGTAGATTGCGGTGAAATATTCAGTCTGGTAGTCAAGCCTGCAACTATCAGAATTGTTCTTAGCCTGACACTGTCCAAATCATGGTCCATTCACCAGTTGGATGTCAAGAATGCATTTTTACATGGCCACTTGCAGGATGTTACATGCATCAGCCATTGGGATTTCATAATCCTGCCCGTCCAGATCATGTGTGCAAGTTGAGAAAATCTTTATATGGTCTGAAACAAACCCCTGGCATGGTATAACAGGTTTGCCAGTTTTGTTTCAACATTGGAATTCTCTCACAGCAAGTCCGATCAGTCTCTCTTTATTTATAGGAAGGGCACTGATATGGCTTATATACTTTTGTATGTTGATGACATTATCCTCACTGCATCATTGACTTCACTTCGCCAGTCAATTATGTCCCTTTTTGCAACAGAATTTGCAATGAAGGACTTGGGTCCGTTGAATTATTTTCTTGGCATTGCTGTCACTCACTATGCATGTGGTTTATTTCTCAGTAAGTATGCCGAGAAGATACTTGACAAAGCAGGGATGTCTTCGTGCAAACCTTCCTATACTCCGGTTGACACAAAGGCGAAGTTAAGCAATGCTTCAGATACTCTATACAATGACCCCACATATTACCGCAGCCTTGCAGGTGCATTGCAGTAACTGACCTTTACAAGGCATGAGATTTCCTATGTGGTCCAGCAAGTTTGTTTACACATGCATAATCCAAAAGATGAACATATGGGGGCCCTCAAGCGGATTCTGCGGTATGTTAAAGGTACTCTCCACTTCGGACTACATATGCACAAGTCTTCCATCTCGAATCTTTCATCATACACAGATGCAGATTGGGGTGGCTGTCCGGACACACGTAGTTCCACTTCCCGTTATTGTGTGTTTTTGGGGGACAATTTCATTTCCTGGTCGTCCAAACGACAATCCACACTGTCTAGGTCAAATGCTGAGGCAGAATACCGAGGGATAGCCAATGTGGTTGCTGAATCGTGTTGGCTCCGTAATCTACTGTTGTAGCTACATTGCCCGATTGAAAAGGCAACAGTGGTATACTGTGATAATGTGAGTGCAATATACTTATCAAGCAATCTTGTTCAGCATCATCACACAAAACACATTGAAATGGATATCTTATTCGTCCGAGAAAAGGTTGCTCGTGGACAAGTCCGCGTTCTACATGTATCGTCCCGCTATCAAATTACAAATATCTTCACGAAAAGTCTTCCGCGCGTACTCTTTGATGATTTCAGGGACAGTCTGAGTATACGTGAACCTCCCGCTAAGACTGCAGGGGACTGTTAGAATAATTATAGGCAAATCCCATAATTATGTTTATTCACATTTAATTAAGATTGTTACACCTCGTAAGATTTAAGACGATAATTAAGAACGTTATTAAGAAAGCAAGATTCGGATATTGAATATAAGGAACGCTTACATATGTTAATACGGGAAATTAGTGTATAAACGGATGTTATCCCAGAATAATTTTTCTTTAGTGCTATACACGTGACGACGAGAATTAATCCTAGTAGTTGAATTTATTCCAACGGAGTTATGGACTAGTATTGTATTAAAAAAATTATGACATTGAGGATACGAGGCTTATGAAATTCTCGGGAATTAAAAGAAGTGGGTTTGAGGTTTACTAATTGAAGAACTTGGGGGCCAAAGTGAAAAGGAAAAAAAATCAGATTTTTGGTTCTTATAAACTCACTTACCTCTTCATCTTCTTCTATCTTAAACACAAAAAAAAAACCAAACTCTCCTCTCTTTCTCTCCTCCAAACTAATCCGAAAATCACCCTCCACCCATAACCAAAATTAAGGTTGTTATCTTCTCTTCCTAGACTACATTTTTCACCAAAAATTAGAAGCAAAACAACACCAAAAACAGTGGCAAAAACAGTGCCAAACAGCCACTGCTTGGGCCGAAATCTGCCCAGAAATTTCAAAATTTTGGGATGAAATTTTAGAAGAAAAACGTGTAGGGATGATGGCTTAACATTGTAGAACACTTGCATGTCAATTGGAGTTGAAGAAGTGAACAAAAAAGAGGAGAAAAATTACAAAACAATGGGGATTTTCGGACAAACAGTGGCAGCAAATTTGCAAACTGTTTTGACGAATTTGAGGTATAAAAATTCTTCTTTCTATGATATAATTGGAATGCATGTTGTTAGAATTAAGGTAATGAATTTGTGTTAAGGAAGAATTGGAATTTAAGCATTGCATGTGACCATTTTGGGCTAGTTGCCAATTTGGGACAGATTTTGGTGTTGTTGGATTCGTTGGTTATTGTTGTATTATTATCACTAATTGCATGATGAAATTGAAAGGAAACATGGAGATTTAGTTGAAATTGGTTATATGGAAGTATTAAAATTCGAAATTGAATTATAGGAATTAAGATAAGAGCTATGGAATTATGACATGTTGTGGCCAAGAACTTGCATGAAATTGTTGGACATGTTGTGATGTATATGGACTGTTTTAGGGACTGTTTTGTGGTGTTATAATTCTGAAAATTTAGTCACCATTATGCATGTTTAAGTGTGGTAATTGCTAAGGTAAGTCCTAAAGGAATAAGGGTGTGGAAAGGCATAGAAAAGCTTCACATTCTACCCTCGTTGTTGTTAGAACATGGGCTATTTTGTGGGCTGTTTTTAAGGTGGATTAAGAGGCTAAATTTATATGAGAAGTGGGTGTGTAAATTCCCTTTATTGTTGTTTTGGTTGTGCCCTTAATTGGTGCTTGTTTATTGATGTTATTAGCCTCGTTTGGAAGTTGTGGAAACATGTATAAACAGGGGAAGTGTTGCCCGAATTTTTATAAAATAAGAAGTCGTTATTCGATATAAAGTATGCTAGCGATCATAGAATTGACGAACGTATTACCATTATTATAGGTTGAAGTTCTAAATCGAGACGTACTCTAATATAGAGTTGATTAGTTCGTCTAAGAGGTATGTGAACTATTCCTTCTTTCTTTGGCATGATTTTTATTTAATGAAGGTACGACGGACGTACTTGATTTTTATACAGTTTAATTCCTAAAGAGGATTGTTATGAGAAGTGCCTATGATTTTTCAGCAAAGAGTTTATTATGACATTATTACAATGATTTTATTGAGAGTCAGATGATAATTTTTACTTGCATATGGTTACTCATGATACCTACTCGTGCTAAGTGTTACTACTTCACCTCACCGAGTCCCGGGTCGGGTTACGATTCGTGCACAACCTTGCATTGATTCATCGAGACCCTCACTAGAGGGCCGGGTTACGTAGGATGGATCCATAGATGAGAGATGACTTTACCGAGTCCCAGCATGGGCCGGGTTATGATATGATTCCGCCGAGTCCCGCACTAGTGGGCCGGATTATGTTACAGATATATATATATATATGGACAGGCACTCATGTTTTCTTGACTTGACTCTCATTTTTATAAGGCAACTGACTTTTATTGTTTATGGCACAGTTGGATTTGGATCCTGACTTTTATACTGATCTCCTATTTCTGTTGGCTACTTATGATCTCATATGCAGCATTTCATGTTTACATACTCAGTACATTATTTTGTACTGACCCCCCTTTCCTCGGGGGGCTGCGTTCATGGCCGCAGGTACATGTGCTCAGTTTGGTGATCCTCTGGTTTAGGTTCTTACTCAGCAGGTTGGGAAGCTCATTTGATCCAGAGCTTTGTCATTTTGGTACCGAACCTCTTTTAGACTTATGTTTGTATTTAGGGGCACGACGGGGCCCTGTCCCGTCATATGTCGTTGTTCTTCTTATAGAGGTCTGTAGACAGTGGTGGGTTGTACTTATGTAAGGGTTATAACTCTGTTTTGGTCAGCCATATCATTGTACTCTATGTTGGGGGTGTTCCCGTGTATATGTTATATTATCTGTTGGCAGCCTTGTCGGCTTGCCTGTATATTGTGTTGGCTAGTTGTGACTCCTCAGGAGGCAGGTACATTCGGGGGTAAAGGCAGCCTTGTCGGCTCGCCTACCCTGGCATATGTTGTTATTGCAGCGTTATGCTGCCGAATTTCAGACTCATTAAGTGTTAGTTGGATTATGTGTGACAGGTTAGTGTAATGACGTCATTAGGGCGGTGAGTCGCCGCCCGTCGGGTCGGGCCGTGACAAAGATATTGCAATTAGTTGTAAAATCAATTAGTCATCTTGTAATTAGTTGTAAAATCAATTAGTCATCATTAGGAAGGTTATAAGTAATTAGCATCTTTTAATTTAGGTAAACTTAGATTAGTACTAGACCTATGATTGTATATATTACCTATGATTGGAATAAGATGATCAAGGAATATCTTCTTACAATTTCCATTATTCTTAAATTATTGTAAATTTATTGTAATTTCATGGTTAAATAACTATGAAAAAATCAATTTTTATAATCATAGATTTAATAGTTTTTGTGTGGTTATATATTTCATTTTTTCATTATACCTCACCCCACCCACCCACCTCTATCACACCCAAATCCACCCAACCCCCCCACCACCATCCTACCACCCACCCCCACACAACTACCCACCCACCTTCATCATACCCAAAACCACCAATCCCCACCCTCTACCACCCATCCCCACTCACCACCCATGACCCTTCACCATAACCCACCTATCGCCCTATCCCAGCACCAACCATGTAACACCCCATATCTTCAAACTAAGTCTTGTTCATGATTTACGGGTTTAGGAAGTCAAATGGGAAGTTTAAAGTCGAAAACCAATTAAAGTCTGCAGACACGATTTTACGCCAGATTATACGGACCGTAAAATGAACCTCGATTTCATTTTTCAAATTGACGGCACTCTGTAAATTCTACGGACTGTATAAATTTATACAGCCAATCAATTTCAACCGTCAAACCCCCTCAGCTTTTACAAAATACTGGAAAATTGGAAATTTCAAGACGATCAAATTATACGAATCGTATAAAATTATACGGTCCAGACCAGACCATCGAAAAATTTGACAGTTCGTCGAATTCAGTCGTCAAATCCTTCGGACAACAAACAGTATAAATATGAGACTTAGCTCTGAAAAATCAGTTTTCATAATCCCCAAGCCCTAGAACGGAGTTTTTCTCTTTCCAACTTTCTCCTATATCAAGGTAAGCATATTCCAAGTATTTCAAGTGAATTCTAACGTACGTATATGAATTCTAAGTAGAAATTCATTGTTCTTAATCTAGAATTTTCAAGATAAACTCAATCTAAGGTTTCAAGGTTCAATCTTTGGAGTTCTTCTTCAAAGTTCGGATTTTAAATACAAGTTAGAGCAAATAAGGTATGTAGAGCTTCTATCCACATGTGGGAACATCATTGTTCTTTCCCACGCCACGTTTTCCATGAAATTCCATAACTTAGGGTTTTATTCCAATTTCATGATAGCCCTAAATTACATGTATCATGATATATCATGTTGTATTATTAATTCGTTATTGTGTTATTGATACTCCATTATGGTTATTAGGAATTCGTGCATAATCCATGAATGTCCATAATCTTGAATTCCATGAGTTCTAAAATTACAAGTCATTAACCATTACTATTAGATTTTATGAACTTATACATGTATGTTTTCACGAATTTTACCCAAGTTATATGTTATATTTATTCACATGATAAATTATGATCTCAAACCATGCTTTACAAGTGCTTTCATGAAACACACGGGCTTACAAGCCACTACTTTCAAGTACATGTTTTGTGAGTTGCATAGTTTATCGAGAAGGCTCAGATAGCTTGAAATTACGTATGCCACCGTAGTATAAGGGTAGCTCCGCCAGACGATACATTCAGATTACAGCTTGGATCCTTTCATGCCATGTTTATATCTCATACCCCGACATGGTATGTGATTGCTCTGCTGGTTGGGCCATGTACCAGACTCCACGTACCCATGTGGTGTTTCATGTTGTCGGTTATGCTACTGCTCTCTCCACAGATACATAGATATACAGATACACAACTTTACAGATTTTACACATGTTTTATACTCATGCCAAATCATGTTGATGCTCATGTTATAGTTTCAGTTTCATGTCCTATTATTCCACGTGCCTGTTTATTTCTTTAGTTGCTTTACATACAGTACAATTCAAATGTACTAACGTCTGAGTTTCAGGGAGACACATTTGCTCAGTAGAACTGCTTCAGTATCAGCTATTTGGTGAACCTCATCTCATTCTGGGTGTCAGTCTAGTATTTTATGATTATGCATTATAGTAGAGGTATGTCAGGGCCTTATCCTGATAAAACTGTTTTGCAGTCAGACTCATGGTTCCGAAGTTTCATAGACTAGACTAGTTAGCATGTTATGTCAGTCATGTCAGTATTACTTTCAGACTTACAATATTTTGATCAGATTATTAGACTATTTCCGCTACCATATTTTCAGACTATATTTTCAGTATTATGTTTTACATGTGTTAAATCATTATTAGTGTATGTTTTGTTGCCCATGATGATCAGCAAGCCATGTGGTTCGCTCGGTCACATTAAGTCAGGCAGCGAGTGTCATGTTCCGCCCAGGTCATGGTTTGGATCATTACAATCCACCCCCATCCTATCCCACCAACCACCCACCCCCATCGCCCCCACCCCACCACCATCCATGACCCCTCACCACCACCCTACCCCCACCTACTTATTTTTTGAAAAATTCTCATTTTATCCTTTATCTTAATTTTATTAATATATAAAAACTAGTTTGTAATTAAGGGTTAAGAGTATTTTAGTAAACTTACATGTTATTATACAGTAACATACCGTCCAATCAAACAATAAGAATATCATTAAGCCACAACAAACGATACAATCTATCCAAACATTGTGTTCATTAATACAGTACAACACCATACTTTATATTAATGAACCACGGGAAACAACCATCCAAACAGAGGGTAAGTTTAAGAGATAAAGAAAAACTTTTAAATGTTGTGATTTTAAACAAATTAGAAAACTTTGTGTGGCTAGAAATCATTTTATTAAGGGTAAAAGGTAATTTAAAGTTCAATTGTTATTAAATTTGAAAAAGTATTATTCTGTTTTGGACTGATTTCATAGGAACGTTATATTGAAACGGAGGGAGTAGTAATTTTATGTCATTCCATAAATTTCACTTACGTTTTAAGGATTAATAAGATATACTGTAGGTTGTATGATAGTATTATGTCCCAAACTAATATTAAGATTAAGTGCTTCGCATGAGGATTCAGGATTATAAATGCATTTTCAATTGATATATCGTTATCATACCAAATTTCTCATTGTACTGAAAACTTACTAAAGCCAACAAGGCACAACAATAATTTAAATCACTCTTATTAACATGAGTAAAATGCTTAATTCTATTTCAACCTCTTCCCTTGTGGAAACAGTTTCTAGAAATTGCAAAAGTTAGAGAAGAGTTTGATCAATGGTCTCGAGAGGACAGATGGCCGTATCTATCGAGTTTGAGATATTTGAACTTTAAAGGTAGACCATTTTTTTTTCAAAATAAGACCAGTGAATTGAAGTTTGATAACAACAATCTTGTCTGAAGTTTAAAAGATACAAAATAAAATCTGACGACGGATCTAATTTTGAAAAACTGATACAAAAACACAAATGTGGTCACATAATGTAAAAGCAGAATTTTATGCCAATTTTTCTAGCTGTCTATGCATGTACAGTTTCGCTAACCATTAACTCGAATTGTTATCTGCAGGGGTTCTTAGATGGGAGCCTATTCATCTAATTGATGATAGTTATCCAAATAACGCATTCCATAACATTGAGCTTGAGAGCATTATATTTTCACTCTTAAATTTGTTAGCATTTGTTATTTGGGATAAAATGTCTCACGTTGGAAAATCATCCTTATGTCTTATGTATTACTCTATATAAAGGGATGTAATTGCTTTTCTTTTACTTACAAATTCACTATCAATAATATTCTTATTCTCTTTTCTTTACTCTTGTTATTGCTTTGTACTTGTTCATGAATTATATGAATTCTAACATGGTATCAGAGAGAATAAAATAATATTAATTTTAAATTAATATTATTTTAAATTATTGGTCGGTTTTACCGCCTATTATATAAATTCTAGCATTATGATATTGGTCGGTTCTACCGCCTATTACATAGATTCTTGCATTATGATATTGGCCGGTTCTACCGCCTATTACATAAATTCTTGCATTATAATATGGCTGGTTCTACCGCCTATCTTGTTAGCTTCGCTTTTCTGATTTCGCTATTTGTGTTCGTTCTTATTAATTTGGGTTCTTGTTCTGATCGGTTCCACCATTTCCGCATTTTGGTTGGTGAGATCTGCCCTAACTCTGGATTTCTTTGTTGATGTTGCATAATTAGTTTTTTGGACACTCTCGTATGTTATTTGGAAATTGTGATTGTTGCTTGTTATTTGAGATTTTTCTGTTTAAGTTATTTTCGATGGCTGGAGGTGACGATTCATTACAATCTATTGGTGTTCGTTTAGATGGAAAAAATTATTCATATTGGGGCTATGTAATGATAAATTTTTTGAAGGGTAAGGGACTTTGAGACTATATTTCTGGAAAAGCCAAATGTCCTAAAACTGAAGATGAAAAATTTGATGAATTATTTCGTATTTGGGAGACCAATAATTCAAAGATTAATACTTGGATCAATAACTCTGTTGAACAAAGAATTGGTGTCCAATTGGCTAAATTTAAAAATGCTAAAGAGATTTGGGATTATTTGTCAAGATTGTTTGTGCAGAATAATTTTGTTGTTAAATATCAATTACAATCTGAAATTCGTGCACTAGTACAAAATGATTTGAGTATTCAAGATTTTTTCTGTGCAATGACTACTCTTTGGGATCAACTAGCTTTGATAGAATCTGTTGAATTACAAGCATGTGATGCTTATATTAAATGTAGATTGAAGACCGTCTTGTTCAACTATTGATGGGTCTTCGCCAAGAATTTGAAAATTGTCGTTCAGGCCTTTTGCACCGCAAACCCTTACCGTCTGTTGAAGATGTGGTAAATGAACTCATGGCAGAAAAAACTTGTTTGAAGACTCTAAAGGGGGTGCATACTGCTTCTACTTCCGTCTTGACAGTTTTTTTGTCTGCACCGGTCTTTGCAGTCCCTACACACCAATATAAAACATCTGTCATAAGTAATTGTAATTATTGCAAGGAACCAGGACACTAGAAGGATCAATGTCCTGAGCTATGAAAGGCGTCAGGTTGGAAGCCTCCACAGTCAGGACAATGTTGGAAGCCTACATGGCAAGGTTAGAAGCATCCACAGTCAAGGTCACAAGGACAGAAGTCTCCACAATAATATCATAGCGGGCAACAAAAGTTATACTCTGGGGGTCAATCCCAGAACTCGTATCCACCTACTCAGGCTGCCTTTGTGCCCTCTATTGATCACTCAAATTCAGGAACTCATGTGAGTCCCATTATTGATTTTGTAGCTAACCAATTTCAGAAGTTCCTCGCCTTCCAGCAGTTTCAAAGTAATCCCCAGTCTTATGCTCTTTCTGCTCCTTCCGGTTCATCACCATCTATTGGTTCAGGTATCAATTCATCTTCTTGGATTTTGGACTCTGGAGCTGGAAATCATATGTCTCATGATTTTTCTATTGTTATATCTATGTCTTGTGACCCCCCATCAACTTCTGTTGTGACTGCTGATGGCACACTTATGCCATTGACACGCATTGGTACCATTCATACATCCACTATATATTTACCTGATGTTTATTGCATTCCCAAATTACATATGAATCTTGCTTCTGTTGGTCAAATATGTGACTCTGGTTGTTTTGTTGGCCTTTTCCCCAATTCTTGTTATGTGCAGGATCTAATATCCAAGAGAGTGATTGGGACAGGGCGTAGAAAGGGGAAAGGTCTCTATGCTTTGGATGAGATGCATCTTCATACTCATGTAGCAGCTATGTCTGTTAATTTGTCTTATTTCCATTTGACGCATTCTTCTTCGAAATTTTATTTGTGGCACTCTACACTCGGTCATGTATCAGGCTCTCGCCTAAGTTTTATGTGTACTTCTGGTATTCTTGGTGATTTACAATCCGATGATATTTCTGATTGTAGTGGATGTAAACTTGGAAAATTTTCCGTTTTGCCTTTTAATCTCAGTACTTCTACTTCTTCTGCACCATTTGATCTATTTCATTCTTATGTTTGGGGGCCGACACCTATCCCTACTAATGGGGCTCCAGATATTATGTTTCTTTTATTGATGATTATACTCATTATTATTGGGTTTATTTACTGAAACAACGTTATGGTCTTGTTCATATTTATACTGAGTTTCAAGCCTATGTGAAAACTCAACATTCTGCCACTATTAAATATTTTCGGGCTGATTTAGGGAGTGAGTATACTAGTGGAGATCTTTATGATATTTTCAAAGTTGATGGTACAATACATCAATCTTCTTGTACTGATACCCCATAATAAAATGGGATAGCCGAGAGAAAGCATAGGCATATTATTGAGACCGCTCGATCTATGCTTTTGTGCGCTAGTGTCCCTAGCGAATTTTGGGGAGAAGTTGTCCTTACATCTGTTTATCTTATTAATAGGATCCATACCTCTCATAATTTTGGAATTTCTCCGTATGCTAGACTATTTGGTCACACCCCGCTGTATTCCCATTTGAGAGTTTTTGGCTCAATATGTTTTGTTCTGCGTCCACATGCAGAGCGTACTAAGTTATCATCTCGTGTCGCTATTTGTGTTTTTCTCGGATATGGGGTTGGGCAAAAAGGTTATCGTTGTCATAATCCAATTTCTGGAAAATTGTATGTTTCTCGTAATGTTTCATTTATTGAGCATGTTCCTTTCTTCTTTATCCCATCTACTTCACATGACATATCAAAATTTGACCTTGTTGATATTGATCATTTCACTACTGATTGTCCATATGATTCTACATCTATATCATCTGTTCTTTCTCAGTATTATGGCAGGTCCCATGATATTGATACTCACCCCCTCTTACGACTGTTCCAGAACCTCTTGTGATTGCAGATCCAGATCCACCTCGCTATCCTAAACGCACCACTCGATCTACCCAAGTATCCGATTATGATTATTCTTGCTATTCTTCATCATTCGCCTATTTTTTAGTTTATATTAATTCTCTTTGTGAGCCTACCTCTTTCTCTGAGGTAGTTAGTGATCCTCTTTGGCAAAAGGCTATGACTGAGGAATTGTCTGTTTTGGACAGAACTGGTACTTGGGATTTGATTTCTCTACCGTCTAGTAAGAAAACTATTGGTTCTCGATGGGTGTACAAGATTAAAACCAAGTCTGATGGTTCTATTAAGCAATATAAAGCTTGTTTGGTTGCAAAGGGCTTTGCTCAGGAGTATGGTATGGATTATGAGGAGACTTTTGCACATGTTGCAAAAATGACATCTGTCTGGGTTCTTATTGCAGTAGCCTCTGTTCGTCATTGTCATATTTCACAAATGGATGTTAAAATGCCTTTTTGAATAGGGATCTTCAAGAGGAAGTCTACATGGTCCCTCCACCTGGTGTTTCACATAGTCTAGGACAGGTGTGCAGGCTTAAGAAGGCCTTGTATGGTCTCAAACAAGCCCCAAGAGCTTGGTTCAACAAGTTTTCCGCTGTAGTATCTTCTCTTGGGTTTATTTCCAGCTTTCATGATTCGGCGTTATTCGTTATATCGTCCCCGACATGTCATATTTTACTTTTGTTATATGTTGATGATATGATCATTACAGGTGATGATATTGATAGTAACACAAACCTAAAATCTACTTTGTCTCGTTGCTTTGAGATGAAAGATTTAGGTCATCTACGTTACTTTTTAGGCATTGAGGTAGCTTATTCTGAGAAGGGATATCTTCTCTCTCAATCTAAGTACGCTGCAGCTATTTTTGAGCGGGCTCATCTCACAGATACTCGTATTGTTGACTCTCCTCTTGAGGTCAATGTTCGTTATACCCCTACTGACGGGGATCCTCTTCCTGATCCCACTTTATATCGTTCACTTGTGGGTAGCTTGGTGTACCTTACCATTACTCGTCCTGACATTGCATATGTTGTTCACATTGTCAGCAGTTTGTTTGTTCTCCTACATCTGTACATTAGGCTGCGGTTATGCGTATTCTTCGCTATCTCCGAGGAACGATTTATCAGAGTCTCTTGTTTCCATCAACCTCATCATTGGAGCTTCGTGCATTTTCTGATGCAGATTAGGCTAGTAACCCGACTGATGGGAATTCCACTACTGGTTATTGTGTATTTTTAGGATATTCACTCATTTCATGGAAAAGTAAGAAACAAGATGTTGTTTCTCACTCTTCAACAGAGGCAGAGTATCGTGCTATGGCTTCTATTACATGTGAGACATATGGTTACGTTGGTTATTGGCTGATATGAGTGTCTCTCTTTCTTCACCGACACCGATGTACTGCGATAGTAAGAGTTCTATTCAGATTGCACACAACACAGTCTTTCATGAACGTACCAAGCATATTGAGATTGATTGTCATATTATTCGATATCATCTTCAACAAGGCACTCTATCCTTGCCATTTGTGTCAACTTCGATGCAACTTGCAGATTTCTTCACAAAGGTGCATACCTTACAGCGTCACCGGTTCTTTCTTGGCAAACTCTCGAGTTTCTCTCTACACCATCGCGAGTTTGAGAGGGGATGTTAGCCATTGTTATTTGGGATAAAATGTCCCACATTGGAAAATCATCCTTATGTCTTATATATTAGGCCCTATATAAAGGGATGTAATTGCTTTTCTTTTACTTACAAATTCACTATCAATAATATTCTTATTCTCTTTTCTTTGTTCTTGTTATTGCTTTGAAAGAATTCATGAATTATATGAATTCTAACAAAATTGACATTAAAAAAAAGTGTTGAATAATCTTAATTTGCCACAAACACAACTAACTACACTAGAATTAAGCACTAGTAGTTCTACAAAAGAGAAGGCAACATTCTATTTTACAGACTATGCATAAGTAATACAACTAGAGCAACTACAAACTGCAGCACTTAAACAACAGCAATCCCACCGGCTAATCCTATTCCCTAAGACTCCGTCGCTTGTGCAGGGAAAACCACATTATCATACATAAGTCCTGCTATGGCTGCACCAATGAAAGGTCCAACCCAGTACACTGCTTGATTCTTGAAGCTCCCTTTGACAACAGCAGAGCCAAATGAGTAAGCAGGGTTCATTGATCCACCAGTAAATGGCCCCGATGCCATGACGTTCGCTCCCACAATGAGGCCAACTGCCAATGGCCCTATTGCTGCGTGGACGCAGCATCTAGGATCAGCAGCTACATAAACCGTGTACACTAGACCAAACGTCATTACGCCTTCGAGTACTGCTCCTCCAAAACCAGTCATGTCTTGAGGAATTCCATGTGTTGGAACTTGCTGCAATGCGCGAAAATAGAGAAAGTCAGACATAACTTATCAGCAAATTAGAGGAAAATGAGTTCAGATTCAAGACTGTTGTTGATCATGGGATTCAGGAAATTATAGAACGTTTGTTCTTCCACTAATCCAGTATACACAAACTGGAGATTCTCCAACGTCGGTATTTTAGATGTCCCTTTAGTGCTGCTGCTTCTTTCATTTGGAAAGATCACGAGGCAAGGCTATTCTAGTATGTCGCTATGTAACTAAAATTTGCAACACAAGTGAAGGGGAAGTCTTTGCAATGAAATAGTTCGGCAAATTGGCACATAGAGGAACATGTTAAGCAAATGAACAACGTCAATATTTCCTCAACCAATGCGGGACACTTTAACAGGAAAAGAAGGATCACAAGTAGGGAACTTTCTTGAAATTAAAAGCTATATATGCAAAAACTAACCTGGTTAGTGAATTTGAGAAGAAGGCAAGCGATGACAGAACCAAGCATCTGAGAAATACAGTAGAATATAGACATGGGAATACTTATATGGCCTCCAATAGCCATTCCGAATGTGACAGCCGGATTCAAGTGGCCTCCAGAGATATTGGCTGATATATACACTGCCACAAACAAAGAAAATGCATTTGCAAGTGCAACTGCCACTAGGCTAGATGGATCTGATGTCTCATCAGGCATCATTTTCCCTGTTATCCCATTATAAAAAAGTTACAAAATTTTACTAACATGTAGTATTGATGATCAATTTTGTTTTCTATATAAGATGAAGGAGAACTCACTGGTAGACATGGCAGCACCGGCAGCGGCAAAGACGAAAAAGAAAGTGGAGAGAAACTCAGCGAGATAGGATCTGAGTGCATTGGGAGTGACAGAGTGCTGCAAGCGGGACGCCATTGGTGATCCAGAAGAAGATGTGTATAAATTTCAACTATTCTCAAAGAAAACCACCAAATAAATCTCTTAGCAGACGGTTTCCAAAAGATTATATAGGATTCTGAGAGGAGTTATTGGGTTGCAACGATTCCTCAAGGATTTTGATTCAAATATTAACCGCCAAATACACGTGGCTCTTTCTGCTTCACTGCCTATGACCATCTTGGGCTGTTTGAACAATGGACCATCAAAATTTTCACTCACAAGTCACAAGAGATTTGGAAACCGAATGATTTTGACAAGTAGCCACTTTCATGGCTACCGACTAAAATCGGCCATCCTTTGAGAGCTAATAGAAATTAAGTAGCCATTTGGACCTAAATTCGAAATATATTTTACTTTTATTTGACATTTATGATGCTGGAGTTGTATTTGGTTATACTTTTTTCAAATGAGAGAATATAGCACTTGAAGATTTAAAATTCATGAAGATGGATACGACATGTTTGGGACACTTTTTTTCAAATTTGAAGTCCAACTTCAGGTTAGATTTGGACATTTTATAACCAAATATGTATTGATTTGAAATAAAATGAAATAGTTTTTCGAAAAAAGTGAATAATACTCACGGTCAAACAGGTCCTAAGTCACTTTTTAAATAAGTAAATACTATTTGGACAATAATACTCTTCCACATATAATCGGCGCACAACCGCTTCATCTTATCCTTCTAGAACTTCAGGACACTATCCTGGAATTTTATTTATATAAATTTGAACTACAAGTACTGCCAAATTTTAATTTAACAAGTGAAACTTCATAATACTATCGTGAAGTTCAGTTTTTGCAATTCCAAAACCCAGGAAGCTAATTAAGTGACAATGTTATGGCAATATTTGTATCATGTTACCCGTGCCATTACAAGAATGGGCTAAATCTGCCCTTACTGGAAACGACATTAGCTTTTCAACACGCGGATCTTTTTTACAATGGGAAAGGGTCAAAATTTCCACTGAACTATGTGAAATAGTTTAAATTTGTCTTTGAACTTTTAAGAACAAGGTCACTATTTCAACGACATCTTCGAACTTAGGAACCTCTAACAACTACATCTCTATCCCCCTAACTCAAATGAACCACCATCGAACTTCAAATTAGTGCAAATATAACTCCAAAAAAAAGTGATCAATTACACCACTAGTTGGATGACCACCTCCGCTTGAATTCCATCACCAATCCTTTTCATATCACCAATAACGATGTCAGAGCTCCATATCGATCTCCTAATACTAAAATAAACACATGTATACATTATTCAGCTAGCTCCTAAATCAATTGCAATAGTATTGTAAAGATCAAGGAATGGTTATAGTGATTGAGGGCCGGTAGTTTTCTAGTGGAGGTAAAAAGGTGACTAGAAAAGTAGTAAGATGAAAGTATGAAAAAAGCTCACCTAAAAGGAGAGGTTTTGTATGAAAATTTTGTTTCTTCTTTCTATGAGTGTCGACTTCAGGTGGTATTTTTAGAGTGGAGAGAACCAATGTTATAGTGGTGATCGATTTAGAGCTCCTAAATCAATTGCAATAATATTATGATTATTTTTTGTTTATCTTCTTACAAAATACTATTGCCTGTGGATTCTATAACCTAAACTAGTATACTGACAATTCTAACCAAATTTGATTCGTCAACTATAAACCAAAAAAAAAAAATATTGTGCATAGTTTAAGTTGTGCAAATACAAATAACTCCAAAATACTCTATTTGCATCATTTCGAATTCAAGAAAAAAAAAATAGAGTTCCACTTAACAGATTAAAGAAAGATAGGAAATTATGTGTCACCCTACAATTGCTGTATACCAAAGACACTAATTTTTTTTATAATGGAAAAGCTCATTTTAGGGCAGTTAAGATTGGGTGATGCACGAGTATAGTCTCTATGACGAAATGTTTATTGGGTGAAAAGTGTATCCGGGGAAATCAACGTATTTGAAGGCTCAGAGGATCCGGGGACATCTTACAACTGTTCCCCACTCTGATATGATCCCATTGTATCTCTTTCCTATTTTGTATGCATCTTATTACTTGTATTTTAGATTGAGTAATTAGTGATTAATCAGTTGGTTGAGCAGTTATTGTTAGGATAATAGTTAGCTGATTAGTTAGTCCACATGAGGTGCACATGGTTCCCAAAGTTAGCTACAACTGTAACTACTTTTCCCGCCCAGACTATGTCTATTAAATCAGCTCGATATTATTGTAAATATTTACGATATTGTTTAGTGAAATACAAATCTTCTTTCCTGTTCTTAATTGATACGCAACTCTTGAAGTTGTAGAGTGAATCTGTTCAAGGGTGACTCAAATTTTACCCTTTAGGATCATTCATTTCTTTCCAATTTGTTCTTCAGTTTCCAGATCACATCATTGGTATTAGAGCTTTGATCTTCTGATATGTGATAGTGGGAGATCATAACACTCGGATGCAAGAATTACGAAGGGAGGTTGATACTCTTAAAGGTTCGATGGAAGGAGTTGTCAATTCTATGGATGAAATACAGCAATCAATGGATACAAAGGTGGCACAAGCAATGGAGGAAATTAAGAGGTTGTTGACTGGTAATGTGAATCCAGTACCTCCAATTAATTTGGAGGAAAATGGGGTACACAATGAAGCTGAGTATTGTGGTAATGGAAGAATAAATGCAGGCCTGGAGGAAGTTGAATTTCGTGGCCATGAGAGGGGTAGAAATAGACAGTTCACCAATCATAACTACCAGATAGAATTTCCCAGATTTGATGGAGTTGGGTTGAGGGATTGGATATACAAATGTGAACAATATTTTTGAATTGGATGAGACTCATGATGATGCTAAAGTGAGGATAGCTTCTTGTCGATTGGAGAGCAAGGTATTGCAATGACATCAAGCCTACATGAAGTAAAGATTAACTAGGGAATGGCCTAGATAGGAAGAGTATGTTGGATGTTTGTACTCTAGATTTGGAACTGAACTTTTTGATGATCCTATGGGAGATTTCAAAGACTCGAGACATGTGAGTTCTGTTCAAGAGTATGTTGATATTTTTGATTAATTGCTCACTATGGTAGAACTCTCAGAGGAGTATGTGGTTAGCTATTTTGTGAGGGGTCTAAAACCTGAAATTGGGTTAACAATGAAGATGTTAGGGCCTACGACATTTGCCAAGGCTATTAGCTTAGCAAGAATCAAAGATTAGACATTGATAGTACATAAACAAGCTTTCTTTCAAACTCCTATTATTTTAAATCCCAGAAATAATTCTAGATTTGTACCATCATCCAGAACAACAACCAATCCTATCCTAAGTCCTATAATTCTTTTAAATCAGTAATAGTTGTTGCCATTACCAATAACCCCAAACCAATCTATAAGAATCCAAAATTATTGAATCCTGTTGAGATGGAGGAGAGAAGGAGCAACGGGTTATGTTATAATTGTGATGAGAAGTATACATTTGGTCATGTTTGCAAAAAGAAAAGACAATTATTTTCTATGGAAGTAGAGGATTGTGAAGAAGCAGTAGAGGTTGAGGAAGATGTGATGATGGATCTAGGGGAATTGTTAGCTGTAATGGCTCAAGGATTGGAGACAAATTCAGAAGGATCTATCTTTCCACATGTGTCATGCATGCTATGACTGGAACTCATGATTTTAGAACCACGAGGGTAAGGCTGTCAAGGTCTTGATTGACACTGGGAGTACTCACAATTTCTTGGATCTCAACACTGCCAAGAGGTTGGGTTGTGGGTTGACTGCTATGACTCCTTTTAGTATGTCTGTAGTTGATGGCAATAAGGTTCCAAGCCAATATGTGTGTAAGAAGGTGGATTGGAAAATGCAAGGGGTTTGTTTTGACTTAGACATGTCATACCTATTGGAGGGTGCAATATGGTGCTTGGTATTCAGTGGTTGATTACACTTGGGGAAATTATGTGGAACTTTTAAAAACTCAAAATGGAATTTAGCATCAATGGGAAGAAAGTGTCACTCAGAGGTGCACAACCAACTGTAGCAAAAATGGTTCCATCTGGTCAAATTGTTAGCCAAACCTGCAGAACTCTGCATGATCACTGTTGGTATGGTGATAGAAGAAGGTCAAGAAATGGGAGTCAGTCTATGTTCTACGGAAGCAGATGCTGTTGAGGGGGAGCAAAGGCCAGGCTTGACTGTTGTTTTAGATAGGTATTCAGATTTGTTTGAGACTCCAACTGAATTATCTCCTTCTAGGAGTCATGACCATAAAATCATACTCAAGGAAGGCATATCACCAATTAATATTAGACCTTATAGATATCCTACTGTGTAGAAAAATGAGATTAAGAAGATGATTGATGAGATATTGGGCAGTGGAGTCGATTAAATTGCTTGGTTATGACTATCCCATCTTATATAAAAAGGGAAAAGAAAATGTTGCTGATGATGCTTTGTCAAAGAAGGATGACTCAGTTTAGTTATTTAGCATCTCTAGAGTTCACTCAACTTTGATTGAGGAAATCAAAGAGTCTTGGTCACAGGATCCTAAGCTGCAACAATTGATAACAACCATTCAGTCCAATGCATCTCACAAGCCATAATATCAGTTCACTACTGGCGTACTGAGCAGAAAAGAAAGGATGATGGTTGGTTCTGATACTACTTTGAGAAGGAAGTTGATGTCTCATTTCCATGCTAGTTATACTGGTGGTCACTCAGGTATTTTATCTACTTTACACAGGCTAAAACATGAATTCTATTGGAAGAAAATGAAGCAAGATATTTACAAATTTGTGAGGGAATGTGATACTTGTTAGAGGTGCAATGGAGAAAATATTGCTTATCCTTGTTTGCTCCAACCTCTTCCTATACCTGAGAGAGTGTGGCAAGACATTTCAATGGATATTATTGAAGGTCTTCCTAAAGCTGCTGGTAAAGAGGTCATATATGTGGTGGTGGACAGGTTGAATAAGGCAGCTAACTTCATCGCACTTAAACACCCTTATTTTGCTCTAGATGTGGCTCAATTATTCATGGATGGTGTCTTTAAACTCCATGGCATGCCCAAGACTATTGTTTCTAACATGGATCCTATTTTTGTCAGCAAATTTTGGAAGGAACTTTTCAGTTTGCAGAAAGTTTCCTTGCTCACTTCTAATGCCTATCACCCTCAGACTGATGGACAAACTGAGGTCGTTAACAGATGTCTAGAATGTTATTTGAGGTGCAAGACATTTGATAAGCCTAAGGATTGGACTAATTGGTTGGGTCTTGCTGAGTGGTGGTATAATACCTCTCACCATTCATCCATCAACATGACCCCCTATGAGGCTGTTTATGGTCGATGCCTCCTCCATTACTTCCGTATCTCCCTTTTGATTCACACTTGGAGATGGTTGACAGAAGCTTACAAGCTACTCTCAGAAAATTGAAGTTTCATTTTGTCACAAGCTCAAAACAGAATGAAGGTGCAAGCTGATAAGCACAGAATTGAAAGAGCCTTTAGTGTAGGAGATTGGGTGTTTGTTAAGTTACAACCCTACAGACAACTATCCCTCAAAGATCATTCCTTCCAAAATCTCTCTTCCAAGTTCTATGGCCCTTTTCAGGTTCTGGCTAGAGTGGGATCTGTGGCTTATACATTAGCCTTGCCTAGTGGTTCCAAGATTCATCCTACTATTCATGTGTCTCAACTGAAAAAGAAGATAGGTTCTCAGACTGCTTCAGTTGTTCTACCAGAAGTGCACTCTATTTCTGGCCATCTTCTATTGGCTCCTGAAGCCATTATTGATAGGAGATTAACTCAAAAGAGAGGCAGGGCAATCACACAAGTTCTAGTTAAATGGTTGAACAGTGCTCATGAAGACAGTATAAGGGAGGACTTACAGGAATTTTCCCAGAAATTTCCACACCTTCATCAATGAGGATAAGAATGCTTGAAGGCGGGGGGGGGGGGTGTTGATATGATCCAATTGTATCTCTTTGCTATTTTGTATGCATCTTATTACTTGTATTTTAGATTGAGTAATTAGTGGTTAATCAGTTGGTCGAGCAGTTACTGTTAGGATAATTAGTTAGCTAATTAGTTAGTCCACGTGAGGTGCACATAGTTCCCAAAGTTAGTTACAACTGTAACTACTTTTCCCGGCCAAACTGTGTCTATTAAATCGCTCGATATCATTGTAATCATTTACGATATTGTCTAGGGAAATACAAATCTTCTTTCATGTTCTTAATCCTTACGCAACTCTTGAAGTTCTAGAGTGAATCTGTTCAAGGGTGATTCCAATTTTACCCTTTAGGATAATTCATTTCTTTCCAATCTGTTCTTCAATTTCCATCCCATCACACTCCCACCAACTCCTGTCACGTCCGTCAGTCTCGATCAGAGTGATAGACGTTAGGACGTTAGCATTGTTACGTCATCATAACTTTAGGGCTAAAAAAGTTTAGTCTTAACTTATATATGTAAAGCTTAGGAAGGAAGAAACATCATCTTGCTCACTTTGTAAACCTAGTATTATTTTTATCTCTCAGAGTAATAGACACGAAGATCCATTGTTTTCACTTATTTTTGCTTAAATCATAACTTGTTCATTATATTGTCTTACTTATTAGTCTTACATATTTATTTTTTACTACTTTAACTGGACTCGTCAAGAGGTTTTCCAGATCGGATACAACTAACTTGTCTTCAAACCTATAAAACAAATCTCTAATTGATTTTCTAGTTAGAACCATTTTCACTGGAAAATAGTTTGGCGCCGTCTGTGGGGATTAACAACTGTGGTGTTGTCCTAATTCGTCACCCGAAACTCTCAAAATTACGTTGGTATAGAACTATATCGTGGCATAACTCTCAATCATGGTTGAACAAACTAACAGCGCGTCAAGGAGAAGCATTTCATTCGAAGTAAGAGACCTACATGGGTCACGACCGACAGATGTGCGGAGCTTCAATAGGGAGAATCGCTCGGAGTTGGATGCACGAGAAGATAGGGAAGAGGCACCAACGCCCCCAAGAAAGGTCCCCAACAAATTCCCGAATGAGGGAAAAAAACAAAATCATTCGACAGAAAGCATGGAGATACGACCCAAAGGGCGTTACTCAAAGAAAACAAAGAGACGCCCACACTCTAAGATTGAGGGGATGTTCAAAGAAGAAATATCTCCTTCGAAAACGGTATTGGCATCAAACAATGCAATGATGGAGTGCATGAAAAAGCTCATAAACTCTCTATTCGGGGCAGCATCAGACAACTGCCCATCGAACAACCCGAAAGTTGTTGAAGTACTCGAGACTTCCGTAATAGATGCGGGGAAGGCAGAACTGGAACCAGTCGTGCCGGATGCGGACTTGGCAAATCGTGCCGGATGCGGACTTGGCAAGGCTTGACATGCTAGAAAATGAGCTCCACGAGTGAATGAGATAGATACCAGGGGCTCCTTCTATCTTCAAGGGATCAAGAGCGAGGAAGTATGGAAAAATACCCTACAAGTTAAATGCGGCTCCCAAGCCCATCCCAAAGAAGTTAAAAATGCCAGACATTCCCAAATATGACAGAACCATGGATCCGGATGAGCACATTGTAACCTTCAAAGAAGCCGTTACTGGGCATGACCTAAAGCAATATGAAATTGAATTGATCATGCTGAAGAAATTCAGTCAGACGCTCACAAAGGGAGCACTTTCTTGGTATACTCTTTTACTTGAAAACTCTATTGACTCTTTTTTTGCTCTTGCATATACGTTCGTGAAGGCCCATGCAGGGTCGAAACCCACAAAGAAGACATCTACACTATAAAGCAAAGGAAAGATGAGTTGCTCTGCAACTACGTGGAATAATTCCAGCGGGAGAGGATGATGCTGCCCACTATCCTTGAGGATTGGGCCGCTGCAACATTTGTAGATGGTCTGAATGCAAATAGATCGGATGCCTCAAGAATGTTGAAAGAAAGCTTGGGGGAGTTCCAGCCCAAGTCCTGGAATGAAGTAAACAACAGGTACACGACCAAAATGAGGATAAAAGATTATCTCAGGGCTGATACCCGAATAGAGGGCAGGGGAGGGCCACAAGATAAACCCAAGAGCACTCTCCCATTCAGGTGAGATCCGAGGCATCGGTATGAGCCATACTCAACCCGCCTATCTCTGAGAAGCAAGGGAAGAATGAACAAGTCGTGATATGAACAAGGTCAACCCAGGAAAAACAGGGAGATATCACAAAGGAAGTCGACAAATGCATCGGGACTGCCGAACATGGCATATTATAATTTCAACGTGTGGGTTGGAGAATTGGTCATGGCATTGAAAAATATGAAGGAAACGAGATTTTTAGTGGTAACACGAACCAATCCAAATAAGCGATATATGGAATTCTGGTGTGAGTTTCACGGGATTCCGGTACATTTGAGCGAAGACTGCAACCATCTGCATTACGAGGTGGCATACCTGTTGAGACAATGACACCTAAAGGAATTCTTCTCTAGTCGGTCCAAATATGCCTGAGAAAAGGGAACTGGGACTTCACGGAAGCATCCGGCGCAACTGGGCGTGATCAACATGATCACTGAATGGGAGATAATCGGAGCAGTGTCTCAAAGGTTGCGGGACGGGGAACCTTCCCTCCTTCAAAAAGAGAGGAAGAGATGATCCCGAAGACCCCATTACATTTAGTGGGATGGAGAGATGAAGCATCGGGGGTCCATATGCCGATGCACTGGTAATATCTATCCAAATATTTAATTTTAACATTACGTGTGTGCTTGTTGATCCAGGTAGCGTTGTAAACGTAGTGCAACTTTGCGTTCTCAATGAGATGCGACTAACCAAACGGGTGATCCCAATAATTAAGATCTTGATTGGATTTAACCAATCCAACAAAATAACCTGGGGACAAATCGAGATGACCACTCATGTAGAGGGGGTCTCTTTGAAAGCCTTGTTCAACGTCCTCAAATGAGAAATACCCTACAATCTAGTGATCGGGATTCCTTGGATGCATGCTATGAAAGAAGTCCTATATACTTTCCATCAGGTCATAAAATTTCTAATGTTGTGGGGGATTGCTGAAATCCGAGGAGACTCAGAACTTGACCAGGGGAATATGACCCTTGTTGTCACAAAGGACGAATAAGTTGAAAGTAACAACAAGCTAGCAATTACAAGTGTCCTACCTTGGAATCAAACTGAAGGTCAGACGCAAAGAAGAGCAAATAAAAAACCCATCTCCGGAGGAGCCGCCAGACCAGATACCCAGGGGATTTGTCACGCCAGAAGAATCGAACGCAGGGAGAACCACAACAAAGGACCTTGAGTTGATCGCTGATCACCCGACCTTTCCTAAAGAACATGTATACCTAGGCTCGTGCCTGGATCTCGAGTTTCAAGGAAAATTACTTAAATTTCTAACAAATAACATGAGTAACTTCACTTGGTTGGGGTTGGATATTATGGGTGTTCCCCCGGAGTTAGTCGTTCATAAGCTTAGCATAAACCTGTATTGTCAGCCCATTAAGAAAAAAAGGCATTCGGTATCAACTGAACGTAGCCAATTCGTCAAAGAAAAAGTAGCTCAACTAATCAGATTGAAAGCAGTTCGAGAGGTAAAGTATCCTGAATGGCTAGCTAATGTGGTAATACTTCATAAAAATCTTGATACTTTCTAAATGTGCTTAGATTTGAAAGACCTAAATAAGACATGTCTGAGGAACTCGTACCCCATGCCCCATCTAGACAAGGTTGTCGACGCGGTGGCCGAGCATGAATTACTAAGTTTCCTAGATGTTTTCTCAAGGTTCGACCAAATACGATTAGATCCGGCGGACCAGGAAAAGACTTCGTTCATCATGAAATATGAAACCTACTGTTATAATGGCATGCCCTTTGGATTGAAGAATGTAGAGACCACCTTCCACCAACAGACTAACCAAATGTTCCAACATCAGTTGGGTCAGAGTGTGGAGGTTTATTTAGATGATATAATTGTTAAGTCCCTGGAAACAGATGAACACATAAGACATTTGCAGGAAATATTCAAGATTCTCCGCAAGTATAACCTTAAGCTGAACCCAAATAAATGCGTCTTTGGAGTAGGCTCAGGGAAATTCTTGGGGTTTATAGTATCAAACAGAGGAATGGAAGCCAATCCGGATCATATACACTAGACGTGCTTAATAATGCCCGAGAAGTACAAGGACTGACTGAGAGAATAACCTCACTAGAGAGGTTCATATCAATGTCATCTGAGCGATGCCAAAAATTCTTCAGTGTGCTAAAGAGGAAAAAAGACTTCGAGTAGACCCAGAATGTCAGCAGGCACTAAGAGACTTGAAGAGGTACTTGTCAAATCCACTAATACTCACAAGACCAGAGGTAGGAGAGCCCTTGTTGATTTACTTGGCGGTCTCCGAGACCGTGGTAAGTGATGTGCTTGTCAGAGAGGAAAAATGTACGCAATCACCTGTCTATTATACTAGCAAGGTTGTATTTGAGGCCAAAACCCATTACACTTACCTTGAAAAAATGGCCTTGGCTCTAGTGGTCGTGACTCGAAAACTGAGGACATACTTTCAATGACATCTCATATGCCTAATAACAACCTTCCCTCTGAGGAACATCTTGCACAAATTCGAATTTTCGGGCAGGTTAGCAAATTGGTCAATCGAAATATGCGGGTATGACATTACTTATCGACCCAGGACTGCCATCAAGTCACAAGCCTTGACAGACTTCGTGGCTAGCTACAGTCCGGTCATGATGCCCCATGCCAAAAAAGAAGCAGTCTGGGAATTCGAGACCGCATTTGGGGAATGGGTCCTGTATATGGACTAAGCTACAAACATGAATGGCACAGGGTTAGGAATTGTATTGGTTACCCCATCGGGGATTATAATTAGACAAGCTATTAAATATATATCTTTGATTAATAATGAGGCCACAATTGCAGGTTTGGAGCTTGATCAAGGGCTCATAGCCGAGAATGTAGAACTGAAAAGTGACTTTCAGTTAGTCATTAATCTTATCCTCGACAAATATGAGGCCAAAGATAGCTGAATGCACGAGTATTTAAATAAAGTAATGACATGATTGGCTTGGTTCAGACAATGGAGGGTCACGCAGATTCCTCGAGAGATGAATATTGAAGTAGATGCTCTAGCTAATTTGAGATCTTCGTCCAGGATGATAGGGGAGGAATTAGAATCCATAGTCTACCTCATACATTCCGTCCTGGACCTCAACTTGTACGAGTAAATTTCACTAGTTTGACATGGGACTAGAAGAGCGACATCGTTAACTATTTGCAGAATGGAACTCTTCCTGAAGACAGTAAATCCATGCGAGCCTTAAAGGTCAAAACTGCAAGATACTGCATGCATGAGGGAGAATTGTATCGGAGATCTTACCTCAGTCTCCTAGATAAGTGCTTCGGACCGACGGAAGTTGAGTACGTGACAATGGAAATACATGGAGGTAGTTGTGGAAACCATTCTGGGTATGACAGAGCTGTATAGACGGATACTATTGGTCCCGTATGGAGGAAGATGCCAAAGCCTACATTCAAAAGTGCGATAAGTATCAATGACGCTTCCCCATGATACATCAGCCTACCGAATTGCTCCACTCAGTGGTGGCCCCATGGCCCTTCCTGAAATATGGAATGGATATCGTAGGACTACTATCGGGAGCTGTGGGAAAGGTGAGGTTCTTGCTGATCTTAACAAACTATTTATCAGATGGGTAGATGTTAAATCATATAAGAAGATCTGGGAGAAGAAAGTGATATATTTCATTTGGGATCACATCATCTGCCGATTTGTGGTGCCGAAAGAGATAACCTGTGATAATGGTCCGTAGTTCATAAGAGCACGCCAAAGGCACATGTAGGCCTACAAAACTACGGCAAAAAAAGCACTGGAGAAACTCCATTTTCCCTGGTATACGGGGCTGAAGCGCTGATACCTATGAAGATCGGGGAAACTAGCCTCCGATACACCTGGACCATATAAGAGTCCAATAATGAAGTTATAGGAGTAGGATTGGAACTGCTGGAAGAACGCAAAGAGCTGTCCCTATACGACTAGTACCACAAAAGCAAAAAATTGAAAGGTATTTCAATAGATAAAAAAACTTGAGGCATTTCAAAATTGGGGATTAAGTCCTCCGGAAGGTCACGCTCGCAACCTAGGACGCCCGCACAGGAAAATTAGGGGCTAACTGGGAAGGTCCATATCAGATAGTGGGGATCGTAGGTAAGGGATCTTATCGGATCAAAGATGAGCACATAAAAGAGCTGCATAATAGCTGGAACGTCAACCACTTGAAACGATTCTACCCCTAAAGGGGTGACATATATGACCATATGTTTTTGAACCATTTACCTTCGGTTAACTTGCTTTCTCTCATTGACAGAGACTGCCCCTGTAAACACAATCTCCTTATTACCAAGGGGAAAACCAAAGATATGTGTTGCACTCTTTTTCTTGACCAAGGTTTTGCCCTAAATGGGTTTTCCTGGCAAGATTTTTACTGAGGCAACAATCCAAAAACATATTGCATCCCGCATATGTCATGCCGGAGGGTGTAGCCCAACACTAGTCTCATCGGGACTTCATATCCGAGTGTCGGGGGGAGAAGAGTAGGTTTGCACAAAATAATAAGGTTATCAAGCACGAGATCCTCCTGAGGACATACTCATACATACTGGGACTGCTGGCACTCATTACACTCACCCGATTTCCTCTTGACAACATCTTATGAAGATTCTGTAAAAATCCTGAAGGGGATTATGTATCAATATGACGAGTCATCCCTAAAAAATTTCAAAGATGAAATAAGTATCCCACTTATTCCTCGACTGGTTGCTAACAAGGCATCATTTGCTTGTTAATTAAAAATGTTCGGGGCAAAACCGGGCTCGGAATCCATATGGCTCGAAAAATCACTTCTGACACACGACACAGCCTAAGAGCCTCCGAGCGTGCAAGTTCTATGAACCTTTGTGCCATTAAATGAGGCCGGGATGTCCTCCTCATCAACACTTAAATCAAAGGGCCCCCCTTTATTGTGAATTGGATGTTTAAAAGAGTTTCCGAAAGTGACATTCTCGGATTGGGTTAAGAATGATGACCTCAAATATAAAACGCAAAAATAAAATAAGCGTGCACCGGTCATCACATCTCAACTTAAACACCAAACACTCGAATATGAACATAGTTCTGGTAGACTGACATAGCGGTTACGCCCTGACGGTTAAGTGTTAAATAAAAAGTCAACAAGTTGTTTATAACCAAAATTGTTGCAAAAATAAAGCACATGTCAAAGCATAGAAATAAGAAGTCAAGGTTGGAAGCAAATTGGTAGATACTATTAAATCGGAAGCGAGGAGAGCACAAAGGCTCATATGAAAACATTAGAATGGCAAACATGCCTTAGAGATCCGACAAAAAGAGCGCAAAGGCTCAAAATAAGAAAATTCATATGGGCACACAAACCCTAAATATCCAACAAGCAAAAATAACGTGTAGGCTAAAACGAAAAACATCCAGAAAAGGCACACAGGCCCACAACAAATTAACATAGCTAAACGCGCGGGGGGGGGGGGGGGGGAATCGTCTTCGCTTGAGGAGCCGATAGAGGCATCAGAAGAGGGAGGTGTATCGTCTCGGAGATCATCCATACCCATCTCGGTTACACCCAAATCCACCTCTGCATCTATCAAAGTCGAGGGAACGTCGATCCGTCCCTCATTCATATCTTGCAAAACCTCGTGGCGGGTGTGGAGAACGACATAATCTCAGAGCGATGTGGCCCTATGCTGGTCAGCCTCTCGACTGTTATGGTTTGTTTTTTATACGGATTAGTGCATAAAGAGCTACTAAGAATGTGGATGGTGCTCTAAATTGGATAATGTGTTTTAGAGTCGCCACCTAATTTATAGGTAAATTAGGAAAACTAGTGTGAAAGGGTTTATTCAAAGTGCTTGAAAATTTCTATCTAAACTAGAGTTAAGGTAAGGGTTCTGATGATCCCCGGAGAAGGTGTTAGCACCCCGGTATTAATGATCCGTAGAATATGATTGACCTACGGGTTCTATAGCATGCTTTTGAAAGTGATTAAATTGTTTAAGGTTTAAAATCCGCAAGATACTTGTCATTTTTTCATATATTCAAAACTCAAGGTTTTATTTAAAACATAGAGTTAAAACTTTTGCCAAAATAATATGCACGAGATATTTAATCAATTTAGTTTTCGGACTAAGAACACCCAAATGTGAATTTCAGTAGAACTCCACGTTTAGTCCAACTATTTTTTATTTTCTTACACTTGCATCTTTATTTGAAATCTTTTTCAAGTTTCAAAAGTAATATAGTTCCTCTCGAAATAACAAGATTGATTTTTGTCAAAGAGATAGAAAAATGATTTTTTTCTTTTATTCTTGAGCATGCTTTAGCCCCCATAGTCAACATTATATCGCACTTTCCCAAAATCCTCAACTTAAATCAAGTCCAAGATAAGTTTTAATTTGTCAAAAATCATTTATCATATTCGGCTCAGCCCAGACTATAATTTAAATTAAAATACTCATCCTTAGGCCCATTTTCATTTTTAAATGTCTGTTTGCTTTTATGTCACTCAGACCCAAGCATTAGAGTCCTTAAATCAATATTCAGTCCATTTCAAACCCAAATCGTATATTCAAAGTCCAAAAATTATTTTCTTTTACACTTAATCAAAAACAGTTTTCCGTTTCCGATTTTAAATGTAGGGTCCTTAAATTAATATTCAGTCCATTTCTAACCAAAATCGTATTTTCAAAGTCCAAAAATTATTTTCTTTTACACTTAATAAAAAACAGTTTTCCGTTTCCGATTTTAAATGTCCAAAGTAGTCTTTTTATTCAAAACAGTCCGTCTATTTTCCATTTCATATTTAAACAAGTTTTTTAAAACTACTTAGGCAACCTAAACTAAACGATATACGCATTATTTTGCCTATCCTAGATCCCAACCATAAGTGAAGTTCCAATATTTGAAAGTGTATATATATATATATATATATAAGTATTAAAATTGAAATGGAGGAAGGTTTAGGCTGGTGGGCTTACCGAAGCCCACCAGTTGGTTATTTTTATTCATAGTTGGATTCATGCAAATATTAGCTTCCCTTTCTTGCATTCTTGATCGAATGTGTCTATGATTGGGCTTTAGCCCAATCGACTCAATCATATGATGGACGCCTGACTTTGACGGAATGAAATAATGAGCCCAATAAAGGCCCATCTCAGCAGTGACGTGAGGTATGCAAGGAAGAAGAGGGTAAAACGAGGAAACAAATTAGAGGCTACCCAAATATACCAACATGATTTCCAAGACTTAAGAGTAAACAGACCACATGTATCGCAATAAGAAAGCAGAAGTGAGGCTCCTATATGAACTAGACAAGAGCTAAACATGTGAGCATATTAGGAAGCAAAAACAGGGCAAACATGTGGCCTTCTAAGGATTACACAGATGAATCTCACTCCTAACACGCCTTATTGGCTTCAAATAACACATATATCTTGCTTAATCATGGTGACAGTTCAGAACTAGCTAGAATTGGCTCAATTAGAACAATCAGTTGATCTCAAACAAACATGACAGTGAACGTAATATGTGGCAAGCAAGTTATAGGTAGAAAGACCAACAGTATCCACATCTCATAACCAAGCAAGTTTAAAACATTTTCCCAGACATAATGCTAAGTCTAAATGATAGGTTTGACACATATCAAACTAAACCAAACTAATAGATTATCATGACAATAATGGATTAAACATAGCTAAACCAAGATCCAATTAACATAAAAGTCATTTTGACAACCTAAACACTCTATTCCATCTGAAACAGGACCCAAATGGATAGACTAGGCCTCATAGTAATTACACAAGTTATGTATGTCAACTGGCACAAGTTTAAATCAACATGCTAATCAGCTTAGGACCTCTAAACAGGTTATACATGGCAAACCAAATTCTAACATATGTATCCAGTTTCCTAAACAACCCATACACCTCTAAACAAGCTTCAAACTAGATCATTAGGCATCTTGTAACTAGATGTATTAGTTCTAATAATTTCCAGTTATCAATGCACTTTATAACAACATGAAAATGCCAACACAACATCTCTTTTTATCTTATGGCTTTTAGAAGCTAAACATGGCTTTTAGAAGCTAACACACACCTTAAGCAAGCAAACATGACTATAACAACCCATTCATGGATTAAAAGACCCTATATTGACATGAACCGCATATATACTAATTGAAATAAGACACACATTCATATACTATGTTTGTCAATTAAAACCAGTTTGAAACCAATGTCATTTTGCACACTATTTAACTTAATGAACCTATTTGACTAAACCAAACCTATATTAGCATGTTATCTACTCAAGCCAACTTACACATGTTCAAATAACCAACACTTTAGACTTATCTAGTTCAAGATAACCTAACACAGTTAACCCATCTTAAATCAACATAATGAACATGTTTTCTAATAGATCATGCTGAAAGTCACAATAACAAACATCAAATATGGGATTATAGTTAATCACCACATGTTAACCTAATAATAGACATTTAATCACAAATATTAAAATATGATTTCAATAGTTCATACATGGTTAAGATAGTTTTAAACTAACATGATAAGCACTTTATTTAATTAATCACACACAAACAGTCATAGTAATGAACACTAATAGTAACCCACATTAACTAAATATGGTTAACAGCCATAACTTAACCTAATCATACTTAATAACTAACCTAACAGGCCCAAACAATAATTAATTAAACTAAAATCTGTTTAACAAGCACACAAACATACAATACAAATTATATTAGGCATATTAAATAAAAAAAGGAAAAGGAAAAGGGGTTCCTTGTGTGGAGGCATCCTAAAGGTCGAAAGTGGATTGAATCTTCACTCCGACGATCTCCAATACTTGTAGTCACACAAAAAAAGGTTTTAATTATGAACGACCAATTAAACTAACTCTGGGTTCCGCCAAAGGGCTTGGATCCTAACTTAAGCCTAATTAGTCAAAATTTACTTGAAAACGGCTCTTGACAATATCAAAAGCCTAGAATTCAAGTTTTTCAATTGTTAGAATAGGGCTAGTATTTATAGGGGGAAATCAAAACCCTAACAGAGTCGAGAATCTGATGTGGGAGAACTCCTTTTGGGGAGAAAATTCTCTCCAATGGTTCTCCATCAATAACAATTTAGAGTTCAAATTCATAATCGAACAAGAAAGCAATTAATACTAGCAGAAAAAGCAAAAATGAGGGGTAACCTCACCTTGGGGTTGTGGGGTGGGTACGGTGGTGTGCCTGTGCACTCTAGTGGGATAAGGGCAAAGGCATTTAATGCCGTTTCCCTATTTTGACAAGCAACAACTGTGACAAACCATTGTACACTGTAAGTTTGCCAAAAATGATAACGAGGAAGACGACAACATGCAGCTAGGTTTTGAGAGCCATCCTTCAATCATGAAGGAACAACTGTGACAAACCATTATCCCAGAGGCGCTTGTTCTCAGTCCCCAGCCTCTCCACCTCATGAGAGAAAGATGAAGGCATGCTCATTAATAACTCGATGACGGATAAAGCGGAAGCATGACCTTAAGAAAGAAGAAAATAAAATGTGTAGCCTTAGTACATACACTCACTCTGAAGGAGCAACTATAGCAAGAGAAAGAGAGTTCGACTTACCTAAAGAAATATATCCGCCAGGTGGGACAGAGAAGCCTCCAGGCCAAAGTCAAGGCTACTAGAATGTAGCGGTAGAACTGAAGGGCCCACGCCCGCATTACTGAGTGAAGCCTCGCCACCTCAGGGCTGGTCCTCTCTGTCTCCCGAAGAAACGGGTATTGGAATCCCCCCTAGACCCACAACAACATCGGTAGAAGGGACCCTCATGTCCCCGACCTCAGCAGCCCCTACATCATCATCATCAACATCAACATTCACCACCCCCTACATCAACTCCTACAGTAGCCATTAAATCGGCGATACATTCTCACACATGAACCGATCCCCCAGGAGAAGGATGCACCAAGATCATATGGGGCCCACAGTTCCTGGTGCTCCTAGCCCCGGCCACTGCTTGGCAATACGAGCAAGGGTATCCTCCCTAGAAAGCACATTCCTGGCAGAAGACCCTCGAACATGGAGACCTTACAGGTACAGAAGAAGTCAAAATCATGTCAGAAAAAGATATGGCGGGCGAAAAGAAACATTATTGAGAAAAAAATGAGCTTACATGGCTTTTTCCCCTCCATCGATCGGAAGAAAACCGCTGATACATACATCTCTTATTGTTTAAGGGTCCAACTGGCCCAAACAAATAATGTAATGGCGGTAGAAGGCCTCTATCAGTTTGTGGACGGGGAGAACAAACCCGATGGTAAAAGGGTAAGTATAAATCATCGATATGCCGGGAAATACTACATTAACAGGAGGTGGCAACACCTCAACCTCAGGTCCCCGCTGGCAGTTGATGCGTACTTGAGGGATTATAAACTCATCAACCAGAGAGGTTATCCCTTCAACAGACTCATATTGGTGGCTGACACAGAAATCACTATCATAATTAAAGTTAGCTGGGATGATATGAGCGGTTGTAGAACTGAAGTCTATTGCTTGAGTAACAGATGAAGTTGTGGTCCAACGACGAGCAAAGACCGTAGAGGCACTGCCCAATTGTTCTTGAAGATGGGCAATGAGAAGGTCATCGAATGAAGAAGATGGCAAAATAGATGAAGAAGACATTGTTTAAGGATAGCTAGAGCAGGCAGAAAATTGGGTGCGCAGAAGAAGAAGGCTGAGAGCAAATGAAAGAAAGTGGGGGTCGCCCACTTAAATAGCCAATGAAGGTAATCATTAGCCTTGGAAAGTGAAACGGCGTGCCTGATCAGAAAACATCAATCATTATCTCTAAAAGGGCGTCAACGAATGGGTGAAGAGATGCATTAAATGTTGTCATGACAAAACGTCTAATCGTGGGAAAAGTGGCAATATTTCGTTGAAGTTCCCACGTAAAATTCAAAAACGTGCTGACTCTTCCACTTTCCGTGCTCATGGAATGATGGGTCCGAAAAGTGGGGGACTATCTGTATTGGGTGAAAAGTGCATCTGGGTGGAATCAACGTATCTGGAGGCTCAGAGGACCCCTGAACATCTTACAACTATTTCCCACTTCCAACAACTCCTGTCATGTCTGTCAGTCTCAATCAGAGTGACGCGGCGCGCATGGACGATAGGATGTCAGCAGGGTCACATTATCATAACTTTAGGGCTAAAAAAGTCTTGTCTTGGCTTATATATGTAAATCTTAGGAAGGAAAAAACATCATCTTGCTCACTTTGTAACCCTAGTATTATTTTTCTCTCTTAGAGCAATAGACACGGAAATCCATTGTTCATTCACTTTTTTTTTGCTTGAATCATAACTTATTCCTTATATTGTCTTACTTATAAATCTTACATATTTATGTTTTACTACTTCAACCGGACTCGTCAAGGGATTTCTCGGATTGGATACAACTTACTTGTCTTCAAACCTTATAAAACAAATCTCTAATTGATTTTCTGTCTAGAACCATTTTCACCAGAAAACAAAGTGTCTTTAAGATACTCAAAGTTTTCAGACTGATCATATTATGCTACTCCCTCTATTCCATAATAAGTGATTTTTTAGCTTATGCACACCCCTTAAGAAAGTGCTCACTTCTAGAAATTAGGAGTGCTTTTACTATCTTACCCCTAATTAAATGTCTAGAAAATAAAAGTTATTTAATGATTCTTGATTATATAAATAAGGATAGTTTTGGAAGAATATGATCAATTTCTTCTTGAAATTCTAAAGCACCATTTATTTTGGAACAAAATGAAAAGCCTAAAAAATCACTTATTATGAAACGGATGGAGTATTTAAATATGTTCAGGGGCTTTTTGTAGTTAGCCTTATCATCGTGGGAAATGATGCCTCATCGAAGGCAAGTGATACCTTAGTAGTCGCCTCAAATGGACACCACCAACCCAAATGAAGTAAATAAGGGTAAAAGGTTTTTGTGACTGAAATTTGGCTATTTTTCAATGAAATTTCAAAGTGTAACTAAATAAATAATAAAAAAAAGTGATCAACCCATATTATTTTACAAGCAAAAGCAAAAGCAAAATTGAAAGAGAATTGACTTCTGAGTGTATTTCAGTCATAGGGTTAATCATGTATAATTAATTAGTAAAACAAAATATTCATAAAAAAATTTACATCATATGATAAGATAGGACCATAGTTACTATATTTGCAGACACTTTCAATTAATTACCCAATATAATACTAATAGTTTTCAAAATATAACTGTTAATGTTGGATTTGATGTTGCGACATTTGACCCAACATATCTCCTTAAGTATTGATATGAATGTGTAAGTATGTTGGGACAAATGTTGCACAACATTCGGACCAATATTTTCTGAACAGATTTTGCCTTACTTCACGCGATTCAGTAATATTTGTGTAAATATTACTATAGGTAAAAACGACTTGGCAAGGTAAAAAGAGCTGGTAAAAAATGAGTGAGGACTAAGTCAAAAATTGTTGCTTGTCATGAGGATCAAGCCAAAGCTGTTGAGATTATTACTCCCGATCTTCTCCAACCAACCCCACCAGCAGTTCACTTTTCCCTCAACTTCCACAACCGATCGATGAGCAATTCAAGGAAGACTTTCTACTATAAATAGAAAGGCTACTGCAGAGAATCGATATCCAAAACCAGAAAGTAAAATACCAAGAGAGCTCTCGGGATTTCATCTCAGAAATCTGGATCACCAGTGTTGCCTGAGTGTGTTGACAACATTTTGTCCAACATTAAAAATTCCTGTTTAGATTCTAGATTAGTTTTGTATGAAGCGATTGTAATGAGAGGTTGTCTATGCCTACTTAGTTATATTTTTCAGGCAGAAGTCATCTGCGACTTCAACTTTTAATTCCTTTCCGTTTTATCTTGTAAATCGGTAAAGAAAAGAATTTGTATATAATATATATACAATACATTTGGTCATTGACCATCATAAGTTATATTATATATATAACTTATGAAAATTTAAAACATTTGTGTTCTTTAAATTTCCACTGCATTTACTCTTCAAAGTTTTTCTGTTTTGCTAAAGTGTTGTTACTGGTGTCGGACGACATAATTTCCGACATTCGGAAACATAATTGGCATTCGAGTTTATTTCATTTTATTTTTATTGTTCCATAGCCCCCTTCAAGTGGTATCAGATCCGACACTTAACACAATAAGTGTTCGATCCTGTTGTCATAAGCTATGGATCCGACAAATCCAACTATTGATAGGCTTCCTATTTTAGATAAATCAAATTATGCCTATTAGAAGATTCACCTACGTTTTCATATCAAATCAATTGATGTTATGGCATGAAGATCTATAACCAATGTGTATGCTATTCTAATGTTTCCACCGGATGAGGAATGTGATATTCTTGTTAAACCTGAATCTGAATTGACTATAGAAGAAACCAATAATGCTAGCTTTAACGAAAAAGCCTTAGATGCAATTTTTGGATGGGTTGATATGTATATGTTCAAACTCATTCAAAACCTCCCCACGACTAAGGATGCATGAGATACATTACAAATTCATTGTGAATGTAGCTCAAGTGTTCGCCGAACAAAGCTACGCATGCTCATGAGTAAATATGAACGTTTAAGGATGGAAGAAGTGGATGATATTAAATCTTATTTTGATAAGTTGATTGACATCTCAAATGATTGTCAAGTGCTTGGTGAACCATTAACCAACACTCAACTTGTTGAAAAGGCTTTCCATTCTATTCCTGAAAAGTTCAATTTAAAGATTTATGCTATTGAAGAAACTCACAATCTTGCCACAATGGATCTTCATACCTTGATGAGCATTCTCAAAATTTATGAGATGAACATTTAGAATCAAAAGAAATTATATAAAATAAAGAATGTGGCACTTCAAGTTCAATCCTTGGAGAGTCAAATCGAAGAAGAGGATGAAAATCATGAAGAAATTGGTGATGGTGCAAATGTTGCCTTACTCACTCAAAAATACAATTTAATGGTGAGGATGTTCAACAATGAGAGAAATCAATCTAAATCTAAAGAGCACCAAAACCAAAATCAAGTCTTTAATCAAAAGCCCACTAGATTCCTTCCAAATGTACAAAAAGGAAATCAACTAAGAAGAACCAACTCAGATCATACCAAATATGATCCCAAATAACTTGATTCCGTGCAATGTCATGTATGCTCGGGTTGGGGTAATTATGCTAACGAATGTGCAAACACTGTTAGAAAATTTAATAAGAATATATGAGTTTCTCTTAGTGATGATGAAGGAGAAGAGGAAGGAGATCGTGAAATTGAAACACAAGTAATGTTGGCTACTGTTTTCAAACAGTCTCTATCGGATAATGAAGATGTCATATGCAATGTTGTCTCAGATGTCATGACATTTTCTCCAACATCATCAACGACATTAACATCCTCAGCGACATCCGAAAGGTATGAATTCTTTAACTATTATGATGTTAATTACTTTAGTGGTTCTATTTTTGTTACTGAGGCTGATTGTATGGATCAAGTTTAATGAAAATATGATATGATTAATGAATTATAAAGTATTTGTAAAGCCTTAATCATATAATCCAAGCAACTTGACAAAAAGGTAAAATCTTTAACTCATGAGAATTTAGTATTAAAAGGCACGATAACCCGACTTGAGGTTGCACTTACCAAAAAAGATATTGAATTTGGTAAGATCCGTACAAAAATAGATTTAGCCGAAGCAACCTTCCCTAAGCTCAACACGGGGACATCGAAATTGAATGAGATACTCAACTTTAGTAAACCTTCATATGCAGGAATTGGGTACGAAAACTCTCTTAAAACCATATGCTCTAATCTTTTTGATAAAAATGAGAAAATATGCTTTGTAAAAGAAAAATGGATGAATAATAGGTTCTCATATATTTCAAAGAATATGAAATTTGTGTGTCATCACTGTAACTCCCCTGGACACTTAAAACCATACTGTTTCAAACTTCAAAATTATGTGAGCAAAATGTTTCCAATATTTCTGAGCCAAAAGGTAAAATGTTTTAAGAGAGTTTGGGTTCCTAAAAAGGATGTAACATGTAATGTTGCTATAACTGTATTAAGAACTAACATTTTAGGTTCTTGGTACTTTGATAGTGGATGTTCTTGCCACATCACAGGTACAAAAGGTTTTCTAAAGAACTATGAGTCATTCAATGGAGGAAACGTGACTTATGGAAATGGCAGTAAAAGCAAAATAATTGAAAAAGGGAATCTTGGATGTTCCTGGATTTTCAGCCTTAAGAAATGACTTACATGTTGAGGGCTTAATGGCTAATTTAATTAGTATTAGTCAAATGTGTGATGAAGATTTTGAGGTAAAATTTAATAAGAATGTCTGTAAAGTTACGAATGAAGAAAATATATGTGTCATGACAGGTACACGAATATGTGACAATTGTTATCTTGTTGTAAGACAAGAAATATGCAATAATGCTAAGGTCGATGACACATCACTATGGCATCAAAAGTTGGGGCATGTCAACTACCGCAATTTTAAAAAATTGGTCTCATATGAAGCGGTTAGAGGCATACGCAAACTTAGCCATAAAGGTAAAACTGTATGTGAAGATTGTTTGAAAGGTAAGCAAACTCGTGTCTCTCATAATGTTGTCCAACATGACGGACAACATTCAGGTATGTCTCACTGTTTTCAATTGCTACATATGGATTTAATGGGTCCAATTGAAGTAGGCAGTCTAGGAGGCATAAGGTATTCCTTTGTGATAGTAGATGATTTTTCTAGATATTCTTGGATATATTTTTTGAAAGAAAAATCACAAACGTTTGACATGTTTAAAATCTTGCACTCTAGAATTAAAAATTTATTCTATTCTCCTATTTTTCGGATTAGATACAACCGTGGAAAAGAATTTGAAAATAGTTCATTCATAAATTTTTGTGAGAAAAGGGGAATTTTCACGAGTTTTCTGCCCCCAAAACTCCTCAACGGAATGTGGTTGTAGAACGGAAGAATAGGACATTGCAAGAAATGGCTAGAGTGATGCTTAGTTCTAAACATTTGTCAAAATATTTATGGGTAGAAGCCTTGAATACTGCTAATCACATCACTAATAGAGTCTATTTGAGGCCAGGGACAAAGATGACACCCTATGAGATTATAAATGGAAAGAAAACAAACTTGCGTTACTTTCATATTTTTGGGTGTATTTGTTATATTTTAAATGACAGGGATTATTTGGCAAAATTTGACTCTAAGAGTGATAAATGATTTTTTGATGGCTATTCACAAAATAGTTGTCACGACCCAAACCGGAGGACCATGACGGGCACCCGGACCTTACTTGCCGAGTACCACTAATCATATATTTAGCATATAATCGTGACTCAATCATGGCAACGAGGATTGTCACCAAATATCCTGCTGACACATGGAAATAATAAACTGAGAAGGTACTGTGTAAACTCTTGCAAACGGAAGAACCAACCTATGCATATATACATATACATACCAAGGCCGACAAGGCCATACATGACTACTATACATAGGACATCTGTTTACAAGCCTATAAGGAGTATGTAACATCATAAGGTCGGGACAGGGCCCCGCCAAACCTCTATGCATATGAAAAATATCATACCATGACTAGACTGCAACTCTGAAATAAATAGAGTGCTCCAATATCAGCTGAACCAGCAACTTACTAGTGCGAACTGTTGCTTGTCTACCTGAGCCCGCGGGCATGAAATGCAGCGTCCCCCGACAAAAAGGACGTTAGTACGAATAATGTACCGAGTATGTCAGACATGAAAAATAGCATAATAGAAACCTGAAAGTAACCTGAGACAAGAAACAACCAACCAGTAGAGAATGCCTCTGAGGGCCATAATATGCCTAAATGACATCACAATGCGGTCATGCAAATATGCGTATATAATATCGTCTCCCATCATATCATCTCGGCCTCTGTGGGCATAATCATCATCGTGTATATCTGTACCAGCTGCAGGTGGTGTGCGTATATAACGACATATCTCTTTTCCCATTCCCCATACATATATAATGCATACATATAGTAAATTATATAACTCCTTTGAGGTCAAGGTATGTACAGGAATGATATTATAATAAGACACTATAAGTTTGTCGGAGTGACGAAATGTCGCTTCACCTCCGATTAACATTATGAATACTAACATCTTTTCCATATACCTCAATAAGGATTTAGAAACATATTTAGACATGCTTTGACAATAGGAATGAATAACATGAACATCCTTAACTACTAAGAGTAGAATCATTTATGGAACAATATTACGTTTACGTTTCGTACTTAGAACATGCCAAAAGAAGAAATGATTTTCCTTAACATACCTTTAAACGGGCCAAAACCAGCCTATTTTGCCCCATGTATTCAAGAAATACGCACTTAAAATAAAATACATGTTGATGCACCTATGTTGTTGTCCGTCAATTCGCTGATGCCTTGGATTAATAAAGGATTCATCTAATCTAGAAGATTTTGGTCTACAAACTTCCTAATTCACCAAGTTATCTTTGTACATTTTTTGTTAGCTATGGGTAAATGTTTTGGCTGCCTCACGTAGTGAAGAGCTACCAATTGATCAACATAACAATCTTCTAAATAAAGTGAAATATAGGCAGTATAGATGGCAAGGTTAGGTAGAGATCCACTTCTTGAATGGTATGGTCCACCACTTTCTATTACCTTTAGCAATTTAGTAGTAAAGATGTCACATCTACCAAACAAAATGAATAGTCACTACTTTCCATTTTAATGTAAGTTGTAAAGATGCCACATTTACCCAACAACATGAATAGGCACTTTTTGCCCTTCTTCCATGGTTGTCACGTGGTAGTGCGTAGTTCACAATTATCCACTACATCCGACATCTAATCAAATACCCACGAAATTAATCTCAATTCGCTTAAATAATAGATTATTTTTGACACACCTCATATACGAGTATACTCTTTACAATGATCATGCAATATGATACCAGTCCGTAACCTCTTTTGGCACATACAAAAATATAATTTTCAATCACCGTCGCCCCATTTGTTAAGTTCAAAATTATTTTGGGACTTCATCCTTTTAGACACTAAGCTATTGATGTGCATACCCTAATATAACAAAATTTCATCGGTCTCAGGTCTACTTGCATACGTCTAGATGTTAAGATCACCTCCCGAAAGTACGACACGTTACATCATTTCCCCCTTAGAAACATTCATCCTCGAATGTTGGGGTGACATATCTAATCCCCATCACGTAGCCAGAAACACAACCACCACTTCACGGGGCCATATAATATTACATACATCATTATACCAGACCACACATAGTCCTCGAGCATTAATTATAATAATCTGAAATAAAACTCACCTTATGTTTCTTTCGAAACCTCGGTGTTGGTCTGAAATAGGTAGGGATATTTGTGTTTTATCTCCTCTTCTTCCTCCCGTGTCATTTCTTCTACATTATTATTTCACCATAGAACTTTCACGGAGGCTACTCATTTAGTCCTCAACTTGCAGACTTATCGATCTACGATAGCAATATGAACTTCTTCATATGATAGGTCCTCTGTAACCTTCACCTCTCCAATCGGTACAATCCAGGAAGGATACCCAACACACACTCTCAACATATAAACATGGAAAACCCGAATGAACAAACTCTAACTTAGGAGGCAAGTCCAATTCGTAAGCCACTTGCTGATTCATCAAATTATGCGATATGACCCAATGTACCTTGGACTGAGCTTTCCCCTTTTCCAAAATCTCATTACACCATTCATAGGATAATTCTTCAAGAAGATCCAATCATCTATCTGGAATTCTAAGTCTCACCGTCACACATCTGAATACGACTTTTGACGACTCTGAGCGGTTAACAACCGTTCTTGGATAAGCTTCACCTTCTCTATGGTTTGGTGTACTAGGTCAGGCCCAAATAATTCTAATTCGCCTACTTCGAACCATCCGATAGGAGGTCTATATTTTCATCCATACAAAGCTTCTTATGGAGCCATCTTGTTACTAGCATGATAACTGTTATTGTATACAAATTTGATAAGGGGTAAATAATCATCCTAACTTCCCTTATAGTCCAATACACAGGCTCGTAGCATGTCCTCGAGTGTTTGAATCGTACACTTAGTCTGCCCGTCTGTCTGAGGGTGGAAAGTTGTGCTAAGATTAACTAGAGTGTCCAAACCTTTTTGAAATGATCTCCAGAAATTACGCTTATGTGAATTACGCACCTCGATCAAATATAATAGAAATAGGCATACCATGAAGGCGAACAATCTTCTTAACGTACAACTTTGCGTAGTCTTCGGCGATGTAGGTATCTTTGACCGCCAGAAATTGAGCTGATTTTGTCAGTCTATCAACAATCACCTGAATAGAATCAAACTTATGATAAGAGCGAGGTAAACCCATAATAAATTCCATATTAATCATTTCCTATTTCCACATTGGGACCTCAATGTTCTGAGTCAAGTCATTGGGCTTTTGGTGCTCTACTCTTACTTGCTGACAATTAGGACACTGAGCTTCAAACTCCGCAATGTTCCTCTTCATGTCATTCCACCAATACATACCTTTGAGATCATGATACATCTTAGTAGATCCAGAGTGAATGGAATATGGTAAGTAGTAGACCTCCGTCATAATCTTGTCTCATAATCCTGCTACATTGGAAATACACAAATGGACCTTCCACCTAGGGGTCTCTTTCCCATTATACTCGAAGGTTGCTCTAATACCAAGTTTGTCATGACCCAAACCAGAGGGCAATGATGGGCACCCAGACCTTACTTGCTGAGTACCACTAATCATATGTTTAGCATATAACCGTGACTCAATCATGGCCACGAGGATCATCACAAAATATCCTGCTGACACATGGGAACAATAAACTGGGAAGGTACTGTGTAAACTCTTGCAAATGGAAGAACCAACCTATGCATATATACATATACATACCAAGGCCGACAAAGCCATACATGACTACTATACACAAAATCTGTCTACAAGCCTCTAATGAGTATGTAATATCATAAGGTCGGGACAGGACCCCGCCATACCTCTATGCATATGAAAAATATCATACCATGACTATACTGCAACTCTGGAACAAATAGAGTGCTGCAACATCAGCTGAACCAACAACCTACTGGTGTGAACCGTTGCTTGTCTACATGAGCCTGTGGGCATGAAATGCAGCATCTCCCGACAAAAGGGACATCAGTACGAATAATGTACCGAGTATGTCAGACATAAAAAATAGCATAATAGAAACCTGAAAGTAACCTACGACAAGAAACAACAAACCAGTAGAGAATGTCTCTGAGGGCCATAATATGCCTAAGTATCATGTATGTGCATAATGCATCTAAGGGCCATAATATGCATAAGTGTCATGTCTGTGTAGAATGCCTCTGAGGGCCATAATATGCCTAAATGTCATGCACAATGCGGTCATGTACATATGCGTATATAATGTCATCTCCAATCATATCATTTTGGCCTTTGTGGGCATAATCATCATCGTGTATATCTGTATCAACTGCAGGTGGTGTGCGTATATAACGCCGTATCCCTTTTTCCATTCCTTATACATATATAATGCATACATATACTATAGTATATAACTCATTTGAGGTCAAGGTATGTACATGAATATAATACATGAATGATGTGATAATAAGACACTATAAGTTTGTCGGAGTGACGAAATGTCGCTTCACCCCCGATTAACATTATGAATACTAACATCTTTTTCATATACCTCAATAAGAATTTAGGAACATATTTAGACATGCTTTGACAATAGGAATGAATAACATGAACATCCTTAACTACTAAGAGTAGAATCATTTATGAGACAATATTACGCTTATGTTTCGTACTTAGAACATGCCAAAAGAAGAAATTATTTGCCTTAACATACCTTTAAACGGGACGAAACCAGCCTATTTTGCCCTAAGCATTCAAGAAATATGCACTTAAAATAAAATACATGTTGATGCACCTATGTTGTTGTCCGTCAATTCGCTGCTGCCTTAGATTAATAAAGAATTCATCTATCTAGGAGATTTTGGTCTACAAACTTCCTAATTCACCAAGTTATCCTTGTACGTTTTTTGTTAGCTATGGGTAAATGTTTTGGCTGCCTCACGTAGTGAAGAGCTACTAATTGATCAACATAACAATATGCTAAATAAAGTGAAATATAGGTAGTATAAATGACAAGGTTAGGTAGAGATCCACTTCTTGGATGATGGGGTCCATCCCTTTCTATTACCTTTAGCAATTTAGTAGTAAAGATGCCACATCTACCGAACAAAATGAATAGTCACTATTTTCCATTTTAATGTAAATTGTAAAGATGCCATATTTACCCAACAACATGAATAGGCACTTTTTGCCCTTCTTCCATGGCAACGTGGTAGTGTGTAGTTCACAATTATCCACTACATCCGAGATCTAATCAAATACCCACGTAATTAATCTCCTTATCTCAATTCACTTAAATAATAGATCATTTTTGACACACCTCATATACGAGTATACTCTTTATAATGATCATGCAATATAATACCAGTCCGTAACCTCTTTTGGCACACACAAAAATATAATTTTCAATCACCGTCGCCCCACTCGTTAAAGTCCAAAATTATTTTGGGACTTCATCCTTTTATAAACTAAGCTCTTGATGTGCATACCCTAATATAACAATTTTTTCTCGGTCTCATGTCTACTTGCATACATCTAGCTATTAAAATCACCTCCCGAAAGTATGGGACGTTACAATAGTCATGCTTATCGAGTATACAATTTGAGATCCAGAACTGTACAAGAGTCTGTAAATGTTATCTTTGATGATCTTTATGATGTTTCAGGAAAAACTATTGAAAATAACATTATAGATACAATGGAAATTCCACAGAGTGTAGAAGAATCGGATGTTGCCACACCTGAAGCAATATCTGAAATAGCAATTGAGACCATAGAGGCCACAGATGGGGAGTCAAGTGCTGAAGTGTTAGACCAAGTTCATAGGGACCCCTCATCAAGGATTAGTAAGAATCATCCAACGGGCCAAGTGATACGGGGAGTTTTTTAAGGAATTAGAACAAGAGGCAAAAAACCATTCAACTATAGAGAAATGGTAAGGTATGTGTGGATGTCAACCATATACCAAGAGGTTAGTATTTCTTGTTTTATATCTACATTAGAACCAAAGAATGTTATAGAAGCACTTAAAGATAATTTCTGGATACAAGCAATGCAAGAAGAGCTTGAAAACGTTTCTCGAAATGAAGTCTGGGACTTAGTTCCACGTCCAAATAATACAAATGTAATTGGAACTAAGTGAATTTTTAAAAACAAATCAGACGAATCGGGAACAGTTGATAGAAAAAAAGCACGTCTAGTTGCACAAGGTTATACTCAGGTTGAAGGAATTGATTTTGATGAAGCCTTCGCACCTGTAGCTAGAATCGAGTCGATTAGACTTTTACTTGCTATTGCTTATTGTCTGAAAATTACTTTACACCAAATGGATGTAAAAGGTTCCTTCTTAAATGGTTATATAGACAAGGAGGTATATGTTGAACAACCAAAAGGATTTGAAGATCCTTACCATCCACACTATGTCTACAAGCTTAAAAAGGTTTTATACGTGTTGAAACAAGCCCCTCGTGCATGGTATGGTCGTTTAACTAACTTTCTTCTTGAATTTGGTTTTAACTGTGGTGAAGCTGATCATACTTTGTTTATTAAATGACACGTTGTAGATATTATAATTGCTAAATCTACGTGGATGGCATAGTGTTTGGATGGACTTCACAGTCGTACCTAAATTCATTTGTTAAAGCTATGTCATCAATATTTGAAATGAGCATGATTGGGAAATTAAATATTTTCTTAGGCTTGCAAATAAAGCAAAGTGAAGATAGAATTTTCATCTCACAGAGTAAATATGCCAAGAATCTAGTTAAACGATTTGGTTTGGAGAACGCTAAACAGATGAAAACGCCAATGGGTTCATCGCAGAAGGTATGTAAGGATAATGTTGGTGAAAATGTCGACCCAACATTATATCGATCTATGCTAGGTAGCCTTCTTTATCTTACTGTTAGTCGCCCCTATATTATGTTTAGTGTTTGTGTTTGTGCACGTTTTCAATCTTGTCCCAAAATGTCCCACTTAAATGTCGTAAAACGTATTATTCGATATGTTACTGGAACATGTGAGTTGGGAATCTGGTATTCCAAAGACACTAATCCTAACTTAATAGGATTTAGTGACTCGGATTGGGCTGGAGATGTGGATGATAGAAAAAGTACAAGTGGAGGATGTTTTTATCTTGGCAATAACCTTGTTTCATGGTATAGTCGTAAACAAAACTGTGTCTCACTTTCAACTGCTGAATCTGAATATGTAGCAGCTGAAAGTTGTTGCTCTCAATTAATATGGCTACGACACATGATAGACGACTATGGATTTACTAGCAACATTTTGATTTTGTACTGTGATAATTTGAGTTATAAATATTTTCATAAATCCAGTTCATCACTCACGTACAAAACATATTGATATTAGACATCACTTTTTAAGAGATTTAGTTGAAAAATAGCTAGTTCAAATTGAACATGTTGACACTCTTCATCAACTAGCTGATATTTTTACAAAAGCTTTGGACCATGAGAGATTTTCTAGTTTAAAGAAATCTCTTGATCTTTGTAATCTCTAAAAAGGCATTTTTAGTGAATGTCGGCTGAAATGTTGTCTAACATTTCGGGTGACATTCACCTATGTTATATCACTAACTGATTATTGTTGTTGTATGGTGCATAACCTTTGGTCACACAAACATGATCCTTCAATAAGAATATGTTATCAAAGTGATACCGTTCTCTGCGATGATATAAAAATATACATATATATCATAAAAATGGAGTATCAGAATAAGGCAAAGCCTTTACAAAAAGTTGGCAACTGTGAGAAAAGGGCAAAACCCGTGAAAAGATATCATTCCTGTTCTATAGGACTATCGAGTGCTTCAAAAGAGATTTGAGAATACCATAAAAGTATTCTTATTTTTTATACGAATTTTTTTTTTATATGTGTTCTATGATTAGACCAAGGACACGATGGAAAAATATTACATTGGTCCAGTGGTCAAACTCATAAAGTGCATATAAAATGTGTCTTAGTTTGTTGCCAAATCTGAAAATTCTTGTGGGATCAAAATACTTGTGTCGTCCAAAATGTTGCTAACATTGTTGTTGACATTTTCAAAATGTGATATGTGTTGGGATATTGTTCTTATCTTATTTTTTGAAATATCATATTTTACTCCCTATTATATGCCTTGTTTAATGGAATTTCAGAATTTAAAATGATAAGATTAAATTTTATTCCTACATGGATGTTTATTTTTTATCCCAATAGTTTAGGTGTAAATTATTGTGTAAAATTGAAACACCTAAAAATAACAGATTTTTGTTGCTAAGAAAAAGTTTGCCATGTATATATATATTCCTCTCATTTGCTATTATTTTATCATTTCCGATTTTCCCATAAAAATATAAAAAAGGGAGGGAAAATCACATCGGATATACATCTGCCTACCTAACCGATGAAATCACCAAACCAAACTCCAATCTCTATCAGAAACCCTAACTTCTCAAAACCCTTTCCCAAATTTTTACCAATGGAAACATCACCAATGTTAGAACAAATGTCATCCAACATCCACTCCAATACTCCAATGAGCACAAGCCCTCCAATGAATACGGAAGCTTCCGAGCACAATGATCTCCAGCAAAGAGAACATCCATCCTCTTCCTCAAATCTCCTAGAAAATCCATGTACAACAATATTGTTTAAAGGTTTTGATGAACCTTTAGATATTATCTATCCTGGAGATAATGTTAGAGAAGCAGAACAAGTCATAGACAATAGGGATGAAGTGATTGAATATCTCACTGGAGGTATGATGAAGAAGTGGATCCCTAGATGTCCAGCCTCCAAACTAACAACCATAATTTTCACCCTCCACAAAATTGTTATTCACAATTGGCTTCCTTCAATAAATGAGTCAATTGTGACATCTGAACAAGCCACCCTATTGTATAAAATTGGGAAAGGTTTGAAAGTTGATTTGGAAAAATGATTTCATCAAATTTCCAACTTGGCTGAGAAAGAATCAACTTCAATCCTTCATTTTCCCTCTCTGATCTAAAAAGTATTAACTACCCAAGGCTTTGAGCCTAAGAGATAAGACATTTTAGGGAAGGCTCATGAGCTTTACACTGTAAATAAAACAATTTTGAAGAGCAATGACAGAGTCATCGATTTGCCTTGGAAGAAGGAAGCTGAAAGTAAAAATGTTGTCAGAAATGTCACCAACATTCTGGACAACACTGGTCCATGACAGTCTACACTGTCTACAGAATGACTTGTGGATCAAATTGGAAAAATAAACCAACAAATTTCTGAGGTTGATGCTGCAAGAAATGCCCCGTTACAAGCTAAAGACCATTTCATAATGCTACTTTCTTCACAAAAAGGGGAAGATGATGATGATGCAGGGGGAGAAAGCTAAAGACTTCTGTGCAGAGGAAGTTGAAGTTGTTATGCATGAGTACAAAACTGCTGGAAGCTGCTCACTGTTGTATGATGAGCAATGAGGGAGTTGTTGTTGTTGTCGATGTTGTATGAGGATCTTTAGTGGATTGATATTGATATTTGTTGACAATGAATATTTCTATTTGTGTTTTGTATATATTGGATGATATGTGATATGTGTGCTCATATTTTTTTCTTTTTTAATCCTATGAATCGGTATACACATGTTTGCTTGTATGTCATCACATGTTAAGGAAGAGCATGACATTGGAAGTGTTGATCACAGATGTCGGACAACATTTGTGACAACATCCTAAGTCAACTTTATATTTTAATGAGTTTTGTGAAGAAAGACAAAAAGGGGGAGATTGTTAATGTTGGATTTTGTGTTGTGACATTTGACCCAACATATCTCCTCAAGTATTGATATAAATGTGTAAGTATGTTGGGAAAAATGTTACACAACATTCAGACCAACATTGTCTGAACAGATTTTGCCTTCACGCGATGTAGTAATATTTGTGTAAATATTACTATGAGGTAAAAACGACTTGGTAAGGTAAAAAGGAGCTGGTAAAAAGCGAGTGATGACTAAGTCAAAAGATGTTGCTTGTTGTGTGGATCAAGCCAAAGCTGTTGAGATTATTACTCTCTGATCTTCACCAATCAATCCCACCAACAGTCCACCTTTCCCTCAACTTTCACAACTGATCGATGAGCAATTCAAGGAAGACTTTCTACTATAAATAGAGAGGCTACTGCATAGAATCGATATCCAGAACTGCAAAGTAAAATACCAAAAGAGCTCTCGGGATTTCATCTCAAAAATTTGGATCACCAGTGTTGCCCGAGTGTGTTGACAACATTCTGTCCAACATTATAATTGATTTTTAGATTCTAGATTAGTTTTATATGGAGCGATTGTAATGAGAGGTTGTCTATGTCTACTTAGTTAGATTTTTTAAGCAAAAGTCATCTGCGACTTCAACTTTTAATTCCTTTCCGTTTTATCTTGTAAATATGTAAAGAAAGGAATTTGTATATTTGTATATAATATATATATACAATACATTTGATCATTGACCATCATAAGTTATATTATATATATATAACTTAGGAAAATTTAAAACCTGTGTTCTTTAAATTTTCGATGCATTTACTCTTCAATGTTTTATGTTTTGCTAAAGTGTTGTTACTAGTGTCGAACGACATAATTTCCGACATTCGGAAACAAAATTGACATTTGAATTTATTTTATTTTTGTTTTTATTGTTCCATAGCCCCCTTCAATAACAATTTGAAGGTATACATATCTCTTGATTTTAGGCACAAAATAAGATAAAATCCAATCTCTCTCAAACTTCTCAATAATAATATATCTCCCTCACACACGTCCATCACCTCCAAGAAAACTCTAGCCAACGTGTTATCTCCTGCGATCATATCTGATTTCTTCTTCATCTTTTCTTTGTTGGTGTTTTCTTCTATCTAAGCTTCGAAATATGTAGCAAGTGAAGTTCCGATGGACAATTTTGGAACTCCGAAGGACATATCTTGAACGAAAATGAGGAAAATTAAGTAAAAACATTTGAGATTAAAAATTTGTGAATCTGAATTTCAGGATTTGTTGGTTAAATCAATGGAGATGAAATTACATGAAACGGATCCACCGAAGAATAGTACATCTTTTCCAAGCAATGTTTTTGGACAAAAATTTTCTCTTAACGATTTTTTTTCGTATTGAAATGATTTTGACTTATTTTGGTGGAATGAGTGGTGGTTTTTTTATGATGGTTATTGTGATTCTCGATAGTGGAATGATTATATGTTGGCGTATGTCATTATATCACTATCATATTGTTCTCGCCCCGAATTCTTCCTCATGCCGTTTTATCGACTGATGAAATCGGGAGACAAATTAATTCCTTAACTTAAGCGATTTGGGCTAGAAATGGAACTCTAATTTCCAGCAATGGTTCTCCAACTACTCCAGAAAGCGTTAGGACGGTGTGATTATACTAAGAGGTAAGAAAGGATAAATACAGCTGAGTAAAGTAAATGATAGATAGAAGATTTGATTTGATTGATTGTGTGTCCTATATGTGCAAAGAATGAGTATTTATAGTATAAAAAGAAGAAAAACTATACAAAACGTTCCCCCCCATGTCGGCCATCAAGTAACCCACTAAGTTCAACGGCTGACTATGGGGGAGGTGGTGCCGATTTGTTCACCCTCTATTTCTCTTGCTCGGATAATGACCCTTACATTTAGCTGTTATTGGTAGTTACCATTTTTGGGGTCTGGAAACCCTTTTGACTTGGTCGTTGAGGTGCCTGCATCTGAGTGGGTTCCAATCGTACCTCTAACCGATAGCTTCGGCTAAGATTCTTTAGTAACCGATGAAGTTCTTGTAGTCAAAGGCTAGGAGTAAATTTGGCTCCGGAATAGTTCGGCTGTCAGTGGTTTCGGCTAAACACTTAAATTATTTTTGAGTGTTAACAATTGCCCCTATATTAACTCGAGTGTCTGTTGAGTTAATGCATCCGAAAGTAGCCGTCGTTTCAGTCTGACAGCCACGCATGTCACTTCAATAGTCTTATCTCCAGTGTATGCAATGATGATAAATTCTTGGGGTGTGTTTCCCCTTTAACCGAGGCATATCCATTACCACGAATTGGCTCTAATGATTTTTTGCCAGGCTTTTGAAAATGATAAATTACTCTCAGTCGTGCCTCTATGAGTTCTTTAATGAAAGGTATCCCCCATAGGCTTCTCACCTCATCTTTGGCCATTTTCTTAGCCGGAGACTATGGCTTCATCTGTTTTATCTTGGAGATCAGGAAAAATCATTCTGGCCGATAGTGACCTGACCCCCGCCTTTTTTGGCCTTCGTTGACGAACATCTGGTTCTGACTCCGTATGGTGGACTAGAACAAGGTGATTCTTTCTTGTTTCAGTGCCTCAGCCTAATAAACCACGACTTTCTTTCTACTTGTAACTGGTTCACCGACAACTGTTGTTCGGCTAACCTTCGTGCTTGGCCAACCAAGGTCGTTCATTATTCAGGTTGGTTGGACCGAGTGAAGTTAGTCACAGTAGCCGAATGGAGGTGCTTGGGTCCTTCTGATGCCCCCGTACTGTCGAAGCTTGATTTCCGCTATAATGTCGGGTTCGGGTATGCGCAACACCTCTATTTTTGTGCTTGGTTTACTTGGATGTGGGAATCTATATCCCACCCTTTAACTTCAATATTGCTCTCGGCATTCTTGAGCAAATTTAGGGTAAACCTTGCAGATTTGATGGGCCATTATCTTTGACCACTTGGGGTGACGTTTCTTCGCCTGAGCAGTGAGACTAACCTTACGACATAGGCGTGTGAAAGAAATGGCTTTATATTTAGTGACTAGGCAGCCGGTCAATGGTTGTCAATTAGCCATACATCTCCCATCGGAGGGAATTAGCTTATTTTGTGTGACCAGGCAATCGGTTTATGGTTGTCGTTTATTCATGCATGCCCCAAATCGAAGGATAGTACTTTTTAAATACTTGTCGTTTACATTCTTGTCTATTTCTTCGTCATGCATGTTTATTAGTCGATATACATTGCCGGCGATCCGTTGGCTTACTATTTTAGATACTTGCCGTTTACATTCTTGTCTATTTCTTCGTCATGCATGTTTATTAGTCGATATACGTTGCCGGCGATCCGTTGGCTTACTACGAAAGGTCCTTCCCAATTTGGTGACCATTTGCCGAATTTACGATCTTTCATCCCAATCGTCAAAACGGTTTTTCAAACTAAGTCGCCTTCGGCAAACCTTTTAGGCTTAACATGTTTGTTGTATGCTTTAACCATTTTACGTTTACCGGCTTCAATTTTCTCTAGGACATCAATCGATCCTCATCTAGCTGGTCTAACTCCATTAGCATGGCCTATTGATATTCTTCTAAATTTAGAGAGTTCTTCTTGGCCACTCGTAATGATTTAACATTAATTTCCAGCGACAACACTGCATTTTGGCTATAGGTTAGCCGATAAGGTGTCACCCCGGTAGCTGTAGATTTAGAATTCCTGATCGCCCAAATGGCCTCATCCAAAGTGAGATGCCACATTCCTGGTCTATCCTCCACGTTCTTACCAATTATGTCCACAATAAGTTTGTTAGCTGCCTCAGCTTGCCCATTCGCCTGTGCGTAATAAGGTGAAGATGTGATCATTTTGATCCCAAATTTCTCAGCAAAGGCTACCTCTTTAGAACCAGTGAACACCGTCCCTTGATCAGTTGTAATCGTCTCAGGGATACCATAACTATATATGATCTGGAGTTGGATAAATTGAATGACATCTGTCTGATGAACCCTTTTCATCAGTAGAGCCTCCACCCATTTAGTGAAGTAATCGGTAGCCATAATAATGACATTGTGGCCTTTAGCCGATTGTGGGTGAATCTTGCCGATGAGATCCATAGCCCATCCTCTGAAAGGCCAAGGTTTTACGATTGGGTGCAGCAACTCGGCTGGTACCCATTGGATCGGTCCATGTCTCTGATACTCCTCACATCCTTTAGCATAATAGAAGCAGTCAACTGTGATAGTAGGCCAATAATAGTTGTGGCGGTAAATCAACCACTTCATTGTTGGCCCTGCTCTGTGTGACCCACATACTCCTTCATGGACCTCTCTCATGACCCGCAAGGCCTCTGCTTTGGAAATGCACTTTAGTAGTACTCCATTCACCCTCCTTTTATAGAGGTCATCGTCAATGATCACGTATTTCAAGGCTCTTCTTCTAACTTTGAGGTCTTTGCAACTGGAGGGATCTTTTAAATAGTCATTTAGTAACTGCCTCCATGAGTCGATCTGATCAACGGCTAATACTTCGGCTGGCGGCTCATCATATTCTAAAGTGAGTAAAGACTTCCTAAAGTCGGAAGCTTCTTGCGCCAAGTCATTAGCCTCAACATTCATGCATCTGGGAACATGAATTAATGTAGATGATGCGAACCTACTAAGTAACCTGCTAGTCATTTCGAACGGGCCAACAAATTCGGGTCTTTGCAATCATATTCCCCGGCCAGCTGCTTAATAACCAACTGAGAATCTCGGCGAATCTTTATGTACTTTTCCTTCATAGAGACTAGGAGTTTAAGTCTTATGATGAGAGCATCATATTTGGTTTGGTTATTTGTCAAGTTAGAATCTAACCGATAAGAGAACCTCTACGTTTCATCTCTAGGATCAGTTATCATTATCCCGGCTCCGACTCCTTTCTGGGTTCTTGACCCATCGAAAGTCAGCGTCCAAGGGACGATGTCCATGCATGCGGTAGAGGGGGAACACGGGTCCTCCACATCTACGTAGGGGTGGTCTGCCATGAAGTCAGCTACCGCCTGGCCTTTGACGACTCTATGTGGTTTGTACTCGAGAGAAAATACAGTAAGCTTGATTGCCCACTTCATTAGTCATCCTTGTAAAACATGTATGTTTAATAAGTACCAGACGATGTCAATCTTGCACAAAATGTGAACCATATGTGGAGCTTGTCAATCGAGTAGGTGATTTTGGATTAGCGGCATTAAGTAATGCTCAAGCTTTGTACAAGCATGGAATAAGGACAAACAAAGCTTCTCTATAGGGGTATATCTGGTTTCAGCTTCATTCATCACTCAGCTAAGGTAGTACACTGCCCTTTCGGTACCATCATCGGCGTCATGTGCTAACAGGCAGCCGATAGATAAATCTGCGGCTGAGATGTATAATTTCAATGGTTTTCCTAGTATGGGGACACCAGCACGGGAGGCGTTGCTAAGACCTTTTTGATCTGGTCGAATTCCTCTTGCTGTTCTGGGGCCCATACTAGTTCCTTTGACTCTTTAAGCCTAAGCAAAGGTGAGAATGCCTTCATTTTGTCGGCTGAATTAGATATGAACCTTCTTAGGAAGTTGATTTTCCCTAGCAATCTTTGTAACTCCTTCTTTGTCTTGGGTGGTGTCGACTCCATTACTGCCCGGGCCTTGTTGTGATCTATCTCAATACCCTTCTAGTGTACCAAGAAGCCCAGGAAGTTGCCATCAGATACTCCGAACATGCACTTGACTGGATTCATTTTGAGGTTATGAATCCTCCTTCTTTTTAGATAAACAACAATTACCTGAATTGGGGTGATATTGTGTACCAAAATGAGTAGTTGGACGTACTCATCAATGTGAGTTGTTACTTTAGAAAGGTCGATTAGAGGACCATAACATACTTTTGCCGCCATTTTCTTCTCTTTTCATTTTGCTCATGCTTACTTCATTCTTCTCCCGTTTGACCTTTTCATAACACGACCCGATCCGACCCGATCCCGTGTTCGATGTTATGCACTCCTACTATGGAGTGCTTGGCCAAATTGTCCCTTATTTATGGGAGTAGATCTATTTTAGTTCTTTAAATATAATCTTGAGCATCTTTAATCCCTTAAATGCTAAAGTGGAGTACCATTAATTCAACTAACAAAATCCATTACCATAAAATACGGTCGACAAATTTTTGGACCGATTGCAAAAACAACAAACTCAATCGGTTTAATTCCTAATCTTTTAAGAAATAAAACCTTTTTTGCGCCAAAAAATGAAAAAAATAGAAAATGATTTGAGCTCGGTTGGTTTTCGGTCGGTCTAGTTAAAACGTTTGACCAGAGTTTAGACCAAAAATTTGATAAAGATGAGTTATTTAAACTGAAATTATTTCATAATGCGATTACCAAATAAGCCCAAAGCATCTATGAGTTTTATCATATGCATAATGTCTCCAGTGATGAGAAGGTCATCTACATATACCACAACAACAACCAAACCACCATTTTCCCGCTTTGTGAACAAAGAAGTGTCATATACACTTTGCTTGTATCCAACACCAACTAAAACATCTGTGAGTTTTATATTCCACTATCTTGAGGCTTGTTTAAGCCCATACAGTGATTTGAGTAGTTTTTGCACACCTTGTTCTCTCCATGTCTAGTGAAACCCCGAGGTAACCCCATCTTCTTCAAAAAGATCACCTTGTAAAAAGGCATTATTAACATCCATTTGCGCTAAGTTCCAACCTTGAGAGGCTGCCACACTGATAATTGTTCTCACAATGACTATTTTATCCACTTGTAAGAAAGTTTCATGGTAGTCCAACCCCTCCTTCTGATTGTATCTTTTTGCCACTAGCCTGACCTTATACCTTTTCACCTCTCCTAAAGTCTTGACCTTTATCTTGTACAACTATTTTGAACCTATGGGTTTCTTCCAAGCAGGCAAATCTGTCACTTCCCAAGTGTTATTCCATTCTAAAGCTTGAATTTCCTTCTACATTGCTTCTTTCTATTTGGAATCTTGTGCAACCTCTTTGTATGACTGAGGCTCAAGTAAAGCTGAGAAAGAACTCAGATAAGCCTGATAACTATCAGACAGATGATCATAGCAAACACTGTCTGCAATAGGACATATGTTTTAGAAGGCATTATGTAATCTTTTTTCCATATAGGAGGCTTATCTTTTCTCGAATCTCCTTTAACGGCTGGGAGTTGTATGAGCGGTAACGTCCACGTACGTAATAACTCTACTATTTTTTCTTTGTAGTACAACAGTTGTCACACACCAACCTTGGTGAGGTGGACGGGCAGCAAATGCCTTACTTACGTGAGTGACCCACTCTGTAAAGTAAGTAATTTACTGTATTCAACGATCTACAAATAAAAAAGTCCCAAACATTTTACTAGTAGGTGTACATACGCCCACAATAACCTCTAAGAGTATCTGACAAAATAACTTGGTCGGGACAGGGCCCCGACCTACCTATATAGCATGTACAACTATATCACAAGTGTATCTAGACTCAGTTATTTCAGAAGGAAGTGGAGCTCACCAAACTTCGGCATATCGACTGAAGCAACTACTGGAAGACCTGTCAACCTGGGAACCTACACATGCAGCATGACATGCAGCTCCCCAGCAAACAAGGGTGTTAGTACGAAATAATGTAAATAGTATGTAAGGTAGAAAAACATAATAACAAGTACTGAAACTTCAAGTAAAAACAAGTAACAAAGTAACAACAAGTGTAGTGAGATCTGTCACTTACCTGTAAGTTGTATTCTGCTAAGGTTACTATTAACTCTACAATGTGAAGTATTACAACACTTCAAATTATGCCTACTTATATAACAAATCTCTGTTTCACAAATATGCTCCGCTTGAGAGATAAATGAATCTTAGGAGGTCAGCGAATAGGCCTTGGTGGCCGCCAAATAAGCCTCGATGGCTACCAAGTAAGCCCAAAGGCTAGCAAATAAGCTCAAAGGCTAACAAATAAGTCGTAAAGACCAACATGTCATTTCTCTTAACTCAACTAGTTTTTCTGTGTATTACTTCATTCAACTAAAGCTCTCTTCTGAGATGGAAACAAACGATACATACAATTGCTTACAAGTTATGTAACTAAAGAATTCACTTACCTTCGGAGTTCATGATAAATGCATGTATAATCAAATAGGGAGGTAGTAACCACAAATGAAGTATATGACCCGACTCTTTCTATAACTTATCTCTTGGGCCTCTTATCTCATAAAGACCAACTAACGATTCCAAATACTATATGAGATCATATCGAGCAGTATATCCTCTAATGGGGACTCAGTAGTTTGGAATGGAATCAATTAGACAAGCTAAAAGATCAACAAGTATATAGATGAAACTTTGTATTATGACTCTCTTACAACTTTTGACTCCTATTACACGCCAATAACTATTACGCGTAACTGGAATTTCGAGACACAATTTGTCACGACCCAAACCGGAGGGCCGCGACGGGCACCCGAATCCTAGCCGTCGGGCACCACAGACACACTCCACCCTTAACCATATTTAAACACGGACTGAGCCGTGATAGATTATATAAAGATCCAACCAAAAAGCTCCAACTTATCCATTTATATGTCAAGGCCGACAAGGCCTTACATGACAACTAACCATATGACACTTATCTACAAACCTCTAAAGAGTAGAACATACCACGACCAAATCGCGACTCCGAAACAAATAGAGTGCTCCGAATACCAACTGAACCAGCAACCTACTAGTGTGAATCGTCACCCTCTCAATATGAACCTGCGGATATAAAACGCAGCGTCCCCAACAAAAGGGACGTCAGTACGACTGATGTACTGAGCATGTCAGGCATAAGAAATAACATAGCAGAGATATATCATAGTCTGAAACAGAAATAGCTGAACATCAGTAAATGCCTCTGAGGGCCCTAATACAAATGCCTAAATGTTATGCACAATGCAGTTTTCATATACATCAGCCTCATCGGGCATCTTCTTTACCATAACAACCTCTATGTGCATCATATCATATAATGATTAATGAATGTATGCACAATGCAAATGCGATATACTAATGTCCATACAGGAATCCTCTCATAACTGCCTCTATGGGCATCAGGTTATATCGCCACATAAGGGCATCACATCATCACATCATATTGGCCTCTTCGGGCTCTTTTTGTGATAGTTTGTACTAGCTGCAGGTGGTGTGCATATATAACGCCTTTTTCCCTTTCCCCAATTCCCATACATATATATAATATTTACCATATAGTAATGTGCATAGCACAAGTGGTCCAGGGTAACATATGAATGCAATGCAAATGAAATGCATGAATAATAATAAAACATCCGGAGTGACATAATATCCTTTACACCTTTGGTTAACAGTGGGAACATCAACAACGCTTCAGGTGTGCCTTATTAAGATCTTAGAAACATACTTGGATATTCTTTAACATAGGCGGCGATGACTTGATCATCCCTAACTACTAAGAGTAGAGTAATTATGTAGAAACATGATGGTTATGTTTCGCACATAGAATTATTCCAAAAGAAGGAAAGAGTCTTGCATACCTTGTTGTCGAAATTATCTAAGTTGCACGAGACCTTGTATGCTCTATGAATGATTATCTACATCATATGAATGATTTAAATCATAATCGAATCAATATACTAGTAATAGATTCATTGAGACATTCTAGCGAATACCTTGTACGCGTAGAATATATGCTTTTTCTATGTTGAAACCTATGCATATAACCACATAATCAGCCCTTGTTAATCCTTCTTCTTACTGCCTTAATATCCAAAATAGTACAACAATTTCACATGCAACCCTAACACCTTACAATTACGACAGTCTCGATAACACCCAACCCAAACTTAACATTTTCGATAATCGTCTTAAAACTAGTAAGAATCATGTTCTATAATTCGTATAAACTTAGGAATAAGAAGGATTACCTCTGTTAGAAGCTGCGACGAGCGTCATTAGAAAACCTTTCGCCCAACCCAGGTTAGAAGAAACCAGACCTAATAGTTAACTTGAGCTAGAAGTTCTCTGAAACTCAAGGCATGTGCTTGATTTCTGAGTGTTCAAGCTTATTTCAAGGGTTTATTTCGCTGGAACGAGACCCAAAACACCATGAATGTTCCCCTTTTGGTGAGCAAAAGCTTGCGGTAAAATCCCCAAATTCGACCGAGAATTTTCAGAGAACTCACTAACTGAGATTTCCTCTTTCTGATAGAAGTGTGACAATTTCTTCTCCAGATAATGGTTTCTACAGAAGCTTTGAGGGAGATGAAGGTTGGTTATTAATGGAAAAGAGTGAAAGTTTGACGCTTTAAGAAGTCGCCACCGATCGATTTCAGACGTAGTCACTGGAACAGTGTTTTAAAATAACACGTATAAATCCCCACTATATAGTCTCCTTAATTATCATTAATTAATCCCACAATTAATTAATTATACACACAAATAAATTCTTGATCTCAATTAACTTAAATCCTGACGACTTATAAAACCGACTTATACTCAATGTCATAATTCTTGTAATATGACACTAGTCCATAACCTTTTTGGGAATACACAATTATTATTATTAATCCACGTCGTCATACTTGTGAAATCCAAAAATTATTTCAGGATCACATTCTTTTATGTACTAATTTCCTTATTAGTATACGCAAGTACAACATAAACTTCCCGAGATCAGGTCCACTTGTCTACGTATGGGCTCAAATTATTACCCGGAAGTACGGAGTGTTACATCCTCTCCCCCTTAGAAACATTCATTGTCGCGCCCGTTTTTCGACCTTGCTCGGGTCAAAGTGGAGCGCGGACGTGTTCGGTGATTCCTGGGTAAAAAGGGTTGAGGAGTCGCCACCTAATTATCTTTTACGGTGAATTAGGACACCTAAATATTAAACTAAGTGCTGCAATGTAAACTCCATTTTTAAGGTCTGCTAAACTAGCGAGATTCTAGGTAAGGGTTCTTTATTATCCTAAAGGGAAGGGGTTAGGCATCCTTTAAGATCCGCTAACTTGCGGTTATCCGGTCAAACTCAGGTTAATTATTACTAAAAAAAATGCATGTTTGAAGCATGAAGTTTAAAAGACGTCTGCAAATAATTAATAAAAAAGATGCATTTTAAAAGATAGATAAATGTAGAAATTTTTTCAAAATATGCATTTATATGATATCTAAAGAGAAATACATGTAGAGTTGGAAAAATATGTTTTTGACAATTGATAGTAAAACAATTTATTTATAATGCCAAAGAAGTAAAATTTTGGGAATCAATGAATTGTAAATTGACAAAAGATAAACTTATTCGGTATGATTAATAAAGCAAATAAAAGATGACAAAAGTTGTTTTGAAAATCTTGAATACGCGTGACGAGCCTAAAATAAGTAACTAGCGAAGGATTTCTAAGTTTGAATTTAACCGAGCCTACAAATAAATAAGCTAGCGACGGGTTTCAAATCTTAAACTACCCTATGAATTAATCCTAAGTTTGCCTATTCTAAGCATTTCAATAGTTACATAAGTGCGATAAATAATATTACAATACAAAGCGGGATAAAAGCTGAATTTAAAGAAAGAAATAAAATAAATAAACTCCGAGGAATAATTGCCTTTATTTATTTTAATCCTCGCAAGTTGTCAAGAACAAGCGGTTAGAAGCAGTTAAATACAAATAACTTCATATCCGTATTCAAAGCAGTGAATGTTTTGATCGCGAGGGCTCAAATTTAAATTTTGAAAAGAACATTCCAATCACGTCGTGGCTGCAAACATATGACTAATGTAGTTTATTTTGATTTGCCTCGCCTACTAAACGTGTTGGTCTCTCGGTGAAATAGAAAAGATCACTATAATCACGTCGTGGTCGCGAATATATAACTTGTTGGTTATTTTAGTCACCTCGCCTACTAAACATGTTGATCTCGGATAAAAAGGTTTAAGTCTTCATCATTGCCCGAAGTTATATTTCCGTCTTCAGAATCGTGGAGGCCTCAAAATCGACGGATATTTTTCATCGGCCGTGTAGTATCGTGTTCAAATCAAGAAAATTAAAATGAAACGAAGAGCGGCGAGCGATAGCGATAGCGATGAGCGATAGCGATGCTTGATGGCGATGCTTGATAGCGATAGCGATGCGATAGCGATGCAGCGGCGATAGCGATGGCGATGGCGAGAGGTAATTTCAAAAGACGTAACGTTTAGTTTAAAAACAAGAAATGGATATTTGAATGTCAAACAGTGGATCAAACAGAAAGCAATGTGCGAAAGGTGCGGTGTTTAGTTTAAAACAAGAAAAACGGTAAAGACAATGAAAAAGAATCAAACCGGCAAAGAATCAAACAGAAAAACAATGTTAAAGCGATTGTTTTCAGCCAAGAAACAAGAAAGAAATGGGTTTTAAAATAACGCTTGATGAGTCGGAAACGCAGCGGCGGGCTGTCAAAGCGACCTAAAGTAGCGTGCTTTAGCCAAGAAAACAGCGACAATTGTGCTAAAAATACAGCAGTTGATAAGACATCAAATATGCTCAAAATGCAAAGAAGAAATGTTTCGAAAGGAAGTGTAAATGGTCCAGATTGCGGCGGTGTGGCGCTGCAAACGCAGCAGAGAATAGTGCGATAATTAGCCCAAGTGTTGCAAAGAATCGGTAGTCTCGTAATCAATGACCAAAATGCAACAAAACCCATAACCGTAACTATTTAAAATGGCATGTATCCAGAATCTCAAGGTGCAACAGGATACCACAACCACTGGTAGCACAACAAAGACATAAAGGGAAGGTAAACTTAAAGACCAGTCACTCTAAACTTTGAATTTGAAAGATAAGAAGACCAAGGGGCTACCACCATTCATTTTCGATGCCGCAACAAGATTCAAAAGGCTTCTTGAACCTTAGGCATGGCAAGTTATCGAAGAAGGCTAAACCCAACGAAGCTTGTCTTGGCTTTCAACCAAAGATAATAAGATAATAGGGCGATTCGACAAGGCAACTATGAAAGAAAACATTCGGCAATAAACATAGAATGCAGACATGGGCGATAATATAACACGACACAAAGCGGTTCAAATACGCGAGAAATGCTAATACATATATCATTCATCAAGTTAGTAAACATAGCATGATATAAGATAACTTAAAAGATTTGCATGATGTTATGGAGGCACTTAACACCTAATCATATAGGGAAATGCATGACCAATTCAAGATCATATAGGGAAATGCATGACCAATTCAAGAGGCATTAATAGGATAAAAGGATGAGCCAAATAACTATTTAGGAAAATCGGAGAATACCAACATGGGAAAGAGACAAGACACATATCATAACTAACTAGCAAGCTTAATGGCTTACGATATATCACTGCCATCATATTTCAAATAGAAACATATCAGAACATGTTAGACTAGGCACAAGACCTTGTCAGAACATGCCATGTTTCAATATCGCTTAATTTATCTCCGCTTTTATTCATAAACCAACAGACATACATAAGAGTGATATACATATAATATTTGGAGTAATAGGATATGCTTGAAGGTATACAAAGATAGACAACTTCGACATACACCTTGTGTATCTGAAATTTATATACCTGTATACTTTGAAGCATATCATCATGGGTTCAAGACAAATGAAAAAAAAAGACCAACGTGAGCAAGTTCATGCATCAATAAGAGAAAAGAAAATATAGTGATATCCCACATGACTTAAAGCAAACAATATTAAACCAAACAGACTCCATTAGCATGTTCAGGACTTAAATTTAAACAAGAAATAACCAAAACAGGGTACACTAACATGTAAAGGACTAAGACACATACACTAGACTAACTAGCATGCTTCATGGTCTCCTAAATTTACACACAAACCAACAGAGAAAGTTCAATTTTTCAGATATTTAAAAGACATAGAAGGAAGAACTGGACAGGAGCAACACATATCTAGGCTTTCTAACACACCACATATCTATAAAACTGAAAATAGGCATGCTCGTATGAACAGATTCACAATAGTGCAAAGCACTAATGCAAAATGTCATTCAAACAAACTCAAAAGGTAGGGCATGATACAAGATAATTTTGGAGGTGTGATATACTAATATGGAGGCCTTTTTAACACTTAAACAGGTAAGGCAAGTGTATAATCAGTTCAGTAGACTCAACAAGATAAGTGTGATTCAACATTCGAATCCAATATGATCACACAATGTCCATAAGTCAACACACACACAAAGCCTCTTATCATATTAAATATAAATCTAATAATACAAGCAAAGCATTTCTGAACATTAATAAGTCAATTAACGCATCGATGAAAAAATGACTATCTTATCACATAATCAACAACAAAAACACACAACAATACGTAAAATACACCGAGAGAAATTTGTTTTATCGACCTTCTCAGGCGTGAACCGAGGCGTGTTTCAATCGTCGACACGCTTCGGAGAAGTTTGGAATTCAGATTTTTTATTTTTGATCACCGACTCAATTTATAATTGAAAAGAATTTGCTTTACGAAAATTTCGACCCGACTGAATCGACCGGCCGGCAGTGACCCGACCCGGACTGACGACCCGACCCGAATCGAACCAAAATGTGAAGAACAAAGGGATTTTCGCATTGAAATTAAGAACCAAAAGGAGTATTTTATAACAAGAAAATTAAGAACAAATCGACCCCTTTTTTGTGTTTTTCTTTGGACCCGAAAAGAACTCCAAAAAATCCTCCCAAAATCCTCCTCCTCCAACATAGAACAAAATGGGGTATTTATAGATATCAACCCCAACGTTCAACTCGTCATAGTTGAGTTTGAAATTTGAATTAAAGGCAAAAGAAATCGCGGATTTGAGGGGCATGGGTCGCGGATTTTATGGTGTCAGCGCAACAGAGGGGGGTCAGTGAAGGCAGAGGGTTGGTGGTGGCAGGGGCGAGGTGACCGGCGACGTGGGGTCGCCGGTATGGGGGTGTGGGGTCGGCGGCTTTGGTGAAGGAGAGATATAGGGTTTTAATTTTTCTGATTTTTGTTAGGTTTTTGGGGCAAATGAGGGGTTTTAATTTGGGGATTGGGCTTGGGTCGGCCGATTGGGCCTTGGGTCGATCGGTTGGGCTGTTTTATTTTGGTTTGGGTAGATTGTTTTGTGGTTTTGGGTTAAAGGGATAAAAGGGAATGGGTTTGGGGTATTGGCCTGGTCCGGTTTGGTAAGGGAATAGGGAGTTGAATTGTTTTGGGTTAAGTAGAATTAAATGGGTGATGGGTTGGGCTTTGGTGAAATGAGTTTTAGTTTGGGTAGAAATTATTTTGGGTTAGGAAATAAAAATGGGTTACGGGTTTAAAACATAAAAGGGGTTTAATATTAAAATATTATTTTTGTTTTGTAAAAGATGTGAATTATTTAAAATAACATAACGACGTGATAATAATAAAAATATAATATTTGCGAAATGTTTAATGCTTACTAAAAAGGGAAATGCGATGCAAATTTGCGAGAATAAAATAACATAGAATTTCGGATAAAACTTATGATTATGATAAAAAATGCAAATGATATAAAATGGGAATAATAATAATAATAAGAGGATATACAAATATATGTCTAAAATTAGCATGGGACTAATCTAAATATGAATTAGTCTAACAGATCTTGAGCACCATGGGATATGAAAACAGGTTCAAAATCTCCTTTTTAATTAGACACTTAAGCCTAATAATACTTTACTAGCTAATAGGAATATTGGACAAGGATTCCCTTAGCACATAAGCATATAAATACAGAACATATACTCCAGTTCCTGGTTTTCCTTGAATCTAAACTATGGCATAAACATGCTACCCAAACAGATCTTCAGTTAATATATCAAGGTAAAACAGGGTTGTGAACTAATGTTATTAAACATAGAGTTTTAATCAGGAACAATGTTCACATAGGTAATTGAAGTTTTAGCAGATCTGCAGAGTGTTCATATTGATTCAAACACAGACTGATATCATTAAAAGCAATCAAGAACTTTATGTGACATGTAAAAAAAATGATCTATTGCACATAATCTTAGATTAAAGAGGTTAACAAAATAGCAAGTGAGGTTCAAATATATATATGAAAAGGGCATAGCAGCAGCAGTGATCTGCCAAACCACAGGCAACAAAGATCCTCAAAGCACAACAGCAGCAGTACCCTCCTAATATTTCAGGAGAACCAGTTACCAGAACTCAATCAATGGGACTATTTAGATGCAAATAATAGGATGGCACATGATATCAAATGCTGGAATTCAACACATACCATTTTCTGGCCAAACAGCACACACAAGAAAATATTTAAATCAAGACAAAACAGAAACACATGACAAGATACTTTAATCTAAACATCATGATGTCACAGATATATCACTCTGTTTTGTTCTTAATTGAATCAGGTTTAACAGGTCTTATATAATCAAGGAAAATACTTAAAGTAGTCTAAGAGTCATGAACCTTTATTAACATCACATCCCAGGATTCAAATCACACCCCAGTTAACCAAATATTATTTCATATGCTCTTGGATAGTTATTGGAATTTAGGCAAGTCATACACCACTAGAAACATGCACATGAGTAGATATCTGGATTCCTACATAACTCAAACACATCATATATGACTCAAATTAAATAAAGTGTCAATGGCTAAGGTACAACAGTCTCCAAGCCTCAAAATTGTCTTAGGACATGTAATTTATTTCAACCTAAAATGCAACAATTATTTACACCATAGCACAGCAGATCAACAACCTTTTCAGCACAACAGGGCAGTCCTACAAGGCTATATGTGTAGCAAAATAACAATAATACATAACCACAATTTATCTCAAAGGCAACAATAACCTTACCCAATTTACAGCAGCTCAGGAAATCATGACAACAGGCAACAACAAAGAGTAAAAAGGCAGCAGCCATAACTCAAAGTGCAGTATTTTAAGAGCCACACAAGTCTTAACCAAGGATACATATAACTAAGAAGGCACAATATGTTTGAAAACATGACATTTGAGACTGAAAAAGGGCAGCAACATCTGTCACAAACTGAGGCAGCAACATATGTTTGAAGTGTAACAGGGACAGTAGTAGCAGTAACAAAAACAACATCTAAACAGTACAATAGGGGACATCAATTAACAGCCATAATAACAACAAGTATGATAGCTAAATGCCTCATATCTTAATTTCAAGATGAACACTGGATCATATATAAATTGGTCCTTAAGCAAGTATTTGGACTGAATGAATGGACTAAGAGGTAATCAATGGAAAGAAAAAAATTAGAAACAACTAACTAAATGCAACCTACTTTGGTTAGGTACTCTATTTAGTTTTATCTAAACATGTATACAAAAAAAAGGCTTGGCCATGTTAAGTTGTTCTAGACATGATTTCTACAAAGCCACTTTTAAAATAGCATGCTATCAAATACCAGACATGTATCTCTCAACAGGCCCACAGAAGAGCAGAAACAACACATATTGGCAGGTACACTATGAACTAAACAACCTTTGCACATTTTCTTACCTATAACATATATTTGATTGGAATTCCAACAGAGAGGTCATGTTTAAAATTAGAAGGGTTGAAATCCATCTAGGAGGTCAAAATCTACATATAACTAAAACAAACCTTAAGTTAACAATATTTAGGCACGAAATTAACTGACATTGTATGTGTACAAGTCTGAAATTAACACATCATGCTTTGTTTTAACTGCACATGTTAGCTTTAAACTATCACAACACCTTCATCAACATATATCAACTTAGGTCAGTTTTATCTAATTAAACAGGCTCTCAAACTGCCATATTACCACTATTTCAAGCATAAACAGTCTGCATAGTAATTAATACAGATTCATTTATCAAATTCAGGTTTAGACTGGTTGTGCAAACTCATCTATGGACATGTTTATACAGAGCATGACATTCTAAAATGTAAACAACTTGGCATGCCAATCCTAAGTCAAACAACCATTATATCACAGTTAACAAACATCAAATACCTATTGAATTAACCTTGCTTCAATATCTGCACCTAACCCATGATCGCACTACGTCCAGGGGTCAAAACAGATACATTAAGAGGTTGTATACCAACAGTCCATCCAACAAGACCAATTAGACACACATGAGGCACCTATTGATTTCTCATGTCATATACACATATTCCTTTCATGTAGATATACGCATACCAGTGAACAATCACAACTAACACGCTTCCCATCATTTTTAAGTCACATGAAAACAGGTTCATATTTTCACAACCCTAAGCTGTACATCAATCTTATCAATCTACATACAAAACCATATATTTTTTTTCGATTAATCCAAACATATAACCATAGCAAACATTACGCTTTCTAGGCTTACATTATCTCTTCCATATATGAGTGAGACAACTTCTCATAATCTCGAAACGTTTTACATCATATTGCCCTTCTGGCGTATTCGTCTGGAAGAAGTCACTCACTTACTGTATACGAATATGAATAAACCGAAGACTTTTTGGTAATCGACATTACTGAAACAGTAACATGCACGAGTTAAACTCAAATTCTTACGACTTAGCTCTATTGCATGACCTATGATATGAAAGAATGGAAATAATTCTAAATATCATGTAGCCTCCTACTTATAAGTGTGGCGCGCAACACATCCATAACCAAGACTCTACTAGACACGGCTTGTAGACTCCCTAGGACAGACCGGCTTAGACACAATTTGTCACGACCCAAACCGGAGGGCCGCGACGGGCACCCGAATCCTAGCCGCCGGGCACCACAGACACACTCCACCCTTAACCATATTTAAACACGGACTGAGCCGTGATAGATTATATAAAGATCCAACCAAAAAGCTCCAACTTATCCATTTATATGGCAAGGCCGACAAGGCCTTACATGACAACTAACCATATGACACTTATCTACAAACCTCTAAAGAGTAGAACATACCGCGACCAAATCGCGACTCCGAAACAAATAGAGTGCTCCGAATACCAACTGAACCAGCAACCTACTAGTGTGAATCGTCACCCTCTCAATATGAACCTGCGGATATAAAACGCAGCGTCCCCAACAAAAGGGACGTCAGTACGACTGATGTACTGAGCATGTCAGGCATAAGAAATAACATAGCAGAGATATATCATAGTCTGAAACAGAAATAGCTGAACATCAGTAAATGCCTCTGAGGGCCCTAATACAAATGCCTAAATGTTATGCACAATGCAGTTTTCATATACATCAGCCTCATCGGGCATCTTCTTTACCATAACAACCTCTATGTGCATCATATCATATAATGGTTAATGAATGTATGCACAATGCAAATGCGATATACTAATGTCCATACAGGAATCCTCTCATAACTGCCTCTGTGGGCATCAGGTTATATCGCCACATAAGGGCATCACATCATCACATCATATTGGCCTCTTCGGGCTCTTTTTGTGATAGTTTGTACTAGCTGCAGGTGGTGTGCATATATAACGCCTTTTTCCCTTTCCCCAATTCCCATACATATATATAATATTTACCATATAGTAATGTGCATAGCACAAGTGGTCCAGGGTAACATATGAATGCAATGCAAATGAAATGCATGAATAATAATAAAACATCCGGAGTGACATAATATCCTTTACACCTTTGGTTAACAGTGGGAACATCAACAACGCTTCAGGTGTGCCTTATTAAGATCTTAGAAACATACTTGGATATTCTTTAACATAGGCGGCGATGACTTGATCATCCCTAACTACTAAGAGTAGAGTAATTATGTAGAAACATGATGGTTATGTTTCGCACATAGAATTATTCCAAAAGAAGGAAAGAGTCTTGCATACCTTGTTGTCGAAATTATCTAAGTTGCACGAGACCTTGTATGCTCTATGAATGATTATCTACATCATATGAATGATTTAAATCATAATCGAATCAATATACTAGTAATAGATTCATTGAGACATTCTAGCGAATACCTTGTACGCCAGAGAATATATGCTTTTTCTATGTTGAAACCTATGCATATAACCACATAATCAGCCCTTGTTAATCCTTCTTCTTACTGCCTTAATATCCAAAATAGTACAACAATTTCACATGCAACCCTAACACCTTACAATTACGACAGTCTCGATAACACCCAACCCAAACTTAACATTTTCGATAATCGTCTTAAAATTAGTAAGAATCATGTTCTATAATTCGTATAAACTTAGGAATAAGAAGGATTACCTCTGTTAGAAGCTGCGACGAGCGTCATTAGAAAACCTTTCGCCCAACCCAGGTTAGAAGAAACCAGACCTAATAGTTAACTTGAGCTAGAAGTTCTCTGAAACTCAAGGCATGTGCTTGATTTCTGAGTGTTCAAGCTTATTTCAAGGGTTTATTTCGCTGGAACGAGACCCAAAACACCATGAATGTTCCCCTTTTGGTGAGCAAAAGCTTGCGGTAAAATCCCCAAATTCGACCGAGAATTTTCAGAGAACTCACTAACTGAGATTTCCTCTTTCTGATAGAAGTGTGACAATTTCTTCTCCAGATAATGGTTTCTACAGAAGCTTTGAGGGAGATGAAGGTTGTTTATTAATGGAAAAGAGTGAAAGTTTGGACGCTTTAAGAAGCTGCCACCGATCGATTTCAGACGTAGTCACTGGAACAGTGTTTTAAAATAACACGTATAAATCCCCACTATATAGTCTCCTTAATTATCATTAATTAATCCCACAATTAATTAATTATACACACAAATAAATTCTTGATCTCAATTAACTTAAATCCTGACGACTTATAAAACCGACTTATACTCAATGTCATAATTCTTGTAATATGACACTAGTCCATAACCTTTTTGGGAATACACAATTATTATTATTAATCCACGTCGTCATACTTGTGAAATCCAAAAATTATTTCAGGATCACATTCTTTTATGTACTAATTTCCTTATTAGTATACGCAAGTACAACATAAACTTCCCGAGATCAGGTCCACTTGTCTACGTATGGGCTCAAATTATTACCCGGAAGTACGGAGTGTTACATCCTCTCCCCCTTAGAAACATCCGTCCTCGAATGTCGGAGTGACATATCCAATGCTTGTATATGCTCAACTTAGGCAATGAACAAATCATTTCAATTTAACCCAATTAATCATAAGACACGACACTAACAATATACAATATGATAAAATCCAAGCCTTACTTAGCCAAATAACTACAGACAGGTTGACGCTTGCAATTCTCGTATTTTGGGGGATTAAAAGTAACATAGAAACATGGCTTGGAAGTCAAGATAGAGTAACTTAGGCATGTTTATCTCTAGTTTCAACAGATAGAAGTGAAGCTCTCATCTTAATACAAATACCAGCAAATAAATATATGTTCTAAAATTAGCATGGGACTAATCTAAATATGAATTAGTCTAACAGATCTTGAGCACCATGGGATATGAAAACAGGTTCAAAATCTCCTTTTTAATTAGACACTTAAGCCTAATAATACTTTACTAGCTAATAGGAATATTGGACAAGGATTCCCTTAGCACATAAGCATATAAATACAGAACATATACTCCAGTTCCTGGTTTTCCTTGAATCTAAACTATGGCATAAACATGCTACCCAAACAGATCTTCAGTTAATATATCAAGGTAAAACAGGGCTGTGAACTAATGTTATTAAACATAGAGTTTTAATCAGGAACAATGTTCACATAGGTAATTGAAGTTTTAGCAGATCTGCAGAGTGTTCATATTGATTCAAACACAGACTGATATCATTAAAAGCAATCAAGAACTTTATGTGACATGTAAAAAAAATGATCTATTGCACATAATCTTAGATTAAAGAGGTTAACAAAATAGCAAGTGAGGTTCAAATATATATATGAAAAGGGCATAGCAGCAGCAGTGATCTGCCAAACCACAGGCAACAAAGATCCTCAAAGCACAACAGCAGCAGTACCCTCCTAATATTTCAGGAGAACCAGTTACCAGAACTCAATCAATGGGACTATTTAGATGCAAATAATAGGATGGCACATGATATCAAATGCTGGAATTCAACACATACCATTTTCTGGCCAAACAGCACACACAAGAAAATATTTAAATCAAGACAAAACAGAAACACATGACAAGATACTTTAATCTAAACATCATGATGTCACAGATATATCACTCTGTTTTGTTCTTAATTGAATCAGGTTTAACAGGTCTTATATAATCAAGGAAAATACTTAAAGTAGTCTAAGAGTCATGAACCTTTATTAACATAACATCCCAGGATTCAAATCACACCCCAGAACACCATGAATGTTCCCCTTTTGGTGAGCAGAAGCTTGCCGTAAAATCCCCAAATTCGATCGAGAATTTTCAGAGAACTCACCAACTGAGATTTCCTCTTTCTGATAGAAGTGTGACAATTTCTTCTCCAGAGAATGGTTTCTACAGAAGCTTTGAGGGAGATGAAGGTTGTTTATTAATGGAAAAGAGTGAAAGCTTGGAGGCTTTAAGAAGCTGCCACCGATCAATTTCAGGCGTAGTCACTGGAACAGTGTTTTAAAATGTAACACGTATAAATCCCCACTATATAGTCTCCCCAATTATCATTAATTAATCCCACAATTAATTAATTATACACACAAATAAATTTCCAATCTCAATTCACTTAAATCCTGACGACTTATAAAACCTTCTTATACTCAATGTCATAATTCTTGTAATATGACACTAGTCCATAACCTCTTTGGGGATACACAATTATTATTATCAATCCCCGTCGCCATACTTGTGAAATCCAAAAATTATTTCAGGATCACATTCTTTTAGGTACTAATTTCCTTATTAGTATACGCAAGTACAACATAAACTTTCCGGGGTCAGGTCCACTTGCCTACATATGGGCTCAAATTATTACCTGAAAGTACGGGGTGTTACACAATTGATGAGACCTCTTACAAGCTGATTCACCTACTATTCAAGATACACACTTGTGTGACAAATCAAATGAATACTAATAAACTTAGGAACTGAATTATGAGCCACAAAACTCTTAAATCAACTACACGCGTCACAATATAAAGTAGTAAGGACACCAAATATAAGAATAGAGTACCTATGATAATTGCTTTTCTTATGCTTTCTCCTGTTAAGTACACTTTCTAAGAAGTCATGCCAAATGAAGGAAGGGATAACCATTACATACCTCTCATCGTCTAACCGACACAATCCGCGACGCACTCTAGTTGTCGAATACGTCAATATTGATCCAGCAAGAACAACCCTATTTCAAGCTTAATTCAATCCCACAAGAACTCCCCAACACATAACAAGTGAGAAGAGGCGACATACACGATCTTTACAAGCTTCCGAGGCTAGAATCACCTTACTTCACTACGAAGTAACCTTCGATTTTTTACTTTAAATGGAAACAAACGTTGTTGCTTTCTTTCTTATGAAACAATATGATTAGCTAAAGGGAGAAGTGCCTAATCTAATGTTGCTGGACATTTTTTTGGTTAAAGATCAAATTGTGAAAGTCCAAATATAGTAAGGGATGTTGTTGTAGCTAAACAAAGTGATTAAAATGGTACCTAATCTCCCCTTGAGATCACCTTTAACTAAATGCCTCTTTGTCCCACTTTACACATGTCACTCCCATGAACAACCCATTAATATTCATCACACCTACACCACACTTATGAGTGCATGCATACTATATAGTTGTTTCCCATTTTCCCATGATACACATGGAAATGTCCACATTAATTCATAATCTCAATTAATTTTTTGACTCTCACTTTAGTCTCCTACTTAATCAATTACACACGTGACTAATTCTTGATCCTCATTCACTTAAATATTAGTCATTTTTAATATATTTGATATACTCATTATCAAATTTGTGGGGTATAACACTACTTCGTAGCTTTCTTTGGCACATACAAAATAATATTTCCAATCACCATCGTCTCACTTATTAAGTTCTAAATTATTTCAGAACTTCATCCTTTTATACACAAAACTCTTTTATTTACATACTTGAATATGACCAAACTTCACCGGGGTTTAAGTCTACTTACTTGAATCGAGCAGTTCAAACCATTGCCCGTACAAGTATCACATTGATGAAACTTATACTTTTCGATTCATTTAATCTTTAAACCTTCTAATACTTACCAATCATGATCATAAGCCTTTATAGCCTTAGTATGATCATGTTTAACCATTCATAACCTCAAAGGTAATTTCATTTCTGAGCTTTCCAGCTCACGTATGCTGAAACTTAACGTATAAAACACGGGATGTAACAACAGTGTTATGAGGAACAATCACTGGAGGTATGACTTCCTCATTTAGATGCATGTCTGCCACTGCTTCTTCAGTTTCTTCATTCAAAGGCACATCTGCTACTGTTTCTTCCACTGGCACTGCATGATCTACTCCATCCAAGCCTGGTGCACTAACTACATCATGAACCTTCTAGGTCTCTATTGAAGGAACTATATCCATGCTAATAGATGATGGCAATACAATAGAACATGGTGCTGCTTCTAAAGTGTGCTTATCTTTAAAATGGAACATATGCTCCTTAAAAACCACATCTCTACTAGTGAAGAAAGTTCTAGACTCTAAATTAAACAGTTTGTACCCCTTTTGAGTCTCAGAGAATCCTACTAAAACAACAACCTTTGTTCTTGCAGGCAATTTATCTTCCTTAGGTAGTACACTTGCATAACTCCGACAACCAAACACTCTTATATGATCTAGAGTAGGACACTTGTCATGTAACAACTCATAAGGTGTCTTCCCATTCAAACTAACACTGGGAACTCTGTTGATCAAATAAACTGCAGTTTTAATGCATTCTCCCCAAAAACTAGCAGGCACATTGGATTGTAGCTTAAGTGCTCTTTCCATTTCAGTGTCTATGCTTTCTTTCTATCACCCCATTTTTTTGTGGGGTGTATGGACAACTGCTTTGGTGAATTATGCTAAGATTACTCAAATATTTATTAACTTGACTATTAAAAAACTCAGTACCATTTTCTGATCTCAACACCTTTATTGATTTTCCAAACTGATTGCAGACCATATGAATGAAACTTTTCAACACAACTATGACTTCCACTTTAGACTGTAACAAGCACACTCAAGTATATTTGTTAAAGTCATCTACAATTATTACAAAGTAATGTTTTCTATCATGTGTAGGATGCTTATGAGGTCCCCACACATCTAAGTGAATGAGATCTAATACTTTTGAACTCTTGGTGCTGCTAATAGGAAATGGCAGCCTGCAGTCATGATGTTGATCAACTTGATTCATTTTATTCTGCAACTCATGAATCTTCTTCAAAGTACAGTCAAACCTCTCTATAGTGGCAACGTTTGTCCGAAGATTTCATGGATGCTATAGTGAGATGTTGTTATACATGTATACTAACATTTGATATTTAGATCTCATTTAGCTGTTATAAATAAAAGTACGCAAACAATTTATTTCGGTACCTTTTATGTTATAAACGAAAATAATATACTTATTAATTTAAAATCTCAATTAATTTTTATATCTCATTAATTAAAAATTTAAAAACTAATAAATTCCTAACTAGTTCTACCATACCGATAGAAAATTAAAATCTAAGGAACATATGCATCTAAAATTAAATAAGAAGTTAAATATTTTAAGTTTGATACTTTGATGTAAGAATTCTACAATTGTAGGTTGTTTCATAAATTTCAGTTTCTTAGGTATAATATAACACTTGAATTGACGATGACTTTTGTCCAAACTTTCAATAAAAGGGAATTCAATAGCTTTCCCTTGAAGGCTGTCTAAGATCTTAACAGTTGACTCTTCTATCTCACCCAAGTAGCAGTAGGTTGAGGCTCTTCATCAATACTTTCGTTATCACCTTCTGCATCCATTGTCTCTTGTTCTTCCACTCCAATCACTTGTGCAATAGTCTCTTAATCATTGTAAGTTTCAGGGATTGAAAGTGTTGCATCAAACTTCATATAAGTGGTAGCATCCATCGCTTGATTGGTTATGAGATGAGATTTGAGCTATAAGTGATGATTCACTACCAACATTTTCAACAAATTCTAAATTTTCACTATTAACATATTGGGGTTGTCATATATAGGTAGAACTCTGGTATTTCTCTAACAATGGAGAATGGTAGAGGTCTTAACATCATTCCATGCTTCTACAAGAGTGTTAATTGTTTGTCGTAAGTTGAACTTGTTGTCATTAGATATCCTTTTAGATATTCGTACTTGAAATTTATTATGTGCATGACATCAAATGATGATTATCATAAATATTTTAATATTTTATTTTTATACATAATATATTTCTTACAAAAGTTGGTAGAATGTTAGAGAGGTAATTTTACAAAGTGTACCGCTATAATGAATATCACTGTTGTTATATGTAGAATGTTGTTATAGATAAGTAAAATATAACATGAAAAATTGGTTCCGGAGAAAATCAGGTAGTTATAGTGAAATATTGTTATAATGAATGATAGTTATAGAGAGGTTTGACTGTATTAACAAAGGTGTGCCCAAGTCTCATGTGCCACACACTCAAGTCAACGTTATTCTTCAAAACTGCTCCAATTATTGGGATGACATGATTTTTCAGAATGTAAAATCCCTCAGATACCTTACCAATCCCAATTACCTTCCCAATCCCAATTACCTTCCCAATAAAGAGTTCCTGCAGCACTCATAAGTCAGGATAAAAAAGCACTGAACACCTGAGTTCCCTAGTCAACTTTGACACTGAAAGAAAGTTGAACTTGAAGTCTTGAACATGTAGAACATTTTTTAAAGAAAACTTTCCTAGTATCTCAGCAGAACCTGTGTGCGCTATTTGTATTTTGTTACATGTAGGAACTTGCACTTTATTATACTTTCTACTACTGCCTGAATTAACATAATCTAAGGCATCCTTAGAATGTGTTATATGATGTGTTGCCCCTGAATTAAGTATCCACTCTACATACTTGCAACTACTTTGTAATAAAGCAGTCATACCTGCTATATTAGACTTGCACTCCTCAGTTGAGTTTTTGTTCATCATCTCCACCATTTGATTATATTGATCCTCTGAAAAATGTCTTCCTTCATGGAATTGTTGTCCTGAAGTCCCTCCTGCTTCCCAAGTTGAGTTGTGTGCCTGTGGTCTAGCTTGTGGCTTAGGCCCTCCATACTGTGTTTGTGTTCTTCCTTCTTGATGACCTGAATTTTGAGGCTTCTTCTTGTTCTGAAACTTTCCTGCTCTCTTACTCTTAAAGTCTGCAGGGTACCCTATCACCCTATAGCTCCTATTAGATGGATGTCCTTGATAACCACAATGTTCTCACACTCCTTGATACTGATATGATTGATTTTTATGAAAATTCTAATTCCTTCCAACCAACATTGTTAATACCTCCTTCCCAGACTCTTCAACACCTAGTTTTCTCTGACTTTCTTCTTGAATTACCATAACATATGCCTCATTCACATTACGTGCAGGTGACCTAAGTAGTATAACACTTCTCACCTGTCCATAACTTTCATTCAGGCATATTAAGAACTGTAACATCCTCAAGCTTCTCATGTACTCTAAGAATGGTTTGACTTCCCCACAATCACATCCAGGAAGTATCATCACATCGAACTCATTCCATAGATATCTCATTTTAGATGATAGGTCGTAACTGCATCAGTACCTTGAGTAAGAGCACCTATCTCCTTCCACAAATGGAAAATTCTGTTCAAATTCGATTTATCAAACCTTTCTTTGAAATCCTTCCAATTTCTCCTAGAATTAGAGGTATAAACAATGCTCTTCATTAATTCTGGTGCTACAGTTGCACTAATCCACTATAGAACTACTGCATCACATGTATCCCATTGTGTTTCTCTACTTCCTTTTTGTAAGTACTTCTAAGACATGTTCCATCCATAAAATCTAGCTTATTTTTTATTAATAAAGCTAATCGCATCGATCTACTCCACAAATTATAGTTTTCTCGACATGTAAGTTTCATCGGTACTAAAGCAATACCTGAAACATCTGTATTTTGCAATTGCAAACGATCTTTGTTGTCAATACTTTCTACTTGTACTGTTTGAGGTGTATTCTGCATTTCCGCCATTATCGTAATCCTCCCGAGCTCAACAATGGCAATTTTGGATCTGCAACTTTGTTTTTATCGATCTTATTGAGGTTAATACGTCCCGATCTCAACGCAATGCGCTGATACCATGTTAATTTTCATGGTATATATGCGGAACTAACAATTTATTGAAGAAGCAATTGGTACATTTTGACCTAAAAAGATATTTTGAAGAAGAAGAAGAAGAAAGGAGAGTAAACTTGCATTTCACATTTTCAGTTGAATGCCAAAATGGCAATACATTGTGATTTTATACACACACTAACTGACTTCATAGGTCACATGCACAGCACGTGAGCTCATTAACTAACAACTACACTAACTGACTTTTAATAACAAACTCAACAACTAACTTTACTAATCAATAGCAGCAGTAGGTAAATTGGAGACAGACGCGATAACTAAATATAAATTCCGATACTTAATTAACACTTAGCATCATGATTAACTGGTTTTCCAAACAAAGAAAAAAACAAATAGAATTAGCCCAATTCATACAACATTAGTTAATCAGTGACAACAGTAGGCTTATTTGGTACACTACTATGCTTACATGCAACAGAAAGATAAGAAATAAAAACTCCACTATGCTAGTTGATATGTAAAAAAAAATTCAAAAAATCAAAACACTGCACAGAGTTAATTAGTCCTATAATGCTGCTTCTCCGCTTTGGCTTTTCCTATTATTCAAAGGATTCACCAGCTATACGGCAGTTAGTGTTGGAAATTTACTAATATGGAATTAAGTTTATCCCATTATTTATGACTCGAACAATTAGAGCCCCGCACGTCGGAAACATCATTTCTACACACGTGCACACGTAGTGCCAAGTATCCCAATTTCATTAGTGAAATAGATATTGGTACATAAGTGAGACGTTTGAGACATAGAATGATGGACGGTTATTGGCCAAATGACAAAGTATTCCACGTTGGTAAACAAAGGAAGAAGTGTACAAAGTGTAAGATGATACGAGTCGGAAATTGCCGTGGAGCCGCGAAGGGTCGCGGCGCAGCCCCGTCGGAGCCGAGGCGCCGGAGCGCCGCGGCTCTAATTGGGTGTTCAGTCACTGGAGCCGTCGAGCTTTGGAGGCAGAATGTTGCGACAGGAGGATGGGAAGTTCTGACTTTTGGGATGGTCTTGGAGCATTGAATCTCCATTATTTGGCACATGAATTCAACCATTATTTGGCTGAATGTAATCCCTCAATAAGTATCATTACATGGCTATTGAAGGTCATTAGTTGGCTAGTTGAGGGTATCTCCTTACACTATAAATTGAGGCATTTGGCTCAATTGTTCAACACTAAAAAAACAAGAAAACACTTACAAAATTTTCTGAAATCTTCTTCTTCCTCTCTAGCAAGTTTACTATACTCAAAGTTCTTCAAGAGTAACACTTGAGCTTCCTTTGCTCATTTGTTAAGTTGTTGTTATATCTTGGGAGACTATTGCCCGACAACGTAAAAGGATATATATACGGGGCAATCTTGTCTTAAAGACAGAGTGTCATCACTCGACTCAGCAAATCACACAAAGAGTTTGTTTCGTTCTTGATTCCAGTTTGTTGTAATCTTTAGTTATCCTTTCTAGCAAAATGTAATATTTACTTACTTTCCGTTTCCTGCAATTGTTGTAACGCACAATTTTAAGACAAGATTGTTGTAAGTGCTTAGAAAGATGACCGGAAGAGAACAACTCGCTTCTAATTTTGCTGCTGCTGCTACTCAAGGCAACCCCTCTGCCTTCCCCACTGCTCAAGGCACACCCAATGCATTTTCGGTTGCTCAAGGCTCATCCAACGTCTTTCCTGCTACTCAAGGGAACGTTACAGTTCCTCCACCCGCTGGATTCCACCATGAACGCCCAGAAAAGTTCATGGGCTCCAACTTCAAGAGATGGCAGCAGAAAATGTTATTTTATCTGACTGTTATGGGAATGACTCATTTCCTAACGGAAGATCTTCTACAAGCTGGAGATGAAGTGGACCCTTCGCCTACTGAAACGGCTGAAGGGGGCCAAGGTATCCATGTCATTAATGGCATGAAGATGGTTCTTGATGCATGGAGTCATAGTGATTTCATGTGTAAGAACTATATTTTGAACTGCCTGTCAGACCCACTCTACACGGTGTATTGCACCGTAGGCACCGCCAAAGAGTTATGGGAAAAACTGCAGAAGAAGTACAACGCACAAGATGCTGGTACAAAGAAATTTATCGTTGGGAAATTTCTGAAATTTCAAATGGTGGATAGTAAAACAGTGATGGCCCAAGTTCAGGAATTCCAAATGATTCTACATCACCTAGATTTGGAAGGTATGAAACCAAATTAGCAAGTTTTGGTTGCATCACTGATTGAGAAGTTACCTCCCTCGTGGAATGAGTTTATGAGTTACTTAAAACTTAAGACAAAGGAAATGACCTTTGTAGAACTTATTATCAAACTCCAGATTCAGGAAGATAATAAGAGGGCCTTGCCTAAGGGAAAACAACCCGCTGAGGCAAAGGCAAATCTGGCTGAAACTAAAGGGAACCCAAGCGCAAGTTCCAGAAAGACGGCAAGACCCAGGCGGCGGAGAAGTTCAAAGGGAACTGTCACCACTGTGGGAAACCTGGTCACATGATCAAGGATTGCCGTAAGCGTAAGACCGAGCAACAAGAGAAGGCGAAGGCCAAAGGCAAGGCTCAGGATAACGTCGTCAAAGACAGGCTTCTGGATGACATGATTGAGGAGTTCTTGGCAGTGGTGCTTGAAGCAAACCTTGTTGAGAATCTCATACAATGGTGGATGGACACGGGTGCTACCAGTTACATCTGTTCCAATAGAGATGCCTTCTCCACATATACACCAGATACAAACAAGAAGTTGTTCATGGGTAACAATGCTTTCTCTAACGTGCTGGGGGTAGGAAAGGTAGTCCTGAAGATGACTTCTGGAAAGGAGCTCACTCTGAAGGAGGTGATGCATGTCCCTGAGATTAGGAGAAATTCAATTTCAGGTCATTTATTGGTTAATATTGGTTTTAGGCTAGTATTTGAGTCCAATAAGTTTATAATCACCAAAAATGGAACTTTTGTGGGAAGAGGCTTCGTTTGTGAAGGCCTCTTCAAAGTTAACGCCATGTCTGTAATACGTGCAAGAAATAATATTGAAGTTTCTTCTTACTTGCTTGAGTCCTCTAATTTATGGCATCATAGATTAGGACATGTTAACTATAAGTCCATCCAAAAGTTGGTTAAGTTGGAGTTGTTGTCGTCTATCGACGTAAACCCTCAACATAAGTGTGAGGTGTGCGTAGAGGCAAAACTCACAAAGATTCCTTTTCGATCCGTCGAAAGGAATATGGCTCCTCTAGAACTTATTCACACAAATATATGTGATTTGAAGTTTGCACAAACTAGAGGGGGGAACAAGTACTTTGTGACACTCATTGATGATAGCACAAGGTATTGTTACCTTTACTTGTTGAAAAGTAAAGATGAAGCCTTTGGAGCGTTTCGACGTTACAAAGCAGAAGTTGAAAACCAACTAAGTATGCGGATTAAATCCATTCGTAGCGATAGAGGGGGAGAATACGTAGCGCCATTTGAGGAATATTTTGTTGAATCATGCATTATTCATCAAACGACGGCTCCATACTCACCTCAGTCGAACGGTATTGCGGAACGCAAAAACCGCACATTGAAGGAAATGATGAATGTTTTGCTCAACAATTCCAGTCTTCCCCAAAACATGTGGGGAGAAGCCATCCTTACCGCTAATACGATTCTTAACAGAGTCCCACATAAGGGTAAGGACAAAACTCCATATGAATCATGAAAGGGAAAGAAACTCACCTATAAATATTTAAAGGTGTAGGGTTGTTTGGCAAAAGTCGAAGTACCCAAGCCAAAGCAGGTCAAGATTGGGCCTAAGATTGTAGATTGCATTTTCATCGGATATGCAAATAACAGTAGTGATTATCGCTTCTTAGTGCATAAGTCAGATGTTCCAGATATCCACGGAGGTACAATCATGGAATCAAGGAATGCTCAATTCTTTGAGGATACTTTTCCTAGAAAGGAAAATGACATAACCTCTCGCAAACGAAGTTATGAACAAAGCTCTCAGGAACCGAGAGTCGTTGACTGCCCGGATCTAGATGGTTCAGATCTAGTGGACTTCAAAGTTGCTGAATATCCGAAATCTAGTGTTCCAGATTCTCAGAACTTGGAGACTCCAGAGATGGAACCAAGGCGAAGTAAAAGGGCCAGGAAGGATAAATCCTTCGGTCCTGACTTTGTAGCTTATATGGTTGATGACGAACCAAGGACAATTGTTGAAGCATTGTCAACTCCAGAGGCACCGCTCTGGAAAGAAACTATTGAGAGTGAAATAGACTCCATCCTGCATAACCATACTTGGGAGTTGGTTGATCTTCCTCCGGAAAATAAATTGTTGGGTTATAAATGGATACTCAAACGAAAGTATAAAGCAGATAGGTCTATTGATAAGTACAAGGCCAGGTTGGTAGTCAAGGGCTATTAGCAGAAGGAAGGCCTTGACTATTTTGACATGTACTCCCCGGTGTCTCGGATGACGTCCATACGGGTATTCATTGCGATCGCAGCTTTGCGTGACCTTGAGATACATCAAATGGATGTCAAGACAGCCTTCCTAAATGGTGATTTGGAAGAAGAAATTTATAAGGAACAATCCGAGGGGTATGTGGTTCCAGGGCAAGAGAAGAAAGTCTGTCGACTTGTCAAATTTTTGTACGGGCTGAAACAAGCCCCGAAATAATGGCACGAAAAAATTGATAGTACTCTACTATCGAATGGTTTCTCCATTAATGAATGTGACAAATGTGTCTACACGAAAGGTAACTCTGACTCGTTCGTCATGATATGCTTGTACGTAGACGACATGTTGATCACAGGGAGCAGTCCTAGCTTGATCCTAGAGACTAAGAACATGTTGAAACAATGCTTCGACATGAAGGATATGGGTATCACAGATGTTATCTTAAGGATAAATATCTCTAAGACGTCTGACGGACTGGTCTTATCTCAGTCTCACTACATCGAGGATGTGTTGAGAAAGTTTGAGATATTTGACAGTTCGCCTATGAAGTCACCAATGGATAGAAATCAAAAGCTTGATAAAAATCGTGGTGCACCCGTATACCAGGAGCAATATGCACAGGTGATAGGGAGTTTGATATACATAACAAACTGCACCCGACCTGATATTGTTTATGCAGTCAACAAGTTGGCTAGGTTTACCCGTAATCCAAGTAATGATCATTGGAAGGCGTTGAATCGGGTACTGCGATACTTGAAATACACGCTAACTTACAGATTGCATTATTCGAGATATCCAGTTGTACTAGAGGGGTATAGTGATGCAAACTGGATATCTGATATAGAGAACACCAAGTCCACCAGTGGGTATGTATTTACAATTGGTGGTGGGGCTGTGTCTTGGAAATTCTCTAAGCAAACTTGCATCGCCCAATCCACAATGGAATCGGAGTTTATCGTTTTAGACAAAGCAGGAGAAGAAGTTGAGTGGCTTCACGACTTCTTAGAGGATGTCCCTTGTTGGGACAAACTCGTACCTTCTGTAATTATCCACTGCGACAGTCAGTCAGCTCTAGGAAGGGCACAGAGTTCTATGTACAATGGCAAGTCTCGTCATATTCGGCAGAGGTATAATACAATTAGGCAGCTGATCACCACGGGTATAATATCCATTGATTACATAAAATCAAAAGATAACATAGCGGGCACATTGACAAAGGGCTTACCCAAAGATCAGATGTTTTGTCTGTCTAGGGGAATGGGCTTAAAACCCAAGCTATAAGGACCAATACGGTGGTAACCCAACCTTACTGACTGGACATCCCAGGAATTAGGTTCAATGGGAAAACTAAGTTGTAAAGGTTCAGTTGAGCGCTTCGGTGGAAGCATGAGCACTTCGGATAGTGATTTCTGTAAAGAAACACCAAATCCAAAGCCGTTCCCGCGATAAACATTAAGTGCTATCTGCAGTGTGGGTAAAGGTTAAGTTTTCAAAACCTTTAATGGTCCTCAACGGTTAAGGTTAGGTTTGGGGAAACTTTTAATGGTTTCTAACACTTGTAAAGTAGGGTATAGCAGGATACCTTGTAGGAGACCACCTATTTAAGTGCGAGGACAGGCCGCCTCAAATGAACGCACTTAAGAATCCAAGAAGTGTCCACAGCCACAACGGACAAAATATTACGAAGAACAAAGGAAGGGAAGTTGTTGTGTTGATACCGTTGACTTGGCTTACACTAAACACTGACGGTTTAAGACATCACATTCACCGCGCAGTAAATAAGTCCGATGGTATTCAATTATGAAAGGTTCAAAGCGGAAGCTACCTATCCAGATACAACATCGGTCAGCTGAAAAATTGCTGGAAAAGGCACCATGTGAGTGCGCCAAAATCTCTTTCAAGAGGGGATTGTTGGAAATTTACTAATGTGGAATTAAGTTAATCTCATTATTTATGACTCGAACAATTGGGGCCCCGCATGTCGAAAACATCATTTACACACACGTGCACACGTAGTGCCAAGTATCGCAAATTTTATTAGTGAAAGAGATATTGGTACGTAAGTGAGACGTTTGAGACATAGAATGATGGACGGTTATTGGCCAAATGACAAAATATTCCACGTTGGTAAACGAAGGAAGAAGTGTACGAAGTGTAAGATGAAACGAGTCAGAAATTGCCGCAAAGCCGCGAAGGGCCACGGCGCAGCCCCGTCGGAGCCGAGGCGCCAAAGCGCCACGGCGCCTCCCAGGCAACACCGCGGCGCTAATTGGGTGTTTAGTCACCGGAGCCGCGACGCTAATTCGCAGAGCCGCGGCGCTTCGAAGGCAAAATGCTGCGACGGGAAGATGGGAAGTTCTGACTTTTTGGCTGGTCTTGGAGCATTGAATCTCCATTATTTGGCACATGAATTCAGCCATTATTTGGCTGAATGTAACCCCTCAATAAGTGTCATTACATGGCTATTGAAGGCCATTAGTTGGCTAGTTGAGGGTCATCTCCTTACACTATAAATTAAGGCATTTGGCTCAATTGTTCAACACTAAAAAACCAAGAAAACACGTACAAAATTTTCTGAAATCTTCTTCTTCCTCTCTAGCAAATTTACTGCACTCAAAGTTCTTCAAGAGTAACACTTGAGTTTCCTTTGCTCATTTGTTAAGTTGTTGTTGTATTTTGGGAGACTATTGCCCGACAACGTAAAATGATATATATACGGGGCAATCTTGTCTTAAAGACAGAGTGTCATCACTCGACTCAGCAAAAAGGAGTTTGTTTCGTTCTTGATTCCAGTTTGTTGTAATCTTTAGTTATCCTTTCTAGCAAATTGTAATATTTACTTACTTCCCGTTTCCTGCAATTGTTGTAACCCACAGTTAGCGCAGACATCAAGGATCGGTCGCTCAAGATCTTTGGTATTTATTCGAATCCGATGAAAAAAATGGGATCACTTCTTATGGACTACTTGAGAATGATTCTGAACTTTTTTCTCTAACAAACCCAAACCATATCTTCTTCTTGAAAAACTACAACATCTTCGATATTGCACGGATCACAATCACCATATAGATGTTTATCATAGGCATAGCAATTAGAACTTCTTGGTGGGGTCATCAAAACCCTACAACTCAAACTCAGGTTGGTCAGAAAATAATTTTAGTACTCCAAAGGGATTGAAGGCAATGCTGTTATGTATTGCCATTGTAAAGATTATGAACTTTATTTATAGTACCTGAATTGATTATAATCCTAGATGGATAAGGAGTCTACTGTATTTAGACATCATCGGTTAATGATCGTGTCTCCCAGTCCAAACATATTTGGGACTTGCGAACTTCAGAACTTTCTTGAACATCGTTTCTTTTTATCTTTAGGAGGCAAAGAAGTTGACGTATAAATTCTTATTCTTCTTATTACTATTATTATTATTTTAATTATTATAATTAATCAATGTACCTTTTCTTGGAAAAAAACATCCTCGTTTAGTTAATCTAATTCTAAGATTCAATATTAAAAAGCTAAAGGAGGTGATGTGGCATACCTTTAAAGTCAAGAATGCTATTTATCTTTTTTGTAGTTTTTTTTTTTTTTTTTTTGCCTTTTTTCCTTAATTTTTCCCATTATTTTTAATGTATACAAAAGGCCAAAAGTTGGCTTTATAATTAAAGCCAACGTAACAGTCGTTCCTCTTAATCGTTCCCTTAATCCCTCAATTGGAAAATCCAAAAACCTCATTTTCTTTGCTTGTGTATGGATTTTGACTAAGAGATGTGAATACATTGATATTTTTTTGGTTCTCAATTGATTTTTGAATAGTAATAAGTTTCTTTTTACAATTATATATATAATTAATTTACTCTATATCAACTTATGATTTAAGAAAAGCAAAAATTAATCATTGCTTTAAAAGTTTTGGATGCAGAAGAAATTAAAGAATAGCAAATGCAAACCAATAGAACTGATTGGTAGTTTTGAGACGAATCATGAAGGGATCAAAACTGTTAATACTCGTGGACTCGTGGTGTTTTGATAGTAACCAAGCAGCTTAAAAAATTAATGTGTTACTAATATCTTCAAAGTTTTGTTGATGACCATGAAATGTGGAACCTTTATGACTTTTTATTTCTTTTTCTTGTGATATGTGAGATTTTTTCTCAGAAACTTCTCTAATTTTTTAATGCCATAGTGGCACTGCAAAAAAAAAGAGTATGAATCTGTAAATACTAATCCTAATATTTGATTGGGAAACAAAGCTAATAATCTTAACATATATTGTTGTTGCATATGACCTTTAAATTTTAAATGTCTAAATATTATGTATAAGATTTTGTTAAACTGATAAGAGGGGACGTCACTTCACTTTCAATTCGAAGGTTGCGAGTTCGAGTTAACAATGAAGCAAAGGGGAGCTTACTTTCAATTCGAAGGGTGCGAGTTCGAGTCAACAATGAAGTAAAGGGAGCTCATGAGGTGGGGTTAAAAAAAGATTTTGTTAAACTTAATCAGCATCACATAATTGTCTTCTATCAAATCATTTCTCTTTGGTACGTGTATTAACTATTTTAAAAGGGCAAAAAAAAATTACTTAACTATTTACTAGTTAAAATATTAAAAAGGAGGCGTTTTCATCGGCAATATTAAGTTATAGGAATTCTTTTGTGGGTACAGGAGTTAATATTATTAGGGCTTATGTTTTAACATTCATCTCTCTTTGGTTATTTTTCTTTTCTTGATAACGAGTCCGTAAGCTCTCCCTTGTAGGGCTTTATTAAAATAAAAATGGATCTGCAGATTAAGTTAAGTTGATTTTGCAGGAATAGGAGAGATTTTTGAGCCATGATTTGGCGAAGAGGAACGAGGATGAAGAAGAATGTAGAATCTCTTAAAGGGAAGAGTTGATATGAACGTCCCAATGGATCGCAATATGATACCAGAATCCGAGCTGCTCTTCCTACCATTAAGTATTTGATTGAACACCGTGCTCGTCTTGGTTATCCAGTAGGTAACACTAGAAAATACAGCTTGAAGTCAGTTGTGCCAAGGCTTTCAGAGCTATTGGGATTCCAGGTCGCGATGGCAAATGATTGCATTGGTGAAGACGTTAAGAATTTAGTTAATGCATTACCGGAGGGTGGAGTTGTGCTGCTGGGACCGCACATGGATTATACGCCTCCACAGAAGGGGTTGTTGCTGGATTACTCATGCGAAAGGAACTTGACTATCTTATTGGAGCTCTAGAAAAACCACAGACGCCATTCGTTGCCATTATTGGTGGTTCAAAACTATCAACTAAGAGTGGTTTGATAAAGTCACTTCTTGATAAAAAGGTGGAAACTTTATTATCTTTACTTTCTTAAAGGACAAAGGTCACTGTGTTGCGTCCTCACTTCTGGAAAGAAATGAGGTCGATGTGGCGAAATCAATTATGGCCTACGCAGGTGAAAAAAATGTACGTCTATTGTTTCCTCGTGATGTAATGATGGCAGATAAGCATGGTGCTAACGCCATGACCAAGGTTGTTCAAGCAACTAGAATCCCTGATGATGACTGGATGGGTTTAGATATAGGACCTGATACTATCAAATTCTTTAGCAAAAATCTAGATTCCGCGAAAACTATCGTCTGGAATGGACCTATAGGAGTGTACGAGTTTGACAAATTTGCTGCTGGAACAAAGGCTATTGCAGAAAAGCTGGCAGAAGAAAGGGAGTAACAACAATCATAGCTGGTGGTGCTTCTGTTGCGGCTGTGAAGAAGTTTGGCCTTGCGGACAAGATGAGCCACGTTTCAACAGGAAGGGGTGCAAGTTTAGAGCTTCCTGGGCTGGATTCCCTTGATGCTGATGATGCTTGAGGAGTATCTAATGGTTGAGGCCAGTGCTTTGCAGCTTGTAATTCATGCGTTTTGTACTTCAGCAGGATGGACGTGGTAGAATTTGATGGAATTGAGAATGTATCTAAACTGTTTTTCCTTTACTAAAAAGATAGAAGAAAACGAGTCCTTGGATGTAAGTTGTAACTAATCACATCTGATAAGTCTCTTACTACTTGTTTGATCCCATGTAAATAGTAAATCGTTTACATTCCGAATTTGCTCCTTCCAGAATACATTATCGTAATCACTGGATCTCTGAGTATTTTACAATTACAAACTAAAGGATACAGAATTGTGCTTAACAAACACAAAAATTAATGCGAATGTACAATAAATGCTTTATAACATCTAATTCTCCCTTCATGTAAAATGGTTAACACTCGGAGATAGCTCCATTAGAAAACTGAAAACATATACTATCAAAACACGCGAGTTACAAAAGATCTTAGTAATGAAGTCCATTTTTTTGGTTAAAATAAAAAAAAGTAGATCTGTTCTCTGAGGTGCTCTGCCTACTTGTGTGTTCATTTGGTACTTTTGGAACTTAAAACCTGCGTAAAATCTCTAAATAGTTCCATTTGTACCGTTACTTCTCTTAGGGAGAAAAGAGGGGTAAGGGGACTAGGTTGGGAGCAGCGACGATAAAGAGGAAGCAAAAAACAAAAGGGTTTTGATGGCCTAATTTGTGCGTCTAAAAACCCACCTCCACTACTTCATTCCTGAACACCAGGGAACGCCATATTTCACCAAAAAAAATTATATTCATGATGAACAAAGCTCTTACAAAAAAGCTATTAATTTTTCCATTTTGATCTCTATAAACTTAATCCAAATCTAACTATGACCTAGCAAAACACTTTTTGGCAAATTGACATTGGGGAGTCAACGGACAACTATCATAGAGCTTGCATCTCAAGGTTAGTTTGCCCGACCCCAATGGCAGAGGAAGGTCCAGATTCTCGGTTGTCTCCAGCAGAATTCATCTCCTGAACGGGCGGAGGGTTAACTATTGTCATTTGCATGGAAACATTATCTGATAGACGGCTCTTCATCTCCCGGTGCTCCTGGCATAAGGCACACCAGTGCAGGCAGCAATGCACCATACAGGGATCACAGGGTGAATTCTGCAACGTTAAGAAATTAGCAGATAACACGAGGTAATCTAACAAAAAAAACATGCTACTCTGCTCATTTGCAATACTTACGGAGGATCGGAAGTCCTCATGGCCAAACAATGAACTTTAGGACAGAAATGATGATCGGTCAGATTGCAAAATATACTCAAAAAGATGTCTTTTCTCGTCGGCACGCCACGAGAAATGACAGTTTAGTTGAGAGTTGAGACAGCATAAGACCAAAGCCAACAAAAAACATTTTTCGTCACATATTCCTTTTGTTTTCCTTTGGGGGTAAATAGTGTCAATCAAACTAACCAAGGTCATGAGTACAGAAATTGAAGCCAATTACGCATAGTTTTGTGTGTTCAGACAGAAAAAAATTACTACCTTGAGATGATACTTCTTCTGCAGTGATTGCCGAACCAAACCAGTGTATATACCACACATCCACCAACTAAACAATAAACCTTCACAAATGAGGAATGACGTCCTTGGATCAATACCATGAAATGCTGCTGTTGCAGCTGCAACCGCAATGCCACCCTCAATAAAAATGGCATGACAGATGCAAGGAGTGGACCAAGGAGTATCATCTTCTCTTAGGCTCTCAATATTATGCCCAAACAAGACACATGGACAGAAAAGTCCTCTCCAACCTATATAGGTAATTAAACAATTAGTGTTAGAAGAAACAAGTGTGGCACATAGACTTTTCAAAAAATTCATACCTCATACTCAAGAATGTGATGCAAATATTTGTTCGGATATGCTAGGGAATGCCAGAAATCAAGCCCAGCAAAATAGTAAACGACCACAGCACTAGCTTAACAGAAAACAGATTTTTTGCAGATTATAAAGGTATCCAAGTACTAGTTGAAGATTAATGTCACTTTACTACAAAGAGTATGCTCATCCAGTTTGTACAGTTTAAATCTATTTCAGATGAATTAATCAAGAGATGAACAATTTTTTTTTGAAACTGGTAACTTGGTATTCCTCGGCATTAAGGATATGATGGCCACCTCCAAAAAATTTACACTTTGCTGAAAGAAAAGATACAGTAATCCTAAAACTCCACTAACTGGATTTCCTCTTCTACATATTGTTCTTTAGACCAAAAACTTAATGAAGTAATGACTTTCCATAATGATCTTCTGCAGTGAGCATTCTCTGCTTTCAAAAATTCTGTCATTTCTTTCCTTCCAGATGTTCCACCAGATGCAAGCAGGAACTGTTTTCCACCAAACCTTCTGACTCTTGCTCCCTCTCCTTCTTATCCAACAACTTAACAGGTCTGAAGTGCGTTCAGGCATAATCCAGTTCACCTTAGCCAAGTTAATGAACAATGCCCAAACTTTTGCTGTAAATTTATAGTGAAGAAAAAAGTGATTATTTGTCTCTAGGGCCTCCTTGCATAATATGCATCTTGAAGCAATGTTGATTCCTCAAAAGAGATCCACCATTCTTGTACGTTGCTTCTGAATCCTTCCATATTTAGCCAACATTTTGCAAACTTGAAATAATTCTTCTTAAATGACCAATCTCCACATGTCAACATGATTGGATTATGATCAGATCCCAGATTTGGCATTACATTCTGTCTGATCTATTGGAATATTTTATCCCAAAGTGTTGAATAGAGAAATCTGTCAATCCTGGATGCAATTCAGTGATTTCTCCCCCTCTCCAAGTATTTGGGGGATCCACCAGCTCTACCGCATTGATGCACTCAGAGAATTCTTCCATGGTGCTATAACCTTCTGCATTCAGTTCTCTCAGTTGGGAACCTTGTGACATTAAAGTCACCACAAACCACCCAAGGACCCTCACACAAAGCCCTCATAGCACCTATCTCCTCCCACAATTCCCTCCTCACATTTCTCCCACAATCAGCATAAACTGTTGTTATAAACCAGTTTATATCCTGACTTATCCCACACAGTTTACATGTTAAACTCTGGTTCCCACTTTTCACTATTTCCCCTCTCCAGAACCTATTATCCCATAAAACTATAATGCCTCCCCTACTGCCTAGAGACTCAAGCCAAGCACCCCCACCCATCTGTTTCCCCAAAGTTGTTGAAAATAATTTCCCACTTCCCCACTCAATTTTGTTTCCACCAAAACATAGATATCTGCCCCCATTGTTGTATCCTACTCCTTACAATATTCCTTTTACTCTCTCTATTCAACCTCCTCACATTCCAAGAAACTATTTTTAACTTCATTATAAAGAAGTTATTAGTTTCCTCCCCCTACTTCTTGATTCACTCCTTGGTTCCCCATCTTTGAATTCCATATCAAACATCAAGTTCCTCAGCTCTTTAGGAACTATCTGTTTATCAACATTCTACTCTATGGAAATAGCTGGAATTATCCCCTGTTGTCTCCTCTGATCAATCTTTTTGAATAAAGCTTCGGCCTCCATAGAACAGCCTTCAAAAGCTGCTCTGAATTCCTGGCTCATCCTCACAATATTACACTGTACCCACAAATTCGACCTCATCACTGCTTCCTTTTCGCAGCCGGAAGAGTCTGTTTCTCCCAGTAGAGTTATCTGCTTTGTGTTCCCCTGTTCTTCAATCTTCCCTTCATCCTCTTGAATTTCAGTTGATAAGTCCTCTGCATGCAATTGGTCACTTAAATCGATCACAGTAGAAGAAGTTGAAATCGAATTTACAACTACTCTCTCCTGTTGCAAAGCTCTGTTTCTTCTATAGATGGAGTGTTACGCTCATAATATTCTGATCTGTCTGCCCAGTTGTTTATTTCTCCCACAAAAAGCTCCTGGGCTTTAATAAGTTTTTTGAGTGACTGGAAATTACTCCTTTGTTCTGGCCCAGTTTCTTTAAATGATATCCGGCCCAATTCATTTAAAATATCCTCCTCGGTAGGGGTGGGAAAAAACCCAGAGAACCGAAATTCGGTTCGATTTTTTCTGTTTTTTTTTTTAAAAAAAAAACGAACTGAATCAGGATTTAGTGATTCGGTTCAGTTTTTTTATTTTGGATACAAACCGAACAGAAAAACCGAATTAAATATATAATTTTTTTTATTTTTTATTTTAGGCTACTACTATCTCTTGAATCATAGCCATTGAAACCAATCTATGAAGCTTTTATGGAAGTCGCATGCGACATGAACTTGATTAACATATCACGGAAGCATTGACATAAAATGTAGGGAGAAAGTAGTTGTAAATTGATAAAACTTTAAATGGTCACAACTCTGCGCTCGGATGTCCGTTTTACCCGATTTTTTTTTTGATTTTGCGTATTTTTTCGAGACGGTGCCGGTCAAACTGCCGAAAGGAGCAGCCAATTTTTATAAATACGTCTGTTTTCCCAATCAATTTGTGTTTTCCCCCAAATCGATTTCTAATTTTCCTTTTTCTTTAGTAAACATCTCACGATACACAATAGATTTCAACGTCGAAATTTCATGATAGTGTAGGTGTGAATGTCAGTTTCAGTTTTGGAAATTCAATTTAAAAAAAAAATCCCCGACCTGACCCGGCCCGACCCGACCTGGCCCACTAGAAAAAACCGATATAATCCGATACGTTCGGCGATATAAACCGAACATATCGGTTTTTTTAAAAAAAAAGTTGTATTCGTTTTTTTTTTTTAAAAAAACGATTTTTATTCGGTTCATATTTTTCGGATACAAAACCGATATATGCCCACCCCTACTCCTCAGTCATGCCTAGACTTTCACCTTTAGGCCTCTTTTCCATTGCTGACACAATCTGTCTGCCCCTCTGAGATTGCATTGATTGGACTAGGTTTTTCCATCCTCGAAGGATCTGACAGTCCTTCCTCTTCTCTGTCACCCATTGTACTACACCCTGCTTCATCTATTTTCCGGTAGGTTGCCAGAGCTTCAAGCCATATCGAAAGCATAAAGATGATGTCTCCATCTACAACATCGATGCTTGCCATAATTTTTTTCCACCGGCCCTTTAACTTATACTCTCACCCATCTTAAGTGGTTTCTCAACTTCGTCTTCATCATCGAACTGGACCATAGGTGCAGAGGCAACTTTAATACTCGAATCCAGTGCCATTCAAAGGTGTTGCTTAGGAAATTCTCTGATTATTGATGACCACCATTGAAGTTTCAACTGGCGACCTTGCCTCCTCCAATCTCCCATCAACACATGTTCGCCTGCTTTCCTGGATTGAAACTCGAATAAGAGCAGGAGTCCATTCATGTCGTACACCTAGATTCCTTGTGCTCCCTTCCATATCTGTTGACCCCACCTTCTGACATCATTTCGAGTGGGTGTATCCTCTTCCCTAGAAAACTTACCGATCAAGCATCTTCCCAGAAGATCCTTATCGGCAATATGAGATTGTGACTTCAGCCTCTCTGCACCTGATTCTACTGCAGCTTCTTTCTGTGTCCATTTATTTTTATGGAAAGCTTCCAAGTAACTCCCTTCCCCTTTGTTTGCAGTTTGAACTGCCTCCCTCTGTCTTTAAAGCTTGTGGGATTTTTGCACTCCTATTAATGAAAGTATCAATTTTTTTTGCTACTGCTCCCCATCCCTCATTAAATTTTGTCTCTGGCAAGATAATAACTGTTTTGTCCTTGCCCTTCACTGTAATAATAGACAAGAATCTCCCGTATTGATTAAACTTCAGAGACAGAAAAATATGTGTTGAATAATCCCTGCACCGCCAAGATTTGAAGGATTTTCCTCTAGACTCAGATGCTTCATTTATTCTTTTGCACACCCAAAAGATGCCCCCCTTGCTCAGAACCATTCTCCTCATATGATATCTAGCACTCTCCCCCAGTCGTATCATATTTCTGATTTGGACCTAGACTCAGTAATGTCATGGGCCTCAGAGAAACCTCGGGAAAAGTGCCTGGGAGCATTTCTCTCTCCTGTTTGGTTTAAATTTTTAATAGAATTATGTCAAGGTCCTAGATAGTCTTAAGACATAATCAAGAGATGAACAATTAGCAGCTTTAGCCCTAGAGTTCATCTCTTAAGACCAGTTTAACGTGTACATAGTAGCCAAAAACCAGATTGGTCATTAAGATCACAGTCACATACTGTACTCGTGTGAAACCACCAGCCACTTACAAGACAGACAAACTAACCGCACTTGGTCAGCCATAATTGGATCCGGAGATTTAATTCTCTCAGAATAACCACTTTTTGTCCTTTTTTTTCGATAATGGTGCCAAGTTAGGTTTCGCGCACCTCGATTATTCCACCCGGTATTTGCTACCTCCCACCAGCACAGGTACCACGTAACTATGTCAACCAAGGCTTAGGCAGATGAGAAGAAATCACCTAGCTTTTTTTGTCTATGCTAGGATTTGAATCCTGGTCTCCAAAGTTTTCACCCTCCACTCAATTGACCACTAGAACACACCCTTGGTGATTAAAAAACCACCTTTGTTTTGGTTTAACAATATAAAAACAAGACACGGAAGTGTAATGAAATTACAGATGATCAATCAAAGGGTAGCCCGGTGCACTAAGCTCCCGCTATGCACGCAGTCCGGGAAGATATTATTGATCATGAGTCTTTACAGCTTCCTGTAGCAGACAAGCAATAATTGTTGCTTACAAAAAGAAAGAACTCCCAACTTAAAAAATGCACTATAGAATACTTATAAGCGAATATATTCAAATATATATAAATTGGGTTAAATTGAAAGAATACAAAGACTAACATTTCCAAAGTTATGTGACATAATGGCAGTATCAGATACCATTCATCATCTGTCCCAATGCCATTTCAAGCCTCAGTAATAGTGCAACAAGTAGATAGTAAACAGGTCCGGAGAAGACTGCCAATTAGTTATAGTGCAATGCTTAAAAAAAAAAGAAACTTACAACTATCTTTGTCCTCTGCACATCCAAAAATCCCAGTTGTCCAAGGCTCGTCTGCAGGAGGCTCAAAACTCTCAGCCAAAGTTTGTCCACATTCATGGCACTTCCGACCAGTTAACTGCCCAATGAAATGGATGACACATGACGTTTGCAATAGAAAGCAAGATAAAGGAGGACCAAACAAAAGTACAAGTAACACCAATTATTTGATGGAGAAGTTTGTAAAAGGAGCAATATAGTCAGCCAATGATTCACTAAAATCAGCAAACTCAGCCAAATTTGAAAAATCGAGCAAATCTAAAAAGAAATTTGTCAAATGTTTCCTTAGAATGTAATTTTTCCCATCTCTCTCTCTCTTTGCGACAAGTTCACTTAACGGCTAGTCCCCTTCCCTTGCCATTTGCCCCGCCACTGTCGAGACCTCAGTCGCCGGCGACCACCATCCCAAGTAGGCGACTCTCTATCTCTCTCCCACTCCCCCTCTTCTTCTTCTTTTTTCTTTTCTGTGTTCTACTGATTCTGCTCCTCCCCCTCTGCGATCTGGTAGTCTCGCCGGTCGGAAACAAGCCGGGCGGAACCCTAATACTGGCATTCAACTCTCTTCCCCGGCATCTGGCTCCGACCAGATCCGTCCGGAAATTGACGGGACAACCGGAATATATGTACGCCGGCGATCGATAAGACGTTGAGGCACGAACAGTAGCAGCAAACAAGGGACAGCAGGCTCGACATCTCTGACCAGGTTCTATCTCTCCTATCTGGATAGTCTACTTTGAAACCTTCTTATTTGATAATTAATTCCTGTTCCGATTCAGTCAGTTCCAACCTTTTAGAATCTTGAGTGGCATTGTTGTTCTTGATTTTAGTTACTATAATTGTAGCAGTTTAAATTCCCATATATTGTTGACCTCTTGCTGTTATATTCTCTTTATTTCTTGTTGCTTGTTTCCAATTCATGAGTGTTGAATTCTGTTTCGTGGTTATATCTGTTTTGTTCTTTGTTCCTCCCTGATTTCTTGTGCTAGCTAGTGATTCTGGTTATCTGTTGTACGTATAGGCTTTTGCTTGCATATTCTGTTGTGTTGCTTGAATTGCTTTGTTTTCCTACTTCCGTTTTGTAAACCTTGTTTCTTGCCGATAACCTGCATCCTGATTGTTATATACTTCGTTACTGGCTTACGGATATGATGATAGTTTAAGGTCGTGTCATCGGTTAGGGGTGGGGGTGGGTAGGGTGGTAAGGGGGACAGGGGAGCTTCTAGGTTGAGAGTGGGTCTTGGAACATAGGAACTTTGACGAGAAAGTCAATAGAATTAATGAAGATTCTTAAGAAGAGGAGGATCAAATGTAGCACGTGTCCAAGAAACCAAATGGGTAGGTACTAGGGTTGTGGTTGTAGACGGGTTTAAGTTGTGGTACTCAGGACGCTCGAGGGGTAGGAATGGCGTAAGCATTTTAGTGGACGAGGAACTCAGGGACCTAGTAGAGGTAGAGGTTAGGATGGTGAATGATAGGATGATGATTATTAAGCTAGTTTTGGGAGGGATAACCGTTAACATTATTAGTGCTTATGCGCCGCAGGTGAGTTTGGCTGAGGAGGACAAAAGGCATTTCTTGGGAGGAGTTGAACGAGGTTGTGAAAGGTATTCCGCAGACCGAAAAATTAGTGTTGGGAGGAGATTTTAATGGTCACATAGGGACTATTTTAAGAGGATATGATGATGTGCATGGAGGGTTCGGCTTTGGTGATAGAAATGAGGGGGGAGTTTTGCTTTTAGATTTCGGGAAAGTTTTTGAGTCGGTCATAGCTAACTCGAGCTTCCGAAAAAGAGTAGCACTTGGTGACCTACGGTAGTGCAGTGGCTAGGACTCATATAGATTACTTGCTCCTGAGAAATGGTGATAGGGGTGTATGCAAGGACTGCAAAGTTATCCCAAGAGAGAATCTTACGACTCAACATAAGCTCGTGCTTATGGACTTGGAGATCAAGAGATAGAAGAAGAGGAGGGTTGCTCACGGGCGGCCAAGGAATAGGTGGAGAGGCTTGACAGAGGTCAAAGCACAGGAGATGAGGGCGAAACTGGTGGCCATGGGAGCTTGGGGGAGTAGTGGAGACGCAGAGAGTATGTGGGATAGGATAGCCGAATGCATCAGGGAAGCAGCTAGAGAGGTGCTAGGGGTCTCGAGGGGCAACGCTGGTGGATGTAGAAGGGATTGGCGGTGGAATGGAGAGGTCCAAGGAAAAGTAGAAGCCAAGAAGGTTGCTTATGTGGTGTTAGTGGATAGGTCGACGAGAAGGCGGGGATAGGAAGTTGTATAAGCTTGCAAAGGCGGGGATAGGAAGTTGTATAAGCTTGCGAAGACGAGAGAGAAAGTCTCGCGACCTAGATCAAGTGTAGTGCATCAAGAACGAGAATGACGATGTGTTGATAGAGAAGGCACACATTAGATGGAGATGGCAAACGTACTTTCATAAGCTCTTGAATGAAGATGAGGACATGGATATCGTACTAGGAGAGTTAGAGCATTCCAAGAGTCAGAGATTTTGGGTATTATAGGTGCATAAAGGCTGCAGAGGTTAGGGTAGCTATACGAAAAATGAGTAGGGGTAGAGAGACCGAACTGAATGAGATCCCGGTGGACTTTTGGAAGATTGTGGGGGAGGCAGGTATAGAGTGGCTGATGGGGTTGTTTAATGTTTTATTTAGGACTGCTAAGATGCTAGATGAATGGAGATGGAGTACCATAGTCCCATTGTACAAGAACAAAGGCGACATTCAGAATTGCAATAATTATAGGGATATCGAGTTGTTAAGCTACACTATGAAAGTCTGAGAGAGAGTGATCGAGATGAGGATAAAGAAGGACGTGTCTATATTCGAGAACCAGTTCGGATTCATGGCTCGACTATGGAAGCTATTTATCTTGTCAGGCGATTGTTGGAGCAGTATAGAGACAAAAGAGAGACTTACACATGGTGTTCATTGATCTTGAGAAGGCATATGATAAAGTCTCATAAGAGGTTCTTTGGAGATGTTTGGAGTCTAGAGTTGTGCATGTGGCTTACATCAGGGCAATCAAAGACATGTACGAGGGAGCCGAGCCAAGACCAGGTTTAGGATAGTTGGAGGTGATTCCGAACACATTCCGGTCGTAATGGGATTGCACCAGGGATCAGCCCTTAGCCCATTTTTATTTGCCTTAGTAATGGACGGATTGCCATGACATATTCAGGAAGATGTGTCGTGGTGTATGTTATTTGCTGACAACATAGTTTTGATTGACGAGACGCGCGGTGGAGTTAAAAGATAGACTGAAAGTTTGGATGACGACCTTAGAGTCTAAAGGTTTTAAGTTAAGTAGGACTACGACGGAGTACATGGAGTGCAAGTTCAGTGACGTAGTACATGAGTCAGATGTGGAAGTAAAGATCGAGGCACAAGCTATACCCAAAAGAGGAAGCTCCGAGTATCTTGAGTCCATAATACAAGGAAACGGGGGGATTGACGATGATGTCGCATACCGCATTGGAGCAGAATGAATGGAATGGAGGCTTGCCTCCGGGGTGCTTTGCGATAAGAAGGTGTCGCCAAGGTTAAAAGATAAGTTCTACAGAGTGGTGGTTAGATCGGCATTGTTGTATGGGGAAGAATGTTGGCCAGTCAAGAACGTCCACATTCAGAAAATGAAGGTAGTGGAGATGAGGATGTTCAGATAGATGTGGTCATACTAGGAGAGATATATGATTAGGAATGAAGTGATACGGGACAAGGTCGGAGTGGCCTTTGTGGAGAACAAGATGAGAGAGACGAGACTGAGATGGTTCGGAAATGTGAAGAGGAGGGGGTGAGGATGTGTCTGTTAGGAGGTGTGAGAGATTAGAGATAGGTGTTATGAGAGGTAGAGGTAGGCCGAAGAAGAGCTGGAAGAGGTGATTAGACAGGACATGGCACTACTTCAGCTGACTGAAGACATGACCCTAGATAGAAAGATTTGAAGGTCGAAAATTAGGATAAAAGGTTAGTGTGTAGTTGAGTTTTGTCACATGTGTGAGAGCGGTAGGGGGCTAGCCTCTTCATCTCCCCTTCTCCTTTTCTTAGTAATATTATTTAGGCAACGCGTAGATCCCTACTCTTTAGGTGTGTATTAATATGTGTTGCTTCATTTTCTTTGTATCTTGATATTTTTTCTCTCTTATTTGCCTTGCAATCCTTCGTCGTTTTGAGCCGAGGGTCTATCAGAAACAATCTCTCTACCCCACAAAAATAGAGGTAAGGTCTGCGTACATCCTATCCTACCCTCCCCATACCCCACTTTGTGGGATTACACTGAGTTTTTTGTTGTTGTTGTTTCCTTGAGCAGAATAGTTGTCTATAGCTTAGCAGCAAGTATCTTCAGTGCATGATGCATATTCCAATTCCATAATATAGTTTGATACAAGTTTCCAATATATGCATCATATTACCACACATATCTACTATGCAATTTCAATTTACTCCCAAAATGGCAGTTACATCTTAGAAGGGATTTAAATGATTGGATATTGGATGAAATAAACTGTTAGCGGCGTATCTCTCCTGATGTTAACAAGATGGATTCTCAGTTATGGTTAGCCAGCGAATATGGATGCTATTCAGTAAAAAGGTACAATTCCTGCTGCAAATCAATCAAGGAGCTGGGAGATACTATGGAAACAAAGGCAGTGCCCAAAGCAGCTTGTTGTGGATGGCTAGCAGCAAAAGAGGGCTCTGTCTCACCGAAGTAGCATTATAAAGAGGCCTTTTCTCACCAACCAATTAAATTTCCTTCTGTAACAATTTCCAACAAGTTAAACCATACTTATGGACTGTATTAACATATTCAAAGGCAACATGTATGATCACTGCTTACCACGTTATATTGCATTTAGCCCCTAATATCAGCATTGACTTTTTTCATAATTAAATTACATTCCCCCCTGTGACTTATTACCATGTGTAACATTACAGGTAAATTTATTGAGCTCCCATAATAACAACCAGATATATTCCTAAAAGTTTATGCTTTTTTTTTTTGAGTTTATAAGAAAATTGAGAGCTCAAACTCAGAGTTATTACAAGATTAACATGTTAGTAATGTGTTATATCATAGCTTTAATGAAAAAATAAGAATTTGTGCTGAACAAAATAAAGGTCTTGCTTGACCAATGTACTGTAGGCTTCAGCTTAGCTAGACCTAGATATTTAATTGGCTAGGATCTATCGCAACCTGACTGCGAACATAAAACACAAAAGTCCCTTTACTTATTCCTAGTATAGGTTCATATGCATTAAACTGACAAGCTGAGGATTAGATAGACTCGAATAGAATTCCCGGTAGAAGGATTATACTGATGTATTTTGATTGATGGAATCACAATGTACTAAAGAAAGATGAAGTGGGAGGAGCCAGCTGCTTATTAATGCTTAAATCATTTGCTCATGGAAGGACTAGACACTTCGACACCTTTAACCAAACAAATAAGCTTTTCTCCCCTACTAATTTTCATTGGGATTAAGTCGAAATGAGAAAATCATAAATAATGGAGCAACATACGTACAAAAAACCTGGTCATGTTGACGCCAAAAACTCCTATCAAAGTTGTAAGTTGGTTTAATCTTTCTAAGCCACAATTTGATATTTTGGAAAAACGACATTAACAACATTGGACACCAGGAAAACCAATAATGTTTACTCTTAGGTCTTCCCTCTTACAATTGAATTTGTCTAAACACAACTACACAAGAAATGTAACTATAATTAAGTTAATATAGGTAACTCTAAATGCAAACATCATTCCCTTTCCATTTCTCTAAACTGCGGATCTGGTCATATCAGATAAAATTGGATAAAACTACAAGCAAAGTCGCAGTTAGGACACTTAGTGTGAGCCTATATACTCCAACTTTGACCCAATACTTGTGCCTATGGGTTGTAACAGACAACAGACAGTCCGGTGGATTAGTTGAGGTGTGTGCAAGCTAGCTAATTAAAAAAAAATTACGAGCAATGTGCCAGACGAATTCAAATGCAACCACAGGATCACTTCGATTTATGAAATATTTCCATAAGCTATGCCTTGGGAGTTCTGATAATCACTTTGATCTAAAAAAAAAATGACCTATTTAAACCAAAGGTATACTAGCTACGTCAAAAAATGTACGACTAGAAAACATTACTCTACAATAGATTCATTCTAAACTAACAGGCAACAGAATTTCAAAAATTCAAACAGATCATATAGAAATATAGATATAACTTTAAAACCTGAGGGACATCAATAGGCTGATTAAGCTCTCCAGGCTTAATGTCCTCGAGAGGCGCCTGATCTTTTGTCAACTTCACATACCTCGACGGATTCCCTCCTTCCGCCATCTGATCTGCAAGACTAAAAAATTTCAGCAATCAAATTAGTAATAAAAGTGAAGTCAAAAGAGAATTTATTTGTCTTGAAAATGAAGATTCAATCATACCTTGTAACAGTCGTTGAGTGTGGGAGATTCGAGAGAGCGTGTCAAACAAGGTAAAGACTAACTGCTAAGTATTAATAAATGCTTGGGCTAAGTATGAATTTATTTGACCGTTTGACCAAGATTATGTTTAGGCCAAGTTTTTCAAAGAAAATCTAATAGCTTAACCAATTTTCATGAAGCTAAAAGAAATAATTTTTGCTTAACAAGTATTTTTTTGAAAAATATTTAAAAATATTTTTTTAAGTTTAACCAAACACTAATTAATGCTTGAAAATAATTTTTAAATTAATTAATTAAAATAAAATATTTTTTATTAAAATATTTTTTTTAAATAAATTAATTTTAGAAGATTGATCGCGGCAAGACAAAAATTGAACGAAGGCTCGGATTTAGTACGGGCAGACTTGGATTATTATTCCTTATTTTGGGGACTTTTCCTTTTTGTTTTGTTTATTAAGGGTCATGACTTAATACAGGCAGGAACACCGACTCTTTTGCGTGTATTTTCATGATTTAGCCAATTAGTTACTGCCACGGCTTGTAGTTCTTCGAAGCTGTGTCACCGCTCCAAATTAAAGTACTAGAACCCAAGTTACACAACTAATAAATTTCACTTCCAAACGAGTCATGAATCTTCACATGTTATTGTTATAGCTCTGAATTTTGTTCTCTGTTGTTTTATTGGCTGATCGAATTGGGAGATAAATTGATTCCTTAACTTAAGTGATTTGGGCTGGAAACGGAATTCTAATTTCCAGCAATGGGTTCTCCAACTACTCCAGAAAGCATTTAGGACGGTGGTGTGAGTAAATTAAAAGGTAAGAAACATGAATACGGCTGAGTACAGTAAAATAAAGGATAACGATAGATAAAAATTAAGTTGTTTGATTGATTGGTTGTGTTTGTATATACATAGAATGATCCTATTTACAGTACAAAAAAGAAAAAATTGTACAACGTGATTTCCCTCCCCCCATATGTCAGTCATCGAGTAACCCACTAAGTTCAATGGGCCGACTATGGGGAGGTGGTATCGATTTTCTCACCCTCTACTCCTTTTCCTCGAATAATGGCCCTTTCTTTTAGCTGTTGTTGGTCGTTACTGCTTCTAGGGGTCCGGAAACCCTTTTGACTTGGTCGTTGAAGCGTCTGCATCTGAGTGGGTCGCAGTCGTACCTCTAACTGACAACTCGGCTAAGATGTCTTAGTAGCCGATGAAGTTACAAAGCTTCTTGAAGCTAGTGATCTCAAGCTTACTAGGTTTCCTATCACTTATGTCACTCAACGCTACAATTCTCGTGCCTTTGGTAGTATGGGTTATGTTTTAGAGGGAGATTGTTGGGTTGAGAAGGAAGTTGAAGTTCCTGCTTCTCAGCCTGAGGTTGATCCTTCTAGTGAATTTGTTCCTCTTCCTGATGATGTTTTTGGAAGTGTCACTGCCATGGATCTCAAGCTAGATAGACTAAGGGAGTTACTGATGTCTCAACAGGATTTACTTTTTAAGGTTAAGTTTGTCACCCAGGAAACATGTATTGATGTTTCTAAGCTCAAGATGCTGCTGGAGAAGACATCCAAGGATGCGCTCAAGACATTGAAAAATGTTTTCTCTGCGCTTGACTCTGTGGAGATTAAGTTTGATGCTCTTCAGGCTACCATTCATGAGAAGATTGAGGACTTCAAGAATGATGTTGTTGAGACCCTTATGCACTTTTTAAAGTCGTAAATGTTGGGCTCTGCTACAATGTGTCTTACAAATAATGTTTTATTTTGTTTTGCTGCTACTGCTATGCATGATTCCCATCATGAACTTGTAACTGCTTAGTTTAGCATGGTTAGCTGATAACTACTATGTTCTGTGTTGAGTTATTCTATTGCTACTGTTGTTCTGTGTTTGCTCTTTTTCTTTTTGTTGATGACAAAGAGGGAGAAAAGCAATAATTCAAGGAGAGCAGTCGAGCAGTCAAGCATTCAACTACTCCAGTCAAGTCAACTAACCTCCAAAGGTTCAAGGGGAGCAATCGACAGTCAACTCACTAACAATAAAATGAAAGTAAAATATTTTTGTTGTCATCATCCAAAAGGGGGAGATTATTAGTGCAAATTTTAATGATGTCTAAATATTTTATGCAAGTTCAAAAAGATAAAAGAGCAAAGTGTCAACATCCAAAATATACAAAACCCTAAGAAGATATCGGCTGAAATCATCATGAAGATATAAAGAATATTCCCCTAGTACCAACGAAAATACTTTTTCTACAAGGAAACTAGATGTGGAGTAATAAAGAGAGTCAGTACAAGTACCAGCGAGATTCATTAAATCATACGAGATCAAGACAAATATCGAATGAAGATATACAAGATACAAGGAAAGAATATTGTCAAGTACCAAGCCATAATCAATTAAAGGAATGAAGATATCTCAAGACCATCGATTAAAAAGTTGTGTATGGAAAGCAATCAATCATGAAGCTATATCCTTATTCTTGGAAAATGGGATCCCTAATTCCTTTTTCCAAGGATCAACACTCTTGGGTTCCGTTCTCTTCAAGAGTCGTATCGACACTATTTAAGGGCTCAACACAAGATGAAGTAAAATATACTTTCGTCTCAACTTTTTGAGTTCTCTACTCTACTTTTCATAAGCGTTGTATTTCTGTGTGATTTATAGTGTAAACAAAAAATAGAGGAGAGATATAGTATAGTTGGTGAGGCATTTTATCAAAAAGATTACAAGAATTTGAGTGTAGAGTTAGGAGCTCCATTCAAACTAAACCTTGTACCCAACCACCATTAAAGAGCTTAAGAGAACAATCTTGAAACCCAAGGGGACTGGTCTAAGATATACATTGGATCTAAACCAGTATAAAATATTATGTCATTAACTTTATGCAAGTTACTTTCTGCATTACTTAAGTGGTAGTCGACTTAGTCACCCGATAGTCGACTACAAGTCAAAAAAGTTACAATTCACCCCCCCCCCCCTTGCACTTTCTCTGTTGGGTACATGTTATTCTCATACTCAATCTACACTTGTTGCACTCTATGTGCAGGTACTGAGCCGGACGGTAGCGGAGAAGCTTGACGCTGATCTTGGAGATTCTTATTGGAGTCCAAGGTAAGCCACATATTCCATCCTGGCACTTAAACTCCTCTCTTATCATTTATCTTTCTGTTATTTAATATTTAGACAGTACTTTGTATTTCATTTTCAGACATGTATTCTAATTTAGTACCTCTATACTCGTGACTACCGAATTTTGGAGTTTTCGTTCATGTTTATGTATTAAATTCTAAGACTTGATAACACTTCTGTTGTTTCCTTACTTTTACGCATTTACATTTATACTATTCTGTTTGGATGTTAGTGGTCCACCTACGGGTTAGGGTAGGTGCACTCACGACACAAATGAGATTTTGGATCGTGACATTAAGTCACTAATGGACAGTAGTGAAAGAGAAAAGAGAAAATTGTAATTACCTAAGAAGTTGCAGATGTGACGAGAGAGAAAGAAGAGTCGATGTTTTCTGTTTCAGCGGCAAAAATCACAACAACAATGACAATAGTGAATGAAGAGAACATAAGGAGTTATGGGTTCTAATTGTGGGAGGGTTCGTCGATGAACTGATGAAATGAGACGGAGATTTTGATTTTTGAAATAGTGGGGTCGTGGGGATTGGGCTAAATGTGGTTGTTTTGTATTTTTCAAAAGTTTAATAAGTTTTAAAATTTATAATTTAGACCCCATTAAACTTAATCAACTTTTTAAGTATCACCTTTTCTAATTATAAGGCTTGAATGGTACCAATAATTCAATATTCTCGTGACACTCATGGCACAACCAATAGTTAGCCCTCTAAATGTTGACAGTAAGCCACTAGCAACAACCATAGTAAAGCGTTATTGACTTTTTATGTTACTACAATTCAAGTTCAAATGCATATATTAATCAAAATATTATGGCATAGTTAATACGGCGACATGTAGCTAGTGTACTTTAGAATATATGGGGAGTCTTTCTCATTAATATAAATATATATATTGCGTACAATGTGGAATCCTAATACAATAAGGATCATAAATCTACCATAATTATACAACACTAAATATTACAAAATATATAGGGAATATTTTATAATATTCGCTAATACACCCCCCTCAGTCGGAGCGGGAGGGGGCCGGACGCTAAGACTGGATCTGAAGTCGAGGAATAACTGTCTAGGAAGACATTTCATGAAGATATCTGCAAACTGATACGACAAAGGCACATGCAACACCTTAACATGACCGAGATCACCTTCTCACGAACAAAGTGTATATCCATCTCAATGTGTTTGGTTCGCTGATGCTGAATCGGATTATGAGACAAATATATGGCGGATATGTTATCACAGTAAACCAAAGACGCCTTATGCAAGGGACACTGGAGCTCCAAAAGAAGGTTTCGAAGCCAGCAGATCTCAGCAACAATATTTACGACTCCTTTATACTCTGCTTTTGCACTCGAACGGGATAAGGCAGCTTGCCTCTGAACAATATAAGCAATATCAGGCCTTGTGAAAGTAAGATATTGAAGTGCACCTGGAATACTCCTATAAAGAGTGGGACCGAACACTGGATCACCATCAACAGCACTAAGTTTTGATTTAGAATCAACCGGAGTGGACATCGCCATTTTAGCCATGTATACTATCTCCTATGCATACTTGCACTGACATAAAAACATAGTATTTTCAGATCTAGTCATTGATATCCCTAAAAATAATTCAACTTCCCCAAGTCAGTCATTGCAAATTCGGTTTTAAGCAATGCAATGATCTCATTTTTCAACAAATCAGATGAGGCAGTAAGCATAATGTCATCCACATATAACAACAAATAAGCAATGCTACTACCTCTATGTAAAATAAATAGTGAATTATCACATTTCCTGCATACAAACCCAATCTGCATAATGTACTGTGCAAATCGATCATACCACGCTCGAGGGGCACGTTTCAAACCATACAGTGACTTACGGAGACGTCATACATACTGAGGGGCTGCAAGATGAATAAAATCAGGTGGCTGGTACATGTAAACAGTTTCTTTCAAATTCCCATGTAGAAACGCATTCTTCACATCAAGCTTATGATTCGGCCAATGCTTACCCATAGCAATACTCAGAACTGTGTGAATGGTAATCGGTTTAACAACCGGACTGAACGTCTCACCACAATCAATACACTTCTGCTGATTAGTGTCATTAGCCACAAGTCTCGCCTTATATCTCTCTAGATCACCACTATCTCTGTATTTGTGACGAAAAAGCCACATGCATCGGATCACATTCACCCCCTCCGGTCTAGGAACTAAATCCCAAGTGTGTTATTTCATTAACGCATTAAATTTCTCACACATGCCCACATTCCAATTTGGGTCTAATTTGGCTAATTTTAGGTTTTTAGGAATTGGGGATATGGTTTGTGTGGATAGGTTAAATTGGACTTTGGGTTTAAAAATCTTATATTGGGCACGGGTTTCCATACGGTGTGATGGAGGTAGAGGCAGTCTAGGTATGTCTGTTGCGTGTCGGGTCTAGGTCATAATGTGGTATCGGGTCCGGGTTTTGGTTTATTTACTAGGTCGGGTTGGTTGAGGCAGTGGCTTCGGTTGTTTATCTGGATGGGTCGACGGGTTGTGGGTGATGAGTGTAGGGTTCTAGTGACCGAGATTGGTAGGTGGGATCTATGGGTTATGACGAGGTGGGTTTTGGTTGTTAGAGTTCCGGTGTATGGTGTGGTAAGGGCGGCGGTGACTGGTTGTTTGAGTGTGGGAAAGATGGTGGAGACAAATAGATGTGGGGAATCGGGTCTGATTAGAGCGACGGTGGTGGAGAGTTATGTGGACGTGACCGTGTGAACAGGGGCATGAGTGGGAGGTGACCGAGTCAGCTTGGCAGAATGGGTTGCAGCCAACGCCGGAATAGGGACATAAGAGGTGTCGGTGTCTACCGAAATGAGGGGTGTGGCGGTCAATTGTAGTGATGTCGGTGATGGGAAACACGATGAGGCATGGGTGGTCATCAGAATGGTAGTGGCTCGACCGAGTGGAGAGTGGGCAGAGGCAGTATGTATAGTGGTTGTTGCTGAAACAGTGACAACGCGGCTGAGAGCTAGGCGGAGAAGCAGTGATGTGTCAGACTCGTCTAAAAATGTGTAATTCAAATTCTGGAATTTTTAGATATTGGCGAATGGGAAGATTGTTTCGTCAAACGTGACGTGATGTGAGACGATGATTTTGTGGGAAGAAAAGTCATAGCACAAATATTCCCTATGATTAGGTGAAAAACCTAAGAACACACAAGGGGTGGTGCGGGATGCAAGTTTATGCGGGGTCGTGAAGGCAAGATTCGGGTAGCACAGGCAGCCGAAAATTAGTAAGTGCTCATAACTTGGGATCCTATGAAATAAAATTTTGGTGGGTGTTCTATTTTGGAGAGTCTGAGTGGCCAAAATATTTAGAATATATTCGGCCATTTTCACAGCATAGACCCAAAAGGGATGGGGGAGGGAGTCATGAAATAGGATCGTACAAACCATGTTATTGATAGTGAGAATGATTCGTTTGGCCTTGCCATTTTGGGAGAAGGTGTGGGGACACGAGAACCGAAAAACCATGCCATTAGCAGAGCAAAAATTGTGAAACACAGAATTATTGAACTCACGACCGTTATCACACTGAATCAATTTTATGTCTTTTTCAAATTGTGTTTTGACATAGACACGGAATGTAAGACGCTTGGTAAACACTTCAGACTTGAATTTAAGTGGATAGACCCAAACAAAGTGAGAAAAGTCATCTAATAAGATGAGATAAAATTTATGACATAGTGAGCTAGTAATGGGAGATGTCCATAAATCTGCATGAACAATGTCAAAGGGAGAATACATAACACTTAAAGAAGACTGAAACGGAAGGCGAACATGTTTGCCTAAGGAACAAGAAAGACACTGTTGGGCAATTTTTCATTATGACAACAAATTAAATTATTATTTCTAAGAAAATTAAACACATGGGATCCTGGGTGTCCAAGTCTATTGTGCCAAGTTGACGGAGAAATTATTGCTAAAGTGGTGGGAGGAGTGGCATGGGCAGTTAGAGATGTGGGAGGGTTTACACTAGCAACGGACGTGGCTAGGAAAGAATAGAGATCACCCTCACTATTGCATCTCGTAAGGAGTTTTCTGGTACGGAGGTCCGTTACTAAAAATCCAAACGGGTCAAAATTAATTGATACAGAATTATCGGTGGCAAATTTCCTAACGGAGATTAGGTCTTTAATAATATTGGGAGCATATAAGACGTTATTCAGGGAGAACTGGGGATGCGATGGTGGGGTTAGTGTGTGGCCAAATCCTTGAATTAGAATGCAATGGCCGCTTCAAACCATAATAGATTGTTGAGTATTTAAACTTCGCAGTTGAGGAAGATTACCTGAATTATTGGTGAGGTGAGACGTGGTGCCCATATCCATATACCACAGATTATCGGACTGCCAAGGGGTCAATGTGACGAAAGTCGGGTCCAAATTAGACTGGGAGAGGCCTGGAGAAGACTGATTGGCTCCAGAAAAGAAGGCCGAATTGTTGTGGTCCATTGACTGGCATGATGTGGACTTGTAGGTTTCCTGAAATTGGGCCCAAAATTGGTCTCCAGAATTGAGAGTTGTGGGAGAAGTCATTATAGTGGATTATTTTTTGTGAAGGAAGAAAAAAGAAGACAAAAAATTGTTCTCGGGTAAAGGAAGAAAGAAGCATACAACAAGTTTTGGTCTATAATTATTTCTTTCGAGAATGGGAGGCAGAATGAAGCAGACACAGTTGTTTCTTTCGAGAATGGGAGGTAGAAAGAAAATTGTTGTTTCAGGAAAAGAAGACACATTTGTTTCTTTCGAGGATGGGAGGCAAAAAGCAAACAAAAGTTGTTGCTTCAGGAATGAAAAGCAGCCGACGATTTGATTAAACCGATGAGGGGAGGCTGCGGGTAGAAAAAAATAAGGTTTAGGTTTTGGCTTCTGATACCATGTAAGATTGCATTAATCTCCTTTGGGAAGTTTTTCTCGTTAATACAAATATATATAGTGTGTAAAATGTGGAATTCTAATACAATAAGGATCCTAAATCTACCATAATTATACAACACTAAATATTATAAAATATATGGGGAATATTTTATAATATTCGCTAATACTTTAGAATATATAGTGATTATCTGCATCACTAATTAAGTTTTATGAGAATTAAAATGTACTTGTGATCGGCTTGTAACGCTAGAGCACATATGTTTTCTACATTCGGTGCCACAGTTCAAAATTCATATTAAAAAGTGTAAACAAATTGAAAGAAATAATCCCCTGATTATTTTCATTAATTGAAAGGTATATATACAAGTTACATATTTCTATAATAAGAGAATCTTATTCCTATTCTATTCCTAAAACCTTATTCTACCATAATTCTAACTATACAATTATGGTAAGTGTACAAGACTAATTAAGGTAACCTTTACACTACAATATACCAACAATATACATACCAAATATACATCACCCGTGATGGGCTGGCTGCCTTTCCTTGTTGGGCTTGCTGCCTTAAGCACCCGTGATATACACTTATGTATATCAAGTATATATCACGAGTATATTACCTTATTTAACACACCCCTGCAGTCATAGCGGGCGATCTTCGAACGCTGAGACTGTCCCTAAAATCTTCAAAAATGACCGAGGGAAGACCCTTTGTAAAGATGTCTGCAATTTGATATCTTGACGGGACATGACAGACGCGTACCTGACCTCGAGCAACCTTTTCGCGGACAAAGTGTATGTCCATCTCGATATGCTTAGTGTGTTGGTGCTGAACCGGATTACCCGAAAGGTAACCGACACTAATATTATCGCAATAAACCAAGGTTGCCTTTTGAATTATACAATGAAGCTCTAAAAGCAAATTACATAACCAACATGATTCCGAGACCACATTGGCTACCCCTCGATATTCAACCTCGGCACTTGAGCGGGATAGAGTCGCTTGACGCTTCGCAGACCATGAGACCAAGTTGTTGCCAAGGAACATACAATAGCCAGACGTAGACAGTCTGGTGTCTGGACACCCACCCCAATCAGGATCTGTGTTTGAGACAAGTGTGGATGTCGATGAAGGATATAAATGCAAACCATAGTCCAGTGTACCCTGAATATATCGAATGATGCGTTTGAGTGCATTCATGTGCTCAATTCTGGGATCATGCATGAATAAACACACCTGCTGGACAGCATACGTAATATCCGGTCTTGTAAAGCTAAGGTACTAAAGGGCCCTTGCAAGACTGCTATAGCGGGTCGGATCTTCGTAAGGGACGCCGGTCGCGACACCAAACTTGGGCTTAGTATAAACTGGAGTGGAAGTGGACTTACAAGATGACATCCCAGCCCTCTCGATGATCTCAGCTGCATACTTCCGTTGTGACAAGAACAACCCATCGAAATGACGAGTGACAGCAATCCCCAAAAAATAGCTCAAGGGCCCCAAGTCTTTCATAGCGACTTATGGACGTCTCATGTTCCTAGTTCTGTGGGTCATCGGTATTATGTTCTCTTTCTGGATGATTATTCTAAATTTCTGTGGACGTTTCCAATAACGAAGAAATCTCAAGTTTTTTCCATCTTCCTAAAATTTAGAGCATTCATCAAGACCCAATTCGACTGTGAAATAAAAAATATTCAGTGTGATAATGGCAAAGAATATGACAATGGGGTGTTTTGGGAATTCTGTGCTAATAATGGGATAAATTTTCGTTTCTCTTGTCCTTATACATCTTCACAAAATGGGAAAGCCGAAAGTAAAATTCGTTCCATAAATAACATTATCCGCACTCTATTGATTCATGCTTCCGTACCCTCATATTTTTGGCATCATGCTCTTCAAATGACAACATATCTACTTAACATAACTCCTTCCAAAGGTTTGACATATTCTTCCCCTCTTCAAATTTTATTTAATAAAATTCCTTCATATTTACATCTTCGAGTTTTTAGGTGTTTGTGTTATCCGTTATTTCCGTCCACCACAATTAACAAACTTCAGGCCCAGTCGACTCCGTGTGTGTTTTTGGGTTTTCCATCTAATCATTGTGGCTACAAATGCTTTGATTTATCCTCCAATAAAATCATCATTAATCGCCATGTAATTTTTGATGAATCCCAATTTCCATTTGTTAAAAGTCATACTCCCGTGCCTAGTTCGTATAATTTTTTGGATGAACAAATATCCCCGTATATTATTCAGCATTTTTCGGACATCTCCCGCACCCAAAATTCTCCAGCGGGCCCACTGCCCGCTGGTCCCACTGGCCCGTTACATACAAGTTACATATTTCCATAATAGGAGAATCATATTCCTATTCTATTCCTAAAACTTTATTCTATCATAATTCTAACTATACAATTATGGTAAGTGTACAAGACTAATTAAGGTAACCTTTACACTACAATATACCAACAATATACATAACAAATATACATCACCCGTGATGGGCAAACCCGTGATGGGCTGGCTGCCTTTCCGTGTTGGGCTTGCTGCCTTAAGCACCCGTGATATACACTTATGTATATCAAGTGTATATCACCGGTATATTACCTTGTTTAACACAAATTATGTAATGTAATAACATTCTTGACAAATTTTTAAATTTTGTTGTATATCTCACGCACTTGTTTCAATAATACATATGACATTTAAAAAAAACATTATTGATTGATATGAGATGCACGTACAACGCAAATGCACAAAATGCATGCATGAGATGCACGTGTGACACACGCATAAACTAATTTTATTTGAAAGAATATTTTCAGAATATTCTCATATCTTTTATATTAGGTAAATTTTAAAGGAATATGTTCTCTTGCCTTTCATTGATTACTGTGTACAATATATATAGTGTTACATAAACTAATCTTCCTAATTACAATTGAAATATAAATTTGCCTAATATTAAAGATATACAAAGATATGAGAATATTCTGGAAACATTTAAGTTTCAACCGTGCGAAACATTTACCACTTGCACCTGGCAGTACAACATTTAGTTTTATCTTCTCACCTTGACATTTGATTTTTTTTTTTGAAGAGAATGTATACGTAAAGAATGAATCTCGGGCCTAATTCAACCCCAAAAGCTAGCTTTAGCTTATGAAGGGAGGATTGCCCAAAGTTCATATAAAGAGACCAAGGATCACTAAATCCACCGATGTGGGAGAACTCAACACCCTGCCTCATGCCGAGGGCTAGACATCTGGAGCATGGACAATATAAGAAGGGTGTCCAACATCGGAAACAATGAATTAGGACGGATCTGTCTCTGATATCATGTAAAGAATGAATATTTAGTCTAACTCAATCCCAAAAGATAGCTTATGAGGGGAGGATTGTCCAAGTCCATATAAATAGACCAAGGACCACTAAATCCACCGATGTGGAGAACTCAACACAAGCATGTAAAGAATGAATCTTGAGCCTAACTCAACATCATAAGCTAGCTTTTGGGGTTGAGTTAAGCCCAAGATTTATTCTTTACCGTATACAATTAGAAGTTAAGAGATTTTAGTGTTGTGAATGCTACACATTTGAGATAGATTGGTTCATTAAAGTTTTACAACATGCTAAACAAAAATAAGACTAAATATCTGATAACTGAGCCAGATTAAAAAGTCATATTCCTGAAAAATTAAAATAAATAAACCTAAAACCATTTTATGTGTTTAAGAATAAAAACGAATTCGATTGGTAATATATCCTAATTTAACAGGATGTAATTTTCACATATTGCAGTCATAATTCCACCTTTGAACTAGTAGAAGAGAAGGTTGAACAGAGCTTCTAGTTTAATTATCGTTTTAGTGATGCGTAATACAACACGAAAAACGTAATTACTTTATTATTGTAAAAGTAATTACACCAAGACTTGAACACTATAACTTGACCACAATATACACCAAGTTCTTACTCTTTTATTTTTATCAATACTTGACACTCACACTTAAGCTTACTTAAGTATTTACATATTTTTTGGACACTTTAGCTTACACACACTTTAGACTCATTTGGACACTTTTTGGATGCACACTTGGGATTTAAGTACACCTTACTTGCTTTCACTTCTTGAGAACTTCTTGCTCACTTAATTACAACTCAAATAGACCACCTCTATTTATAGGTGGTGATGGACAAATCTAGTTAGAATACTTAATTACTACTCTATTCTAGAATATTCCTCATTACCTTTTTCTAGAATCACTCTTCTATTTATTTTTAGAGTTATTCTTTCTAGACTCCACTCTAGAACTTTCATTCTAAAGTTCTTATTTCAACTCTCTAGAACTACTTGAACATTTTAGATTGATTATCTATTGTCTTGGATATTAAGTTGATGATGACTTTTAACATGATGTTGTCCTTGGCTAGTGGTCTTTAGGCGTCTTTAATTTTCCAACAATTGTTGTTTTTTGCCAGACAAAAATTAAAATATCATTAAAAGAGTCTTAAGGATCTGGGCTATAACACTTATGATCAGTGCAAGAGCTATAAAAGAAGAAAAAAAAAAGATAAGAAAGGCAAGGAAGCAGTGAAGGAGTTGTTATAAGAAATTCTTCTCAAAATCTGAAGATATGACCTTTCCTTGAGTAAATACAAATGAAATTAACTAATTATATAACGGACAATATAATGATCTTTTACATTACAAGCTATTTACTTTATTTTTATGTTATCTACTCGTGATATGTAATACAGACAACTTCTCTTAATTAATTGTTTAAATGACATGATAGTGTAAAAATCTCTAGCAATGTATATAATGCCACGAAATCAAATTAGAACAGAAAAAGAAAAAAAAAACCTCCTCAACTACTAGTATACAGTAAATTGCAACGTTTTAGCCTGCACTGATCATATATAACTGAAGTTTGTTACATTAATATGATACACTTTGAAATTTTTCATCAATCTGAGTTATGTTGACGAAGGCCAGTTTCTATACCAACCAGCCCATGCAGAAACTAAACCACTAATGCCTAAAGTAACTGTATGGTTGCAGAATGGATTTGGTTCAATATCAGCTAAGGCAATTATAAGGTCAGCAATATTAGCTGCCACAGCCATCAATCTCATTATTCTATCCATTCTAATTTTCTTGATTTCCCCTTCTCTTTCCTTAGACTCCTCCTCTTCGATCAATAGCTTCCTCTCTGCTTTTAATCCCCTTGTGATGAGTATAAAATCCGCGATAATAAAAAACACGTATCCAACAGACTCACCAAATGCAGAAATAAAGCTCATCCTTCTTGCATATCTGGCATCGATAACTCCAATTCTCGCCTGCCAGAGAAAATGGTCAAAGAAGAAATAGACCATTTCCCCTGAATTGGCGAGAACCGATAGCAACCTGAAACCCCGGGATGTGCCCGGTGTTCTTCGGAGGGCATTGAATCCCGTGAGGAATCGACCGCTCCGGAAGGCCTTTCGGCTGAGGCCAGAGGCCACTTCACATTGCTTGGCTCGAGTAGCTATGTCAGGGTACGTCGTCTGGACGTGCCAATTTACAAGCTTGGATACGTACTGGAAAGTCTTGACTAGCTTGTCGATTCCATCTCTCTTTGCTAAGAAAATTACCAGCTTGTCCACTGTGTCATTCATTGCTAGCTAGAGCTAGGGAAATCGAATGAAGTATTTTTTTTTGGTTTCTCTGCTAGGGGAAAGAGCTTAGTGGGCTATCTTTGATAAAAGATTTGTTGTTATTGTTACAAGTTGAGAATTAAAGGATGGCCACAAATTGAAGTTCTAGGATAAATCCAGGAATTTTTGTTTGGACATTATTGTTTTGCCTTCTAGTAGTACTTTGTGCAACCCATAATTTTTTTTAATTTTTTTTTTTATCCTTTGGGGTTATAATAATATAGAAAGTATGATGTTCAATCAATGGCTTAAAAGGCCACAAGGGGAACTCTCACTACCACCGAATGGATTCTTTTTTGTCCCATCTATGGGACATGAGTGTTTAATTTGATTACCCATTGAAAGAAACAGCAATTTGTTCTGCATGGAGTGACCTCGAACCAGAGAGAGAGAAAAAAAATCATTTGGAGCCAATTATTTTAGTACTGAAATAAATAATCTCTCATTATTTTCATTAATGAAAGAGTAAATATACAACTTACAATTTTCATAATATAGAAAAACTCTATTCTACTCCAAAAACTCTATTCTATTTATACAAGAATCCTACAATTATGATAAGTGTACAATGCTAATTATATACAAATAATACAAATAATATGTTACCAAAATTGGGATATACACAGTTGTGTATGCCGTGTATATCACGGTTTCCCACTTGTTATGGGTTTCCGTGATATACACGGTATACACAAGGTATTGTATACAATGTATATCCTTGTATATTTTCACACCCCCGCAGTTATAGCGGGCGGTCTTCGTACGCTGAGACTATCCCTAAAATATTCAAATAGGACCGAGGAAAGACCCTTAGTGAGGATATCTGAAATTTGATACCTGGAAGGAATATGTAAGATACGTACTTGTCCACGAGCTACCTTTTCACGAATAAAATAGATATACATCTCAATATGTTTAGTGCGCTGGTGTTGAACCGGATTTCCATAAAAATATATGGCACTAATATTATCACAATATACCAAAGTAGCTTTTTGAATGGGAAAGTGAAGCTCCAAGAGAAGATTACGTAACCAGCATGATTCAGAAACCACATTGCCCACCCCTCTATACTCGGCCTCTACATTGGAGCGTGATAAGGTAGCATGTCGTTTGGCATACCATGAGACCAAGTTATCACCAAGAAATATGCAATAATCAGACGTGGGGTGTCTGGTATCTGGACAACCACCCCAATCAGCATCGATATACGAGACAAGTGTAGAGGCCGATGATGGATATAGATGTAAGCCATAGTCAAGTGTCCCATGGATGTATCGGATAATGCGTTTGCGCGCATTCATGTGCTCCAACATATGATCATGCATAAACAAACACACATGATGTACGACATACGTAATAACCGATCTCGTGAACGTACGATGTTGAAGAGCTCCATCATGACTACGATAGTGAGTGGGATCCTCGTAAGGTGACCCAGCCGCAGCACCCAGCTTGGGCTTAGTATCAACTAGAATGGAAGTAGACTTACACGAGGACATACCAGCCCTTTCCATTATCTCAATGGCATACTTCCGTTGGGATAAGAATAATCCACCTGCATGACGAGAGACAACAATCCCCAAAAAGTAACTCAAGGGCCCCAAGTCTTTCATAGCAAACTCAGAACTGAGCATGATCATGATAGACTTGCGCAAAGCATCAGTAGAGGCAGTCAAGATAATATCATCCACATATAATAGAATATAAGCCAGTGAAGTACCACGATGATATATGAACAATGAATTATTAGACCTGCTGTGAGAAAACCCAATAGACGAAACATAGTTTGCAAATCTCTTATACCAAGCACATGGGGCCTTCTTTATCCCATACAAGGACTTCTTCAATAAACAGACATGATGAGGATATTTGGGGTCTCGAAATCCCAAGGGCTGATGCATATAAACGGTCTCCTTAAGATCACCATGTAAGAAAACATTCTTCACATCTAACTGATGAATGGGCCATGCCCTTGAAAGAGTCAGACTGAGAACAGTACGAATGATAGCCGGTTTGACCACCGAACTAAATATCTCACCACAATCCACGCCAACCTGTTGAGTTTTACCATCACCTACAAATCGAGCCTTATGTCTCGCAAAAGAGCCATCAGAATTATCTTTATGAGTAAAAATCCACATAGACCGAATAATAGTAACACCAGAAGGACGAGGGACCAACTACCACATCTTATTTTCAATAAGATCATTATATTCATCGTTCATAGCCAATTTTCGATTCGGGTCATTTAAGACAGACACTGGATTACGTGGTAGATGGGATTTAGAGACCTTAGAATTGAGATTAAAATGTCATTTTGGTTTTAAAATACCCCTTTGACTACGAATAACTGGCCCTTGACTCAAGGAGGAAGTGGGTGGATTTTGGGCAGTGGGTGGGCTGGTGACGGACTGGCCAGCAGGTAGTGGGCCTGCTGGCCCAACAACCAAACCGGAACTGGAAGGGAGACTGGGCAGTGGGCTGGACCACTAGAACAGTGTACTGGGCCGAGTGTCTGGCCCACTGGCATGTTCGACGGAATAGTAGGGTCAGTGGGCAGTGGGACCGCTGGTGGATTTTGGGTGTGGGACACGTCTGATAAATGGTGGATAATATACTGAGATACCTCGTCATCTAAAAATTTATACGAACTAGGCCCGGAACTACTTACTTTAGCAAACGGAAATTGGGTTTCATAAAAAATAACATGGCGACTAATTATGATTTTATTAGACGATAAATCAAAACACTTGTAACCACGATAATTAGATAGATAACCAAAAAGGACACATGGGGTAGAACGTGCTTGAAGTTTGTTAATTGTAGTTGATGGAAATAGTGGATAACATAAGCACTCAAAGACCCTAAGATGTGAATACGAAAGATTCTTATTAAATAGGAATTTAAGAGGGGATGAATATGTCAATCCTTTAGTAGAAAGTATGTTAAGAAGATAAGTAGTCATTTGTAGAGTATGATGCCAAAAGGAAGGGGTACGGAAGCATGGACCAATAAAGTTTGGACAATATTATTAATGGTACGAATTTTTCGTTCGGCTTTCCCATTTTGTGAGGACGTACGAGGACAAGAGAAACGAAAAACTATGCCATTAGTATCACAAAAATCCCGAAACAATCCATTATCATATTCTTTGCCATTATCACATTGAATATTTTTGATTTCTCATTTGAATTGGGTACGGATGAATGCCTGAATTTTTAAGAATGTGGAAAAAACTTGAGAATTTTTCGCTAACGGAAGGTCCATAAAAAATTAGAATAATCATCCAAAAATAGAACATAGTAACGATGGCCCACAAAACTTAAAACAGGAGATGTCCATAAATCGCTATGAATAATATCAAATGACATTAAAGTACGAGAAGTAGAGGCTACAAATGGTAATCTAACATATTTTCCTAAAGGACATGAGTGACAAATTGGAGTACTACGTGTACCCTTACAAGAAATAAAATTATTTTTATGCAAAGAAGAAACAATGGCCGACCCAGGGTGACCCAAACGTGCATGCCATAAGGAAGAAGCTAGAGCTGCAAAAGTAGATGACAAGGCTTGACTCGAGAGACTGGATGCTCGCGTGATTGGATAAAGATCTCCCCTACTATTACATCTCATGAGAGGTATCCCCGTCTTGAAATTCTTCACAGAAAATCCAAAAGGATCAAAATTAACATAAACTCAATTATCAGTGGTGAATTTACGGACATACACCAAATTTTTAATTAAGTTCGGGGCATGAAGGATATTTTTTAAAACAAGAGGTGGATGTGGGGGATATAAAGTTGTATTACTGTAACCACAAATTGGAATAGTATTGTGATTACCAACAATAATGCCACGATTTTTACTCAAATTGGAATAAGACGAGAGAGTACATTGGTCGGACGTCATGTGAGAGGTGGCGCCGGTGTCCATGTACCAATTCGGGTGTGGAGAATTCAATCCAAGTGTATGCATCGCGACCTCAATATCTGTAGGAGTCGGGATCAGATTCGGGCCAGTAGCATGGAAAGCCTACGGGGGTCGACGCCCAAGCAGGCCCCCTTACTGTCTAGGTCTAGCACCGTGTCAGAACCCACTGGACGGGTGTGATAAATTGGGCCGGAAGGGCTGCTGGGTGGCCCACTGTCCAGGAAAATGAGAAGCTGGAATATATTGGTTGTTGGGCCAAAGGCCACTGGCCTAGTTCCACGGCCAAGGAGCCCAAGGCTAGGACCAGGCGGCCTGCGGCCCACTGCCATTATTCTGAGGTCCACCCCCGCTATTGTTACTATTCCCGCCGGTGGTGCCACTGTTTCGGGTGCCACCATTGTTGCCGCCACGATTCTTGCAATTATTTTTACGATTTTGACCTTCTTGCCGCCACTATTGGCGCGGTTTTGGCCCGAATTGTTAACAAACCTGTAAGAGTTAGCAGAGGAAGTCATCATCGCCACGGAACTGGCGCAGGTAGCCGCTTTTTTTGCCAAGTCGGCTTCTTCTAACGTGAGCATCAAACGGGCTTGATAAAAAGGTGGAAGCGGATTACTTTGACGGAGAAGAGTCTCAACGCCATTATAGGCCTCAGAAAGGCCTGCAACCATTTGCAGAACAAGATGATTATTGGTAACAGACGCCCCAACGTTACAGAGTTGGTCCCCCAATTCCTTGAGCCAAGCAGAAACATTCAGGAAATCTTCCATGCTGACTTGGGAGAATTCTTGCTCAAGGGTGATAACTCGAGAATGTTGGTTATCCTGGAATATATCACGAAATCTATTTCATGTAGCCATAACCGTAGTGTCTGGCTTAATAATTGTCTGTAAAAGGTTGGTAGAAATAGTGGAATAAATCCACTAAAGGACGGTAGCATAAAGAGTAATCCATAATTGAGGATCCTCCGCGGGAGTAGGGGTAGCGGGAGGAATTATGTGATGGAGGACTTGATGTGAAATTGCGTGAATTTTGAACAACTCTGCCCACGTCGCATACTAGACGTTTTCCATCTAAAAAACAATAGGGATGTGGTTCTTGATGTTGAAAACAGAAAGGGCAGGATAAAATACGTTCTTAGACATAATGAAAGAACAAAAGGTGAAGTAGGGATTTAGACTAATTTGGGAAGAGAAGAGAGAAGGCGGGAACGGAAACCGAGATGGAAGCTCAGAAACTGAGGGCATCGGAAGACAAAGAGAGGAGAGGTATGAAAAACCTAGACTTCTGATACCATGAAAGAAATAATCTCCTGAATATTTTCATCAATGAAGAGTATATATACAATTTACAATTTTCATAATATGGAAAATACTATTCTTATTCTACTCCCAAAACTCTATTCTATTTGTAGAAGAATTCTACAATTATGGTAAGTGTACAATGCTAATTATATACAAATAATACAAATAATATGTTACCAAAACTGGGATATACACGACTGTATATACCGTGTATATCACGGCTTCCCACTTGATATGGGTTTCTGTGATATACACGATATACACAAGGTATTGTATTCCTTGTATATTTTCAATTACTTTGTTATATCCCATTTCACCTTCATATTCAACTAGTTTCCCCTCCTTTATCTGAACCTAACCTTGGAAATGCACTTTAATTCTAAATTACAGACCCAGGAACGGAGCTAGGTTGTGCTAAATGTTTCAATTAAATCTCATCAATGAAAACTTATCATATTACAGTATTATGTTACATTTTATATATTATAAGCGGGAGTTACAAGCTCTAAAATTCAAACATTTTGATTCTATGAGAATTTTATATGCACTCGAATGCATCCAGATTGTTTGATTATATGCTAGAAGCAGATGATTTTTTTAGCCCCTTAATCTCATTCTTTACCATTTTCAGTTTTAACCATATGTTCTTCAGTGACCATCAAAGAATGTGGTGCAGTGGATGAGTTGCTCCTCCTTTAATCAATGGTCTCAGGTTCGAGTTCTGAGTATGAAAAAATTCTTGGTAGGAAGCGTTTCCTCCAAAAATAGGCCCTACGCAAAATAAATCCGGATATAGTCGGCTCCAATGCGGATATCGGAGGAAAACCAATATATATATATTCTCCAGTGGGGATCTTGACAGCTAGTGCTCAATCCATCCTCAACAGTCTGTCCGAAGTCCTTATAATCAGCTAGGTCGTTGAAAAAACTAAATGGTCTTGAACCTTTGTCATAATGAGCCTCAAAGATGATTCACAGAGGCAAATGATATGAAATTTGGGAATCCACTGTATTTTTTTTTTCAAATGAGGCCACTTTGTAATCCAATCAGCATTTACAATTTGCCCTATCAATTCTGCTTTGGACATGATTGTTTGGGAAGGAATTTTATTTCAGGAGTTTATTTCATTTTCAAATTTACAATATATACGACTCTAATAATTAAGTCTTGCTATCTATAAGAATATACTAATTAATGTAATATAATTGATCTAATCAATCCTAATTGATGATACTAATTTACAATTATAATATTCTTGATTGATTGTGGAGACAATTATGGGATTGTTATGGGATTGACCCATAATTATCTTAACAATCCCCTGCAGTCTTAGCGAGAGGTTCTCGTATGCTGAGAATGTCCCTGAAATTATCAAATAATATGCGCGGAAACCTTTGGTGAAAATGTCGGCAATCTGATAACGGGACGGTACATGGAGAACACATACTTGTCCACGTGCAACCTTTTCTCGGATAAATAATATATCCATTTCTATGTGTTTTGTGCGTTGATGCTAGATAGGATTACCGGATAAGTATATCGCACTCACATTATCGCAATAAAGCACGATTTCCTTTTCAATGGGACAATGGAGTTCTAAAAGGAGATTACGGAGCTAATATGATTCAGCAACCACATTGGCTACCCCTCGGTATTCTGCTTCTGCACTCTACCGAGACATTGTTGGTTGTCGTTTAGATAACCATGAGATAAGGTTATCTCCCAAAAACACATAATAACGAGAGGTGGAACGACGTGTGTCTGGGAAGCCACCACAATCCGCATATGTATAAGACGAGAGACTCAAAATGGAGGACTTATACAGATGCATGCCAAAATGAAGAGTACCCTAGATATACCGTAGAATTCGCTTGAGAGCCCCCGTATGTTCTTCTTTCGGATCATGCATATGTAAACACACTTGTTGAACCGCATAGGAGATATCAGGTCTCGTGAAAGTGAGGTACTGCAAGGCTTCTGCAAGGCTGCGGTAGTGTGTTGGATCACTGTATACGGTCCCTGTAGCATTGCTTAATTTGGCTTTTGTATCAACAGGTGTGTGTGACGGTTTGCAGGAGGACATACTAGCTTTTTCAATGATCTCATCGACGTATTTTTTTTTACTGAGAAACAGACCACCTGCATATTGGGTTACATCAATTCCCAAAAAATAATTTAATGGACCCAAATCCTTCATCAAAAATTCTGTTGCAATGAGGGACATAATAGATCGGCGAAGTGATGTAGATCAGGTCGTGAGAATGATGTCATCTACATATAAAAGGATATAAGCCATGTCGCTGCCCTTCTTGTAAATGAACAAGGATTGATCAGACTTGTTGTGTGAGAAACCCAATGTGGATACAAACCCTGCAAACCTGTTATACCATGCCCGTGGAGCATGTTTCAAACTATATAAGGATTATTTCAACAGGCAAACATAATCCCGATGTGTAGAGTCTCGAAAACCCAATGGTTGGTGCATGTAGATTGTCTCCTGCAAACTGATATGTAAGAATGTATTTTTGACATTCAATTGATGAATGGACCAGGATTTTGATAGTGTCAGGCTAAGAACCGTCCTGATAGTTATTGGCTTAACCACCGAACTGAATGTATCATCACAATCCATGCCAACATGTTGATACATGTCATCACCAATAAGACGAGTTTTGTATCTCGAAAATGAGCCATAAAAATTCTTTTTATGAAAAAAAACCCACATTGACCGAATAATGTTGACATTAGATGGACGGGGCATTAACTCCCATGTCTTATTTTTAATAAGAGCATCAATTTCGTCTAACATGATAACTTTTCAATTCGGGTCTGATAGGGATGCTTTGAGATTTTTTGGTAGAGGTGATGGTTGGACCGAAGATGTTAGGTTAAAATGGCGTTTAAGCCAAAAGATCACATGCATGGCACGGGTTTCAATGGTCCGAGATTGGGCTAACCTCATTGTCTGAAGATTAGGGGTCTCGGCCAATGTAGTGGACCGAGAGGGGGTGGTGTTTTGTGCCAAAGTTGAATTTAGTTGGAGTTGGGTTTCCGCCAGGTTATTGGGCCAGGAGTTTTGGGCTTGGTTTACGGGTGAGGGAGCAGTGGGCTCCCTCAATTGGACCTGGCAGCCACTTGAAGTGGATTGGGCCGAGACCGACGGTAAAGAGGCAGTATCCTCCAGACCGAGGACTGGTCCAGTCCCATTTCGGGGTTGGGCCGGTCCCATCAATTTTTAGGTGTTAAGATGGTGTTGTAAAATTAGATGTATTCCGTTGTCCAAGAAATCATATGAAGGGGGATATGCCACATGAGAATTAGCAAACGGGAATGTAGACTCATCAAAAACTACGTGACAGGAGATAATGATCTTCCCATTCATCATATCATAATATTTATATCCCCTATGATTTTGTGGATATCCCAAAAACACACAAGCAGTGGAACATGCCTGAAGTTTGTTAATGGTAGTGGACGAAAACAAGGGATAACACAAACACTCAAAACCCCTCAAATGTGCAAAAGATAGGATGCGGTGGTACAACATTTGTGTAGGTGACACATTGGAGAGTATTTTGCTAGGAAAATATTTAAAAGATATGTTGCCATTTGGAGTGTATGATGCCAAAAAGTTGGTGGTGTGGATGAATGCACAAGAAGTGTGCGAATCATATTGTTAATTGTTTGAATTTTTATTTCTGCTTTCCTATTTTGAGGTGATGTATGTAGACATGAAAGACGCAAAGACATCCCATTTTGGTGACAAAAATTATTAAATTAAGTATTTATGAATTTCCTCCTATTGTCACATTGAAAACTTTTAATGAATTTGTCAAATTGAGTTTTGATAAAAATACTAAATTGTTTAAAAATGATGTACGCTTGCGATTTTTGTCCTAAGTGAAATGTCCATAGAAACTTTGAATAATCATCCAAAATGAGCATATAATATTTATGACGTGCAGAACTCAAAATCGGTGATGTCCACAAATCACAATGCATAAGATCAAATAGCATAAGTGTATGTGAAGCAGAGGATAAAAATGAAGTTTAACACGCTTCCCAAACACACACGTTTGGCAAACAGAAGAGTCCAACAGTTCATTACAAGCAACAAAATTATTCTTCCTAAGATTATTAAAAACTGGTGCTCCCGGTTGTCCCAACGGATTATGCCATACTATAGGGGAAATAACTGCAAAGGTTGATGGTTTGGTCACATGATTGTTTGAACCGGTAGTGATGGGATACAAGTCCCCCACGCTATTACGGTTCATTGGTGGCATTCCCGTATGAAAATCCTTCACTACAAACCCAAACGAATCAAAATTGACAGAAATATTGTTATCAGTTGTAAAACATCGTACAAATACCAAGTTTTTAATCTGTTTTGTGCATGTAAGATATTTTCCAAATATAATGGTGGGTGTGGGGGGGATGGGAGTTTTACTTGACCAATACCATGAATTTGAATTTTCTGGCCACTGCCGACAATAATATTTTTATTACTGCTCATATTAAAATAAGATGAGTGATTACCTTGAGACGATTTCATGTGTGACGTATCCCCCGTGTCCATGTACCATGAATCGTCTGGAACATTTAGATTCATGTTGTCCATTGCCTGTTCGATATCAGTTGGAGCATAACCGACGAAATATGGTGTGTGGACTGCAAACACTTGTTATGGACGAGAACGTAGAAGTCCGGACTATCGAATCGAAGATGATGGCCTGGCCCACGAAGAGGTAGGTGTCACGTCCCAAACCGGAGGGCCGCGACGGGCACCCGAATCCCACCCGCCGGGTACCGCTAATCGTACATTTACCACCTAATCATCATTAATTAAGGACTAAGCTGAAAGAAAATTACGTGAAATCTTTATACAGCAAACCAATATATGTATACAAGTACCCCTACCAAGGCCGACAAGGCCATACAAGACCACTATCCACAGGACACCTTTCTACAAGCCTCTAAGAGTAGCAACATCAAAGGTCGGGACAGGGCCCCGCCATACCCATTTATGCAAGCAAAAATGTACCGTACCGAAATTAGACCAACACTCCGAACAAGGGGAATGCTCCAAAAATTTGTTGGATCCGCAATCAACTAACGTGAACCGTCACCCTGCCTATGTGAACCTGCGGGCATGAAATGCAGCGTCCCCCAACAAAAGAGACGTCAGTACGACTAATGTACTGAGTATGTCATGCATGAATAATAACATAACATGGATATAACAATAAACTGAAACAGGAACAACCGACCAACAGTAATTATCTCTGAGGGTCCTAATACATATGCCTAAATGTTATGCACAATGTGGTATACATATACATCGGCCTCATCGGCATCTTCCTTACAATAACAACCTTTGTGGGCATCATACCATATAATGGTTAATGAATGTATGCATTGTCGCACCCGTTTTTAACCATGGGTCAAAGCGGAGTCCGACATATCAGTGATTCCTGGGTATTGGAATAAGGAGTCGCCACTTAATTATTCTAAGGTGAATTAGGGCACCTAAATGTTGACTATAAATGTTGCAATGTAACTCCAATTTTAAGGTCTACGAAACTAATGAGATTCTAGGTAAGGGTTCTTTATTATCCTAAAGGGAAGGGGTTAGGCATCCTTTAAGATCCGCTAACTTGCGGTTATCCGGTCAAACTCAGGTTAATTATTGTGCTAAGAAAAATGCATGTTTAAAAGTATATAAAGTTAAAAAGATGTTTGCAAATAATTAAAAAGATACATTTGATAATGTAAAGATTTACATTTTATGCAACTATATGTAAAATTGATTTTTTGAGATAAAAGACATGCATTTGTAGCATCATTTATAAAAATACATGTAAAGTGATTTTGAACAAAAACATGCATTTTTGACAATTGATAGAAAAACAATTTATTTATAATGCCAAAGAAGTAATTCCTTTTTTTTTTTGAAAATTATTTTTTGAGTTGCAAATCGGAAAAGACAAACTTATTTGTAAGATTAATAAAGTGAATAAAAGATGATCAAAGTTGTTTTGAAAATCTTGAATATGCATGACGAGCCTAAAAATAAATAACTAGCGGAGGGTTTCTAAGTTTGAACTAACCAAAACTAAGAGTAAATAAGCTAGCAACGTCCATTTTTAGACTACACTATTAATTAATTCTGAGTCTACCTATTCTAAGCATTTCAATAATTACAAGTACAATAAATATTATTACAATACAAAATGAGATAAAGCTAAATTAAAGAAAGTAAAAAACAACAACAAAATAAATAATCTCCGAGGAGTATTTGCCTTCGTTGACTTTGTTCCTTCCAAGTTGTCAAGAACAAACGGCTAGAAACAGTTGAATATAAATAACTTCGGATCTGTATTCAACACAGTGAATGTTTTTATCACAGAGGGCTAAGACTTAAATTTTGAAAAGACCATTCCAATCATGTCATGGCTGCAAACATATGACTCGGTGGTCATTTTAGTTGCCTCGCCTACTAAACACGTTGGTCTATCGGATGAAAAAGAAAGATCATTCTAATCACACCGTGGCTGCAAACATATAACTCGTTGGTCATTTTAGTGTCTCGCCTACTAAACATGTTGATCTCTCGGATGAAATAAAAATGATTTAAGTTTCATCCTTGCCCAGAAGTTTTATTTCCGTCTTTCCAACTGTGGAGGCCTCAAAATCGATGGATATTTTCATAGGCCAGTGTAGTATCATGTTCAAATCAGTAAATTATACCAAAGCAGCAAGCCAAAACCGAGAGGCATTTTCCGATGGGACGCGACCTCAAATTCAATTTCATCGGCCCAAGTGTAGTATTTGTTCAGATGAGTAAAATAAACCGAAAACATCAAACTGAAACCGAGAAACGATTTCCGAAGGGACGCGACCTCGAATTCAATTTCATTTGCCTAAATGAAGTATTTATTCAGATCAGTAAAACATTAAGATATCCGTGCACGGATGTTTAAATGCCAAAAACAACAAACTGAAACAGAGAAACGATTTCCGAAGGGACGCGGCCTCGAATTCAATTTCATTAGCCTAAATGCAGTATTAGTTCAAATCAGTAAAATAAATAACATAGCCGCATAAAGGATGTTTAAGTGCCAAAGTAAACCAATAGTAAGCAATTAAAATATCTGACCCGAATTCTGAAATTTTTGAACTGAAACAGGATTCAGAACGTTTATGAAAACCCGACTCGAATTCTGGACAGTGACCCGAATCAAGAAACAGCGACCTGACCCGTGCTAAAAACAGACCCGGATAGACGACCCGTATTTCGGGTCGATCCGACTCGAGAAATGCAACCCAAAGCAGTGATCAGAATTGAAATCAAATTTTTTGATTTTTTCAGATAACCAACAAATAAGATGTAAAACACAAAATCTAGAAATATACACAAACCGGGTCGACTCGACCCGAGCCGAATCAGAGGTCTCAACCCGAATCGACTTCTTTCCAAATGTCAGATAACCAATAACAAAAAAAACGTGGTTCTTACCCGACCCGGATCGACCCGATACGGATCAATAAACCAAAAAACAGTGAAGAACAACAACAATATATCAAAGCCAATATTCTGGGAATTTTACCCAAATCGGGCTGACCCAATCCAAATGGGAAAACCCAAAAATAGTGACGAACAACAAAAAAACAAAGCGGATTTTTTTTTCAGAGTCGGCTTTACGAGGCCAAATGGAAGTATTTAAAACAAAAGTTCAAGGATGAAACTCACCCCTTTTCTTTCCGATTTTGGACTTGTTTTCGGACTTATTTCTTGAATAACAAGGAAGGCGAATGGTAAAAATCAAGAACACAACCGATATTTTTTATAGATGGAATCGGACCTCAAATCGACCTCTTTTTTTTTTACTTTTTCGGTCAAATATAATAAAAAATGAAAGATGCTATCAAACCCAAAATATTTAATCCGTCGGACCTAAATAAGAGATGGTATCCAAATCAATAATAGAAAATTCGACCTCCTTATGAAGAACAAAAGATGGGGGTTTTATAGGTGGATTCGGACCAAAAAAATTCACCCTCATACCCCCATTTTCTGCTGAGTTTGAATTTCAAAATAAAGGGGCCCAAAAGCAACGATTTTGGAACGGATTTTAGGGGTATGGGTCACAGATTTTGGGGGATAGGGTATGGGTCGAAGGGTTGGTGGTGTCGGCGTAACAGATGGGGGTTGGTAGTGTCAGGGGTTGGTGGTGGTGGCAGGGGTGAGGTGACCAGTTGGTGGTCGAGGTGATGAGGTGTGCGGCGATGGGATGGAAGAGATATGGTTTTGTTTGGTGTAGGGTTAGGGTTTGAGGGGAAATAAGAGGAAAGGAGTTGGGCTTCAGATTTGGGCTGGCTCGGGTTTGGCCGACTTGGGCCTTTTAGGTTAGGCCTCGGATGGGGTCCGAGAATGGGGGTTTGGGTTTTGGGTAAAATTGTTTTGGGTTGGGAAATGAATGGGTGATGGGTTTAAAAATATAAAAGGGGTTTAATATTAAAAATGCATTTGAAGAAAAAATGTAAATTATTTAAAATAAGATATAACGATGTGATAATAATAAAACATAACATTTGTGAAACGTTTAAAATGTTTAAAATGAAAAATGCGATGCCGTTTTGTGAAAATAAAATAACATAGAATTTTCGGATAAAACTATGATTATGATAAAAATGCAAATGTCAGTAAAGAATGCGAGTAATAATAATATTGAGAATAATAATAATATATATATACGCATGTATGTATATAGAGTAAAAATTATTTTGAGGCGTTAAAGAATAATTAAAATTGCAACAAATTTAGAAAAGATGGGACAAAAATGGGTGTCAACATGCATGATGCAAATGCGGTATACATATATATTGGCCACACATGGGCTCTTCCTGTCCATAACCGCCTTTGTGGGCATCAGGTTATATCGGCCACACATGGGCATCACATCATTTTGGCCCCATAAGACTCTTTTTTTTACGTGATAGTCTGTACCAGCTGCAGGTGGTGTGCGTATATAACACATTTCCCTTTCCCCTACATATATATAATATTTACCATATAGTAGTGTGCATAGCACAAATGGGTCCAGGATAATATATACTATGATGCAAATAAAAGTGCATGAATGACAATAAAATATTTTCTGAATTTGTCGGATGACAATAATATCCTTGCCCCTTTGACTAATACTATGAATATCAACATCTTTTCTGTATGCCAGGACTTAGGAACATATTTAGACATGCTTTTAACATAGGAATCAATAATATGAATATTCTTAACTACTAGGAGTAGAATAAATTATGGAACAATATCACGGTTATATTTTGTTACATGAAACATGCCAAAAGAAAAAAAAATTGTCTTAACATACCTTCGTTAACTCTTTAAGGTTCCTAAAATTTCCGTAACCAATTCCTTACAACATTCTATTAAATCAGCCATTAACAACAGCTACCTGGTTGTCATTTCTACATTGTATTTTTAAGGTTCAGAAGTCTAAAAAAAATAGCAACCCTATTGTCATTTCTAACTTGTATTTCAAAAGGATAAAAAGTGACTATTTGAGAAAATCAATGATCGTTAGTAGAAGCAGAAAATGGAAGAATACATATAAGTCAAGGAACAGAAGCTCATAGGAGCTGCCACTTAATAACTTATTACCCTTAGTCATTTGGTGATTTATCCCCATACTTACACGTAATATTCCCCCACTCACTAATGTCCCCCACTTAATTAGTTCTTCCCCGTAATTAATCAATTACACACATAATTAATTCTCGATCCCAATTCACTTAAATCATACTAACTTATAAGACATTTATATACTCAATGTCATAATTCTTGTACTATGACACTAGTTCATAACTTCTTTATGCATACTCCAAATTTATTCCCGATCCAAGTTGTCACACTTCTTATGTTTAAAATTATTTCGGGATCGCGTTCCTTTATATACTAATCTCTTTATTAATATACGTAAATATAATATAAATTTTTCCAATGCTCGGGTCTATTTACACACACCTAGCGATTCTACATACGCTTACCGATTCAAAATGTGACCCAAAAGTACGGGATGTTACAGTAGGGTAGGGGCATGGAGGGGCAGCCCACTATAGTGGCCAAGTCCACGTCGGGTACTTCATTCGGTGGGTCCCGTCGGACTGGACTGGTGACTGCCGCCACTACCCATGCAGCTGGTGGTTGCCGCTGCCACCGGTGGGTTGACCGCCACCCCTTCCGCGTCCCTTTTCGCCATTGTTTTTTCCTTTGTTATGATTTTGATTGGACCCTCGTTTTTGACCATTTGTGTTGCGATGTCCGGTTCCTCCCGAATCGGAATTTGGTGTTGCAAAATCCGCGGAGGTGGAGACGAGTGTCGTTCGGGCAATGGCTGACTGGGAGGCTATTTGTTTTGCCTTGCGGGTTTCTTCGAGAATCAATCTCGAATGAGCCTCATCAAATGGAGGCAACAGATTACTCTGTTGAATGAATGTAGTCACCCTATTATAATTTTCATTCAACCCTGCAACCAATTGAAGAACCAACCTTTGATTGTCACAGGCGTACCAACGTTGAAAAGTTGGTCGGCAAACATCTTTAACTCTTGACAATAAGTGGATATGTTTGACAAATCATCAAATTTGATATTGGTGAATTGGTTTTCAAGATATACAGCCCTAGAAATTTTATTATCTTGAAAATATTTTTTAAACGTTCCCATGATTGTTGAGCCGTAGAGCCCGGTTCCAAAATGATATGCTAAAGGTATTTTGAAATGGTGCCATAAATCCATTGAAGGACTATAGCATCTAGGCAAGATTTTAACTTTTTGTCAACAACGGTGGTGTCCGATGAAGACTCAGGAATAATATGGTCGATAACCTCGTATGGCCGACAATGTATTTTCAATAACTCTGCCCAAGAGGAGTATTTTCCTTTTTCCATCTCCATAATTGTCGGAATAAAATTCTTGACGTTATTGACAGCAAGAGCGGGATGGAATTATTTTTGGTCGGCCATGGTTACCCCACAAAATTACAAGAAAACGAGAAAGAAATAGGTAGAAGGAAACCGTAAATAAAATTGGAAGAGGAACCCGGAGGCTGGGTTGTTTTGTGGCAAATAAGAGGTGGTTTCGGCTAGGTTTAGCGTTAGTTTAGGAATAGGAAAATCCCTAATTAGGGTAGCCAAATGGTTTTAGGGTTTGGGGGTGGTTTTCCGATAAGGGAGGGGGGTGGGCGGCCGAGAGTTGTAAAAGAATTTTTTAAATTTTGGCTCTTGATACGATGAAGAAAGTTTATTCCATGAGTTTATTTCATTCCCAAGTTTACAATACATACAACTCTAATAATTAAGTCTTGCTATCTATAAGAATATACTAATTAATATAATTGATCTAATTAATCCTAATTGATGATACTAATTTACAATTACAATATTCTTGATTGATTTTGGAGACCATTATGAGATTGACCCATAATTGTCTTAACAGTTTGACAAGTGAATTGCTTGCCGGTAGTCTTAATTTCTATAAGACCGGTATCAATTAGGGGTGGCCAGTGGGCCGGGCTCGGGACCGGCGGGCCGAGTTTGGCGGAATCGGGTCGGGGAGGGATGGGGAAAAGGGCGGGATTGGGGCGGGTCGGGTCAAGCGGGATCGGGATAGGCGGTATTTGCCAAACTCCCGCCCCGATCCCGATCCCGTCGGAATCGGGATCCCGGTTTTTTTTTAAATAACATATATATAAAAAAACTCAATAATTAAACAAGATAGTGTAATAAAAATATCCCAATATTATTTTTGTGCCTCTTATATTATTTAATAGACATATGATTTTTTTGTAATACAAATACAATTGTCAAAATTGCAACTTTGTGGTGTTGTTCAAAAGTTGCAAATTACATTGTAAAATTGCAATTAAAAAGAGTACATTATGAAAAAAACTTGTTCTAGTTTCTTGATAATTTCATGTGGATCTTCGTTTGGAATTGGTATTTGTTGGTCAAATTGATCCATGTCGCTTCCACCACCTTCGGATAAGATTTCGTTGTAGTTTTCATCTTCTTCTTCGTTGATCTCCGGTTGACCACACCTTCTCCACTCCGCTCGTATCCAATCTCTGAATAATACTACAATCTCCAAGCTGTCTCAGGCTAATGAGTGTTTGTGCTCTCCTATTTGATATCTGCCGGCAAAAAAAGCGCGTTCAGACACCGTTGATGACGCTTGAATGTTCAAAACATCTTGGGCCATCATTGAAAGTGTCGGAAAGGTCTTCTCATTCCCCCTCCAGTATTTCAGCAAGTCTTCACGTCCTTCTTCATTGAGAACTACTTGGTACGATACAAAACCCTGCAAAACGAAAATATCAAACTCGCTAATTTGGTTAGTAGCGGTACGGCCGCACATTCTATTTCTGAGGCTTTCAATACTAGCCGCAGAAACAACATGTCTTTTGTGAGGTTGTGTTGAAGAAGAAGAAGATGGTATGGAAGCGGTAGGTTACTAGCACTTTCTTGTTGGTAAAACCTATATACTTTTTTGCATAGGTCTTCTACGCTAGACAACCGTTCTTCTTTAGTTTGTTCAATAGGTGGTGGGTGATTTGGATTTTTGGGACTTGGAGGTGGTAGTACTTTTACACAATCGTAAATAGTTTCAATAAGTGATTTAGTACCATTTATTTTAATAGTCGGATTTAATACAACACCAATAATATAAATAGTGGGAATAAGAATAATTTTTTTTTATTTTGATAAACATTTTTAATAGCTGCCATATAAGCTAGTTTTTTTCATATATTCACTAAGTAATAAAAATATTAGAGCTATATAAAATAACATAGTTGAAATAGTAGGATAATATATACCGGAAAATTCTTTTGTTGCTTGAAAAAATTTCTCTAAAAATACAATAAGTTCGGAAATTTTTACCCAATCGCTATCTACAACCATATCAGCTGAATTTTGATTATGAGAGTTAAAAAATAAAGTTATAGATTTTCTATAATCATAAGCAACAAGTAGTTGCTCGTATAAAGAATTCCACCTAGTGGGTACTTCTTCTGGAATTTTTCTATAAGGTAACTGCAATCGTGACAAATTTTTTTATATTCTTTTCTTCGTTGTATTCTATTATTTTAAAAATAAAGTTTATAGCAAATTGTATTTTACTAAGAATGTTTTCAAAAAGTGATAGATCATCCTTTACAATTAAGTTATATATATGACACGCACATTTTATATGAAAATGATTTGGAAAAGATGGAGTTAAACTATTTTTTAAAATTGTAATAGCGTAATTGTTAGAAGAAGCGTTATCTAATGTAATAGTCATAATTTTATTTGTTATTCCGTAATAATCGCACACTTGATAAATATTTTCTGCAATAAAAGTATCAGTGTGCCTATCATCTATATATCTATACGCTAAGATACGTTTTTGCATAGACCATTTATAATCTATCCAATGACAAGTTACCGTTAAATAATCATGGTCGTTAGTACTACGACCTATATCAGAAGTGATAGCCACTTCGCCATTAAAATGATATAATGAATAACGTAAATACTGTTGATATTCATGTGCGAATTTAAATACATCTCTCTTAACAGTTGATCTAGGAAAACCGTTAACAGCAGGATTATACATATCTCTAATGTAATGAATAAAACCGGGAGATGAAGTAAATGAAAAAGGCAAACCCTCCACAACAACTAATTTTGCTATTGCTTCCCTATCTCTATGTTTATTGTATTTAGGGCCTACAATTCCCCCCGTCATAGGGTTAATTTGACCCTGTACTTGGTCCGGGACAGTATCAGTATGTGAACCTTGTCCTGATGGAGCGGACATTTGCGCACCCGGTTTTGAAGCCTCGTATTGGGCATACCTAGCTGGATGAGCCATTGCTACGTGTCTCATTAAACCCCCCCCCATCCCACAGTGACCTTTTCCAGTTTTAAATTTTAAAACATCTTTACAAAATTTACATCTAGCTACTTGATTCTCTACGTCCCTATAAAAAAATGTTCATGCATCTGATTTTAATGTTCGTTTTGCTGGACCTCGTCTCATACTAGGGGCAATAGGAGGCATTTCAGTTGAAGGTGCACTAGTGGGTGTGTTGTCATCTACATTAGTGGGTGTATCATCTAGATCATCGTCTAAATTAAAGTCTTCTTGAGTTTCAGAAAATAGCTCATCGTCTAAATCTAATGGTATTGTAGGAAAATGTTTAGTATCAACAAATCATCCTGTGTAGGAATAGGATTATGTCTAGAAATAGGACCCTTGCCCTTGTTGCCCCTACTAGAAGAAGCATGACCCCTACCCGTAAGCATACGTTTAAATCCTTCCATTATAAATTTATAATTATACTAATAAATAATTAAAGTAAATAAAATAAACAGACAATAATAATTTAATGAAGGAACGAATGTACCAAACGCCGATGTAACGTTGACGTGTAATCGAGAGGTTGAAGATTGAAACTTTGCTCGATGGAAGATCCTCAAGCTAGTTGCCAACTTCACTCCAAATTCCTAAATGAATAAATAAAATTGAATATTTAGTAGACAATGTAGACTTGTAGAGAGATATATTGAGAGATTGTAGGAAGATTTGTGAGAAAGATGAAGAGAAAATGAGATATTTATAGTTGGAAAATTGGGTTAAAGTGTAAATATAATAACTTATGGGTTAAAAATAAATATTAAGGGGGTAGGGGGGTTGGGGGAGGAAGGGAGGCCAAAAATAGCCGTTGCACAACAATCAAAATGTAAAATGGTCGTTGGTGCAACAATTATTTTTGCAAAGAGAAGTCGGGCGGGATCGGGTCGAAGCAGGCGGGATCGGGATCGGGTGGGATCGGCGGGCTGGGCTGGCAGGTCAGACGAGACCTTGTCTCGTCCCCGTTCGAGACCCAATACCGCAATTTTCTTTTAAATACTGGTTCGGGCCGGGATCGGGCCGACCCGGCACACTGGCCAGCCTTAGTATCAATTAAGAACTCTTGAAATTTTCCAATTTTAAAACAACATTAAAATCTCCCATTAAGGGCCTAAATAGGTAAGTTTATTTCTAAGGTCATCCCATAGACTCTTTATGTTAGCTAGAGTATGTAAATCATATATAGCTGAAAATACAAAAAAGGAATTCCTCCCGTTTTTACCTGAAATTCAGTCATGTATAACGGGAGTTAAATTACTTTTACCACACTTTAGTCATTTTTGCTTGAACTGTAGTCATATGTGCCTGAACTTCGAGGAAAATGGTTGAAGTCATATAAATATGGTTTAGGTAAAAATGCTTAAACTTCAACCGGATGTGCATGAACTTCAACAATATGAAATTTTAGACATTGTGTCTGAAGTTAAACTTTATCAAGATTAACGGCAGACACCGTATATCTAAAGTTTTTGAAAACTCAATATACGTGCAATTTGTTTTTGGAGGAAGGGGGGGGGGGGGGAAGATAAATGGCAGCAAGAAAATTAGGTATCCATGCACTTCGCCCCCTATGAAACTCGTCACAAAATTTGGCCCAATTTGATTTACAGTATTTACATAGTACTGTATTTTTTTTTACCTAATTTAAACGAGACAAATATAAAATCGAGACAAAATTAGCGATGAGAATTGAATTTCAAAAATATTAAATATTACAGTATAAAGTATAAAATTAAATTCATGATCTAAAATACTTTTCAAAGATTGACGAGTCGTTGAAGTGAAGTAATTCTCTGGGTGAGAATCGCAAACAAGGTTGTTGCCTTTCTTCTATAAAAGTAGGTAGCAAAGGAAGTCATCCTTTTGTTAAGGCTATATAGCTAATCACTATTATACAACTTTTTAGCATTAATAAGATTCAATAAGTACTACTTTTTTTTTTAGATAAAATTTCGCCCGATTTAGGCTTTTTATTTATTGAATCAAATAAAACAAAGGTCCAACAAAAACCAGGCCCAAAACAAATAAAACAACGGTCCCCTAATTGGCCTGATCGGAAAACAATATAAAATGATTACTATACCATACATAAAATGAATTCATTTGTGCATTAATATATTGTTTAATCAAAGGGAGTAAATTGATAATCTTTGAATCACGTGGCTATGTCACTAGTCACAACACACACATATGCTTGCTGTTAGGAGTAAATAAATAAAAAAGGCAATTAATTTCTCGTCCAATTATATAAATTAATCAAATTCAACTTGCTACTATTAAAAGGTGATGTTTATTTTGGATCATAAACACCTCTCTCTATATTTTTTATTTTTATTTTTAATCGAGATATTTCCTAAGTATGTTAATTTGACCTTATAGTTTTTTAGGTCTCTTCTTCTTTCAATTTTATGTGCTTTGCATATATCTATTTTGGTGTTGTTTATTAATCGAAGTTGTTAATCTAGAAATTCAAAAGAAAAATAGATAAGTTTTTTATTTATGAATTTAATACAAAATGTGCTGATATTTTATATATTTTTTTACTTTCATAGCAAGTGTAATGAGTATGCGATGTACCCTTATCTAGGTTATTTATTTTAGTTTTAGTTACCATTAAAAGTTTGTAGAAGTTATTAATGATGTATTTAATTATTACATAATTATTTTTTTATTATATAAGTATATTTATCTCCTTATAAAGGTGAAACTAATTACTAAATATGCTAGAGAGTGACGGGTTGATGATGTTAAGAGCTAACTAGACATACTATTTAATAAATTTGTTGCTAAATGATCTTATCTCGATATTAAAGAAGATAGTCCTAATTTTCAAATCGAGGAAGAAGTAAAATTTTAAAAACTGAAAAATGTGAGGTTAAAGACTAACTCATTTGATGAGCTCCCTATCTTTGACAATTAAGGTGAAAGGTATCTTATCAATAAGCTTATAACGAAAACTTTTATTATGTATTTCACACCATCAATATTAATTGTATGAGTTTTTTTTTCTTTTTTTCTTTTTGGTAATTAAATAACTTTTATTAATCACCAAGCGGCATAATTACAAACCATAGTAGATCAACTCAATCTGCTTAATATCCTACCATTTATCTCTTCAAGACTATTGACTATTATTATTATCAGACAACTCAAACTAATCTTTACTCAGAAAACTAAAGGTAACACAAGAACTAAAATTTATATTTAAAGCAGCACCTTCATGTAACCTACTGCGTTGATATTACTGAAACATGCTAATTGTCTTGTCAAAATTTCTATAAATGACTTCTTCTTCTCAAAGACGGTTGCATTTCTCTCAATTTTGTGTGAGTTTTCTTTCTATCTCACGAGTTGGGTCAAATTCGGGTTAAAACGGGTCATATTAATTATTAGGTCAAGACATAATACGCTCAAATTTTATTTGGGTAAAATGAGTTAGGTCAAGATGAGTAAACAACGGATCATAACCCAACCCACCCAACATCTCCCCTCTTAAAATATTTAATAATATTTGTTTGGATCAAAATGGATTGGACCAATTTAATAATATTAATACCAATATTCTTCTATTGAATTTCAAACTTATAGTTTTTTAAAAAAAATATTTTTGCTTGTTTAGGTTGGATACATTTTGATCCGGCGAATTACACTATTTTGACCCGATTGATTGATGGATTATTTTGGATTGTCAACTAAACAAATGGGTCATGACCCAACTCATAGAAACACTAAACGGGTTGGGTTTGGTTTTGTCCCCCTTACTTTTAAGTTTACTAACTTGTGTAATAAAAATAAGTTTCATACGATTAGTGTCAGTTATTGTAATACGAATAAAAATATCTGATAATATCCCCTCCTATGATGTAAAATAAAGAATATAGTCTAAAAAAATAAGAGAAGAAAAATGCTTATAAATTTAAAATAGAGGGGGTTATGATTTTCCACATTAAGTTAAACTAGAAAACAATAAAAGCTTCCGCTTGGGCAGCTCAATTGGTTTCAAGGGGGATATTTGAAATAAGAGACCAAGGATCGAATCCCGTCAGCGGCAGTGTGAGAGTTTCTTCTTGAAATAAAGGAGGGCCCTTGTGCGCAGCGTGGTACTGGTCTAATCTTTGAAATCAATTGAGTCACCATAATTTACCTCCTTCACAGATCTATCGGTCCGGGGTGTCCACCCTTTTGGAATAAGAAAACAACAAAAGCAAACAACCCCAAATTAGCACCCCCTCGAAGAAACATACCTTTGCCCTCTGTTCGGTCGAAGTTGTCGTCAAATTCTATGATGAAACCCTAATTTTTAGCACCCACAATATAAACGAAGAACAATCACATCCAATTGATTTAAAGTCCTTCAATTGATAGATTGTACAGTTTTGTCCCGCCATGGATGCTCAGAGAGCTTTATTGGATGAACTAATGGGCTCAAGTATGACTTAACATGCGAATTTAAGCTTAGTTATCTTTGATTTGCTTTAAATAGTATAGTTTGTTGCTATGTTTATACAAAAGAGTACCAATTTTAATATTTTGAGTATGTAGCTCGGAATTTAACTGAAGACGAGAGAAGAGGGTACAAGGAAGTTAAATGGGACGACAAGGAAGTTTGCGCATACTACATACTTCGATTTTGCTCTCACGATTTGTTCGTGAATACCAAAAGTGATTTAGGTCAGTTCCGAAACCCTACTCCTTGTATTTGGTTGATAAATAAACTGTTGTTTCTTTAAACACGGATATGGAGTGTGACCTAGTGGTCAATGAAGGTGGGTGAACACCACGAGGTCTCAAGTTCAATTCCCAACTGAGACGAAGACACTAGGTGATTTCTTCCCATCTAGCCTTGGTGGACAGAGTTACTTGGTACCTGTTGCTGGTGGTGGGAGGTGGCAGGTATCCCGTGGAATTAGTCGAGGTGTGCGCAAGCTGGCTTGGACAACACGGTTATGAAGAAAAAAAGAATCACGGATATGATATCTATGGTTCCAAAGAAATTGAATATCCGTCTGGGATAATTTTACTACCTATATTTTAGCTTGGAACGACATCTTAAAAACTACTCCTGATTGTTTTTGACTTGTTGTTTTCTATAGGACCCTGCACTAAAATTCATGAAGCAAAGTTGAAGGAAAGGTAAGATTGAATCTTCCCTCTCTGGGACTTGCAGTGTTTGTTTAATTTTTGGGCTCAAACTGATATATATATTTCAGGCCTTCATACAGAAAATTAGTTACTTTTCCTTGTAACACTTCCTTCCTCAACCAAAATTAAAAACAACATTGATATACTGTTATGTGTTATCTGCCAACTCAACTTGTGAAGTTTCAACCTCTACTTTTTCTATGCCAAGCACTTGATGAAATGGTTATTGAGATTTATATCTTAAAATAACTTAATTGGGTCAAACAAGTTCATCAAGACACTATGAATGACAAAAAGTTACTTTGTATCCCACTTTTATATGGTACTATCATTATTTTAAGAGTCAAATAGTCTTTTTCTTAGACTACTACTTATTTTCCGACATGTTCACAATATTTTGTGATTTATATTTCTTTTTATGTAGCTTCTAAATATGTAAGTTTTGTTTCAAATAGAATTAGCGTAATTTATGAACTCACCACAAAAAAGAAGATTGTTTGACCATATTACTCCAAATCTTCTCGTTGTTTTTAGGACGAAAAGACTAGTTTTTATAACTAAGTGTCTAAACAGGATGGAGGATGAAAGAAAAGTTGAAAGCTTGAACTTCAAGTGGTGGGTACTCCTAGCACCTTCAAACTTTTTAAGAAGAATAGTTGAGGAAATGTAAGGATAGTGGGTGGCTGAGTGCTACTTATCCCAAGTTTCGTAGAATACTTGACTGTGATTTTAGTTCCTTTCAGTTGACTGCCTTGTCTTGAAATTTTCTTCAAGTTGGAACTTTTTTATTTATGAAGGTATTTCTTGCCTGTTTGGCTAAGCTTCTGGGAAGCCAAAAGTGCTCTTTTTTAATTATAAAAAATGCTTATTTTAGAGAGTTGAAGTGCTTGGCCAAAATTTTAGGGGAAAAAATAAGCGTTGGAGTAATAGCTGAAGTTGTTTTTCAGAAGTTGAAAAACTTGAGAAGCACTTTTAGAAAGCTTGGTCAAGCACATATTGCTGCTCTAATGTTGGTGAAAATGTTATTCAAATTGATTAGCCAAACACAAATTGTCACTCTCCAAAATTACTTTTTTGAGATGTACTTGTGAAGTATTTTTCAAAATAAGCAGATTTTGGAAGCTTGATCAAACAAGTTATTCATTAGAAAGACATCAAGGAGATGCAAATTACAAAAAAAACAAAAAAGTACAAAATTGTTAGCCCCTTTACAATATCAATGTAATACCAGGGAATTAACAAAGTCCAAAAAGTGGTCAATGATAATTACAAGGGTATCTTAGTCCAACTAATAAAGTTGCACAAACATCTAGAATGGTTTGGATTTGATATTCCATCAAAACATATCCGATTCCTTTTAGTCCACAAACACCAAGAAATGACTGCAGGGATCATCACCCAGATTTTCTTGATGGTCTTGTCAACTTTCCGTTGGTTCCAGCTTGTATATGCATCTCCAAGTTGAAACTTTTGAACTACAGTTCAGCCAGATGGTTCTAAGATGCTTAGAGCTTGATATTCTTCATTTTTCTCAGTATGTTTCATATGGCTGATGAATCCACTGTCAACTGGCTGTCTGCCTGAAATTCGTAGAAACTATGTTCATTTCTTAGATGATTGGTTGCCAATGTGTGATCCAACGTTTAATGGATATGGCCGTTATATAATATCTTGATTCAGAATAAATAATGAGAAGTTATACTGTTACTTTCTTTAAAAGGATTGCAAGTTCTCAGAGCTTAACTTAATGAAGCTGCAAATTATGTAAACAAGACGTTATTTTCACCCAGGGGCTACTGGGAAATTGATTCAAAAAAAAATCTTGTGGTAATTAACATAAGCAAAGTTTAGCTTCTTTTACACCTAGTTTCAGCGTAGTTCTTTTGCGTGGTAAGATGATCATACCATAAGTTTTAAATTAGCATTTCAACTACCATAGTCTGTCAGTTATGTTAGAATTGTGGTAGTTGCATGACAGTAGACATACTTGAGCTGGAGAGAGTGACAAGGAAGCCTTAAAACTAGTTTCTTTAGTAGGAAACTGAGAGCAGCAGTTGGAATTCTGTAGGTGTTGAAAAGCTTCCTCATAGAGCTTGAACCTGTCCACGCTCATCAGTCAGCACACCTGAAGAGGTGTTTTAAATCTGTAAAATTACGCGTGATAGTACCATGAAAAGGTCAAAAACCAGTGCAAACTGCTATAGGATTTTTTTTTAAGATTCAAACTGCTATAGGATTATATGAATTCTGTACGAATATAAATGAGCAGCATCCTTTAGGTTCCAATGGTCTTTTTGTTTGGAAAGGTAATAATTTCCTTTAGGTTCCAATGTAGTGTCAAGCTCAATGGCTTCCATGTTTTTTTCTCTGTATCATGGACAATCAGCAGATCAATATTTTGTTATTTTATGCTACATCTTTGAAGCTGCATGATTTGACTGCTGAGTCATAGTGAAGTATAACCTTGATGTTTTTCTTTGTCGCAAGGGAAGTTGGTAGATTTTGATCACTGGTTTCCTTTATGATGGAAGTACCACCTTATCCAACTATGGTTAGTGGGTACTTCTTAAAATTTTATCTGTTAAATCATTTACTGGTGTATTAGTCATCCCTGTTTGTACGAAGATCTTCTAGTGCTGTAGCTTGAGTGATTTTACCTGCCTCTCCAAAAGTCGCTTATCTCACTCTTTTGTGCATGCAAGATTATTGTGCATTAAGCCTTCTCATTTATGCGCCACTATATTTCCTTGTTAAAATTTTTTTGTTTTCTTCTTCAGTTTTGAGAATTCTCCAAGACACGATTCCTATGTTCACAAGTTTGAAGCAGAACTAGCCCATTACTGTGAGAAGTTATTGACTGACCAGTTTCAGAACTCTGTTTCAACGTGTTCTCTGAATAAATATCCCATATACTTAATTTGTTGTTATCATAGGTGATGGACTTGGATAAGAAAGTTAGGCGTGGTTGAGAACGCCTTGCTCAGGAGGTTGAAATTCCCGCACCTCCTCCAATAGCAGCAGAAAAATCTGAGCAATCATCTGTCTTGGAGGAGAAGATTAGAAACTTGCTAGAACAAGTGGAGTCTCTTGGTGAAGCTGGGAAAGTTGATGAAGCTGAAGCTCTCATGAGAAAGGTTTGGCTGATATCCCTGCCTTCTAATTCATGTTTGTCTTGAATTTTGCAATATCATGATGGAGAGTCTTATGACAGTATCCGGACTTCTTGTATTCATGTAGGTGGAAATGCTAAACGTTGAAAAGACAGCCTTGACTCAGCAATCCCAGCAGATTAGTGCACTAATGATTGCACAAGAGAAAAAGATGGTGTTGTGCGAGACATGTGGTTCCTTTCTTGTCGCAAATGATGCTGCAGAGAGGACCCTGTCTCACGTCACTGGTAAGCAGAATGTTGGCTATGGAATGGTTTGAGATTTCTTATCCGAGTACAAGGTATTTCTCACCAGATTTTCCTTCTCTCTTTTAAGCAGCATGTTGGCTATGGCTATGCAAACCTTATTTTTCTGCCTTTAGTTACAAATGATATTCTACACAATGGACTGTGGTGTTGCTTCCAGGCTGCTAAAGAGAAGGCAAGGGAAGAGGAAAGGTTAGCCAGGGAGAAAGAAGCAGAAGAAAGGAAAAAGCTGAGGGAGAAAGAATATGACAGCAGACGACGAAGAAGTGTCTCATCTGACAGGGACAAGCACAAAGATCGAGATTATGACAGGGAACGGGATTGCCACTGAGGAATAGATCCTGCCCTTGACAGGAATGGCAGAGGAAGCCGTGATTTCGAAAGGGGGTCAGATTGGAAACATGGGATTTCCAGAAATGGGAGAAACAGAAGCAGGGGGAGACGTGATAGAAGCAGGTCACACTCTCCTATTAGCCATGGTTCCAAGAGGTCCAGGAGTCCAGTTCGGAAGTATTAGAGGATTATAAAATGTAGATGTCTGAACTTTGAAATTTGAAGAGGTAAGACTTTTTCATAACTCACCAATTTCATGACTCTATGCTTTTGAGTCCTAAGTGTCATTGTCATCATGTGTGAAACTGTTTTTTGTTCTCACATCTCTTTTGAGACTATGTCATCTCCCTATCATCAATATAATTAGAGAAGAAAGGGTTGAGGTAGGTATAACTTCATTGTCGTAACTCTTTAATGATATATTTTGGTTTAACGTTCTCAGAGGTTCTGATCCCCGCTCATCTGGGGTCACCTATTCTCGTGAAGTTAAAAAAAACAGATTCATTAGTTATTCATGGATAATGCTGCTAGAGGAAGATCCTTGCATGGTTTTTCCTTAAGTGAGGTAACAAATTTTATTAATTGAGGATTGCGGAATGACTTGCTGGCCATCGTTGGCTTAGTTGTCATTCAGATGATAAACACAATCTTTTTCATTTGGTTATTCAGATGGCTCAGAGCAATTTAGTGCTAATTGTTATTGCATATTTGGAAGTGAGCTCATCAAAATGAAAGATTCCATGTAATTTGTCTATCATCCGAGCTCAGATAGGTAACCTCTGTTCCGACTTACTTACCATCCCTCTACCTTGTGTGTGGAGCTAAATTCATGCAGGCAGCTTTGTGGGCATAAGGCAGCTAATGATTCTAATGTGCAATCGACAACTGATCATTGAATAGGTAATAATTGCGAACATTAAACAAGCCCTTATATGTCCACTTGGGTTAGTACGTGCAGGCTTCATATATATGTATCTATTACTTCCTCAGACATTTCCTCTTAATGGATACATTATAAGTTCCCTCTTCCTGCAATTTATTTCACTGCAAGCGGATGGGAATCTTCAGCTCAGACTAAGTTTTAGAAATGTCTGCGGGTGAAATTATGGGAACGGTGTCTAGACTAGATTTGCTAAGGCCCGTGCTGAGCAAAGACACGGTGTGGTGATTATAAGTTATAACTGTGGCCAGCCATTGAAGAACATTTTGCAAACTCTCTTTTGGGGAGTAAAAGTTAAAAAATCCTACTTCCACTGTAATGAAGAACAGATGATAAAGATAATGGCTTTTCAGCATCTCCTAGGGAGTTTTCAAAAAGAATAACTGAGATCAAGCATGAAGTTGAGCATCATGTTCCTCCATTCCGCAGAGAACATGTAATTTGCAAAATTGTTGTTCCGAGGAGTTTTGGGCTACAAAGCATTTTATGGGAGGATTTTAGAGAACACAAAGTTCACTTAAATCTTCCAGTGCAATCCCCAAGGTTTATTTTTGTTCATTTTTTTCTTGAATGTCAGAGTTAATGACCAACAACTGTTTTATCACTAACATCTGGTCATTACTGCTAGTAATAGAATTATAAAGTTCCAAGGACACTGAGTTTGTCAAACATAATCCTGTGGAAGGTTTTGGAGCTTGATTTTACATGATCTAAAAACCCTACGACAGACATAAGATGTATCCCCCAAAAGTTCCAACAGCGTGGGCAAAAGCATCATTCTGACACAGTGGGATCGAAGTATCCACACAAAATTTTGCACGGTGAACGTCGAAAGATTACATCATTGCACTCCTTGATTGTCTTGTCCGATACTATCATATATTAGCTCAGAATTTTTAGTTTAACTCATACTTACATTTAGTTTTTTATAGAGCAAATCATGGTGTTTCCTCTTCCCTTAACTTTGACCTCGCTAGAACATCTAATAAATCTGTCGAAAAGAACAAACGTTATGCAGGTTTCCAACATTTGTCAAGTGTCGCTTAACATAACATTTGGTTTTATACCTCTTTTCTTAAATCCTCTATTGGTTTGTTTTAATTTTTGAGTTCAATGGTAAAACGTTAATCAACAAGTGGTTTCATGCAGCGATTGTAGCTTATTCATCAACAGTATATTGAGAGCCCGTTTGTTTTAACTAAATTTAAGTATTAACCAAAAATCATGAGTATGTTACTTTTAACTTACGACTCTTTAGTTTAGAGGCATTTTTAGTTTGATCAAATATTTTATTATTTTATCTATAATGTCTTTTATAATTTTAAAAATATTTTTTCACAAAGAAATAATTCTAACTCCGTCTTCTCACTCTATCTGCCATTCCTCGTTTCTTTATAATGATACTTTAAATTCATAATATTCATAATTTTTTGTAAGCATTTTCACAAAAGAGTATGAATAGAAGTATGAATAAAATACAGAGTTGATGTGTTTGATAAAGAAGTAAACACTTGTTTTTCTTTTAAATATATTTGTATATGTATATACTTCCTGAACTATGTACTTGATTTTTATTAAATTTTATATGTATTATTTTTAAGGAATCTCTACTTTTAATCTGATTCTCTACTATCGTGACCAACTCTTGAAAAATGGTGTTTGAATGGATCAAATGAATGTTAGTTTCTGTGAAAGATAGATTATACTAATATTTCTTAACAATGGTGGTTAACAATATTTAATAGAATGAGATTTTTCTAGGGAACTTGATTTTATTAAATGTCATGTTTATAGGGATGACACATATTTGCTGGGTATTTTAATCAATCTAATAATCATCTAACCTGGTTTAATTGTATACAATACAATGGAATTGTGTATAGTGTAGAAAGGATATGTTATTCATTGGAATATTTTATGATTACATAAGTTGTAGTACGATTATTTTTTCTATTGAGAAAATTGTTTTGTGAGATGGAGCTCCATAATCAATGGGAAGGGGTAATTTTTATTTTATAAAAAATCCCACATGAAAAGAAAATTAAAAAATTTCAGAATCTTTTGTTGTTTGTTGACATAGCTTGAACTAAATACTTTGTCGTATTATATTATATCATTGTATTGTATTACACTATATTATTTTAATTAATATAATATTTAGATAAATTATATTATTTTTTGTCATTACATAAGGTCATACATAAGCATTTGGATGACAAACATATAAGAAAAGTAGGAAACGTGATGTAGTCTCTAAAAAAAAAAGAAGATAAAATATAATAATTTAAATAATAAGCAAAAACAAAATAAAATAAAAAAAATAATAAAATAACAATGTGATAATACTAAATCAATAATTACATAAAATAAAACTTTTTATTATTATATAACAATAAATTTAATAATACAATACAATCAAAACAAACCTTCCCTCCGAACAAAAAGAAAAAAAGAATACTAGAACAAAACCCTCACCCCTCCACTCTGTTTTTTCATGTTCAGTACTGCCGACCGGCGGCTAACATAATCACCGGCGACTTTGGTGAAGCAGAATCGAAGGAGCTTGTCTAGCATGACCAAACATAGACTTGGACTGCACAGTCGTTTGTGCTTATTCTATCTCTCATCAACAAAGACAAGACCTTTTACTACTTCCCCTTTACCCATAGAGGTAGCATCTTCATCTGTTCCGACCTCCCCACTTAATCACATGACATTATGTTTTTCACTTTCAGAGCAGTTAATACTTCGTGGGTTGTTGGGTTCAGCTCAGAAAGTAATACAGAGAATCATCAAGCAATCCTCATCACCCTCTGAAGCTATCTCAGTTCTTGAATTTTCCATTTCACATAAAATTGAGCCTGACCCAACTACCTATGCTTTTCTCATTCGCCAACTCGTTACATCTGGGGAAACCCACAAGGCCGAGGATATCTATGTAGATTACATTTTGAACAGAGGTATTGATCCTAACCATTCTTTATTGAATTCCATGGTCATTTGTTATTGTAATTTGGGTAAACTAGAGGAAGCTAAGTTGCTTTTTGATAGACTTGTGGATATGAAGTTGACGCCTTGTCGTAGCGCGTGTAATGCGCTTATTAAGGGATTTTGTAGCCAAGATAGAATCTTGGATGGGTTTGATGTTTTTGTGGATGCTACCAATGCTGAGGTATTACTCGGTTTTGGTTGTTATAATAAGTTAGTGGATGGTTTGTGCTATCGCGGGTATTTAGACGATGCTATTTATGTGTTTGATGTGTTGTGTGACAGAGGGGTAATGCCGACTGTTCATTTGTTTAAAACGTTGGTTTTTTCGTTATGTAAGAGGGGTGGAGTGGAGGAAGCGCAATTGTTGAGCATGGAAATGGAGTCTTATGGTTTTGTTCTGGATAAAGTCATGTACACGAGTCTCATTAACGGGTATTCCAAGAACCAGAAAATGAAAACGGCTATGATGGTATTTCTCAGAATGCTCAAGTTGGGCTGTGAACCGGATAAGTATACTTACGACACGCTGATAAATGGGTTTTTAAACTTGGGCATGTTCGACAAGGGTTGGGTGCTTCATCAGCAGATGGTTGAATTTGGATTGGAACCTGATGCGGTAAGTTACCAAATCATGATTGGAAAGTATTGTAAGCACCATAAAGTTGATTGTGCATTGGTGCTGTTTAATAACATGATTCAGTGCAATATTGCTCCCAGCATTCACTCTTATACTGCCTTAATCTCTGCACTTTATAAAGAGAATCGGTTAGCAGAAGTAGATGACTTATACAATAAGATGTTGGGCAATGGATTGGTTCCTGACCATGTTGTGTTTTTTACCTTGATCAGCAATCATCCAAGAGGGTCAGAGATTAGTCTAGCATGCATATTTTTGCGGGCAATCGCCATGAACGGTTGTGGTATTGACCTCTCTAACATCCCTAGCTCTACCAGTGGTAAAGTTACTACAGATATCATGCTTGATATTGATCATCTCTTGAGAGAAATTGTGGCAAGAAACTTACCTCTGGCTAATGTTTCTTTCAATATATACATGATTGCTTTGTGTTTAGGGGGAAAACTTGTTTCTGCTCAGCTCTGCATGGATAAGATGGCAAGCCTTTCTCTTCATCCTTCACTGTCAGCTTATAATTCCATGATCAAGTGCCTTTACCAAAAGGGATTACTTGAGGATGCTGAGTCCCTTGTTGAAGTTATGCAAGATCAAGGTCAAGTTCCAAATCAAGCAACATTCTTGATTATGGTGAATGAATACTGTAAACAGGGTGACATACAATCAGCATTTGAAGTTCTGGACCAAATGGAAGAGAGTGGATTGAATCCTAGTGTTGCTATATATGACTCCATCATTGGGTGTTTGGGCAGAAAAAAGACAATAAACGAGGCCCTTGAACTTTTCCGGAGAATGCTCAAGGCTGGAATCTATCCTGATGAAACTATGTTTGTGACAATGATTAACGCTCTATCAAGAAACGGGCGAGCAATTCAGGCACATGAGCTCTTCGACAAAATGTTGGAAGATGGAGTTCAACCAAGCAACTATGCTTATACTGCTCTTATAAGTGGGTTGGTTAAGAAAAACATGATAGAGAAGGGTTGTGTATATCTCGATCGAATGATAGAAGAGGGTTTCATGCCAAATACTGTTCTTTATACTTCTCTTATAAACCAATTTTTAAGGAAGAGAGAGTTTGAATTCGCATTTAAGTTGGTTGATTTGATGGAAAAAAGTGAGATTGAGCGAGACCTGGTAACTTATATTACTTTGGTCAGTGGTGTTTCTAGAAATATTAGGTCACTTGATGGGAAACGGCTTGTTCCACAGAGACAGTATGAAGAAGCTAAGGAAATGTTGTTCTGTCTACTTCATCAGAGTGCTATGTTGCCTAAGGAAAAATGTTTGGAAATCTCAGTTAGCTCGCAGGAACGAATAAAATTTCTTGCACTTAGGCTCATAAACAAAGTGAAGGACACTCCCCTAATGCCAAATTTGTACTTGTATAATGGCATACTTTCTGGGTTTTGCTGGGCAGAGAGGATGGAAGATGCATACAAGCACCTTGATGCGATGCAAAAAGAAGGCCTCCAGCCAAATCAAGTTACTTTTACTATTCTAATTGATGGTCACTTCCGAAGTGGTGAAATTGATCGTGCTGTTAGTCTTTTCATCAGAATGAATGCGCAGGATTGTCCTCCAGATAACATTGTGTACAACACTTTAATAAGAGGTCTATGCAAGCATGGAAGGCTCATTGATGCTCTATCACTCTCATACACAATGCTCAAAAAAGGATTGGCCCCTTCTAAGGCATCATATGAATATCTTCTCAGTTCTCTTTGTGCTAATAATTGGAGTGTTCATGCACTGAAGATATGTCAAGATATGCTTGCTAATGAATATATCCCTTGTGGCCATAATCTTAAATTGTTGATTTGTATACTAGGTGAAGAAAATAAGTGGCCAGAAGCTCGTTTTATGTATGATTTACTTCTTAAGAAAAGAAGATTTATGATGAACACAAGCTAGGGGCTGGATATGCAATCTCTCCGATATTGTTGGGCTTCCTTCCCTTTCTGGTTCGTGTGCATCGACATAATATGGACTTTTGTATGGAGCTGCACATTGTTGCTTGTGTACCCTCAGAATTCCCTTTGGTAAATTGTTTTAAGCCATCAACTCTGTGTATTTCTTAACTCTGTTTTTTGCTTAAAGTTTCTAATTAGTACGGTATTCTCTTGACTCTAATGTTGATGACCCATTGACCTGGAGGTTCTGGGGGTGTACATAATAAAGGGCAGCCTGGTGCACTAACCTCCCGCTATGCGCAGGGTCCGGGGAAGGGCCGGACCACAAGGGTCTATTGTACGCAGTCTTACCTTGCATTTCTGCAAGAGGTTGTTTCCACGGCTTGAACCCATGACCTCCTGGTCACAGCAACTTCAGTTACTCCAAGGCTCCCCTTATGAGGTGGTTGTATGCTATGTGCAGTTGACAACCTTTAGGTAATCCTCAATATGCGTGTTCTCCTGAATTATTCGTGTGTAAAATTTTAACACAAGTTAGTGGAGCAATTCTGTCACTGGGAAGACTAGATACTGAACAAAATGTAAATCTTATAGAAGGCTATTGAATGCTTAATGAACGTGATTTTTTTTTTTGTTTTTCTTTTGAAAAAGAGGAGTTTCTTATCTAGTTTTCGTCATTTTCAGTTTTATCATTATTTTTTTGTCTAATCCTGAATTGCAGAAAGCTAAGAGTTCAGAGGCAACAGGAAAAGAAGTGTTATTCTCGGATGAAAGAGTTGGCATACATTTGTCAGGAAATAAAGAATGGTATGTGCTTTACAAACTCATTGTTGGTTGCCACATATTTGACAGAAAACCAGAAGCAATATCTAGAGGCAAGTGTTGCTTGTGAGAGGCAGATGTCTAAGATCATTACGATGTTGATATGGAAAACATTGAGGATGATTCACTGACCATTGAGAAAGAAGAATTTTTCTTGGGAGTGTAATAGAATGCTGTTGTTGGCCATGCTATTGCTAAGGGAGAATTATCTGGGATGTTTCAGAGGAGAATATAATAGTATATGGTGACTAAGTGAAAATTCAACAGGTCTTGCCAGATTTCTTGCTGGACATATTACTGTATGCACCATCACCTGACGCTAAATATCCAACTTCGACCAAGTATAAGAAAATATCTGATGGAGTAACTGTCGTGCATATTGAATTCAGGTACATTCTGTAATTTTCTTTCTTTTTTTTTAAGAAAAATTATTTGCTCTGTTGGCAGATGAGTTATATTAACAGGTTAATTTTACGGGTGGTCACTAAACTTTACCCCCTTGTATTAGTGAATGACATAACACTAATCCACGTTCCACACGGACAAGGAAAGTCACAAAACTATTTTTTTAATGTTGTGGTGGAAGCACAGTAATTTTTGCCATGGGGAAAATAAAAATCATTCCAGATTGAAATGGTTATCTGTATATATGTTGCTGGTAACGCCTCAACAATGATGAAGGGAACGAGCGGAATGTTTAAGTAGTTATTTCAGTGATGCGCAGGAGAGGATTGATTTTTCATTTGTGATGGCTGTTAGACGTGAATGAGAAAGGGTGACTGTTATGGAGTAGTTGAAAGGATGAACTGAAGGTGATGGCGCGGTTATTTTATGGTTATTTTGGAGGAGATGATGTTGTAGGGAAGGTTAGGATTTGGGCGCAGGAGGATTGATTTTTCTTCTCGTTGTTTTTTGGATGACAAGAGTAGTTGTTATAAAGAAGTGTCTAAACGTGATGGAGGAAGAAAGAAAAGTTGAAAGCTTGAACCTCAATTGGTGGGTACTCCTAGAACCTTCAATCTTTTTAAGAAGAAGAGTTGAAGAAATGGAAGGATAGTGGGTGGCTGAGTGCTACTTATCCATGTTTTGTTGAATGCTTGACTGTGAATTTAGTTCTTTTCAGTTGACTGCCTAGTCTTGAAATTTTCTCCAAGTTGGAACTTTTTTATTTATGAAGTAAAGTATTTCTTGCCTGTTTGGCTAAGCTTCTGCGAAGCCAAAAATGTTTCTAAAATTTATATATGAAAGCTTATTTTAGAGAATTGAGGTGCTTTGCCAAGCTTTTAGGGAAAAAATTAAGTGTGTTTGAGTAATAGTTGAAGTTGTTTCTCATAAGCTGAAAAAAATAGCTCCCCAGAAGCACTTTCTTGAAAGCTTGGTCAAGCACAAATTGATGCTCTAATATTGACAACAATCTTTTTCAAATTGATTAGCCAAACACAAATTATTACTCTCCAAAAGTACTTTTTCGAAATGTATTTGTGAAGTACGTTTCAAAGTAAGCATATTTTGGAAGCTTCATCAAACAAGCTATTCATTAGAAAGGCATCAAAAAGATGCAAATTACAAAAGACCAAAAGCGCAGAATTGTTAGCCCCTTTACAATGTGTCAATATAATACCAGGGAACTAACAAAGTCCAAAAATGGTCAATGCTAATTACAGGGTTATCTTAGTCCAACAAAAAAGGTTAAGCAAAAATCTAGAATGGTCTGGAGTTGAGATTCCATCAAAACATGTCTGATTCCTTTTAGTCCATAAACACCAAAGAATGACTGCAGGGATCATCACCCAGATTTTCTTGATGGTCTTGTCAACTCCCCATGGGTTCCAGCTTGTATATGCCTCTCCAAGTTGGAACTTTTGAACTACAGTACAGCCAGATGGTTCCAAGATGCTTGGAGCTTGATACTCTTTCTTCTTTTTCAGTATGGTTCATATGGCTAGTGAAATCCACTGTCAAATGGCTATGTGCCTGAAATTCGCATAGACTATGTTCATTTCTTAGGTTAGATGATTGGTTGCCAAATTGTGATCCAAAGCTTAATGGGTATGACCATTATATAATATCTTGATTCGAAATATATTACTCCCTCCGTCACAATTTAAGTGTCTTACTTTCCTTTTTGGTTTGTCCCAAAAAGAGTCCATCTTTCTATATTTAGTAAGCTTTCGCAAGTTTAAGACCACCGCAGATCTTTAATTAAAGACCACAAGATTCAAAAGTCTTCCTTTATTTCTTAAACTCCGTGCCAAGTCAAACTAAGACACTTAAAATGGGACGGAGGGAGTACGAGAAGTTATGCGTTATTGCAAGTTCTCAGAGCTTAATTTAATGAAGCTGCAAATTATGTAAAGCAAACAAGATTTCAATCTTGTGGTAATTAACATAAGCAAGGTTGAACTTCTTGTACGCCTAGTTTCAGCTTAGTTCTTTTGCGTGGTAAGATCATCATACCATTTCAGTTAGCATTTCAACAACGACTATCTGTTAGGATGTTGGAATTATGGTAGTTGCATGACAGTATCCATACTTGAGCTGGAAAGAGTGACAAGGAAGCCTTAAAACTAGTTTCGTTAGTAGGCAGCTGAGAGCAGCAGTTGGAATTCTGTACGTGTTGAAAAGCTTCCTCAGAGAGCTTGAGCACATCCACGCTCATCAGTCAGCACACCTGAAAAGGTGTCTTAAATCTGTAAAATGACGCGTGATAGTACCCATGGAAAGGTCAAAAACCAGTGCAAACTGCTATAGGGTATATGAATTCTGTACGACTATAAATTAGCAGCATCCTTTAGGTTCCTATGTTCTTTTTTATTTGAAAAGGTAATAATTTCCTTTAGGTTCCAATGTAGTGTCAAGCTCAATGACTTCTTTGTTGCTCTGTATCATGGACAATCTGTAGATCCAATATTTTTTATTTTATGCTACAGCTTTGGTATTGATGCAGCTGCATGTTTTGACTGCTTAGTCATTGTGAAGTATGACCTTGACGTTTTTCTTTGCCACAACGCAAGTTGGTGTATTTTGATCACTGGTCTCCTTATGATGGAAGTACCACCTTATACCACCTATGATTAGTTGGTACATCATAACAATTTCATCTCTTAAATCATTTACTGGTGTATTAGTTATCCCTGTTTGTACGAAGATCTTCTAGTGCTGTAGCTTGAGTGATTTTACCTGCCTCTCCGAAAGTCGTTTATCTCACTCTTTTGTGCATGCAAGATTATTGTGCATTAAGCATTCTCATTTGTGCGCCACTATTTCATTGTTCTGAAAGATTTTTGTTTTCTTCAGTTTTTAGAAATCTCCAAAACAGGATTCTTATGTTCACAAGTTTGAAGCAGAACTAGCCCATTACTGTGAGGAGTTGGTACGTTATTGACTGACGAGTTTCAGAGCTCTGTTTCAACATGTTCTCTGAATAAATATCCGATGTACTTAATTTGTTGCTCTCATAGGTGATGGACTTGGATAAGAAAGTTAGGCATGGCCGAGAACGCCTTGCTCAGGAGGTTGAAATTCCCACACCTCCTCCGATATCAGCAGAGAAATCTGAGCAATTATCTGTCTTGGAGGAGAAGATTAGAAACTTGCTAGAACAGGTGGAGTCTTGGTGAAGCTGGGAAAGTTGATGAAGCTGAAGCTCTCATGAGAAAGGTTTGGCTGATATCCCTGCCTACTAATTCATTTTTGTCTTGAATTTTGCAATATTAAGATGGTAGTGTCTTATGACAGTATCCGGACAAGCACAAAGATCGGGATTATGACAGGGAACGGAATCGCTACTGAGGAAGAGATCGTGGCCCTGACAGGAATGGCAGAGGAAGCGGTGATTTCGGAAGGGGGTCAAGAAATGGGAGAAACAGAAGCAGGGAGAGACGTGATAGAAGCAGGTCACACTCTCCTATTAGACATGGTTCCAAGAGGTCCAGGAGTCCAGTTCGGAAGTATTAGAGGATTATAAAACGTAGATGTCTGAACTTTGAAATTTGAAGAGGTAAGACTTTTTCATAACTCACCAATTTCATGACTCTATGCTTTTGAGTCCTAAGTGCCATTGTCATCATGTGTGAAACGGTTTTTTGTTCTCACAGCTGTTTTGAGACTATATCATCTCCCTATCATCAATATAATTAGAGAAGAAAGGGTTGAGGTAGATATAACTTCATTGTCGTGATTCTTTAATGATCTATTTTGGTATAACGTTCTCAGAGGTTCTAATCCCCACTCATCTGGGGTCACCTATTCTCATGAAGTTATAAAAAAACAGAATCATTAGTTATGCATGGATAATGCTGCTAGAGGGAGATCCTTGCATGGTTATCTTCCTTTCTTTTGTCTCCTTTTGGTGGTCTTTATCATTCCCCTAAATGCTGAGGAATACAACAGTACCATTTTTTAAAAAAAAATCCTTGCCTGGTTATTCCTTCCGTGAGGTAACAAAATTCATTAATTGCAGATTGCGGAATGACTTACTGGCCATCGTTGGTTTAGTTCCTTTATCTTTTGGTCATTCAGATGATAAACCAGAAATCTTTTTCATTTGGTTATTTAGATGGCTCAGAGCAATTTAGTGTTAATTGTTATTACGTATTTGCCATGTCAGTGAGCTCATGAAATACGAAAGGATCCATGTAATTTGTCTATCATCCGGGCTCTCAGATAGATAACCTCTATTCTGACTTACTTTCCATCCCTCTACCTTGTCTGCAGAGCTAAATTCATGCAGGCAGCATTGTGGACCTAAGACAGCTAATGATTCTAATGTGCAATCGACAACTGATCATTGAATAGGTAATAATTTCAAACATTAAACACACGCTTACTTGTCCACTTGGGTTAGTACCTGCAGGCTTCATGTATATCTATCACTTTCTCAGACATTTCCTCTTAACGGATACATTATATGTTCCCTCTTCCTGCAATTTATTTTACTGCAAGGAGATGGGAATCTTAAGCTCTAGAAATGTCTGCCGGTGTATCTAGACTAGATTGGCTAGGGCCTGTGCTGAGCACAGACCCAATGTGGTGATTATAACTGTGGCGAGCCATTGAAGAACATTTTGTAAACTCTCTTTTTGGGGAGCAGAAGTTAAAAAATTCTACCTCCACTATAAATGAAGACATAATATCGATAATGACTTATCAGCATCTCCTTGGGAATCCTTCAACAAGAGTAACTGAGATCAAGCATGAAGTTGAGCATCATGTTCCTCTTCCATTCTGCAGAGAACATGTATTTGCAAATTTATTGGTGTTACTGCGGAGTTTTAGCTAGAAAGTATGTTGTGGAAGGATTTCAGAGAAAACCAAGTTAACTTGAACATTTCAGTGCAATTCCCAAGGTTTATTTATCACTAGTCAACTTGCTCGCGCTTCGCTCGGTTGTAATAAACAATTGTAATTTTCTTGTATTTTGTCGAATTTAAGAAATAAAAAAATTCTTATCTGTGCATATAAAGATTAAAGCTTGGACATACAGTTCTTAATTGTATAAATTGATTCAATCGCAAGTGAAAAATATCCTTATTTCAAGCACCATACATGTTGCAAGATGGGTATAAGACGTGCAAGTGTACCAAATTTTTAAAAATGAACTAATTTATATGCAAAGCTGATAGCCTAATATGTAATTCTAACTCTTTTGTGTTTTTAAAAAAAAGTAAGGAAGTATCAAGATTATATTATATTTTCAGAAACAATAAATGTCTTCGCCTGATATATAATTAATGTATGCATATTTTAGCTTGATTTACTTCAGTACTTCTCAAAGTTTCTCCTATTATAAAAAAGAAAGTATATTGATACGAAAAAGAAAACACAAAATTAATAATCTATATCATCACCCATAGGCCTGGTGGGATATATAGTTGAGATCCTCCAATCTCTAACCAAAGTTCCAGTTCAACTTTACTTGACGCAAATTCAAATTAGTTGGATCATTGGCTTCAAATGTCGGTGATCAAACTTTAAAAATAAAAGGGGACCCATTAGCGGCATGAATGACACTTGGCGAGATCTAATGGCTGAATTTGCCTCCTTTCTGTAGTTTCGAGTAATTGTACAATTTAATTTGCAAAATTTTCTACTCTATTTATTATAACCAACCCCAATGAGACTCGTGATTGAATTGTGCATGACGTCTTACATATGAACGCTCTAAAAAACAACCATAGCGCTATAAACTTTCATGTAGAATCTTTGATCAAGAACTATGATATGGTTATTGTTGAGTAAAGTGAAAGGGTGTGACAGAAATTTACACCAAACAGTCGAGAACTATGATAATTCCTGGTACTTCAAAAAGATGAGGAAAACTATGACCAATAAATAATAATACAATTTTAATATATACAGCAAGCATCCCTAAACTTGCTATATATCAAACCATGCAAGAGGTTCTCAAGAATATCATAGCCAATGCCTCTTTCAGAAGCTTCACAGTCGAACCAAATGTAAATGCAATAGCTAATACTTCCTCCAAGAAAAGAAAATAGAGAGGCATAAACAGAATTCTCAGGTAGTCCTCCTTGGCTCCTTCCTCCTCTCGTTACATAAATTAGTAATTTAAGATAAATATAAGTATGTAACTAACGAACGGGTGACAATAAGTTGGCTTCGGCAATTTCAAATAACAAAATAAAAGTAATCTATCATGTAACTTACAGAACTACCGATAATAATTCGGTCTTTGTCAATTTCACTTGGATGATGTATGAAGTGCTACGGATTAGGAAAAGGAATGATCCAATTTAAGAAAATAAATTAGTAACTGAAATATTGGAAGAAGAAAAGATTAATAACAGAAATCTCACATTCATTGAATCATTGTGATATATTTAATGTTTTAGAATAATAGGAAGAATGGGAACATTTAAGAGGAGGAGAAAAGGAAAATAAGGAAGTTAACGTAGTTGAATAAGTTATGTTCTTTCTTATTTTTCGGGAGACCTTTGGGTGGCCAAATTTATGAGTCTTTTCAATTTAGTTTAATAATGATTTTAGGCATTTACACATTTAATTTCGCTATAAAAATGGGAAAAAAGGCAAAAAAAAAAATACACAAAAAAGATAAATAAAAATGCTGGTCATAGAGGTATCACATCACCTTATCTAAGCTTTATATTATATATAGATATAGATTATTTTTGTTTTTTCGCCTTGACTGTCAGAAAAGTTAATGACCAACAACTTTTCTATCACTAAATATGGTCATTACGGCTAGATTACCTAATTAAATCAAGTTCCAAGGTCATTGAGTTTGTCAAACATAATCGTGAACAAGGTTTTGGAGCTTGATTTTACATTATTACATGATCAGATATCATTATCGCACAACAGACATAAGATGTATCCAACAGCGTGGGCAAAAGATTCATTTTCATACGACGTTGGATCGAAATATACATTCTAAATGTTGTTGGAAATTTGCCTTTGGCGGGGAGATGCGTCCACCCATCTTTGATGAATTAAACACTAGTGTTCCGCATGTTGGAGACCTTGTCTCTTCGCACATGCATGATCTACGAAGTGAGTAGATGACCGTAGGGCCGAGAATCGTCAAATTTCGTTGAGAAATGAAAGAGATATTGGTCCACGAAGTAAGGTGTTTGAGGCATGGAAATATGGTGCGGGACAAATCTACCACATCGATGGGAATAGGAAGAATTGCTCTCTATATAAGTCTCTAATGTGGTAAAGGGTTTGGGACCCCAAGGGGTATCCCATGTGTTTAAAGGAGGGAGGACCTAGATGTGCTTGGGTTCAAGGCTAAGCCCACGCGTGCCGCTCGTCCCGTCCGGTCTTGGGCTGTGGGGACTTTCTGATATTATCTTTTTGGACCCAAATTACTTAATATTTACAGTTTGGTCCCCAGAGTTTCTGAAAAGTTGATTTTGGGGTGACGGTAGGCAGAAAACTGTGTTTTGGAGCATTAACCAGCCATTACTTGGCTGATTAACTCCTCCATTAACAGCCCATTACTTGGGCAATTGAGCAGCCTCATTCATGACCATAAACCACCCATAAATCAGCCACTCTAATGGCATTAAAACTGTCATTTACAGCCCTCCTAATGGCCATTATCAGCCATGTTTTGGGCAGTTGAACAACCCCTCCTCCATGATATATATTGAGCCTCCTTTGGCTCAATTCGTGACTGCATAATAGACAAAAACAGTGAGAGAATACACACGAAAATAGCAGCACATTTCAGTCACAAAAGAGCACAAAATAGTGGCCAAAATCAGTGCAATTCGTGACTGGAAAATCAGTGCAAAACAGTGAGCAAAGACCCTCATATACACAAGATATACACAACAGAGACACACTATATACACAGAGACAAAACAGAAGAGAAGATAGAAACTCTCCCTTCCTTTTTCATATCTTCAGCAAGTCAATTCATATTTATTTTATTCGGAAGGCTCAACCTATTGGCTTTGTAGCGTTGAGATTAAAGTGTTGTTTTATCTTGAGATACTATTGCCCGCTAACGTAAAAGCATATATACGGGGCAATCTTGTCTTAAGGACAGAGGGCAATCCATCGACTCAACACACAATGTTGTAACCATCCAGATTTAGTTGTTTCTTGATTTCAGGTTATCAAGATTCAAGACACAACAAGCTTGCGGCAGTTTTGAAGATTGACATATTTGTTCAACAAGATTCAATTTCTGAATATTGAATATTTGTTTATCCTTTCGAATACTTGTAATAGTTATTTACTTCCTGTACTGCTTTATAAAGTATAATAGAGTACCAACATCTTAAGACAAGATGGTATTGTATTACTATTAGTGTTCGAAAGATGTCGGTCAAAAGTTGTGTGACCAAATCTGGATATGGCAATGGTTTTCTGGTAGAAGAGAGTGATGATGATGAACGTGTTCATGGTGTCACCGCTACCAAGACTGGTGGGAACAAGCGCTCACGAGAGCCTGAGGATGTCAACTGGGACAAGAGGAGAAGGCTGAAGATGTTATTCTATCTTGCAGCAGAAGGCCTATATCTGTCCCAGACAAAGGATCCGAATAATGGTAAGAAGGAAATGGACACTCAGTTTGATGAAGTGACTGAAGTGGGCCAGAATCCGAAATTGGGATAAGTAGTTTTTCTTACTTGTCAAGAATAAAGATTAAATGATGTTTGATTAAAAATGGATTAAAGTAAGGAGGAATATAAAAATAATTTATATTCCTTACGCTTCAAAATCAGAAGTTTAATCTCATTTTCTTTCCCGTTTAAAGATTGGATTTAGTAAACGACTTAAAAAGATCCGTTCTTTTAAGTGTAATTATTAAAGTGTGTAAAGTATGTTCGCACATACGAGGGAGTAAGATCCACTGATTGTGCGAAAACTGTTACCACTCTTAAGTAAGCGCCAAGAATTATCTGGGCACCAATCTTAACGGAAGGAGTCTAAAAGCTAAAGACGTTGAACCTGTCATACTATTTGGCAGAAGATCATTCATAGGATGATATTGGACACTTAGTCATACAAAGCCTCCGGGCGACTGGAGTGGGCCAAAATTCTTTTGATATGATGATATTGGACACTCAGTCATATAGGCGACTGGAGTGGGCCAAAATTCCTTTGATATGATGATATTGGACACTCAGTCATACAAAGCCTCCGGGCGACTGGAGTGGGGCCAGAATTCATTTCATAGGAAAAGTAATGGACACCTAGTGTGGTAGGCCAGAGTTTTCAGGTCTTAAATGATCTGAAGGCCTAAAGAAAGGCAGAAAAGAAATTGGACACTCAGTATGCAAAGCAACTGCAGTGGGCCAGAGCATCCAGATCACATATGATCCGGTTACGCCCTAACCACGGGCAAGAGGTTGTTCATGTGAAGCAACGCCACCTCTAAAATCAAAGGGGCTGGAGAGGTTGTCCTCAATAGGACTTCAGGGAATGGGATCACTCTAAAATGAGGTGATACATGTCCCAAACTTGGTTAAGGGACGCTGTTGGTCTATAATAACTAAGAATGGTACAATATGTTTGTATCCATATGAATGATATATTTGTAATCCGTGCATCTATGCCGTTATAGATTAAGACACGTTAAATAGAAAGTCATTCAAAAGCTAACGATGTTGAGATTGTTGCCTACTGTCGACATAAACCCTCAAAATGAATGTGAGGTAGACTAAAAGGCAAAATCATCTTTCCAAATTCCGTCAAGGGAATATCGAAAGAAGCACCGCTCCTCTAGAACTTAGTCACACCTACTTGGGTGATTTAAAGTTTATACAAAATAGAGGGGGGAGACAAGTACTTTGTGACCTTCATTGATGATGGTACAATGTATGTAATCCTTTGTTTGTTGAAAAGCAAAGATGAAGTTGTTTGAAGCGAATAAGCGCTACAAAGCAGAAGTTGAAAATTAACTAAGCCTATGGATTGCGAAATTCGTAGTGATAGAGGGGGAGAATGTGAAGCATTGTTCATTAAACGACTGTTCATTTCTCACCTCAGTCCAACGGTGTTAGCCAAACGCAAAGTCATACTCCCAAATTATATGGGGTGGCTTGGTAAAAGTTGGAATACCGAAACAGGTCAAGTTGTACCTAAGACTGTAGATTGCATATCCACTGGATCTGCAAATAACAGTAGTGCTTATCGCCTCTTGGCGTCAAAGAATGCTGAATTCTTAGAAGATAACTTTTCTTGAAAAAGGAAAAAAGAGTAATTGCTCAAGGTTAACAAGAACCCGCGAGGGCCTGACTGTCCGGAACTAGACGTTCCGTATCTACATGACTCGAAAGTTGCTGGCTATCCGGAACTTAATAATCCAGATCTGCAGAACTCAGGGATTCTAGATGTTGAACCGAGACGGAGCAAAGAAGGGGACAAAGACTTGTTCCAGTCCTTCTATCTTGTATGGTTGAGAATGAACCATGGACAATTAACAAATAATTGTCATCTCCAAAAGCGCTGCTTTGGAAAGAAGCTACAAAGAGAGAAATAGATTCCCTCATATAGAACCATACTTGCGTAATGATTGATCTTCCTCCGGGAAAAGAACCTTTGAGTTGTGAAAAATGATACTCAAAAGTGAGTACAAAGTAGATGGATCTACTGACGAGTTCAAAGCCTCGGCTACTTGTACATGTGCTCCCCTGGGAGTAGCTTAACATCATGGGCCATTGCAGTCTTGCGTGGCATGGATGATGAAACAGCCTTCCCAACCGGAGAGTTGGAAGAAGAGAATCAGAGTTGGTTTGCTGAACTGTTGGGCTTCTTCCTGAAACTTTCATTTTGGTCCCTGAAATGTTTACATTTTGGTCATGAAAGTTTCAGATAAAACAGAAACAATGAATCTGACCACAGAAACATTGACTCTGAAATTAGAAAGCCAACAGTTGGAGAATCAACAGTCTGAAAGTAAAAGTCATATTGAAACAAAGTCTCGATATGAAAGATATGGGTATCACAGATGACATCTTAGGAATTGGATTTCTAAGACATCTAACGGACGGGTCGATAGTTGACAGCCTCGTTGAAGCCACCAATGGATATGAATCATAGAACTGATTGAAATCATGGTGCACCCATAGACAAGGAGCGATATGCATAGGTCATGTGTAGTTTAATGTATTGTACACACTACAACTGACCTGGTATCGTCCTACAAACAGATCAGTTGAACTAAGGTTCACTGATGATCTTAATACATGATTAATAGAAGGCGTTAAGTCGGATATGACGATATTTGAATTATTCACTTATCTACGGATTATAGTATTCTGGATTTCCAGCGGTTCTGGGAGAACACGTGATGCAAACTGGACATCAGATCTGAAGAACACCAAAGCCACAAGTAAATGTGTATGGTGGGTCTTGGAAAATCCTCTAAGCAATCTTGCATCGACCGATTCATGATGGTATCAGAGTTTATCGCTTTATACAAAGCATGAAAGAAGTTGAGTAACTTCACGACTCATTAGAGGACGTCCCTTATTGGGAGAAACCCGTGCCTTCAGCAGTTATACACTGTGGCTAGCCGGTCGGCTTCAGGAAGGACACGGATGACGGCGTCTAGACATATCTGTCAGGATCTGTCGGAGACATAAGACCGTATGGTAGTTGATCATCACGGATGTCACTTCTTTATTTACTAACTAAGGGACTACCCGGAGATCAAGTGTTCTGCCTGTCTAGGGGAATGGGCTTAAAACCCAAACAATACGAACCTTTGCGGTGGTAACCCAACCATACTAATTGGAGATCCCAAGAATTTGGTTCAATGGGAAAACTATGCGGCAAAAGGTTCAGTTGAGCGCTTCTGTGGAAGCAAGAAACACTTCGGATGATGATTTATGTACGGAAACATGAATCCAAAGCTGTTCCCGAGATAGACATTAAAGTGCTACCTGCATGGTGGGTAAAGGTTAAGCTTCCAAACCTTTAAACAATCCTCAAACGTTTGAGGTTAAGATTGGAGAAACTTTTAATGATTCCTAACACTTGTGAAGTGGGGTATAGCAGGATACCTTGTAGGAGATCACCTATTAAAGTGTGAGGATGGCCGCCTGAAATGAACGCACTTAAGAATCCAAGTGTGTCCACGGCCACAACGGACAAAAACGTAAGAATGAAAACGGATAAGAAGAGTTATTGTGTTGTTATCATTGTCTTGGTTTACATTAAACACTGACGGTTCAAGACATCACGTTCACCGCGCAGTAAGTAAGTCCGATGGTATTCAACTAAGGAAGGTTCAAACCGAAAGCTACCTCTCCTGATGCAATATCTTTTCGCTGAAAGATTGTTGAAAGTAGGCACCTTGTGCGTGCGCCACAATCTCTCTTTCATAGAGGGGATTGTTGGAAATTTGCCTTTGGCGGGGAGATGCGTCCACCCATCTTTGATGAATTAAACACTAGTGTTCCGCATGTTGGAGACCTTGTCTCTTCGCACATGCATGATCTACGAAGTGAGTAGATGACCGTAGGGCCAAGAATCGTCAAATTTCGTTGAGAAATGAAAGAGATATTGGTCCACGAAGTAAGGTGTTTGAGGCATGGAAATATGGTGTGGGACAAATCTACCACATCGGTGGGAATAGGAAGAATTGCTCTCTATATAAGTCTCTAATGTGGTAAAGGGTTTGGGACCCCAAGGGGTATCCCATGTGTTTAAAGGAGGGAGGATCTAGATGTGCTTGGGTTCAAGGCTAAGCCCACACACGCGCCGCCGCGACGCGCCCGTCCCGTCGGGTCCGGTCCAGCCATTACTTGGACTGCATTTTGGAGCGTTAACCAGCCATTAATTGGCTGATTAGCTCCTCCATTAACATCCCATTACTTGGGCAATTGAGCAGCCTCATTCATGACCATAAACCACCCATAAATCAGCCAATCTAATGGCATTAAAACTGCCATTTACAGCCCTCCTAATGGCAATTATCAGCCATGTTTTGGGCAGTTGAATAGCCCCTCCTCCATGCTATATATTGAGCCTCCTTTGGCTCAATTCGTGACTGCATAATAGACAGAAACAGTGAGAGAATACATACGAAAATAGCAGCACATTTCAGTCACAAAATAGTGGCCAAAATCAGTGCAATTCGTGACTGGAAAATCAGTGCAAAACAGTGAGCAAAGACCCTCATATACACAAGATATACACAATAGATACACACTATATACACAGAGACAAAACAGAAGAGAAGATAGAAACTCTTCCTTCCTTTTCCATATCTTCAGCAAGTCAATTCATATTTGTTTTATTCGGAAGGCTCAACCTATTGGCTTTGTAGCGTTGAGATTAAAGTGTTGTTTTATCTTGGGAGACTATTGCCCGCTAACGTAAAAGCATATATACGGGACAATCTTGTCTTAAGGACAGAGGGCAATCCCTCGACTCAACACACAACATTGTAACCATCCAGATTTAGTTGTTTCTTGATTTCAGGTTATCAAGATTCAAGACACAACAAGCTTGCGGCAGTTTTGAAGATTGGCCTATTTGTTCAACAAGATTCAATTTCTTAATATTGAATATTTGTTTATCCTTTCGAATACTTGTAATAGTTATTTACTTCATGTACTGCTTTACAAAGTACAATAGAGTACCAACAAATGTTTGCGTGGAGAACGCTCACTTAGTAAATTTGTTCGGGCTTTGTATAAATATTTTCGATAATATACATGGGTGTAATTTCAATACTTTAAGCACCATACTTACAAGTCCTATAAATGGGCAAATCTTGTTATGTAAACTTGATAAGCAGTTCTTAATCAATTAGCTGGTTCTTTTCTTATTATAAAAATAATGAATTTCTTATTTATAAAATAATAACGTCTTTGACTAATATAAAATTGACATATGCATGTTTGAAATTTTGTTGCTAACATATTTTCCGACGTTTCTTTTATTTTGTGAAAGAATGTGAAACAAAAAAGAAAATACGAAAAATTTGCACCTTTTGGCCATTCCTCTTTTCTTCACTTTTTTTTTTCATTTTAGTTTTGCCTTTTCATTTTTTCTTTCCATTTCCCGCTCTTTTAATATTTTGTAGCTTGTTTCTTTGATTCTCTTTAGTTTTTTTGTTTAGTTTTTTTGTTTTTCTTTCTTTAGCGACTCGAAAGTAAAAATTGTAACTTACACACTTATTTTGAATCAAATGATCATGTTAATGTAATATTTGTTTGAATTATTATTTATTAAATGTGGACTTAACATGAACTTATTATTACGTTTTAGCAAAACGGGTTGAATGTTAATAGCTGATGGATAAGTTAGGGACCGTTTATTTATGTGGATTTCATGATAAGCTCGTGTCATTTTATGTAATAGGTGTGAACTGACAATAGTGTAGGTCTGTTGGAGACCAGTCAGCCTCTAATGGGGAGGCCCACTAGGTTAAGGCTTTTAAGCCTATAAATATGAGGCTAGGTCTCCTCTCTTAGCTTAACCTAAGGCATATTCCCATAAAGTGTCAGCCGTCTTAAGCTAAGGGAGAGGAAGACTTAGCCTTATTCGTCTTTAGTTGCGCGTTGTCATGACAGACAAAGGTACGCATCCTCTTTTCGCGTATTTTACTATATTGTAGGTGTTCTTGATCTATGTGATTATTATAGTTGTGTTTTTCAATTATTTTAAGGCAAAATACATAGATTGCACCCTAAACTATATTTGAAAAATCGAGTTCACACTCCAACTAATCGGGTGACATATTACCCCCATTACACATTTAAAGAGTGAATTTATTTACCCCTTTATATACATTGAAAGGTGATGTGGCAAATAATATGTCATCACATTCATACAGGCGCGTGAAACACAAGAAAAAAATTAAAAGCTGACCAAACTATACACATGTCGTCTTTCAATTGGATATTGTCAACTAATTATACACTTATTTATTCTTAATATTCATTTTTTGTATTTTTTATTTTCTTAATATCTATTCTTTTTTCAAAACCATACTCTCCTCCTATCAATTCTTTTTTCAACAACAAAGCCATATCTTGTCACCATACTCTCCGATCAAGCTTTGACATCTTTGTCATTTTCAGATTATAGTTTGCCCCGAAAACCCCATTGGTCTGTTACCGGAAAAACCCCACCGCCGATCACCACTTCCACCTCTGAACTTCACCGCGTCGGAGACTGGTGAAATCTTCCCCTTCCCCTTCACTTTCACCTCATATATAGATTCGTCCAAAAAGCAAATACCTTTTTCAGTTTTGCTCAGAAATCATTTTCCGAAAAGGATTTAAAATTATAAACGTCGGCGGCTGAAATTGGCACCGGAAACACCTATGCGTCTGCCCCTTTTAAAAAATAAAAATAAATCTTCATTTAAATAAAAAAAACTTTGAGAAATTGATTGAAGATTCTTTTAAAATAAAATCTGGTTGTGACGTTTGAGGGTACTAAGTTCTTGGCGGCAATTATATGATACAAGATTTCCGTAAGAAAAACCGTGCTTTGGTGGATCCTTAATTGATGTGACGAGATATAGAAACAGAAAAATAAGAACAACTTTCTAATGTTAAATTGATTAGAGATACTGCCGTTCCTTATTTATAATATTTTAATATTATTGATGTTTAGTGTGATATAGCCTCCATCATAAAACTGATTTGAGTTTCCACTATCCTACTAAATGTTTTGTAACGTGAATTTGATTTGTCAATCAGTAGGATTTATTACTGGTCACATATTGAGTACAATAGTATTTTATTTTTACAACCAATTAGACTACTCATCCTTGTTTCGGCCAATTATTGATGATTTAATCTTTGGTAAAAGAGTCACTGTAATAAAATGGCAAAGGAGAGTTATCAACAGTGGTTAATAAATTAATTCATATTGTTTCGTTTTCACTGGGACTGGATAAATTTATAAACCTAATCAGGATGGGTACGTGTTAAAAACACCTCATATAATTTAATTGTGTGCATACATGTTGTGTCGTATGTGCTAAGTAATGGCATGTGTAATTCTTGAGATTGAATTTGTTTCGTAAGTTGAGGTGAATGGTGTGCACCAAAGTGGCCTATTTGCTTTAATTTATGAGATTTGTTTAATCCGTTTTGAGGGATATCACTGAGTTAGAATATACAATGGCCTGCTCAAAGAAGGTTTATTGTGTGTTTTAATTTGGTATTGTGATGAGGCCCATTATGTGAAAATATTTTAATTTAGTGAATTTATTTGCTCAAAAGGGATAGGTTTCTAATATTGAAATATTTTCTTGCCTGCCCAAAGGGGGGCTACTTGTTGATGTTACGGGATTCATCGTTGTGATAATATTATTATTTATGCCTTGCTATTATAATAAAACTCATTCATGTTATGTTGTGTACAGTTACCATTTCTTTGAACAACAATAATGTTGAATTTGTGGTCCTATCGGGCTCTAACTTTAAAAGATGGAAGGAAGATCTTGAATTTGATTTGGGCATGGCTGACATAGATCAAGCTTTGCGTGAAAATGAGTCACCAGCTCTCACGGACTCTAACACTGCTGCTAGGTGAAAAAGATCTAATAGGCTATGCATTCTTGCTTTTAGGAGGACAATTGTTGAGCATCTCAAGAGTGGCTTGCCTGAAACTACCAATACTAAGAATTTTCTTGCCCAAGTGGAACAAAGATACCTTGTATCCAACAAGGTTGAGACTGGAGATCTAATGAGTAAACTCACGGGAATGAGGTATGATAGTTCTGGGGTTAGAGATTACATACTTAAGATGGTCCACATCCAGTCCAAATTGAAATCTCTTAACATAATTCTTCATGATTCTTATATTGTTCACTCTGCTCTTAACTCCTTGCATGTTGAGTTTAGTCAAATGAAAACTGCTTATAACACTCAAAATGAATCTTGATCTATTAATGACCTCATTTCAAAATGTGTTGTTGAAGAGGAGAAAATTAGGAGAGAGAAGGGTCAGATAGCCTTGTTTGTTTCCCATGATTCCAAAGCTAGCTCTAGTAAGAAACCTAGGAAGTTTCAAAGATCTAATAATCATACTTTTAAGAAGGGTCAGGACACCAAAGACATGATAAGGATCAAACCGAATATCATAGGGCCAATAATGTTGTTTTTAAGAAAAATAATAATTGCTTCTTTTGTAAAAAACCTGGTCACAAGCAGAAAGATTGTGTCAAATTTCATGCATGAATAAAAAAAAGAGTAAAAAAAGACGGTAATCATCTTGCTCTTGTTTGTTTTGAGTCACACTTAGTAGATGTCCCCATTAATTCTTGGTGGTTTGGCAGTGCGGCTACGACACATGTTGCCATTTCCTTGCAGGTGTTCACAAACAAAAGGATGCCAAAGGAAATGGAGTCAAGAATTAGAGTCGCCACACATGTCCAAGTTGAAGTAGAGTTCATAGAAACAATAGTTTTAAACTTAGAAACTAGTTATAAGCTTGTTCTATAAAATACTTTTTATGTATCGTCTTTTAGACGAAATTTGATTTCTCTTTCTGTTTTAGACAGTGCTAGCTATGATTTTAGTTCTCTTAATGAAAAAGTTAATCTGTTTTTTAACTCTCAAGTTGTTGGTCATGGAATCCTATCTGATGGTTTGTTTAAATTTTTCTTAACTTCTGATTTTGAATACAACTCTTTTAATTCTGAAATTGTTGGGTCTAAACGTCCTTTTTCAAATAAAAAGTCAGGTATGTTGTGGCATAGGCGTTTGGATCATATCTCTAAAGATAGAGTTGATAGATTAGTCAAGTCCAATATTCTACTTTCTCTTATTTTGGGGACATATGAACATGCGTTGATTGCATTGGAGGAAAGTTGACTAAAATAAGAAAAAAAGGTGCTACTCGTAGTTTCAATTTATTTTAAAAATAATTCACACATACGTAAGTGGTCCATATTCTATAATAATTTGTGATTCAAGTTATTTTGTCACCTTCATTGATGACTTTTTTCGATATGATTATGTTTTCCTTATTAAAGAAAAATTTGATTCTCTTGAAAAGTTTAAAGTGTTTACAACTGAAGTAGAGAAGCAATTGAGAAAGGTCATTAAGATAGTGAGGTCTGATCGTGGAGGTGAGTACTATGGTAGATACACCAAGGCTGGATAACATTTGAGACCCTTTGCCAAATATTTGCAAGATTGTGGCATAATTGCTCAACATACCATGCCTGGTAGTCTTGACCAAAAATAGTGTAGTTGAAAGGCGGAATTGTACTTTAAAAGACATGATGAGAAGTATGATGAGTAGATCTAACTTGCTTGAGTTCTTCTCGGGTGAAGCTATTAAAATAACCATGTACATTAATCGTGTTCCGTCCAAGTCAGTTCCTAAAACACCTTTTGAGTTGTGGACCAATAGAAAACCCAGCCTAAATTATTTTCGAGTTTGGGGATGTCCTGCTGATGTGAGAATATATAACCCTTCTGAGAAGAAAACTGAACCTAGAACCTCGCATTGTTTTTTCATTGGTTATCCAGCTCATTCTAAGAGATACATATTTTATTATCTTATAAGGGGAACAAGAATAGTTGAATCACAAAATGCAAAATTTCTTGAATTTGATGTTGAAGCTGTGAGTATCCCTCTCCCTATTGCCATAAAATAATTTGTGTCTGCACCTGCACACGTTGAGCATCATGAACCTGTACATGTGCATGCTGAGGATTCTATACATGTAGAGGTTCCAACACCTGTTGTTGTTGAACAAGTGATTCAGGCATCTGCTATTGTTGAACATGAGGTTCAGAAATTGAGAAGATCTAGTAGACCCAGACGATCAACGCTACCTGATGACTATTTAGCATACCTTATTGAATGTGACATTGTGAAATTTGTGACTTATTTTGTAGCAGTATCATGTGCTCAATCAAAGATGTGGTTTGATTCTATGACTAAAGAGATGAACTCCATGAGTAAAAATGACATGTGGAAGCTTGTGGAACTCTTTAAAGGTCATAAAGTTGTTGGTTGCAAATGGATCTACAAGACGAAAAAGGATTCAAAAGAAAATATTGAACGCTTCAAGACAAGATTGGTTGCTAAATGGTTTACACAACGAGAAGGGGTTGATGACAATGAAACCTTTTCACCAGTGTCATTTATGATTTCTTTTGGGATCATTATGGCACTGGTAGCTCATTTTGATCTAGAGTTGCATCAGATGGATATAAAAATATCTTTTCTGAATGGTGATCTTAGTGAAGAGGTTTATATGCAACAATATCAAGGCTTTGTTGATACAAGTAATGAGCATCTAGTGTGTAAACTAAAGAAGTCTATCTACGGACTGAAGTAAGCTTCTCGGCAATGGTATTTAAAGTTCGAGGAAATTGTCACTTCTATGAATTTTGTGGAGAACAAGATTGATCATTGCATCTACCTCAAGATCAGTGGGAGTAAGTTTATCATTCTCACTCTTTATGTTGATTATATTTTACTTGCTAGTAATGATTTAGGATTGCTTCATGAAACTAAGCAGTCATTGAATAAAGTGTTTGATATGAAAGATTTGGGAGAGGCATCTTTTGTTTTGGGTATTGATATTCGATTAAATAGATCTCGTAAGTTATTGGGGCTTTCACAAAAGGCCTACATTGATCGTATTTTGAGCAAATTTCATATGAAAGATTGCAAGGCTAGAGACGTCCTGTTATGAAAGGTGATAAGTTAAGCCTATATTTATGTCATAAAAATGATCTTGAGAAATAGTCTATGAAGGATGTGGCCCTATTCAAGTATTGTTTAAAACCTTATATATGCACTAGCCCTGACATTACTTTCATTGTCAATGCTCTTAGACATTATCAGTCTAATCCAGGGAGAAGTCATTGGGTTATATCAAAAACGTAATGAGGTATTTGAATAAGACAAGAGATTATATGTTAGTGTACAAAAAAGTTGATCATCTTAAGGTAATTGGTTACTCCGACTCCGAATATGGGGAATATGTTCTCAAAAAATCTTGCTCCAATCTGACCTAGCTGGCGAGCGATCCCAGTTCGCGACAGAGAACAAGACAGCAAGCGAGCGTACTTTTGTTCGCTTCTTCTCCACCAAGCCAGGAAGTTTAAGGATAACTGTAGGTCGGTGGCTACCTAAGGAAACTCCGATTTGATCCGCCCCCGGCTGGGAGGCATCTACCTCATCCCGATTGGTCTAGAATCACTGAGATGTTGTTGTTTTCAATTTTCTCTCCAGGCTATGAAAGATCTGGGATTTCGAAGGAGGAGTCAATTTTCTTTGAAGATCGAGGAACGTAGTGTCGGACAATTATGCCATTCGAAAGAAGTCTTCTACAGAAGAAAAACCTGTTACGAGTAAGTGGAGAGGAAAGATCTCCAGAGATTCTTATCTCATTCCATTCCAGTGGCTCAACCAGTAACCAATGGCGAAAACTCAAAAATCCGGAAAGTGCACGGACAACCGCCATTTCCCCCTCTCATGTCTCTTTCCCTATCGAAAAACCAGCTCATTTCCCCGGTCTCCTTTCGAAGGAGGGGCGGAGCTTGAAGAAGCGAAGCGAGCCTAGAGTAGCAGCCTATTACGTTTTTTCAGGCCCCTTTAATATCTTATTAGTCAAGTGCTAGCGCCCCTTCAGAGTTAGTCTTTTCTGTTATCAATGAAATCGAAAGAAAGAAAAAACCCAGTGCGTTTCGTATATATCGAGACTTGTAGCTTGATTCTTTACTCATTCCATACTGGGAAGAATTGCAGGAAATCGTTCGATAACACTTCTTCCTATTTCTTTCTCAATGATATCCGACGATCAAGACAATTCCCGTGAAACTCTTTCATTTCATAGAAGTGCCCTACTAAAGAAGTTCGCAAGCAAGGGACATGCCGAACACCTACCTTTCCAACTAAGTCCAAGGCGAGGACCCTTTAATTGATGATGCGTTCCGTCGTCAACAAGCAGTGGCCGACAAGGCCCCTTTCCAACCAGTCAAGTGGCTGAACGCCCCTCTCCAACCACCCCTTTCTCGCGTAAAAGCGATGAAAGTTGTCCCTTTTTTTATGGAGATTTACACATCACAGAGATGCACATAGGAAGAGAACGAACTTCATATATTTCTTTTCTACTCAATCAAGAAACAAGATCGGACGTTATCCCGGTTCGTCTCCATTTTTGTGAAACTATTCCTCAAGCAAGGTCTGTGTGGTATTCATTCTCGTTCGGCTCTTGGAATCACACCCAGCAGTGGTTGGAACAACTCGCAAAATCCGGACTTCGACCGCTCTTAGTTCTTGGACCGAATGGAAAAAATGCAAAGCTAAGAGAGAGGTGGAAGGCTTACACTCTACTATATATAGATAGTGCCCGGTTTTTATATCCTGCCTGCGAATCGAAGCTCTTATCTCTCTAGTTCATGAATAAATCACCAGCCGGAAAGGAATAGCCGGAATAGAATGAAGGAATGATTCAATCTTCCATCATTTCAGAGCCGACGCCTCCTTTG